>CM029397.1:10834198-11529198 GCA_017139565.1 Luffa aegyptiaca
AGGTCCATTAGGTCCACCTGCTAGCTCATAACGGGTTCTGAGATAATATAGTCTTGAATATTAAAAGGGAATTTCAGTTAATTGTATTTCTGATGCAATTAATATAATGTATGGAGATACATTATAGTATAAGTTTAATTAATGAATTAAACTTTATAATAAAGTTAATTTTGGATATGATTCAAAATTAATTAATGAGAGAATTATGAATTTAATTAAATATGTGATATTTGATTAATTCATGAATTAATTAATTGGGAATTAATTAATTTAATTTAATTTGGTTAAATGTGATTTAATCAAATTAATACTATAGTTTATATTAATGTACATTTTGATGCACATTAAAACTATAGGTTAAATGAGAGATAAAATTGAATATGATTCAATTATAAAATTAATTAAATACTTGATATTTAATTAGTGTGGAATCAATTAATTTAAATTAATTGAATGGCCTGTTTAATTCAATTGAATATGATTTAATTGAATTAAAACTATATGTTATAATTGATTTAATTAAAATTGGTTTAATTAAATTAATTATAATTAATTAGATAATTAATTATTATTTCAATAATTATTAATCATTTAATTTATTAATTATTATTTGATAATAATTAAACGGTCCAGATCTAATTGGTTTAGATTAATGGACAGGATTGGTTAGGGAGTTAAAGATAACTTCCCAACCTAATCCTACGTAGTTGCCTGAGGGGTTTGGTCATCTCTCTGATTCTCTCATCTTCACGTAAAAAAGACAGAGGGAGTTCTTGTTTTTTTCCTCTCTAGTTTTCTCTCAATTCCAGCAATTAACTTGCTGGAATTTTTCCCTTCGAAGACGAATTTTGGGTTCCCACAAGCCAATCTCAGAGATCCAAGAGATATAGTGGGTGAATTTGTGTGGTGGTGTCCATTGGAAGATCAAGAACATTATCTAGGAGCATCGTGCTGTGTTCTTCGAAAATCCATGTAAGTTTCTTGATCTTGAATCAATTTTAGCATGCTTAATCGTTTTTAATTTAGAAATTTGTTTCTAAATTTTAATTGCCAATGTATTGGTTTTTCGTAAACGAAATTGTGAAACGAATTGGTCTTGATTGCTTCCGCTGCCAAAAGGGATTTTAACCCTTTCAGTTACAGCTAGTGGTTAACTATTTCGCGGTCCGGTCTTATGCAAACTCATTGCACAGGATACCCCCACTCGCATGTCCACTACATGAACGCGTTGGATCATTGCGTTTGTATCATAATACAAAGCGGGTCGTATCCATAGTGTCACCAGGATAAGGTACCCAGTTTTATCCCTATACTATAGACTCTTTAGGCTGTATCTTGAACAGTGATCCCCGTATGTTCCCACATACTAGTTCAAGTCTCATACTAACATCCTAGGATGTTTAGTTTATTGGACTAGGGTTATTAAGACAAGATTACACAAGACAAACAAAGTAAATGAATAATACATCATTTTATTAATGTTCGGTCAAATGCTACATTTACTATCTACGAGTTTTAGGGCATAAAACCCAACATATCCAAGTTTTCCAATTCCAGAACATTGATCGCCTTAGATCTAGAAGCCTTGTGCCTGTTTACCTGAATCTTATGGGAAATATTTAAGTAGGCAAGAGAAGAGTTAACATGACCTAAAATGTCAGAATGAATGCAACTTCTTCTACCTCTAAATGATCCCCTTACCTATATTCATTTTAACCTTGGCCGTTTTCATGAATGGACAACCCAAAATTATTGATGTGGCGTTAGGTGAACCATTTTCATGCATGTCTATAATGAAGAAGTCGGCTGAAAATATTAACTCATCTATCTTAACTAAGACATTCTCACAAAGCCCTAGAGGTCTAATAAGAGATCTATCTACTAATTGAATCAAATTACCTGTTTTCTTAATATGAGAAAAATTAAGCTCACAAGCGAGTGCATGAGATATGACATTAATAGAGGATCCTATATCTAACATGGCATGTTCAATTTCTATATCCCCTAAAATGCATGGCAATGTATAAATACCATGATCTAAACACTCATTAGGCAATTTCTTTAAAATAGCATAAATGTTTTCACATATCTCTGGCTTACCTTTCCTAAAGCGCCATTTTCTTAAAAATTTACCTACTTTAGGAATTTGTTTAACAACGTCCAGAAGCGGGATGTTGACCTCCACCTTCTTTAATAGGTCAATCATGTTCTTTTTCTCCTCTTCCTTGGAAGGCTTAGACTGCAGCGCTAACCTGCAAGGAAAGGGAGCTTTAGGAACAAAAGAGTTTAAATTTAAGGGTGGATCGAAATGTACCCCTCACTTCCTTAGAAATTCGAGATTGTCTGTTTTCTTGTATTCAGGCTTCTTTGCTTTTTTGCTCTTTTTAAATGCAGGCGGAGAAGAGATCTGTGAATTGGAACTCAAGACTGTCCCACTCCTCAACGTTGTTGTGCATACATCTTCTCTTCTTGGGATCTCAGGTTGAACAGGTAGCTTGTCCACTTTAGCCTCCAATTTACTGACAGTGTCAGTCAACTGGGTAATTTGGGTTCCCAGATGTTGCATCTCAGCTTGGGTCTCCTCTTGGAACTTGAGTTGACCTTCCTGCAAAACTTGAATGCTTCAGTTAAATTTTTAACTAAAATCTCTAAATTACCTGGACTCGATCCATGCTGCAGATTAAGGCTTTGATCGTTTTGGAAGTAGTAGTTTGGGTGGTCTCTCCATCCAGGATAAAAATTTCTCCCAAACTGGTTAGGTGTCTGTTGGCTCTACATTGCTGGAAATCTTTTTAAGGTATTCACTTCAGACAGAGATTCTTGCTCTGCAGCCAACTGACGAATGAGAGTTTTAAGCTCATACAATTCAGATTTGAACTTACTTACCTCGCTTTTCTGTGCTTGTTCTCTCAGTCATAACAAAAAGAAGAAAAATAAATATTAAACTAAACTAAAAACTAAAAACTCAAAATAAAAAGAAAATAATTAACTGTTTGCACTCCCCGGCAACAATGCCAATTTGAGCGGTCCGGAGTTGTCGAGGCTCCGAGTTGTCAAATAAATTTATAATCCACGAACACTAAACTACTTTGCAGTAGTAGTGGTCGGGGTTGATCACAGGGAGTGGCGGTTGGTAATTATTTCCTATTTATTTTGAGTTGAAAGACAACAACAAAAAAGGTGGAATTTGCATACGAATGGAAATCAACATGCAAGAAATTAAAGGCAGGAATTTAAATAACAAGAAATTAAAAGACTGGGAAATTAAATTGCAGGAAACAAAAATTAATTAAATGAGCGAGTCGATTAGGGAGATTCTTGGGGTTGAGTGGTTTGTTTTGATCATTGTATTCTTACCTATTAAAGGCTAAATTTAAATTGTTTAATTGCCCAATCGATCTAATCTGAATCCAGAAAAGACCCTAAGCCCACCTAAGCCATCTAACCCGATCATACATCGTCCATCGAATTAGACTCTAATCGATTAACTAATTAATTTGATTAAACCATCAAACCAAACAATTAACCAAGTCTTTAGATAGTTGATGTTATGAGATCTGACTCTTATAGTGGTTCTGTGTTGTGAGAATTCTGTGAACAGAAGTATGGTGGAATGAGTTGAATTAATATAGATGTGTTTCTTTATGTTTAACAGCCTTATAAAATTTTGGGATTGGCATTTTTTCGTCGTTATGCTGCCAAAATTTTTTATGCATCTGGTTGGTTTTAGGCTAGATTGATTAGTAATGTCTCTAGGCTAAGTTAGGAAAACCTGGGGCGTTACAGATTGTATTACACCTACAATATTAATACAAATACAAAGTTTATTTCATGTGTTCCATTCCCTTAAAAATACATGTGAACAATGCCTACTTCATTGGTTAATGTCAAGAGAGCTCACTGAAACTTTAGTTTTTCCTCTATGTAAAGAAGTTTTATTTTAGTTGCAACTGCTTTAGTTTCATTGTATCCATTTCAGTTGTAAGATTGTTTATTCGGTTTTCACAGTATTCCTATATAAAGGATACTGCCTTTTGATCATATATGAATATTAAGCTCATATTGTGATCATTTGTATTGAGAGTTTAGCTTCAAAATTTGTCTTGGTATCAGAGCCTAGAAGTCTAACGACGCTCAATGACGCTCAAATTTTTTTTTCCGCTTCCATGGAATCTCCAGAAAGGAGTTCGTCTGGAATTCAGACGGTAGAGCATCCATCCTCCAAGGTGATAAACCCAGGAAATAAAATGGCGATTGTGAAGCTTGATGAAGAAAACTTTCTTCTATGGAAAAGACAGGCACTCATCACATTGAGAGGTCATGGATTACAGCAATATATTGATGAAGATACAATAGCACCGTCGAAATACCTAATTTCCGAGAACTCAGGTGGATCCTCTTCTTCTACTCGAACGATTAATCCCGAATATGATCATTGGATACGGCAAGACAACTTAATTACTGCGTGGTTTCTTAGTTCGATGTCGAATTCTCTATTATCTGAAGTTCTTGATTATGAAACCGCTCAAGAAGTATGGAAAACACTGAATGATAAATTTTCATCAAGAAATCTTGCCAGAATAATGGATTTAAAAGCAAAATTAGAAGGTCTGAAGAAAGGGAACTTGAAATTAGAAGAATACTTTGTGAAGGTCAAGAACTTGGTTGATTCTTTATCAGCAGCTGGACGAAAAGTATCTCTTGAAGATCATACCCTATACATTTGCAGAGGTTTAGGGCCAGAGTTTGACTCCACGGTCTCAGTCATTACTGAGAAAGACATTTCTCCTTCCCTTCAGAAGGTTTACTCTCTGTTGCTTGCCCAAGAAAGTCGCATCGCTCGTAATTTGAGCATAAATTCAGATGGGTCTCTGCCTTCAGTTAACTTGACGACTCAAGTTGTAGCGAAGCAATCACAGAACAAATCCAATTTCCAATCAAAGTGATGCTTCACGAAGAGGAAGAAACTCAAACAACAATGGCCGACAAAATGGAAATAGACGATTCTGGAATAATAATGGGAAACCACAGTGTCAAGTCTATGGTAAGTTTGGCCATACCGCTTTAAGATGCTATTTTCGATTTGAGAAATGGTTCAATGGACCGAATAATGGTCAAATTCAGAATGCTCCACCTTCTTCGAATCCTGGAAATTCAAACTCTCAACAGCAACTTACTGCCTTCTTGCTTCAACATGATTTGAATAAAGAGAATCACTGGTATCCTGACTCTGGAGCTTCGAATCACGTTATGAGCGACCTCTCAAACCTGTCAATGAGTTCAGAATACCAAGGAGACAACAAAGTACATGTGGGTAATGGTGCAGGTTTGAAAATCTCTAACATTGGAACCTCTTACTTAAAGTCTTCTGATTCCTTATCCAATAACACTGTATTTTACCTTAAAAATCTTCTTCATGTGCCTACTATTACCAAAAACTTGATAAGTGTTAGCCAATTTGCCCAAGATAATCATGTCTTTTTTGAGTTTCATCCTTCTTTTTGCTTTGTGAAGGATCTTTCCAGTGGCCAAGTCCTTCTTCAAGGTAGATTGGTTGATGGCTTATACAATTTTGCTATGGAAAATGCTCATCCTAGCTTGTCTAAGGTTCCTTCAGCTTCCTTTTCTACTCATTCCCCACAAGTCCTTCATACTACAAGTGATGTCACAAATAATACTTGTGCTACTTCTTTTCTTTCTGTTGTTGATATATGGCATAGTAGGTTGGGTCATCCATCTAATACTACTGTTCATTCAATACTTGACTCATGTAAAATTTCGTACTCTCCAAATAAAAATAAAAGTCTGTGTCATGCTTGTTCCATTGGAAAGTCTCATTGTCTATCTTTTCCTGTTTCACATACCGAATATCATGCTCCCCTTGAACTTGTTGTTGCTGATATTTAGGGCCCTGCTTTCAAATCATCTAGAAATGACTTTAGATATTACATTAGCTTTGTTGATGTATATTCTCGTTACACTTGGGTGTATTTTTTAAATTCTAAATCAGAGGCTTTCCAATCCTTTCAGCTTTTTAAAATTCATGTTGAAAAACTTCTTGGAAGATCGATACTTCGTTTACAAATTGATAATGGTGGGGAATTTCGTTGTTTTACTTCCTTTCTTAAATCCAATGGCATTGAGCATAGGTTCACATGCCCTTATACTTCAAAACAAAACGGTATCGTTGAAAGAAAACACAGCCAAATTGTAGATACCAGCCTCACTCTTTTGTCTCATGCTTCTTTATCCTTAGAGTTTTGGGATGATGCATTTTCCACTGCTACATATCTTATTAACAGGTTACCTACTGTTGTCCATCATCTATCTCCCTTAGAGAAGTTATTTGGTTACAAACCAAACTATTCTTTCCTTAAAGTGTTTGGTTGCCTCTGTTATCCTTGCCTTAGACCATACAACAATCACAAAATTGAACCTCGGTCAATGCCCTGTTTGTTTCTCGGATACAGCACAATACACAAGGGTTATAAGTGTATTTCTTCAAATGGTCGTGTGTTCATTTCAAGACATGTCTTGTTTGATGAGTCAAAATTTCCAACCTCTTCCTTTCTTCAGCCCATTGAGTCTCCTGTCACTTCCTGTACTTTACCTAAAGTACCTTGTCTGACCAAACCATTTATTTCCCCTAGTACTTTTGTACAAAATCACGTGAATCCCACTCCACAGGTACATACTTCACATGAACCAACTGTTGAGCCTATCACTGAACCTTCTTCGTCCATTCCTAAACCTACTGATCAGTCTTTGTCTGAACAACCTACTGCTACAAATATTTTACCGTTTCATCAGACTGATTCCATTTCTTCCCCTGTTGATATATCCTTTGAACAACCTTCTTCTACCAATACTCCTTCAGTTCCTTGTTTAGATGCACCATTACCCTCTTGCACTAAGGTTGTCAACAAGCATTCCATGGTTACTCGAGGGAAGGATGGAATTTTTAAACCAAAGGTGTTGATTGCTGAATATGTTAAAAATGAACCTCCAAATGTTAAGGAGGCACTCAAGTGTGATCATTGGGTGAAGGCCATGAAAGAGGAATATAATGCTCTTGTTACTAATGATACTTGGTGTCTTGTGGCTCCTCCAACAGATAAAAAGATCATAGGCTGCAAATGGGTGTTCAAAGTGAAGAGAAACTCATATGGATCAATCGCTCGTTACAAAGCTCGGTTGGTAGCACAAGGATTTCATCAGGAGGCTGACATTGACTACACAGAGACCTTCAGTCCAGTGGTGAAACCAACTACAATCCGAGTCCTCTTTACTCTGGCTTTAGCAAAAGGATGGTCATTCAGGCAAGTTGATATCAACAATGCCTTTCTACACGGCTTGCTGAAAGAAGAAGTTTTCATGCTACAACCCCCGGGTATGATAAGTCCGAACTTTTCTCATCTTGTTTGTCGACTAAAGAAAGCACTATATGGACTAAAGCAAGCACCAAGGGCATGGTTTGAAAGGCTAAGTAATTTTTTTGATATCTCTTGGCTTTACACATTCTAAGGCAGACTCCTCACTACTAGTATATAACAAAAATGGCCATCACTGTTACATACTGATATATGTAGATGACATCATTATTACTGGTAGCTCCTTACTTGATATTGATGACTTAGTTAAGAAGTTGAATCAGAAATTTAGTCTAAAAGATCTTGGCAGTCTGAGTTATTTTTTGGGGGTTGAGGTGTCTTACCCTGTGGCTGGTGGATTGTTTTTATCACAATCAAAATACATTTCTGATTTACTTGATAAGACTCAGATGATTCATGCTAATGGTATTTCCACACCTATGATAAGTGGGTCTGTTATGTCTGCCTTCAAAGGAGAAAATTTTCATGATGCTCGGTTATACAGAAGCACAGTAGGAGCCTTGCAATATGCAACATTGACTCGGCCAGAGATTACCTATAGTGTGAATAAAGTGTGCCAGTTTATGCATTCTCCAACACTTATACACTGGCAAGCTGTTAAACGAATATTACGATATTTGAAAGGGACTTTAGATCATGGTTTGTTGTTTAGAGTTCCTAGAGATTTATTTCTTCAGGGATTTGCAGATGCTGATTGGGCTTCAGACCCTGATGACAGAAAATCTACATCTGGTTTCTGTGTGTATTTTGGAGGAAATTTGATACAGTGGGCATCAAAGAAGCAGAATATCATCTCCCGTTCTAGTACAGAAGCAGAATATAGGAGCTTAGCACATGTTGCTGCTGATATGATTTGGCTCCAGTCTCTATTCACGGATATTGGTGTTAAACTAACAAGATCTCCAACACTTTGGTGTGATAATCTGAGTGCTGTCCACCTCAGTGCAAATCCGGTTCTTCACTCGCGTACAAAACATGTGGAAATTGATATTTACTTTGTGAGAGATCTTGTTTTACAGAAGCGTTTATCAGTGTGTCATTTACCTGCTTCAGCTCAAGTTGCAGATGTCTTTACAAAGCCCCTTTCTGCTTCCTCATTTCTATCTCTAAGATCCAAGCTCAATGTGTTTTCTGCTGAATCCATTGGCTTGAGGGGGGTGTCAAGAGAGCTCACTGAAACTTTAGTTTTTCCTCTGTGTAAAGAAGTTTTATTTTAGTTGCAACTGCTTTAGTTTCATTGTATCCATTTCAGTTGTAAGATTGTTTATTCGGTTTTCACAGTATTCCTATATAAAGGATACTGCCTTTTGATCATATATGAATATTAAGCTCAGATTGTGATCATTTGTATTGAGAGTTTAGCTTCAAAATTTGTCTGTTAATGTTAAAATTGGCTTATGATAAACTTAGTCATAATTCACATGAAATTTAACGCGCACGAAAAAACTTAGGAGATGAATCATGTCACAAAGTTACTAATTTCTCCTCGGCATATTAAAAAATTAGCATAAATTTTGACTTTTATTCTATGAGGAAGCTTAATTTCTTCTCTAAATTCTTGTCAACTCACAAATATGATATTATGAAAATTTATTATCATCCATTTTTAATATTAATATTAACCAACAAAAATGATAAAATTGATCGAAAAATGTTAAAATGTAAAAAGACTACATTGATTTTTTTCAAATGACTAAACAAAGGAAAGAAACAAAAATATACAATTATGGCTTTGACTTGGGTTCTTACAATGCGACGGCTTCCCTTTAAGCGTATGGCATATGTCATTTGAACTAAAACCGCCGAGTTTGAAAGTGAACAACCTGTAAGAATGGGACACGTGGAAGGCTGGAATTGTCACGTCAGAACATCTTCTAGACGCTACTAGAATTTTAATCCCATTATTTACCTATTTATTTATTTTTGACAACAACCCCAATTTGATTATTAACTAACTATCCTAGAAAAATGTTTATTTATTCCAACTAATTCAACCAAACCAAAACAAACATAAGTCTCCCTTTTGTTAACCTTGGAATCATTGGTTGCCCAACTTGGACACGTCATATATACTGGACTTTCACTACAACCAAAAAGTCTTTCATGTTTTCCTTTCTTTAATTTGGTTACCTATTCTATTTTGGAATTTTTCAATCTAATTTTGAGTTATAAAATCATCAACTTGTTTGAGTTAAATAATTGAATAGTACCATGCCTACTTTATCTGATTTTTTTTTTTTTAAATTCTTTTATTTTAATTTTGAAGGTCTATTTTGCCTCTATATAATTTTACAATAAAAAATTAATTACAAATTTAGTCCTCAATTTTTTTTAATGTTTTTGTTTTTTTTATTTTTTTCACTTCTTACTTTAATTTAATTTATTAAATTGGAGTTGTGAATATTGCTATCCAATTGTTAGTATGAGGAATGATTTGATATAAAATGGTATAAGAAAGTAAACTAACTATATAAAATAGGAGTAGTTATATGAATAGTGGTTATAATTAATCTATTTTTTTTAAGTGGTCACAAGTTATAAATATTGCAAACGTGGTCATGTAACTTATTCTAAGATATACTTTCAAAAAAAAAAAAAAAAACTTATTCTAAGATATCTAACAAATTTTTTAAGACAAGAATACCCCTATAATCGATTTTTTTTTTTTTTTTTGAGAAGTATAATCGATTCTTATTTATACGATACTATTCAACAACCTACCTACCATAATATCTAACAAAAAAATGACATTTGAAAAGATAATCGTTTATTTTAAATTTGAAATACTAAATCTCTTTAGTATTGAATGCAGACTTAAGACTTAGCTTCGGATTGTTGTAGCTTTTAAAATAATTTATATTAGTTGTGCTTTAAAGAAAATTAGTTGTAGTATCAAATAAACTAGTGTTTGATAAGTTTTAGTTTTAAAGAGAAAAAATAGGTCCAGGTATTTGGTAAATCAATACTAAATTACTGCAACTTAGATATAATAATAACTAAAAGATTAATAATATTTCAATAATTGCATAATGTTATGTTGTTATATGACTCCAAAGTTCTTATACGACAATTAATTTAAACTCCGTATGATTTAAATTATAACATTGTGTTAGATATTTCTATATTTTGATAAAAAAAAAAGGAAAAAAAAAAAGAAAAAAAGAAAAAAATGTTATTTCAATCTAAAAAAAAGTTAGAAACAATCTAATTCAATCGTATTGAAATAACAACGTGGAGGTATGTGAGAGATAAATAGTTAGTTAGAGAATCCAACGGATTTTTAGAAAAACTAAATCGATAAGCTACTATTAATGACTTTTGCAAGTTAACGTAATTAAAAAAAAAAAACCTTTTATATAAATTAATAGATTTACCAAACACTAAAAATGGTTAAAATTATTTTATAATCTCAAACACAACCTTAATCTAATGGAATAAAAAAATATAGATTTTTTAAACAACCTTTAAATTTCATAATAGTAGATATCGTCATATTGAGAATATTTTTTTCATTACTTTTGATAAGCCTTTTGTTTCAAGAATGGTAAAAAAAAATAGTTTCATGTGCACTAAATTATATGGAAGTTATACTTTGTGTTGATTAGACTTCGATTAAAAAAAAAACGAGATTAGAACTAAATTGGTTGGAATTTGAGATTTATTTGACTAATTTCAAACTTTTTTGTGTTCATTGTGTAGGAATCGAGTTTTGGAATGAAATGTTGAATATGGAAGATAATCTAATGCTTTGGGAGTTGAAGAGGCAAAGGAATTGAAGAAGAGTTGAAAAAGGAGCTGCACCAGCCATTTGACCTGACAGGAGGGCGTCGAGATGCTACCCTTTGGCATCTCGATGTTGTTGCAACCATATTCCAGCCAGAAGTCCTGAAAGCACAACGTGAGCAACTCGATACTCTCAGAATTTTCCTATTTGTTGAGGTGGCAAAAGGGCAACATCTCGACGCTGTTCTATTTTTACTATAAATACAATGTGATTAGATCCAAGAAAGGGGAGTTCTTTTGGAGAGATTTTTGTCCTAAACACGATACAAGACTTCTTGGGAGATCTAGATGAAGAGCCAGGAGTGGGATTCTAAACAAGAGCCCGTGGAGATCGTGACAAAGACGTGCGGTTGATGCGAGACTCGAGTTTTATTCTTCTTTCCCTTGTTTCTTGTATTTTTCTCATGGGATTTTATTTGAGCTTTTGTCTTGAATGTTTGAACATGAGTAGCTAAATTGTTTTCTTAGGGATTGATGTAGCCTTTTGGTTTTGTGGATTCATTTGTTAAATGATTGTTGCTTTCATTTCATTCATGTAGTTACATTATATTCTTAATATTTTTAATCTACTGGCCATAGATTGAATGTTGTTGTTCTGAATCTTGCTCGGGAGAGGGAGTTTAGATTAGATCTTAATTGCATGACTAAAGTAGTTCTAAGATCGGGAGATTTAGGATCGCTTTAGAAGTTGTAAAAAAATATTAGACTTAAGGTCTTGCATATCTTGAATCTAGATAGGAATATTGAGTTCTTGATTTACATGAGAACTAATTTTGCTCTGGAGAGATAATTATGAGCTTTGTGTCATTGACTTATGGAATATCGCACGTTAATCTTATTCAACTAATTAGTCTATAATTCCAATTAGTGAAATCAACTCCCTAAGATTCATCTCCATTGAATTTCCATTCATTTAGTTTTCATATTCTTATTCACTCATTCACCACGATTCAATCTCTAAAATAAAATTGGACAATAGTATTCATGGTAGTTAAGTGACTAGAAATTAAACCCAATCTGGAGGACGACATCCGTAACTCGTTACACACTATATTAAAACTTGACCCGTACACTTGCGGTAAGCGTTTTTGTGCTCATCACTCTGAAAAAGAATGTAAATCATGAACAATTTAATAACTTTTGGGTTAATTAAAATGTAAAGAAAATATAGAAGTAGCTCTTGAAAACACAAACACAAACTAGTAAGAACTATCACCAAACTTATACCTGATGACACTCGAGTTTATAAAGATTATTTTCCCCTAAAATCATAGTTCATTATGTCCGAGTGGCATTTTTGTAGGATTAATTAAGTATATTTAGAATAAAATAAGAAATTATAAGCTTTGGCTGAAGGTATAATCTTTGATTTTCGAATTTATGGCAAGTTTGGAATGAAGATTTCATGTTTATTGCTGGAAATTAATGGATTTGTGCAAGATTGGGAATCCTTTGATTCACGGCAGCACAAGAGTGGACCGACAACAGCAGACAGTGTTGAATAAGGAAAGAAATGCAGATGAGAAACGAAGGAGCTGGTTGTTCCTACAATTTCAGAGAAGAAAAGGGATCTGATTCAGCATACTGACCTCGAACAATTCAAGGAGCCCTACGACTACAAAATGAGACCCTCATGCTTCGAAGAGAAGAGAGACGATCTGAGAGATTTACAAAGATATTATGAAGCTTGATCACCACTTCGAGTGTTGGTAGTTTAGCGAACTAGAACCAACAAAGTGCGAGAGTATTTGCTAGGACCTTTATCCCAATCAGACATCGACTTGAGAGAGGAGGTGTAAAGATCCAACGTCCTCGAAAGAGGTAAGCTGGATTAGATTGGGGGAGCCTCCCGTCCTCTAGGTTTCTTTGTTTTTAATTTCGTATTCGAGTCAAGTCCTTGTTTTACTATAGTATTATTTATGTTGTATTTTTCTTTATATGTCAGAACATTTGTATATTAATACAATGAGTCATTTCCTCTATTATTTAAGGTTTACCATTGTTACAGTTATGAACTAATATTTCTTTGGGATTCAAACATTTGAATGCTCTAGAGAAAGTGTACTGCTCACTGTATAATCGCATCCTTGCTGATTTAGCATTGTTTGCTTTTATTGAATGCAAAGCTTATTATTGGTTTAGACTGATCACCTAAATTAATATATCATGTTGAGTTTAATATCGAAAAAGTTAAACAATAAACGGTTGTCGTAAAAGCAATATTGCGAGAAGAAACTAGAGATAGTAATTTGTTCTTGTGCCTAGAGAAAGGGTAACATCTATAGGACCATTGAATTGTGTGTTTAATTACCTAAGTTATCATTAGCCATAGAGATATAGGTTTAATGGCTTAGCTTCTTAAAGGTACTTCATAGGAGGTTGAATAAGAGTTGAATTTGATTCACAATGCTACATTCTGTGCAAACTTTGTGGGCGCATAGGCAATCAGTACCTTGACTCTAGAGCAGGAACAAAGTTTGGATCCCTCTTTTCTTTTTGTTAAAACTCATCGCAAAGTCTTTTCATGTATTTCTAGTCATTCATCCACTATTTTATCATTGGTTACTACGACTCTAGCTTTAATCATTTATTATCTATTGGTTTGAGGTGTTCTCTGTTTCCTTGGGTTCGATACTTGGAATATTTCCATTTTATACTACTTGAGACAGCATATACTTGTGTTCGCGCTTGTTCGCCCATCAGTACCTAAATCTCTTAGTCATACTGGCGTAGAGTAATCTCGATACACTCAGCACAGAGCAATCTCTGACATATTATGCATCAAGTAGTCTCAAAATGCATAACAAAGTCAAATCTCTATCATACATGCATCCAAAGCAACCCTCAAAGGGTAAGCACTCTAACACATGGCTCAAAGCCTACGCATGTGCTAGAGTGGGTCCCAAGACCTCTCTTTATACTACAGAAGTGCATGCATTCACATAGTATACAGGTAAACACCATGGGTACATAGATCTAGTAGATTCAAACAACTTTTAACACGAAACCTCAACATTCATCTGTTACATCTAAAACCATTCTCTTTTTTCTAAAACAACATTTCATAAACTAGAGAGATTTCACAAATAACTGAAGGAATGGAATTCTCAATTCCAGAGCGGAAGCGTATTAGAGATCGATCGGAATTTAATTTAATTTTCCTAAAATACCAATACATTGGCAAAAATCATACAAAATTAATCCATACAATTTCTAAGCTAAGCATACAAAATATTTAGATCTTAATCTAAAGGGATCAAAGGAAATTAAATTTAATTAAATCACATTTAAATTAAATTTAACAATTAATTAATTCAAAATTAATTAATTTTTTATAATCAATTAAATATCACATGTTTAATTAATTACATATTAGAATTATATTCTAATCTAATCTCTCATTTACTATAGCTCAATTAAATCACACTGAATTAAACTAAATTGAATAATTAATTAATTCATTTACTAATTAAATACACATATATTCAATTAGCTATATATTTGAACTCTTTCAAATATATTACTTTCTCAATTAATAAAGTTTAATCTCAAATTAAACTTTATATTATAATGTATCACTATATATTATACTAATTGTATCTCATACAATTAACTTGATTTCCATATTGAATTTGAACAATTCAAATTCTTTTCAAGATAATTTGTTCCTAATTACTCTTTACGAGCTAGCAGGGGGACCTAATATAATGGACCTACAGATTAGAAGCTCCAATAATATGAGGTTAACTGACTAAACTCATTAATCAGGTTAACCAATATTCATTAACTGTGGGTCACTCCACTAAAGACTAACGAGTCGAAGTTGTCGAGGCTTCGGGTCAAATAAATTTATAATCACCGTACACTAAACTACCTTGCAGTAGTAGTGGTCGGGGTCGAACACAGGGAGCGCGATTATAATTTGCTTAACTTAGATTTATTGTGACGACCAGACTAAAGGGGGAATTTGCAATGCAAGGGGTAAATGTGAAGGAAATTAAATAGCGAGAATTAAAATGACAGAAAATAAAGTGCATAAATTAAATGGCGGAAAAATAAATGGGGGTGGTTGATCGAACCTCGGATTCATGCAATCGGTACATTCGATGTTCGTTTGGATGGATCCTAATCACAAATTATCGAATGATGAAATTTACGTTTTAAGCCTAACGTACTCTTGGAAAAGCCAGAGAGCCATAATATCCCTAATTTATTAACCCGACCAATGCATCGAAGCTAATGTATTTGATTACTAGTTAACCCGACCGAATTAACTAGCTACAATTGCATTAAGATTTGGATAGTTAGGTAGCCAATTTTATAACTAGGAAAAGCCTAAATTATAAATGACCTAAGTGTCGAATCCTAGGCTAACATGCAAATTGCTACAAATTCAGGGATAACACGCCCAAACTAGAGCCACATGCTTCACCTATTGCTACCAATAGAGAATATGATTAAAACGACGGAAAACGGGGTTGTCAATCCCTCCTATCAATTCTAATCATGAATAAAATAGAATTCAACACACGTAACACAGTAAACTCATAATAAAAGGCTCAAAATCTCATAAGAAACCAAACCAAACTAACAACCGAGTTCCCGATTACATGAAATTCACCTAGTTGAACATCGAGCAAGGCGTCGGGGCTCAATCAACCACCCAATCTAATCTAATCCTAAGCTAGTCTAAGCTAAATACAAAGAAAAAGAGAAGAATTGGGAGAGAATTGAAGAAAAACAGAGAAAAACGACTAAAGAATGAAAGATGGAACCCTAAATGCGGAAAATGGGTATTTATAACCCAGCCGACAGCGTCGAGGCGCTGACGGTAAATGCTAGCTCTCAGATTAGCAGCATTGAGATGCTCTCGATTGACCTCCAATGTGCATTGACTTCCATTGACCAAGGGCATTTTCGTCATTTTACTTCGCTTTAGCTCGTTTTCAACCCGATTTGGTCCCGAACTCATATTTTAGACTTGCAACAATATTACAGTCAAATTAAAGCATTTTGCACAAAGAATTCAATGAAGATAAGAAATTTAGGAGGAGATAAACATATAACAAATTCGCTCTATCAAATATAGACCAATACCGATAAGTGAACTCTTCTCACTGTAGAATATTTCTGTGTCCACGAATATAGACCAATATCGATAAGTCAATCTTTTATGAGTGTTTGTAACTGCAGCTGGGTCAAATTATCGTTTTACCCCTGAGTTACCTCTATCTCTTTAACTACTAGTGCTCCTCTAATGAACAACCTGTTTATGATCCAACCAATAAACAGAAAATCCCTCTCGGGCCAGTGAGGGGGCGACATTCCTTTGTTCAAGACCCGAAGTCACCACTTAAGGGAACACTCATCTACTTCTCCTAGAAGAAAGAGGGAATGAGTGAATTTCATCTTGTGTTGTCATGTCCCCAGCCCCCCACTCGGTCTTATCTCCAAAAAGGTAGGCTTATTGAGTCGGCGTACAGACCACTCTCACCCATACTAATCAAAGGACAATCCCTCATGAGAAGAAGTTCATGACACACTCAGGTTAAGACTGACTTACCTAAGTCGTCCTATTGAAACAGTAACCTAACTAGTTAACGATGTTACATCTGGTGGTTTATTATTTTGTGGTTCGGTCTTATGCAAACTCATTGCAAAGGATACCCCCGCTCGCATGTCTGCTACATGGACGTTTTGGATCAATACGTCTGTATCGAATACAAAGCGGGTCGTATCACATAGTGTTACCAGGATAAGGTACGCAACCTTATCCCTATGCTATAGATCTTTTAGGTTGTTACTTGAACATTGATCCTCGTATGTCCCCACATACTAGTTCCAGTTACATGTTAACAACCTTGGATCTTAATTTATTGGATTTGGGTCATATTGTGCAATTCTAAACTTAAATTAACAATAACACTGTATTGTAAAAGATTTCAATAGCATTTAATTGACGCAAGTATATAATTCATTAATCATTCACTATCTACAAGTTTTAGGACATAAACCCCAACAATAACATCAATACTTTTAATTAACTCAAATCACCATAAAACATCTCCAATGTTTCTAAACAATAACTCTAGCAAAATCAACCGATATTGAAAATTTATAACAATTCTTTGAATTCTCGAATTGAACAGGCAAATTACATAAATAATTTACAGTTGACACACTGAGAAACTTATAGTTTCTTCCCATTTCTATGATGTTGTAAAATGTGTGATATGTTGGTGCTAAGGTGTTGGGTTTTATGCCCTAAAACTCGTAGATAGTAAATGTAAACTATTGACTGTTATCAATAAAGTGTTATTGATTATTATTCTATAAAGAGTTATCGAATTATTATTAGTGTTGTCTTAAATAATCCTAAATCCAATAAACTAACATCCTAGATTGTTGCATGAGTCTTGAACTGTATGTGGAGACATACGGAGATCGGTGTTCAAGATACAAGCTAAAGTGTCTATAGTATAGGGATAAGACTGGGTACCTTATCCTGGTAACACTATGGATACAACCCACTTTGTATTTGATACAAACGCAATAATCCAACGCGTTCGTATAGAGGACATGCGAGTGGGGGTATCCTATGCAATGAGTTTGCATAAGACCAAACCACAAAATAGTAACCGCTAGATGTAACACCGTTGACTAGTTAGGTTTCTATTTCACTAAGATGACCTAGGCAACTTAGTCTCAATCCTGAGTGTATTATCAACTCCTATTCGCGAGGGAATTGAAGGATTTGAATCCCAGTAGAAGTGAAATTAATCGTGTGTGAATTAATTCCAATTCAATAGAATATCGGTACATTTTGCAAAAATTCAATACATAAACGATTTCCATGAATTTAATATGATTAAGCATGCAGATTATGATCTAAACTTTTTAGAATCTAGGGAACTTACGTGATGGAGACCCTTCACAACACTATGCTCCCTAAGTTGAATCACGAACACTGTATTCCTCCAATGAATACCACCAATAGTGATCACCCACTATATCTCTGGATTACTGAGATCACCGGCTTGTGGGAACCCAACGGAATTGTCTTGAAGGGAATAAATTACAGAAAACCTTTGTTGTATACTTCAGAGGAATTGAAAGAACCTTGGAGAGATTTGTTTTTCTTCTTTCTGTGTCTTTCACGTAGAGTGTGAGAGAGAGAGAGTGAATGAGAAGATCATGCCCATTTTTTCATGATTAGGATGTGCCTGATAACCAATTCCCCAACAACTGTTGGGGAAGTTATTTTAATTAATTAAGATTAATTAAAATAAATCTTGAAAACTATATATTATAAGATAAAATTAATTTAATCAAATCCCATTTAATTAAATTATTTTTTAACATGTAGTTTGTTTATTTAATTCAATCAAATCATATTCAATTGAATTAACTAGGCAAACCCATCTATTAAATATCATATATTTAATTAATTGCATTTCTCTCTTTAAACCCATAGTTTTAATGTGCATCCAATGTATTTTTCAAAAAAAAAAAAATGTGCATCGAATGTATATTAATTCTAAACTATAGTTTTAATTTAATTAAATCACATTTAATCAAACTAAATTAATTAATCAATTAATTCTCCAATTAATTAATTCTTTAATTAAATATCACATATTTAATTAATTTCTCATTTGAATCATATTCAAATAATTCTCTCATATAATATAGTCTTAATTATGAATCTCACTCATATTTAATTTAACCTATAGTATAAATATGAATCTAATTCATATTTTAATATTTGAACTCAAATATTTAATTCTTTCAATAATTAATTTTTGAATCATATCTAAAAATTAATTTTATTATAAAGTTTAATTCAATAATTAAACTTCTATTATAATGTATCTCTATACATTATATTAATTGCATCAAATATAATTAACTAAAATTCCCTTAATATTCAAGATTAACTTAATCTCAGAATCCTTAAGAGCTAGCAGGTGGACCTAATGAACCTACAGATCAGAAGCTCCAACGATACGAAATTAACTGGCTAAACTCATTAACAAAGTTAATCAACATTCGTTAACTGTGGGTCACTCCACTAAAGACCCACAACTGCATTCTTCTCACTGTAGAATATTTCTGTGTCCACGTATATCGACTATATCGATCGATAAGCCAATCCTTCACGAGTGTTTGTAATGCCAACTAGGTCAAATTACCATTTTATCCTTGGGTTACCCCAAGATCCTTAAGTACCACCGATCCCTCTAATGAACAAGTTGTTTAGGATCCAACCACTAAACAGAAGTGCCTCTCGGGCCAGGAGAGGACGACGCGCCTTTGTTCAAGACCCAAAATCAGCCCTTAAGGGAACACACATCTACTTACCCCAATAGGGGAATGAGTGAATTCCATCTTGTAGTGTTATGTTCCCAGCCCCCATTCGGTCTTGCCCTTGAAATGGTAGGTTTATTAGCGGCCACTCACCCATACAAATCTAAGGAAAATCCCTCATGAAAAGGGGTTCATAACATACTCAGAATTCAAATTGACTTACCTACGTCATTCTATTGAAATAGAAACCTATCTAGTCAACGACGTTACATCTAGTGGTTACTATTTTGTAGTCCGATCTTATGCAAACTCATTGCATAGGATACCCCCATTCGCATGTCTCCTTCATGGATGCTTTGATCAATGCATTTGTATCAAATACAAAACGGATCGTATCACATAGTGTCAGGAGGATATGGTACCCCGCCTTATCCCTATACTATAGACCTTTTAGGTTGTTACTTGAACACTGATCCCCGTATGTCCCCACATACTAGTCCAAGTTTCATTTAAACAACCTTGGATCTTAGTTTATTGAATTTATGGTTAAATTAATGCAAAACTCGATTATTCAATAACAAATTACTAAATCTCTCAAATAACACTTTATTGAGGTTAATTAATTTGTTTAATTTACTATCTACGAGTTGTAGGGCATAAAACCCAACAAGTCCTTTGATTTGTATGGGTGAGAGTGACCAGTTCGTCGACTCAATAAGCCTATCATTTTGGGGACAGGACCGAGTGGGTGGCTGGGAACATAATCACACAAGATGGAATTCACTCCTTCCCGACTTCAGGGTAAGTAGACGAGTGTTCTCTTAAGTGGTGTCTCCAGGTCTTGAACAAAGAGCCCTACCCTCTCACTATCACGATAGGGGTTTCTGTTTATTAGTTGGACCATAAACATGTTGTTCATTAGAGGAGCACTGGTACTTGAGGATATGGAGGTAACCCAGGGGTAAAATGGTAATTTGATCTAGTTGGTGTTACGAGCACTCGTGAAGGATTAACTTGCTGTTGTTGGTCTATATCCGTGGACACAAAAATATTCTGCAGTGAGAATAATGCAGTTGTGAGTCTTTAGTGGAGTGACCCACCGTTAATGAATATTGGTTAAATTGATTAATGAGTTTAGTCAGTTAACCTCATATCATTGGAGCTTCTGATTTGTAGGTCCATTAGGTCCCCCTGCTAGCTCATAAAGGGTAATTAGGAACAATTGGTCTTGAAAGGAATTTGAATACTTCAAAATCCATTATGGAAATCAAGTTAATTGTATGAAATACAATTAATATAATGTATGTGATACATTATAATGTAAAGTTTAATTTGAGATTAAACTTTATTAATTGAGACTAAAGACTAAATTACCTCAATACCCTTAATAAATTTGAACATTTCAAATTCCACTCAAGACTAAATTACCTCAATACCCTTTATGAGCAAGGAAGGGGACCTAATGGTCCTACAGGTTAGAAGCTCCAACGATACGAGATTAATTGGCTAAACTCAGTAACCACATTAATCAACATTCGTTAACTGTGGGTCATTCCACTAAAGACCCAACAAGTCTTCGTAACACCAACTTGTGTCGAATTACCGTTTTACCCCTAGGTTACCTCTGTGTCCTTAAGTACTAGTGATCCTCTAATGAACAACCTGTTAAAGATCCAGCCTTTAAACAGAAGTCCCTCTCGAGCCAATGAGAGGGCAGGACCCTTTATTCAAGTCCCGGAGGCACTTAAGGGAACACTCATCTATTTACCCTAAAGTCGGGAAGGAGTGAATTCCTTCTTGTGTTGTTATGTTCCCAACTCATCACTCAGTTTTGTCTCCAAAATGGTAGGCTTATTGAGTCGACGATCTGACCACTCTCACCCGTACAAATCAAAGGGCATTCCCTCGTGGATAGAAGTCCATAATACACTCAGGATTAAAACTAAGTTGCCTAGGTCATCCTATTGAAATAGAAACCTAACTAGTCAATGGAGTTACATTTAATGGTTACTATTTCGTGGTTCGGTCTTATGCAAACTCATTGCATAGGATACCCCCACTTGCATGTCACCTACACAAACGCGTTGGATCATTGTGTTTATATCAAATACAAAGTGGGTCGTATCCATAGTGTCACCAGGATAAGGTACTCACCCTTATCCCTATACTATAAACCCTTTAGGCTGTTTCTTGAACATTGATCCCTGTATGCCCCCACATACAGTTCAAGTTACATAAAACAATCTAGCATGTTAGTTTATTGGATTTAGGGTTATTTAATGCAAATCTAATACAACAAAATTCAACAATAGCTTTATTGAATAACTTCAATAACATATTATTGATAATATCAAAATGTTTACATTTACTATCTACGAGTTTTAGTGCATAAAACCCAACAGATTTGCTATTATTTTTGGGTTTAGAAGTGCTTTTATAAGAATTTAGAAAGAAAAACTGCTTGCTATAATTTTTGGCCATTTATTAAAAATTCTCAAAAACCAACTTTTGCGCATACTCTTTGATTGGAAAATGTCTTTTGATGAACATGCTATCATTTGTGTTTTCTTTTAAGTCCTTAATGATGAAAACTAGAGCATATTTCTATCTCAAAAAGTGTCATTGTGGTCATAACCTATTCGTTTTCTAATCATAGGCTTTCCATTAGTCTTTTTCTATACAAAATTTTCTTAAGTCTAAACTTCCTCATGTTTAACATTTCTAACACATTAGGAGAGTTTAGCCTTGATGTGTTGAAAACAAAAAGCCTCATATTAAGCCCATGTCCTAAAAACAAAAGTCAATGAGGCCATTGCCTATCTTGAGTTTTTTTTTTTTTTTTTTTTTGGGGGGGGGTGCTTATTTGTAAGTTTGGTGCTAGAAAAAGAATATGGGCACTGAAAAGTAAGCTATTTATTCAAAAAAAAAAAAAAAAAAACAGAGAGTTACTCCTCATTCCTAGTGTTTACTGAGTAACCAAGGGCATTCATGACACCCATGGTTTGCCATTGCATGAAAGGTTGGCTTAGGGAAGTGAGCATTAGTCTAAGTTTGTGACCCTTGCTCGTAGCTAGATATCTTTACCACAAAGTGTTGATAGACTAGAACGAAGGTAAAGGTGACGACAAAGATTCTCTCTAAGAAAAAAAAGAGAAAGTAGAATAAACAGAGCCCTTGCAGTCAAACAAGTTTGGGGGAGATAAAAAAGAAAGAGAGAAAAACCCATGTATGCTCATCTCCTCAAGTTTAGTTTTCTTAACTAAGAGGATTATCCTAGGCTCAATGAATAGGATTTAGGTAGTTTAACATATTGGTTAGGATGGATCAGGGAGAGTTTTGTTTTGAAAAAAAAAAAATTGAAATCCTTATGCCTAGAAGACTTAGAAGTTATGACCGACACTAGAGTAGAAACCTCTCTTGAAAGACAAACTTTTTAGAAAACTATCTCGAGCAGCATGTTTACTTGATTTCATATATTGTTTATCTCTAACATTTTGATTCGCAACTAATGATCTCTAACATTCTGATTTGCAATTGTTTGAGGACAAGCAATGAGTTAAGTTTGGGGGGTATGATAAGTGTAAAAAATATATGTATTTTGTCCCTTATTCTTAGCTCATTTCTTGTGAAAACTTGTATGTTTTGAGTCAATTTGTCTTATCCCGAGCCTAAAAAGTGCCAAAGTTAGTAAGATGAGTCTTTAGAAAGTCATATTTGTCAAATCATATTTATTAGTGCTTAAAAGAACGTATTTTATATGAATTTGATCAAATTTTGGTGTTTTGTAGAAAACAGAGGAAAACAGAGATATGTGATTCAAATGCAACCGCATTTTTGGGCAAAAATCGTTTTCTAGATTCTTCACAAGTCAGCACTAAACGAGCTTTCCACACACCTACCCAACTATTTTGACTTCGAAACTGACTGGGCTACTTGTTAGCATGGATTTCGTCACTCTTCAACCACTTCTCACTCTATAAAAGGGAGGCAAACGTGAAGAAATTCAAGTAGAACTCACTAGGAAGATATGGGTGGTGACAGAACCCTAGCTCATACCCATGAGTAGTGATGCCTGCAGTCCCTTATAGAATACCAAATTCTAACCTAGTTAGACATCAAACCTCGTGTTTGTAGAGAGTTGACCCTTGTCCCACCTTGTAAAAGGAAGATCAGAGTGTCGTGAGAACTCTCGAGGGATTGGAATTCCTAGATTTAGCTACTGCACTATTATTCTACAACATCTATTTCTTTTCATTTATTTTGTACTTATGAATTCTTATTTAATGAAAAGTCATTTATTCATATCATTTGTTGTTAGTGCTGCCCACGTGGAGAACTTCTCCTTACTAACGCACTTTCTTCTTCAGGCACCAAAAGAGCATGCAAACCAGGCATTCACCATCAACATTCAAACAGAGACGAATTACAGTTTGAGAACTCAAGCAAGAATCGACAGAGAACAAGGTAAGAAGGAAGAAAAGGAAGAACACGAAAGGATTATAGTGGTTCGGCAACGATGGCCTACATCCACTTTGAAGAGAGCAATTTTATTCACAAAGATTACAAGGGAACACTCAATTACAGGCAAGTCACTCGATGAAATTTTCACACACTTATTCTTAGATCTCATCTGCTATTTATACTTCCTGAGATCAAGTATTGTTGTGGCAGGACTTACTAGAAGCTTGTTGGTTGCAACTGTAATTTGGTTAGTGTCTTAACAATCTCCACCTTTGTAATCAACAAGATTCTTTAATTGCTCCTTCTTTTTCTTCTAAATTTAATTTTCTAGCCCTTTTCTGGTAGGTCAAATCCTACCATGTCCAGACATCTTTGGAATTTCAGCTGTGAGAGAGGTTTAGTCAGCATATCGGCTGCGTTATCAGAGGTATGTATTTTTAATACCTCTACCTCTCCTTTCTCTATCTCTTCTCTGATGAAATGGAATTTGATGTTGATATGTTTGGTCCTGTTGTGAAATTGAGGATTTTTAGTTAGAAAAATTTTGCTCTGGTTATCACAAAATATTCTAACAGTTGTTTGCTTAATCCCAAAATCACACAATAGATTCTTAAGCCACAAGCCTTCCTTAATTGCTTCAGATAGAGCAATGAATTTTTCTTTTGTGGTTGAGAGGGCTACTAATGACTGTAATGTAGCCTTCCAACTCAATAGGTATTGACCCATTAGGAAGAAATATCCTGAGAGTGATCGTCTTTTGTCAAGATCACCGGCGAAGTCTGAGTCAACATTCCCATATACTTCATTTTCTGTAGGATTGTTTCTTCTATAGCAGAGTGTAGCTTGCTTGGTACCCTTTAGATATCTTAGTATCTATTTCACTGCTTCCCAGTGGCGTTTTCTCGGTTTTGCCATATATCTGCTCACCATACTTGTAGCATAATACAGGTCGGGTCTAGTGGATACCATAAGATACATAAGACTTCCTACTGCTTGGGAATAGGGTACTTGAGACATAAAGGCTTGTTGTTCTGTATCTTCATATTTTGGAGAGTTTTCAGCTGACAGTTTAAAGTGTTGGGCTATTGGAGTGGACACTGCTTTGGCATCTTTTTGTTTAAATCTGTTTAGTACCTTATCACAATAAGAGGTTTGACTGATTAAGAGCAAGGACTCTGCTTTTCTTCGGATAATTTCCACTCCCAATATTCTTTTAGACTCTCCTAGGTCCTTCATATCAAACTCTTTGTTTCAATAAGGTCTTAACTTTGAACAAGTCTTCCTTATCTTTTCCTGCCAATAGCATGTCATCTACATACAGTAGTAAGAAGACATGATGCTTGAATGACTTCGAATTTACATACACACAGTTGTCAAATGAACTCCTTAGGAAGCCAATTCTCGAAATTACTTCATCAAATCTTTGGTACCAGCATCTTGGAGATTGCTTGAGGCCATATATTGACTTATTCAACAAGCAACATAAGTCTTCTTGCCCTTGTTTGACATATCCAATGGGCTGTTTCATGTTTATGGTCTCTGATAAAAAACCGTGTAGGAAAGCGATTTTTACATCCAACTGGTCCAATTCTAAGTCTTCATGTACAACCAGTGATAGCAACATTCTGATTAATGTAAGTTTAACCACTGGTGAGAAGACTTCCGTGTAGTCAATGCCCTCATTTTGAGTAAACCCTTTTGCTACTAATCGGGCTTTAAATCTGGGCTTGAGTACTCCTGAGATGCCTTCTTTGATTTTATAAATCCATTTAGATGCAATGGGCTTATAACCTTTTGGAAGAGGTTTGAGGGTCCAAGTATCATTGTCTTCTAGAGACCTCATCTCTTCGTTCATAGCTTCAATCCACTCCCTTCTGTTTGGTCCATTCACAGCTTCTTCAAAACTATTTGGTTCCTCAAACATCAGAGAATCAGCCACATTCAGAGCTAAGGAGATGCAATCAGCTTCACTAAACCTGGCAGGTGGGACTATATTTCTTCTTTGCCTGTCCCGAGCCAGTGAGTAATTTTGGAGATCATGATGTTCTTGGACTGTCTCTGTATTTTCTTCTTCTGTTTGTGCCTCATTCTCTTCTTCTGCATCTTCTTGTTCAGTTTCTGTGATTGGGGAAGGAGTAATGTGCTCCACCTCAATTTGAGTATCTTTACTAGTTGGAATAGCCTCTGTTGCCTTCTCTTTCAACATGTACATGTATTGTTCACGAAAGGTGACACCTCTGCTGTTGATGCACCTTCTTTCAATGGGATGCCACAGTCTATAGCCTTTAACCCCTTCGGTAAATCCCAAAAACATGCACTTCACTGCCCTAGCCTTTAGCTTTCCCTGATTTTGATGCACTTCACTTCTCCTTACTAACGCACTTTCTTCTTCAGGCACCAAAAGAGCATGCAAACCAGGCATTCACCATCAACATTCAAACAGAGACGAATTACAGTTTGAGAACTCAAGCAAGAATCGACAGAGAACAAGGTAAGAAGGAAGAAAAGGAAGAACACGAAAGGATTATAGTGGTTCGGCAACGATGGCCTACATCCACTTTGAAGAGAGCAATTTTATTCACAAAGATTACAAGGGAACACTCAATTACAGGTAAGTCACTCGATGAAATTTTCACACACTTATTCTTAGATCTCATCTGCTATTTATACTTCCTGAGATCAAGTATTGTTGTGGCAAGACTTACTAGAAGCTTGTTGGTTGCAACTGTAATTTGGTTAGTGTCTTAACATTTATTATCATCAGTAGCTGAATTCCATTATGAGATTCGGCCTAGTGAATACCTTTGTGGATGGATTAACTTGAAAGTAGTTTGCTTGCCTTAATTTTTAATTATGCTTGTCTCTCTTTATTGATTTAATTGTTATCTTGTTAATTTAAACTGATCACCTAAATTAGCATGCAATGTGAGTTCGGTACCAAAAGGATCGAGCAATAACGGTTTTCATAAAGGTCATATAGGAGAAAAGCCTAGAAATAGGGGATTCGCTGTTACGAGAAGTAACAACTATAGTGTTACATGTGCATAACGAACTTACTTAGCCTTCTAAGAGTACTTGGAAGCAAAGACCAAATAGAAGTTAAATCTGACTCAATGCAAAAATAGACTTAGGTTGTCAGCAAGCTATTAATAGGGTTAATCCTACTTAGTTGAAACTAAACTAAATTCCTTTAGGTTCCTTTTATTATTTCATTTTATTCTTTTATTATTGCCTCCTTATTTAAAATTATTTCCAAAACAAATCAATTTTATTTTGTTACCAACCATCATACTTAAAGAGCAGTTTCTTCTTCAAATCTGAGTTTAAATTAGTCCCTGTGGGATCGATACTTTGGAATACTTCCATTGTTTTTATTATTGCATGCGATAATGTATACTTACACTTATTTGATTGAAAGTATCTCTAATTCATATTTACCATCACCTTCGGTCATCGCATCAATCTCCAATTCACAACACAAGAACCCCCTTGCTCCACAAAGTGCTCTCTCTATTATTATGTCCTTCCTTTCTTCCCCTTCATCAAAAATTCTTTTTTTTCTCTCTTTTTTCTTTTCTTTTTCTTTTATTTTTTTTCCATTTGGCACTTGTCATCCACTAATTGGAAAAATTTCCATTACTACCGTAGTATAGATACTTCTTTCATTTATTGTTTGTCAAGTTATCAAATGATGTGGGATCTATACCCACATTAAATATATATGTATGAAGACAAAATTATAGTAAGAATAAAGGAGCATGCTACCATCGGAGAACTAGAACTAAAAATTATCTCCCCACCAACATTGCCAAGACACACGGTTGTTCACCATAAATTCTCCAAATTCCCACTCTCTTTGTTCGTTCTTTCTTTATTGATATATAAGTATATATTTTCCTTATTCATAACAAATATCCAATGCCTCCTTACTTAACCCCACATTATAGAGGCAGTCAACTTTGAAAAGGCAAACTTTTTGAACGCGCAATTGCAGTCTATAAACAGACAAACCAAACCCACATCCCAATCTTAAGAAGTTACTCAGAAACAAGACTCTCCTGGCAGTTGCTGGCGGCCTCCGATCCATTCTTATTCATATCCCTCTCCCTTTTCCTCCCAATCCCAAAACCCATAGAAAACAAAAACCAAAATGCAGAAATTCGTAAGCCTCATCCTCCTAATTTCACTGAGCTCCATTTCCCCCGATCCAATCTCCGCCCACATCTTCCCCAACGTCTCCTCAATCCCAGACTGGCTCAACAAAACCAAGTGCGCTTGGGACGAATTCCAGAAGCTCAAAGGCTGCCGCCCTGGTGACCACCTCAACGGCTTGGCCAACCTCAAAAATTATTTGAAAAAATTCGGCTACATTCCCGATTCCCCCTCCAATTTCACCGATCTCTTCGACGACCTCCTCCTTTCCGCCCTCCAAACCTACCAAAAGAATTTCAATCTCAACGTCTCCGGCTACCTCGACGACAAGACTCTCTCCCAGATTCAGCTCCCCAGATGCGGCATCGCCGACATAATCAATGGAACAAGTTCCATGAATTCCGGGAAGCCCATGGGACATAACGCCACTCGCTTTCACTCTGTTTCTCACTACTCTTTCTTCCCCGGCCGCCCGCGCTGGCCGGCGGATCGACGGGATTTGACCTATGCCTTTGCGCCGGAGAATCAGCTTTCTGATGACGTCAAGGCGGTCTTTGGACGGGCTTTTGCCCGGTGGGCGGCGGTGACGCCGTTGACGTTTACGGCAGTAGAGTCGTTCAGGGCGGCGGATATTCGGATTGGATTCTACGCTGGGGATCACGGCGACGGGGAGCCGTTCGATGGGGTGTTGGGGACTTTGGCGCATGCTTTTTCGCCGCCGAGTGGGCATTTTCATTTGGATGGTGATGAGAGCTGGGTGGTTACCGGTGACCTGAGATCGGCTCCGGTGGCGGCGATTGACTTGGAGTCGGTGGCGGTTCATGAGATTGGGCATTTGTTGGGGCTCGGCCACTCCTCTGTGGAGGAATCGATTATGTTTCCGACCATCACTTCGAGAACGAGGAAGGTGGATCTGGCCGCCGACGACGTCACCGGTATTCAGGAATTGTACGGCGGAAACCCGAACGGCAACCTCTCGCCGCCGTCGACTTCGCCGCCGACGTCCGTACAGGAGAGAGACATGTCCAAAAACGCGGCCTCTCCCAGACTGTTCAGCTTCTGGTGGGGCCCACTTTTACTCGCTGGCGTTGAACTCTTCTTGATCAGATAGTATTGTGGTTACTTTTGACTTTTCATTTTATCTTTTTACCTCTTCACGATTCGTTTTTCTATTTTTACCGAGGGTGTAGATTTTTTTATTCTTACTTTTTACCGGGCTTTGGATTGGTAAACATGGCCTCAATGTCTACCAGATTACGCCAGCCTCACCGCATTCGTTGTATTGATTTTTTTTTTTTTTTTTTTATTTTTATTTTCCTTTTGGGATGTATAGAGAATAGAGACACATGCCATAGTTCGTACAGATTATTCTCGATGGTTTCTTTATTGTCGTTTATTTTATACATATATATGAAAGGAATTTTTTTGAGGACAACTGTGGACTAATGTGTTAGGGAGTTTGGAAATTAGAACTCAATGACCGTAAAAATTTGATAGAGTTTAATCTTACTCCGAATTCAATTTGAAATTTAAGTGGAGCCTAAATTCTACTAAAGATCAAATCAAAGTTTGTCATCAAATAGAAAATCAAAATTGTCCAAAATGATAAAATTAACATAAATTTCAACTTTTATTTTATGAAGTCGACTCACAAATATGATATCATGAAAATTTATTATCAACATTTTTTAATATTAACCAACAAAAATTAACCTAGATTTATTGAGCATTGCCTTGACTTGGCTTCTTACAATGCGACGGTTTCCCTTTTAAGCGCATGGCAGATGTCATTTGAACTAAAACCGCCGAGTTTGAAAGTGAACAGCCTGTAAGAACGAGACACGTGGATGGCTGGAATTGTCAGAACGTCTTCAGGACGGTACTGGAAATTTCAATTTTCAACCCCAATTTAATTATCAACAAACCATCCTAGAAAAATGTTTATTCCAACTACTTCAACCGAACCAAAACAAACATGCGTCTCCCTTTGATTTTTTTTTTAAAATAATGTAATTTAAAAAACAAAAAACAAATTTAGGGTAGTTTTGAAACTAATATTCCAAATATGGGGTAGCTAAATCGTGTACATTGGTCACGCTTTAGCTAAATCGTGACCCAGGTACACGATTCCAAGTGAAAATCGCGTACCGTGTACGCGATTTACATGACACGTCTCCAAGTAGTGCCACCGTGGAAAAATACGCACTAGAAACACAAAACTCGCGTACGGTGTACGCGAGTTCCACGTCAAACTCGTGTACCATGTACACGAGTTCGGTAACAATAGATAAAATATTTCTGAACTAATACTTCAAAGCAATATATTGTTTCAGTGGCTAAAATATTAAGAAAGATTTTAGAGTGCAAGGGATCAAAACTGGCTGTTCGCTCTTTCATTTCTTTTTTTCGTTTTTTTGTCATTTGTTTTATATATTATTTAAAATTTGCAATATATATATATATATATACACTATATGATCTATATGTTTATTTTAATGTTTAGTAAGGGTTGAATACAGTTGTAAATTAGTTAATTTGTTCTCTTTATTTTTTTAAATTTTACACAGACAAATATATAAAATATAAATAAAAAAAAACATATATTTTAGAAAAACTAATTGTATAAAAAAATTGTCTAGCAAAATCATTGAAATTTTGACCATTGATTCATTTACTCTTACCACTCTTAAATAGGAAAAGGACTAAGAAAGTGGTTGTTTCCTTAATGGACGAGAAAAGTTACAAAGCTGTACATAAATTTATATATATAACATATTATAGATATAAAAGGAAAAAAATATTTTTATTAAAAAAGAAATTTCCAAATATAGTAATCGTGTACGTGGTACACGATTTCCAAATATAGAAATCGTATACGTGGTACGCGATTTCTAAATATGGAAATCGTGTACGTGGTACGCGATTTCTTTGCAAACTCGTGCACGTTGTACACGATTTTTACCACCTCATCACCGCCACGTAGACCACCCTAAATCGCGTACGTGGTACACGAGTTCATTGCTGGCAACAACTACCCTACATTTGTCAATACTTTTCTCTCTTACCTTAAATTTATAATTTGTTTTTTTATTTACATTATTAAAATTAATTTTTTAAAAACTACTCTAATTTTGTCATTTGTTTTTTTAACTACATTATTGGTGAACTTTGTCCTCTCCCTTTTCTTAACCTTGGGATCATTTGTTGCCCAACTTGGACACGTCATATATACTCAACTTTGACTACAACCAAAAAGTCTTTCATGTTTTCCTTTCTTTAATTTGGTTACCTATTCTATTTTCGATTTTTTCAATCTAGTTTTAAGTCATAAAATCATCAAGTCGTTTGAGTTAAGTAATTGAATAGTACCATGCCTATTTTATGACTTTTTCTTTTTTTGACTTTTTACTTTAATTTAATTTATTAAGTTGGAGTTCTTAATATTGTTAACTTGACGCAGGGATTAGCTTAACAAGTAATGGTTTGACATAACATGGTACTATGGAGTAAACATTATAGAAATAGTTGTTATTGCTAATCTATTTCTTAAATTACCACAAGTTATAAATATTGCAACTGTGGTCATGTATCTTATTCTAAGATATCTAACAATTTTTTCAAGATAAGAATACCCCTCTAATTAATTCTTATTTATACGATACTATTCAACAAATCTATCCAATTTACCTACCATAATATCTACTATTGACCAATAAAATGTCAAGTGTTCGAATCTCCTACCTCACATATTGTCAAAGAAAGAAAAAAAAAAGGAAAGAAAGAAAGAAAGAAAGAAAGATTGCAATACTAATCTAAGTTAGGTGGAATATTTTTTTTCTCAGGTGTGCTTTCAGCCATGGAGTCTTGAAAATTATTGGGATTAATTAGGCCTCGTTTGATAACCATTTGGTTTTTGGTTTTTGGTTTTTGGTTTTTGGTTTTTGGTTTTTAAGCTTATAAACACCACTTCCAACTCTAAGTTTCTTTGGCTTTTCACCTACCTTCTTCCCATGTTTTCAAAAACTAAGCCAATTTTTGAAAACTAAAAAAAGTAGTTTTCAAAAACTTGTTTTTGTTTTTAGAATTTGGTTAGAAATTCAAGTATGTCCTTAACAAAAATGAAAACCATGGTGAAGAAATTTAAAGAAAACAAGCCTAATTTTCAAAAACCAAAAACCAAAAACCAAATGGTTATCAAACGAGGCCTTAATTATTGTTTACCAAATCCTATTATCCTTGCATATTTGTAAATAGGGGCAACAAGAACAATAATTAGGATTTAACAGTAGACTTGAAAAATGGCTAACATCTTTAGAGATTAGATAATGGCTAAACGTATTTTTTTATTATAATATTAATAATTAAAATGGACGAAAGTGCCCTTAACATTCCGTATAGACTTTTTGAAAGAGAAATACAACCTACAATAGTGGAACATAATAAGGAAGAAAGAAAATATAATTTTAACAACAAACTAACCAACTAAATCAAAACAAAAAATGAGTAGCATTTTAAGGGGGAGAGAAACCGAATTTGACATCAACAAGATTTAACAACCTTGAATTAAATCTAAAACTGTAATTAACATATAGGAAACGAAACCAATCATTTATCAATCACATTCACCATTAAAATGGGGACTCGGAGTTACATCGATGACATAATCATCTTGGAAAAACTTATGTTGAACTATCAATATACATTTTTTCGTACAAAAACACTCAATACTTATGTATATATAATAGCACATACATAAAAACACAAAAGTAATTGTGTACAAGCACACAATAAGTACATGATGAGACCAAATTAGTGCTATTTATTTAGCCTAAACTAGCTAGTTCTAAAGTTACACTACAAGAAAAAAAGGTTTATGCCAATGTAGGTTTCTCTCGACGCGTTTACACGTCGAGAGAAGGGGTATATATCGACGCACATACAATTGCGTGGGGAGAAGTAATTTTAGGCAATTTCTGCCAATGTAGCCATTGATCGTGTCGGCAGAAATGGTCTCTCTCAACGCAGGTGGGCATTGCGTCGAGAGAGACCTATTTTGTATGGTCTCTGTCGATGCCATAAGTGACCGTGTCGGCAAAGACCTGGTTTAAATCCTTAGCTTTCCTCTCTTTTCCTCATTCGATTGAAATCAGAACAGCCCCCCTCCCGCCGTTGCCACCCTCCTTGCGCCGCCGTCGCCCTCCGCCTTCAGCCATCTCCTTCCGCGTCTCCCTCCGCCACGAGTATTTCTTCAATTTCTCCGGTGGTTTCTTTTTTTTTTTTTTTTTTCTTCCGAATCTCATGAGATTGTCTTCTCTTTCTCTTTTGGGTATTGATTGATATGGTGGATTGTTGTTTGACGATGTGATTTGTGTTCTTCCTCTATGTGATTATAATAAGAATTACACCAATTGAGGCAAAAAAGTAGAGATTCTCTGCCAACAAGAAAATTTAAAATTACTCACTGTGAACAAAGAGTGATCAAGTGGCTCAACTTCCTTAGAACAAAGCACATACCAATTAGAATGAAAGGAGCTATCGATTTTTCTTCTAAATAGAAGCCAAAGAAACTGTGCAGTTCGTCCATTAGAGTTGGAAGAATTCTTTAAGACTATGGGAGAATGCGACCAAAGTCCCACATTGGCTAGACAAGGGGAAGACCATAGGTATATAAGGGAGGACAAGTTCTCCATTGGTATGAGGCCTTTTGGGGTGAACCAAAAGCAAAGAGTGGACAATATCATACTATTGTGGAGATCTGTGTCGTGTCCTCGTCCTTAACAAAGACAGATTCTGAAAAAGAGTTTCTTCATTTACGAGTATCAAGGTTCAATAATTATTACTCTCCATTAGTGCAAATTCTAGAAGTAGAGAAGAGAAAAGCCAAAGTATTATAATTACATGGGGTTCCATCTCAAAACCAATTGGCAATGAGTGGAGTAGTCCATCTATCTTATGAATTGAGAGGTCTCCACTAAATCTTTTCAATGTGGGATCCTCAACATGTCCCCTCAAGATGGTGCCTCTTTTGGGATCACCATTTTGAATCGGATCCCAATTTTTTTTTGGACCGAATACCCGTTTGGGTTTAATGAGCTCTGATACCATATTAAATAACATGGGGTTCCATCTCAAAACCAATTGGCAATGAGTGGAGTAACTCTTCTATCTTATGACTTGTGAGGTCTCCACTAATCTTTTCAATGTGTGATCCTCAACAAAAATGATGCCTTCTGAAATTTGGAATTGTTTGAACCAAGATGGAGGGGCGTGGGGAACCGTTGAAGAGGGGTATCTATTAGAGGCCATTGGTATTTTCAGATTCTAATTCTTCTCCTAATACCAACTTTAAACACTACATCTTGAAGTACAAAAGGTTGGCATTAAATTAGATAAAAGGATTCTCAAAGAGGAGTTCGTAAAGATTTAGTTTAGGACTTTATCTATATATATACTTAGCTTTATAAGTCATGTTTAATATGAAATTTTTATTTGAACCAGAGGTGAAATATTTACTTTTTATGAATATCAGGATCATAATCCCATGTTAATGACCTTATTATATCTAATTTTGTTCATTTTAATATTATAGGGCAGGTGGGGAGTTTTTTTTTTCTTTTTGGAAACAAACTAAAATGCTATTATGTCCCTTTGTTCATAATCACATGTTAATGACCTTAATATTTACTTTTTATGCTATTATGTCATTTTAATATTAAGGGTAGTTACCTTTCTTTATCATAATTTTTTTAAAATTGAAGTGCTATGGTTGTTTATTATATTATGAAATGCCACGTTACTTTTAATTCTTGTAGATTGTGTCTTATTTAAGTGCTTGTTATACGCTTGAATTCTCAAGGTATTGAAAACAAACAGGTTAGATTTTAAAAGTCTTTACTATATTGTTATGTTTCATGTGAGCAACAACAAAGAACGTAATTCAGAGAGAGCATATTAATGGAATCTTAATTGAGTATTGGTTATGATCATAGTTATTTCACGGAAGAATCACATAATTTAATGGAAATGGGTAGTTAGGTTACGGCATAGGTGTGGATGGCTAAATAAAATAAATTATATGAGTTTCTGTTGATCAGTTATTAAAATAAATTAACAACAACTTTCACAAGTTTCTTCTTTCCTTGGATTTCTTTTATACATACTTTAGATGGACCAAGAAACTATTGATTGGTGAGATGTCTTCGTATGCTCACCTCTTATGTCTTATGGGTCTTGCAACTTTGAATGGGTAACTAAGTTGGAAGCAAATACCTTGTGTCCACATAGACAAGTGTTTGAGAAATATGTCAGTTATGCATTAGTCCAATCCAAAGGCTTGTTAATGGAGAATGTGTTTTGCTTTGAAGTAATGACAATGCATCTTGCATATAAAACTTTGTTTTTTAAAAAAAAGGTGAAATTAAGGAGTCAAACCATCAATCTCAATAAAAAATTATCTATCTTGATTCTTATCACAATGTTAATGGTCAAACATCAAAAGAAATAGACTGAAAACAAAGTTTATTTTTGTTTAGTGAAAAATAAGGAATGTATAAATTTTAACGAAAATCTATATAGGATGCTACCTTTGAAGATTTTTGTGCTTTTGAATTAATTGAGGTGGAAAGTATAGGTGACTTTGATATTCTCATACACAAAATTATGTCCCTTTCTTTATATCTTCTCTTGGACACTTTTTTGTTTCTTTATTATAAATTGGGATTTATAATGAATTTTAGAAGTTTGGATTTATTTAGTTCATTGTTTGGTTTGTGAGTTTATGATTTACTTGTTACGAGATCTGACTTGTATTATGTCTACTTGAGTTTATGATTTACTCGTATTTTCTTTATTTTAAATTTTTGCGGCATTATGTTGGCCTTAGAGGAGATGTTTAGTAAAAAATGGTTTAATTTCTAACTTTTGAAGACTTGGGTTGAATAGGAGCTAGTGTCTTCAACAATGAATAAGGAGTGGATTAAAATTCGAGATAAACTTTCAACAGAGTATAAGGCTAGGGTTGCTTAGTTCCTAGAGGTAGCAAAGCTACACGTTACCGATCTAGGAAAAACACGGTGTCCATGTAAGAAATGTATGAATGCAGTATGGCAATCATTAGACGGGGTGGAATGACATCTACTCACGTATGAAATATCTCCCTCTTATAGTCAATGGGTGTATCATGGTGAACCAGTCGACTTATCTTGAGGATTTAACGTTCAGACAACTAGTCCAATACGAACTGATCAGAATAGGAGTACTGCTGAGCCAAGTGGTGTAAACGAGGAAGTCGATATGTTCAACCTCTTAGATGATCTACAACCTCCAATTCTTGATGCATACGTAGATGGGCAACGCGTCAAGAATGAGAGGTCCACTAATTCCCATGTGAATGATGTTGGGTTTTATGTCCTAAAACTCGTAAATAGTAAATGTATCTTTTGACCGAACATAGATAAAATGATGTATTATTCATTTATCTATGTTAGTATTGAGTAATCTTGTCTTATTAACCCTAATCCAATAAACTAAACATCCTAGGCTGATAGTATGAGGCTTGAACTGGTATGTAGGGACATATGGGAATCAATGTTCAAGATTCAGCCTAAAGGGTCTATAGTATAGGGATAAGGCTGGCTACCTTATCCTGGTGACACTATGGATACGACCCGCTTTGTATTGTGATACAAACGTAATGATCCAACGCGTTCATGTAGTTGACATGCGAGTGAGGGTATCCTATGCAATGAGTTTGCATAAAACCGGACCGCGAAATAGTTAATCACTGACTGTAACACCGTTAGTTAGCTTGGTTTCTATTTCACTAGGATGACCTAGGCAACTTGGTATTAATCCTGAGTGGATTATGGACTCCTGTCCGTAAGGGATTGTCCTTTGATTTGTACGGGTGAGAGTGGCCTGCACGCCGGCTCAATAAGCCTACCATTTTGGGGACAAGACCAAGTGGGGAGCTGGGAACATAATCACACAAGATGGAATTCACTCGTTCCCGACTCTAGGGTAAGTAGAGGTGTGTTCCCTTAAGTGGTGTCTCCGGGTCTTGAACAATGGGCCCTGCCCTCTCTATGGCACGAGAGGGACTCCTATTTGTTGGTTGGACCTCAAACATGTTGTTCATTAGAGGAGCACTAGAACTTAAGGATAAAGAGGTAGCCCAGGGGTAAAACGGTAATTTGACCTAGCTGGGGTACGAACACACGTGAAGGGCTGACTTGCTGTTGATGGTCGATATCCGTGGACACAAAAATATATCTGCAGTGAGAAGAGTGCAGCTGTGGTTCTTTAGTGGAGTGAACCACAGTTGAACATTGATTAACTTGGTTAATGAGTTTAGCCAATTAATCTCATATCGTTGGAGCTTCTGATCTGTAGGTCCATTAGGTCCCACTGGTAGCTCACTAAGGGCGTTGAGGTAAATTTCTAAGGGAGAATTAAGTATTCGAAGTGGTTCGAATACTAAGTTTAAGATATGAATTTGATTCATATTAAAACTATATGTTATAATTAATGTACATTAGATGCGCATTAATACTATAGTTTAATTGAGAGAAATATAGTTAAATATATGATATTTAATTATAATATTAATTAATTGGTGAATTAATTAATTATTTGTTTTAATTTGATTTAATTGAATTACATTAAAACTATAGGTTATGTGGAATATTTATATAAAAGTGTTTTATATAAATATTATTAAATTAAGTGTTAATTTAATTTTATTAAATTAGTTAATAATTTAATAATTTAATTATTAATTGATTTAATTGATTATCAGTTAAATTAACTGATGGAATTTTTCCTCCACTAACCTATGAGTTTTGCGTGAATGGGAGTTAAAATAGGAGTTTTGGGTTTTATCATCCGTTGGCTCTCTTCTTATCGATCGTGCTTCTCCCCATTCTACGCAGAACAATAGAAAATCTCTCTCAATCTCTCTCACTCTCTTGTGCAACACAGAGAAAGAAAATTCCCTTGAACTTTACCTTGCTCCCACAAGCAATCAACGTGATCCTAGGAGAATACTGGTGTTGCCCGTTGGTAGTGTTTGTGGTGTTTTTCCAGCAAGAAAAGAAAGGATTCGCTGCTGTTTTTTCTGCAAACCGTGGAGAAAAGGCGAGGTTTTGATCAAAACTTCTACAATAGTAAGTATTCTTTGATCCCTTGCCTTATAGGCTTTGCATCTAGATTAGATATAGGTTTTTCTATGATTTTATGCATGCTTTATAAACCTGTACAACATCAATAAATTTTATTATACTGTTGTGATATTTTTGTCGTCATATTGGTATTCCAATAGACGTTTAATTCGATTAGGTCCTCTGATAATTTCCGCTGCGCTAGGGTTTTTATCCCTACAAATGAGACATGGAGTCGATTTGAGGACTCAATGTTCGAGGCCCGTAATCCGTTATATCCTGGTTGTACACGATTTTCTTCATTGCACTTTATGGTCAAGTTGATGCATACTAAAGTTATCAATGGTTGGAGTACCAAGTCCTTTGACATGTTATTGGAACTACTAAAGCAAGCATTTCCAAACGACACAAACATACCCAGTTCATTTTATGATGCTAAGAGAATATTGCGTGACTTAGGGTTAGGGTATGAGTCCATCCATGTTTGCAAATATGATTGTGTGTTATATTGGAAGGAATTTTCCGATTGTCAAGAATGTCTAGTATGTGGAGAGGCTCGATATAAGGTTAATGATGGAAAAGGCAAGAAAGTTCCACACAAAGTGTTACGTCATTTTCCACTAGTACCGAGGTTGAAACGATTGTTTGCATCGAAACATGTTGCTTCTAAAATGATATGACATAAAGACAAGCGTGTTGAGACGGAAGGTGTGTTACGTCATCCAGTTGATGTTGAAGGGTGGAAGCATTTTGATCATGAGTTTCCTCAATTTGCCTTAGATCCACGAAATATTCGTTTGGGCCTAGCTTTAGATGGGTTTAATCCATTTGGGAATATGAGTACATCGTACAACATGTGGCCTGTCATGCTAGTTTCTTATAACTTGCCCCCTTGGAAATGCATGAAAGAGACAAGCTTCTTCATGTCGTTACTCATACCCGGGCCGAAATCTCCAGGTAAAGAAATCGATGTTTACTTGCAGCCACTAATAGAAGAGTTGAAAGAGTTATGAAATAATGGTGTGCACACCTACGATTGTGCTAAGGGTGAGTATTTTCAACTACACGCAAGTTTGTTGTGGACAATCAATGACTTTTCCGCATATGGTGACTTGTTCGGATGGAGCACGAAGGGCTATCAAGCATGTTTCATTTGTAAGGAGGATACGTCATCATTCAGGATTAGAGGAAAGATATCGTACATGGGACATTGACGTTATCTTCCACGCGACCACCGTTGGCGTAAAAGTAAACAACACGACGGGAGAGTAGAAGATAGGCCTCCACTAGTGATTATGGGCTAGGAGAAGATCCTTCGTCAAGTTAGCCAGATAGATTTTCCTGTGCTTAGTAAACATCCAGCCAAACAAGACAAGAAAAGAAAGCGCAGTTTGAATTGAAACAAAAAGAGTATATTCTTCCAACTTCCGTACTGGTCGAAACTGTTGTTACGTCATAAATTGGATGTCATGCATATCGAGAAAAACATTTGCGACAACTTGGTTGGTACGTTGTTAAATATCGAGGAAAAAGCGAAGGACACAACGAAGGCTTGGTTAGATCTTAAGGATTTGAAAATACGAAAAGAACTACACCTACAACAGGTGGGGACCAGAGTAGTAAAGCCACATGCAGCATACACGCTGACTTTTAGGGAGAGGATCGCTTTCTGTAAGTACTTGAAATCAGTGAAATTTTCAGATGGGTTTGCGTCGAATATTTCCCGATGTGTGAGTGAAAAGGATGGAAGACTATGAGAGATGAAAACACACGACTCTCATGTCCTGCTTCAGAGACTACTACCAATTGGTGTTTGATAACTCTCTAAAAGGGAGTTATTTAGACCTTATTTCTACATGGATTTGTGTGTCTTTTATGCTTAATAGGGTTGCTTTTAGATAAATATTATATGTTTTAACCCATTTGGAAGAATGGAAGCTTTGGAAATTATTTTTTGCAGAATATGTTGCTGGGCGACTTCAGGGAACAAATTCTGTGCTGGAGCAAAGTTGGGAGCAAAAACTGCCACGTCACAGCTCGTTAGCCAATTTAACAAACTGAATTCTGTTAAACTAATCTCGGGATAAAGGAGCAAGGAGAGCCATCCACGTGTCTAGGTCAACCTGATTCAAGCTTTCCTCAACTCTATAAAAGGAGATAGCCGCCCAAGTCAAAATTCATTCCATCCTTGGGAGAAAACATTCCATTCTTGGAAAGTTACTTCCACCTTTGGGAGCCGAATAGAGGAGAGAGATTGGAGACCATCAAGAAAACCATCATTTGCAAGCTGATTGAGGAGATTAATAATTTCTTTTATTATCTTGTAATTATGGATATGCTTACTCAGATTGTAACGTGCGTTTCCATGCATTTTATGAACTAAGTAGCTTAGGCGTTGGTTAGGAAACAATGTGATTGCCGTGCTTAATTTCTAGTAATAAATATTGATTAATGCATCTTGATTAATTGTTGTGCTCATTTACATTTTGTGCCCGCCTGGCCAGCCAGTATGAATACCTCTCTCTAGTTTCAGGGATGATTTAAGGAGTGTGTGGCATTTAATTACACTAGATCATTGTGTATTGGTGAACGCCAGTGACTAAGCTAGGGATAGCCAGTTGCCTAGTGCTTGATTGGTAGTACTTCATTGGGGTTGAAACACATTCCAAAAGATCCGAAGTTCCGGGAGGAATCTGCTAATAAGACTGCGAGAGTTTTGCATGATCAATAATATTGCTAGAACATCTTTTAAAACAATTACTAAATCCTGACCAGCGCCTGTTTCTAATCTGTCTGTCAATCCGTTTACTTACTGTTCTGTCATTTCTTTTGCTTCAACATTATTCTTATAAAAACCAATCATTTTTACCATCTTTGAAACCATTAAAGAGTTATACAAAATAGATAAAGTGGAAGCTAGTTCAGGCCTTGGATTGATAATACTTATTACTTGCTGCGGACTGTGTATACTTGCACAGAGTCTAGAGTCAATTTACATCTTATTTTTACTCACTCTAGGAACCCAACAAGTTTTTGGCGCCGTTGCCGGGGACTTGAATAAGTTTTTATCTGATCTGTTTTGTGTATGTGTTTTAGTGGTTTGGTGCTAGAACTTTTTTATTGTTTCTTTTGTTTTTGCAGGTGTGAGTTTGGTGCATGAACGATCCGCCTGGGGTAAGGTTCGAGCTTGATCCAGAAATCGAGAGAACATTTAGGATAAGAAGGAGAGAGTAGTGTAGACAGCAAAATCAAATGGCTGACGTGCCGCGTCTCCCGCAGGGTCCAGAAGATCCAGTTGATCCCCAGCAGAATCGTGTGCTGCAACAAAATCAACCGCTGGAGCAAAATAGACAGCAAAATAATCAGGCTGAGAATCCTATCTTGGTAGCGAACGATAGGGCCAGAGCCATTCGAGCGTATGCTTTTCCAATGTTTGATGAGTTAAATCCAGGGATTGCACGTCCTCACATTGAGGCAGCAAATTTTGAAATGAAACCGGTAATATTTCAGATGTTGCAAACCGTGGGTCAATTCCATGGTTTGTCATCTGAAGACCCTCATTTACATCTTAAGTCTTTTCTAGGAGTTAGTGATTCTTTTGTAATTCAAAGAGTGCCTAGAGATGCTCTTAGATTAACTTTGTTTCCGTATTCTCTTAGGGATGGAGCAAAGGCGTGGTTAAACTCTTTTGCTCCAGGATCAATTAGAACATGGAATGAGTTAACAGAAAATTTTTTGAGTAAATATTTTCCACCAAACAGAAATGCTAAATTGAGGAGTGAAATAGTAGGGTTTAGGCAACTTGAAGATGAGACTTTTAGTGAAGCTTGGGAGAGGTTTAAGGAGCTTTTGCGAAAGTGTCCCCACCATGGTTTACCACATTGTATTCAAATGGAAACATTTTACAATGGGTTAAATGGAGCAACCCAAGGTATGGTTGATGCTTCGGCTGGAGGGGCCCTTTTGGCAAAAACTTTTAATGAAGCCCATGAAATTTTAGAAAGAATATCAACTAATAGTTGTCAGTGGTCAGATGTTAGAGGCACAAATAAAAAGGTCAAGAGTGTGTTAGAGGTTGATGGTGTGTCTACCATTAGGGCTGATATTGCAATGTTAGCTAACGCTCTTAAAAATATGACAGTGGTTAGTCATCAACAGCCACCACCTGTGGAGCCTGCTGCAGTGGTGAACCAAGTTGCAGCGGAAGCATGTGTCTATTGTGGTGAAGAGCACAACTACGAGTTTTGCCCCAGCAATCCAGCTTCTGTGTTTTTTGTAGGTAATCAGAGGAACAACCCGTATTCTAACTTTTATAATCCAGGTTGGCGCAACCACCCCAATTTCGCATGGGGAGGACAAGGAAGCAATGCTCAAGCACAGCAAAAGGTGAACCAGTCAGGATTTGCTAAAGCGCAGGTATTGCCCCAGCAAAATAAGCAGGCTTTGCCCCAGCAAAATGCAGAGAGTTCTCTTGAGACGATGACGAAAGAATATATGGCTCGTACCGATGCCGCTATTCAAAGTAATCAAGCTTCAATGAAAGCCCTGGAATTGCAAATGGGCCAGCTAGCTAATGAGCTGAAGGCAAGGCCTCAAGGGAAACTTCCTTCAGATACTGAACACCCTAAAAGGGAAGGTAAGGAGCAGGTAAAGGCAGTAACTCTAAGGAGTGGTAAGCCACTAGAAGAGAGAAAAGAACCTAGTAAAACCCAGAATGTAGAGAAAAATTGTGATAAAAATGTTGTTGTTGAAAAAGAGTTGGAGTCTGGTCGGGGTGCTGGAGGCAACAATAATAATGTTGGAGCATCTGCTTCTGGTCCAGATGTGGAACCACCTTATGTGCCGCCCCCACCTTATGTGCCACCTCTACCTTTTCCACAAAGACAAAGGCCTAAGAATCAGGATGGTCAATTTAAAAAGTTTTTAGAGATTCTTAAGCAATTGCATATAAATATCCCTTTAGTAGAAGCTATAGAGCAAATGCCTAATTATGCTAAATTTCTTAAGGATATTTTAACTAAAAAGAAAAGGTTAGGTGAGTTTGAAACTGTATCTCTTACTGAGGAATGTAGTAGGATCCAGGGTCATTCACTATACCTGTGTCAATAGGTGGAAAAGAGTTAGGTAGAGCACTCTGTGATTTAGGTGCAAGCATTAACCTTATGCCTCTTTCGGTCTATCGAAAGCTAGGTATTGGTGAAGCTAGGCCTACCACAGTTACACTCCAATTAGCTGATAGGTCTATCACATATCTTGAGGGGAAAATTGAGGATGTCTTAGTAAAGGTAGATAAATTCATATTTCCTGTTGATTTTATTATCTTAGACTATGAGGCGGATAAAGATGTCCCAATTATTCTAGGTCGTCCATTTTTGGCTACTGGTAGGGCATTGATAGATGTTCAAAAAGGGGAATTAACAATGAGGGTTTGTAATGAGGAAGTAAAATTTAATGTGTTTAAGGCCATGAAGTATCCAGACGAAATGGAAGATTGCTCTTTCATTAGGATTCTGGAGAACACAATTGTTGAGATAGCAATGCAGGATTCTGCTAGCAAACATTTGGAAGATCATGGAGAGGTTAGTGTAGAGGATTTAGAAGTTTGTTCTTTAGAGAGAAAAAAATGAAAAAGAAGTGTTTAGGTGTAAGGAAGTTTTTGAGTCTTTAGATTTAAATCAAAGAAAAGCTCCTCCTATTAAGCCATCCCTAATTGAGGCACCCACTTTAGATTTGAAGCCCTTGCCGGATCATCTAAAGTATGTGTATCTTGGGGAGGGTGAGACGTTGCCCATTATTGTTGCATCAGATTTAATGCCAAAGCATGAAGAGGCCTTAATAAAGCTGCTGTAGCAATACTGCAAGGCAATAGGTTGGACATTGGCTGACATTCAGGGATTAACCCATCTTTTTGTATGCACAAAATCACTCTAGAGGAGGGATCCTTTAAGAGTATTGAGCAACAAAGAAGGCTTAACCCTGCAATGAAAGAGGTTGTTAAAAAGGAGGTGATTAAATGGTTGGATGCTGACATTATTTATCCAATTGCAGATAGCAATTGGGTAAGCCCTGTCCAATGTGTTCCTAAGAAAGGAGGTGTCACAGTGGTATCTAATAAGGATAATGAGTTGATCCCAACCAGGACAGTAACTGGCTGGAGGGTTTGCATGGATTACAGGAGGCTTAATAAAGCCACCCGTAAGGACCACTTCCCTCTACCATTTATTGACCAGATGTTGGATAGATTGGCTGGTCAGGCCTACTACTGTTTCTTAGATGGTTATTCTGGGTATAACCAGATTACTATTGCTCCTGAGGATCAGGAAAAAACCACTTTCACCTGCCCTTATGGGACATTTGCTTTTAGGCGAATGCCTTTTGGCCTTTGCAATGCTCCAGCAACATTTCAGCGGTGTATGCTGGCAATTTTTTCTGATATGATTGAGTCTACTGTTGAGGTATTTATGGACGATTTTTCAGTTTTCGGAGGATCTTTTCAGAGTTGTTTAGATAATTTAGGTAAGGTGTTAAACAGATGTGAGGATACCCATCTAGTTCTTAATTGGGAGAAATGCCACTTCATGGTGAAGGAGGGCATTGTGTTAGGACATAGGATTTCTAAGAATGGTCTAGAAGTTGATAGAGCAAAAATTGAGGTTATTGAGAGACTAGAACCACCGAATTCAGTGAAAGGGATTCAAAGTTTTTTAGGTCATGCTGGATTTTATAGAAGGTTCATAAAGGATTTCTCAAAAATCAGTAAACCTCTTTGTAACTTATTGTGCACTGATCATGTTTTTGAATTTAATGCAGATTGTAGGAAGGCTTTTGAGACTTTAAAGGCTGCTTTAATCTCAACACCCATTCTTTGTGCACCTAATTGGAATTTACCATTTGAGGTAATGTGTGATGCGAGTGATGCTGCAGTAGGTGCTATGTTGGGGCAAAAGCAGGGCAAATTTATTCATCCTATATATTATGCAAGCAGGGTTTTAAATGAGGCACAAGTCAACTATACAACTACTGAAAAGGAGTTGTTAGTTGTTGTGTTTGCCTTTGAGAAATTCTGCCCATATTTGGTTGGATCCAAAGTCACAGTTTTCACGGATCATGCAGCAATAAGGTACTTGATGTCTAAAAAAGATGCTAAACCTAGACTAATTCGTTGGGTTTTATTATTGCAGGAATTCGACTTGGAGATAAAGGACAAGAAGGGATCAGAGAATGGCATCGCAGATCACTTGTCTCGTCTTGATCCATCATCATCTTCGCTGAAGCAATCTGCCATCTCAGATTCTTTTCCAGATGAACAGCTTTTTGCTGTTGAGGTAAAGGTAGTCAAGGAGATCCCTTGGTATGCTGATATTGCCAACTTTTTGGTCAAGGGAGTCACTCCGATTGATATGGATTGGAGGTAGAAGAAAAAGTTTAAGCGTGATGCAAAGTTTTTCTATTGGGATGAGCCATTTATGTATAAACAATGCTCTGATGGTATTATTCGTATGTGTGTTTCAGGTGATGAAGCAAAAGAAATCCTGGAGCAATGTCACTCTTCGCCGTATGGAGGTCATTTCAGCGGTCAGAGGACAGCTATGAGGATTTTGCATTGCGGATTCTTCTGGCCTTCCTTATTTAAGGATGCCCATTGGTTCTACAAGCAATGTGATGCTTGCCAAAGGAGAGGAAACTTAGGGCCTAGAGATGAAATGCCTCTTACTTACATTTTGGAAGTTGAATTATTCAATGTGTGGGGTATTGATTTTATGGGGCCGTTTCCCCCTTCTAATGGCAATGTTTTTATCTTATTTGCAGTTGATTACATGTCCAAGTGGGTGGAGGCCATTGCATGCCATCAGAATGATGCCAAGACGGTTTTAAGGTTTCTCCAATCGCACATCTTTGCGCGGTTTGGGACACCTAGAGCTTTAGTAAGTGATGAGGGTACACATTTTGTTAATAATATCTTAGCTAAGCTTTTAGCTAAATATGGAATCAGGCATAGGATAGCTACCCCTTATCACCCACAGGCTAATGGTCAGACTGAAATAAGTAATAGGGAAATTAAATCAATTCTAGAGAAAGTAGTTCATCCATCTACGAAAGATTGGTCTTTTAGGTTGGATAAGGCTCTTTGGGCTTATAGGACAACCTATAAGACTCCTCTAGGTATTTCTCCCTATCGGTTAGTTTATGGGAAAGCTTGTCACTTACCATTGGAGTTAGAGCATAAAACATTTTGGGCTTTGAAAAAATTAAATTTTGATCTGAGTCGTGCAGGGGCAATTAGGATGCTGCAGCTTAATGAATTGGAAGAATTTCACCAATTTTCTTATGAAAATTCGAAAATGTATAAGGAGAAGACTAAGTTGTGGCATGACAAGAGAATTAAACCTAAGGAGTTTGTCAAAGGTCAAAAAATGTTGCTTTATAATTCTAGATTAAGGTTGTTTCCTGGGAAACTTAAATCTAAATGGTCAGGGCCATTTATTGTGATTGAGGTTTTTCCCCATGGAGCAATTACTTTGCAAGATGAAAAGGATGGGAGAGTGTTCAAAGTGAATGGACAGCGTGTAAAACATTATTGGGGAGAGGAGTTCCAGTCGAAATATCCTTCCCTAAAGTTGGTTGATGATTGAGAGAGCAAGATCTTTGCGGGAGCATTTCACAGAGCAATATTTTGAGCTCCCAGTAGTTGTTTCTGATTTTATTTCTCGCTGATTTGGTTTGTTATTATTTTGAATGATTTTAGTTTTGGTTTGTTTAAATCTTGCATGATTTATTTTAAGTCGTTGTTGTTTTTAATTCAGTAAATTTTATCTTTGAGTATTTTTATTATTTGCGGTAGTTTAATTTTTATTTATTCCGATTAGATTTAGTTAGATTTTAAATTTAGTTTTTATTTTCGGTTATTTGAATTTTTGTTTAGGTTTAGATTTAATAAAGATTTTCTTGATTTATTCGGCTTCAAATAAAAAAATAAAAGAGATTTGATTTGAGCGGTTAATTTAAATTTAAATTTCCTGATTTGATTTTGTTTTGAATCTGAATTTTCCGTATCCGGGATTCTTCCAGAAGATAATCTTTGTTCAGAGGGTTGTTGCGGCAAAGTTATGGTTGAAGCAAATCTTCCGTCCGGATGGAAATGGTTTGTTGTGAATTAATTACTTTTACCGTTTGATTTTGAATTTTCTGTGGGCAGGTAAATGGCATGGATGCTGCCACGTGTCGCACAGGGGGTGATCCAACGGTTTAGCCGTTTAACAGCACATAATTATTTACCATGGGCGATTGAATTTCAGATTTTACCGTTGATGGATTTAATTCTCAGATTTGCATGAGATTTGAACGGTAATTCCATTTAATGAGGGGCAAAATCTTTCGGCTACGATTTGTTTTGCTGAAGCCCTATTTATTTACAAGCCTTCGGTAAGTTCTTCTCACTTCATCTTCTTGTTCATCCCTTGCCATTTCTATTTTTCTTCTTTTTCTGTGTGCGGTAAAAATTCCTTTGAGTCTAAAAATGGCTAAAACGAGAGCAAGAAAAGAGAGAGATAGTGAGGAAGAGGAGGTCCCTGTTACCCCCGAAGCACCGAAAGTTAAAACGAAGAAGAAGAAAACACCAGAAGAAAAAGAGGCTAAGAGGAGAAGAAGACAGTAGAGGGCTGAAGATCAAGAAGCTGTTTAGAAAGCGGCGGAGGATGTTGTTGTGGAAGAAGATCTGAAAGAACCAGAAGGACAGAATCCAGAGCAGACTGACCCGATAGTTGCGGATACAGAGGCAGTTCGAGAAGAAAATGCAGAAGAAGTTCAAGAAAAGCAGACTGAGAATGTGCAAGAAGAGCAGGCAGAGGTTGCGCCTGAAGAAGTTAATGAGCAAGAACAGGAGGCTCGTGTGGAGGTGATCATGCCGGAAGTGCCCAAACGCCGCCGTATAAAGCTAAAAGCGGGTCGTGTTAAGGTAGTCCGAACTGATACCCCCTCGCCTCCAACTACTGATTCAGAAAGAGAGAATGCTGAGAGAGAAGAGCAGGAGAAGAAAGAGGCCGAGGAGAAAGCAAAAGAAGAAGCAAGGAGAAAGGCTGAAGAAGAAAGGTTGCTCAAGCGAAGGGCAGACAAGGGCAAAAGTGTTGCTGCGGCATCAGAGGAACCTGACGAAATAGAAGAGCCGCAATTGCCGTATGTCCACTTCGTCAACAACCTTGCTGGAGCAAAGTATGCTGAGTTGCTGAAGAGAGACTTCCTGTTTGAGAGAGGATTTAGTGGTGATCTCCCACATTTCCTGAGGACAAGCATTGCGAACCATGGATGGGAATCATTCTGTTCCAAGCTTGAACAGGTGAATGCGCATGTAGTGCGCGAATTTTATGCAAATATCGACGAAGAGGAAGGTTTCCGCGTGATCGTTCGAGGAGTAGAGGTCGATTGGAGTCCTGGTGCTATCAACGCACTGTACCACCTTCAAGATTTTCCCCACGCAGCATATAATGAGATGGCTGTGGCGCCATCGAATGAGCAGTTGAGTGATGCCGTGAGGGAAGTCGGTGTTGAAGGGGCGCAGTGGCAGCTGTCGAAGACAGAGAAAAGGATATTCCAGTCAGCCTACTTGAAGAGGGAAGCAAATACGTGGATAGGGTTTATCAGACAAAGGTTGCTTCCGACAACTCATGACTCGACGGTTTCCAGGGAACGAGTGCTTCTGGTTTTTGCTATTTTGCGGTCTCTCAGTATTGATGTGGGAAAAATTATTTCAAGCGAAATATTTGGATGTTGGAGGAAGAAGGTTGGGAAATTGTTCTTTCCGAACACAATCACAATGCTTTGCAAGCAAGCAGGGGTTCCGGAGAATGAAGGGGATGTTATACTGTTTGACAAGGGAATTATAGATACGCCTAACTTGGCACGGCTTCAGCGTACGCAAGAGGCACGTCAGGGTGGGCTGGTCTATGGCATCAGCACGATTTTAGAACAACTCGCACTGTCGGCCAGTAGGCAGGAGTTTGCAGAGAGGCAAGCTTTAACCTTCTAGAGCTATGTTAAAACTCGTGATGCCAATCTGAAGAAGGCGCTACAGGAGAATTTTTCCAAACCATTTCCAGCCCTTCTAGCATTCCCTGAAGATTTATTGAACCCCTGGATTCCGCCACTGCCTGTCGAGAGAGAAGGAGATGGAGAAGAAGATCCTGGTCAGGAGGATTGAAGAAGGGAAATTTGGGCGAGCAAACTTTTTGATGAATTAATTTTGTTGCTCGAGCATTCCTGACCACATCTTTTTCTATGTTTGCTTGTTTTGTTCTGCTTCTTTTTAATTTTTTTCTGTTTCTGAAAAAACATATCTGCTTATGTAATTTCTTTTTCTATGCTTTTAATTAAATTTTTGAAGTTATTTCTGTTCCATGGGCGCTGAGTAACTCTAACTTAACTAATTCTCTTTCTGAATTTTTGAAGCTTGGACTGGCTAAGCTTAATTAGATCAAGGTATTCTGATCTCCAGAAACCTTTTGCTTGAGCATTTTCTCTGGCCTGGTCGTTGCTGCGGCAAAGAAAATTCTGGAGGTAGTGTTGACTTATGTGATCCACTTTAAGCTTAGGTCTAGTCCCACGCTTAGTTTTAAAATTCAGATAGAAATATTTAAGTTTGGGGGTATCATTTAAAATTTTAATGATTCATTGGGGACAATGAATAATTCAAGTTTTGGGGACTTTTTGCTACTCCAATTGTTTTGCTCGAGCATTCATCTCCTTCGATTAATTAATTTTTTTTAGGTTGTTGAGTAACCAGGGACACTTGTGATACCCACAGGTTGTCTTTGCGTCAAAAGATGACCTAGGAAATATGAAAATGATGGAAAATTATTTGCTGAAAAAAGTGATTGTTGAACATTTTGCTGAGAAAATTCATGGAGCAAAAGTTTTGAAGGATGAATGATAATCCAGCAGTTTTTCTGTCTCCCAGAACTTAGGTGAGCTTCATCATAAAATGTTGCCATTCTGAGGGGCAAGAGATGGAATAACTAAGGATTTTTTAGCTTAGCAAAGAGTATTTAGCCTAATTGGTGATGAGTTTGAGGCAAGGGTATACTGCACCATAAAGTGGGTCATCCTATGCTTAAGAGCTTATGACTGTAGGGCTGCTTTGAGTCTGAAAAACAGAAAATATAAACCCCTTAAAAATGTGTTTTAATATGTCTGGTAATAGAGCTAGGCTGTGGCAAGTTCTTAGAATTGAGTTAAAAGTGGTGATTATTTGTCCATGCCGGAAGAACTATTTTGCTTCAGCAGAGCTTGGTTTTGCAGAATGCTCAGGTAGAGGTTGAAGGTAGGGGTTGGATTATCTGTTTTGATTAAGCTATGCTTTGTCTAACGTTTTGAATTCTTGAAGGGAAAGTTGGTTAGTATTGCTCGGGACGCGCAACAGTTCAAGTTTGGGGGTGTGATAACTCTCTAAAAGGGAGTTATTTAGACCTTATTTCTACATGGATTTGTGTGTCTTTTATGCTTAATAGGGTTGCTTTTAGATAAATATTATATGTTTTAACCCATTTGGAAGAATGGAAGCTTTGGAAATTATTTTGTGCAGAATATGTTGCTGGGCGACTTCAGGGAGCAAATTCTGTGCTGGAGCAAAGCTGGGAGCAAAAACTGCCACGTCACAGCTCGTTAGCCAATTTAACAAACTGAATTCTGTTAAGCTAATCTCGGGATAAAGGAGCAAGGAGAGCCATCCACGTGTCTAGGTCAACCTGATTCAAGCTTTCCTCAACTCTATAAAAGGAGATAGCCGCCCAAGTCAAAATTCATTCCATCCTTGGGAGAAAACATTCCATTCTTGGAAAGTTACTTCCACCTTTGGGAGCCGAATAGAGGAGAGAGATTGGTGACCATCAAGAAAACCATCATTTGCAAGTTGATTGAGGAGATTAATATTTTCTTTTATTATCTTGTAATTATGGACATGCTTACTCAGATTGTAACGTGCGTTTCCATGCATTTTATGAACTAAGTAGCTTAGGCGTTGGTTAGGAAACAATGTGATTGCCGTGCTTAATTTCTAGTAATAAATATTGATTAATGCATCTTGATTAATTGTTGTGCTCATTTACATTTTGTGCCCGCCTGGCCAGCCAGTATGAATACCTCTCTCTAGTTTCAGGGATGATTTAAGGAGTGTGTGGCATTTAATCACACTAGATCATTGTGTATTGGTGAACGCCAGTGACTGAGCTAGGGATAGCCAGTTGCCTAGTGCTTGATCGGTAGTACTTCATTAGGGTTGAAACACATTCTAAAAGATCCGTAGTTCCAGGAGGAATCTGCTAATAAGACTGCGAGAGTTTTGCATGATCAATAATATTGCTAGAGCATCTTTTAAAACAATTACTAAATCCTGACCAGCGCCTGTTTCTAATCTGTCTGTCTATCCGTTTACTTACTGTTCTGTCATTTCTTTTGCTTCAGCATTATTCTTATAAAAACCAATCATTTTTACCATCTTTGAAACCATTAAAGAGTTATACAAAATAGATAAAGTGGAAGCTAGTTCAGGCCTTGGATTGATAATACTTATTACTTGCTGCGGACTGTGTATACTTGCACAAAGTCTAGAGTCAATTTACATCTTATTTTTACTCACTCTAGGAACCCAACAGTGTTCAAGGTTATTTACGAAAGGACGTGTCCACTGCTATTGTTGAGTTGTGTACATTTTTTCGAGATATATGTGTGAAAACAATACGTTTAAGTGATTTAGATCGGATACAAGCAAACATCATACTCATCCTGTGTAAGTTGGAAAGAATATTTCCACAGGCATTTTTCGACGTAATGATACACCTTGCTGTTCACCTACCATATGAAACCAAGGTGGTTGGTCCGATCAGCTACAGTTGGATGTATGATAGCATGCATAAATGCTGCTATTTTAGCCTTGAATTTAATAGCTTTTGATGTGCTTTATTGTGTTTTTAATTGTATAAATTCATTTAATTGATTAATTTTGGTCCCTAGGAGTTTTTGTGGAAATCTGGAGAAAAAAAGGATAAAAGAAGCCCAATTATTGGAGATGTATCCATGGAGATCAAGGTGGGTCATGTGGGAGAAGTCCAAGACCCAACATAGAAGTCAATTGGGCCAAAAAATGGAGAGGAAGCCCAAAATGCAGCATTGGACGCAAGCTGGAAAGTGCCAGCCGAAGGCCAGTGTCTCGACGCTGTCCCTGAGCGTCTCGACACTGAGGTGTCTTGGCGTCCAAGCAGATTACGTCACAGTGTCGCGACGTTGTTCAACTTCAAGGCCTATAAAAGGCACGACCCTCCTCCCATTTTCATCATCAAGCAATCATCTATTCCATTCTTTTAGTCCTTTCAAGGCTCTTTGAGCCTCCTTTGAGGGTCGAGTTGTGAGGAGAGTAAAAATTCTTGTATTGGGCATTTTTTGGAGTGTTCGGGGGCTTGTAACGAGGAGGATCCAAGGCGCAAGCAAGAGGTTCTTCTACAGTTCATCTCCTAACTCTTTTATTTGTTCATTTAATGCTTTCCATTATGTATAGACAGGAAATTTGGTATACATGTATAGCTAAATCCCGGTTTGCTGGTCTTGAATGAAAGAATATAGTTAAATGTTATTTTGATTGCCTATCTTTGTGTCCATTTACTGATTATTTGTGTGGGTGTTCGTAATGCTCTATAGATTCTGGCCAAATTTATAGTGATTAGATACTTAGTGGAAACTCGACAGAGAGAAGCTAAGTCAGGTCATAACCCACTCAACTAGGCTTAACTGCTCGTAGTGACAGCGAGAGTAGTTGGTTAGGCTTAGAGATCAATTATGAATCAGGGCTCATTAATTAACCCGTTTAATAGCACTACGGACACTTATGTTATTAAAATGAGTTAGTTATAATTAGGGGAAACCGACAGGAGAACCTATGTAATTATCGAAGATTCTAGGTCTATAATTACACAAGATAGGATAATTAGAATAACTAATAAGCGATATTCCAGATTTTCAAGACCCCGCCTCTTAATCGACTCTACCATCCTCTTTGCCACCTTGCTTGATCAATTTATTTCATTGCTTGTCTTAAATTTTGTTTGATTCTCTCATCATGATTAGGTCCCTAAATAATATTCCATCTTAGTATTAATTTTTTAGTGCTTAGTTTATTATCTTGTCTGAATTCACTCCTCCCTGTGGAATCGATACTCGGTACTCTACCGTTTTATATTACTTGTGGCAACCGGACGCTTGCGGGCACACCGACAATGTATCCTATTGAAATAAATCTTCGAACATTAAAACAATATGTACGAAATAAAAAACGTCCTGAAGGGTCAATCGTGAAAGCATTTATAATGAATGAATCACTTACGTTCTGTTCGTTGTACCTAACTGGGATCGAAACGAGGTTTAATAGGGATGAACAACGAAATGACGATACAATTGCCGAAGATCAAGTTCTTTGCGAATTTGAGTTGTTTCGCCAGAGTGCACGTCCGCTGGGGTGCTCAAATTTAAGGACATTTACAAATGATGAGATGAAGAATGCTCATTCGTATATTTTGAACAACTGCTGTGAGATAGAAACTTATCGTAGGCAACATCTGAGACTAAAACGACCTCAAGCTCGAAGCGCAGTCGATTATATAATCGACACAAGCAGGCATTTTCGGAATGGTTTAAGGCACAGGTAACAATGTCGTTATTCAAAGAAATGTAAAAAATGAATGATACTGACATTACTTTTAATTCTTAACAGGTTCTTTCGTTACGTGAGAGTGGCAATAATGTGTCTAATGATTTGTACTCACTAGTGATGGGACCTGCGTCTGGTGTGCGATCCTATAGTGGATGCATTGTCAATGGGATTTGATTTCATACGTTTGATCGTGATACGCGTCGGGTGACACAAAATAGTGGAATTATGGTCCCTGGAGAAAGTGTGAGCGGAGGTGATGAACATAGTTTCTATGGCGTATTGAATGAGGTTTTAGACCTTCGATATGCTAATAGAAGATGCGTTATGTTGTTCAAGTGTACATGGTTCGACACAGATAGTAACAAGAATATGTCACACATGGAATTAGGGTTCAAGTCCATCAATACATCTCAGTTCTGGTATGTTGATGAACCTTTCATTCTTGCTAATCAAGCACAACAAGTCTTCTACATCAACGACCCGAAATTTGGCGACCCTTGAAAAGTAGTTCAGATAGTCCAACATAAACGCTTGTGGGATGTACCAGAGGCAGAAAATATGGAGGATGACCAACTTGCACTGTTAGAAGCTATCAGTGGAATAGATGTTGACGAATCGATTGAGGAGGATAACAGAATGTGTAGAGACAAAGTTGAACCCACAATAATAGAGGGTCAAATTACTGACCACAACGATGAAAATTTTATAAATGACGAAGAAGATGACGTAGAAGTACCCTCTGACACAACCTCTAGTTCGAAAGAAGAAGCCTGCCATGGGCCCCGAATCGCACATAACTATAATTTTCATGTACGAATTAATTATGAGTACATCTGATTTACTTAACATTGTTTTCTTTCTATTTTTTAGGTATACAATGTCATCCTCATCACACATACACGATGAGACTGATGGAGAGTACGTCGAGGTGCCAGTTGTCCCAGTGAGCATACCATCATCCACGAGAGATACGTCAGGTACGTCGTATTGGGTCAACTTTTTTCCACTTTCCTTTTTACTTAAACGATCAAGTGTTTTCCTCTTTGCCCTCAGATGGTACATCCAGGCCTTCGAGGAACAAACGTGGCTATGGACGAAATATAAACCTGGACAACCATGTCACGAAATATGGCAGAATTTCCATTCATATAGATTTAGAGGTGAAAAAACCAGTTGGAGAATGGGCGATGCAATTCAACGCTTAGCGATTGGTACAACCGTCCGGGAGTCTTTCTCTGTTCGAATCAACACATGGGATAATGTAACTGAAGAGGCTAAGAACCTAGTAAATATTCGACTATTGGTAAGTGAAGGATTGGAATTCCGTAATTCCGTAAAGCGGAAGCATGATTGGGATCGATTCGTAATTAATTTTGTTTAATCTAAAATACCAATACATTGACAATAATCTTAGAACTATTCTAAATTTATATTATGGCTAAGCATACAAAAATATTAGATCTAAATCTAATTTATATAGTAACAAATTACTTACTCTCGTTGACGACTAAGATTAAATTCACCAACTGCTTGTGAAATCATCATGAACTACTGTGAACACCACCACAATGGCTACACCGGTATGACTCTGAGGCTTCTAGAGGCAGGAGACTGGTGGGAGTCTAGAAGGAGCCTTCAGGAGAATTCTCTGAGTGTAGGATAATGAATTGGATGTCTTTCACCCCACCCCAAGGGTCCTATTTAGAGGCCAAGACTTTTTCCTAATAGGAAAAGGAAGGCCTTTTCCTAATAGGAAAAAGTCTCTAATTTTAATAAATAATTAATTAATTCCATAATTAATTGATTACCCAATTAAATATCATATATTTAATCTTAGGGATTTTATTAAAATTAAAATTAATATGAATCCAATTCATATTAAATTTATTTGAATTCTTTCAAATATTTTCTCTCAAGAATTAATTTTTGAAATTAATTCAAAAATTATATTATAAAGTTTCATAAACTTTATATTATAATGCATCAATATACATTATACAATTCTCCAAATAAATTGAACACTTTCAATTTACAATTTATACTTAATTGCCTCAAGTCTCTTTACGAGCTACTAGTGGGACCTAATGGACCTACAGATTAGAAGCTCCATCGATAAGAGACTAATTGACCAAACTCATTAACCAAGTTAGTCTACATTCGTTAACTATGGGTCACTCCACTAAAGATCCACAGCTGCACTCTTCTCACTGTAGAACATTTCTGTGTCCACGGATATCGACCAATGCAGTAAGTCAATCCTTCACGTGTGTTCGTAACACCAGCTGGGTCAAATTACCGTTTTACCCCTGGGTTACCTCTGGTTCCTTAAGTACCACTGATCCCTCTAATGAACAAGTTGTTTAGGGTCCAACCACTAAACATGATTTCCTCTCGGGCCAGGAGAGGACGACGCGCCTTTGTTCAAGCCCTGGAATCAGCCCTTAAGGGAACACACATCTACTTACCCCAATAGGGGAAGGAGTGAATTCCATCTTGTACTGTTATGTTCCCAGCCCCCATTCGGTCTTTCCCCTAAAATGGTAGGATTATTGAGTCGGCGAACTGGCCACTCTCACCCATACAAATCTAAGGACAATCCCTCCTGAAAGGGGTTCATAACAGACTCAGGATTGAGATTGAGTTACCTAGGTCATCCTATTGAAATAGAAACCTAAACTAGTTAACGACGTTACATATAGTGGTTACTATTTCGCGGTCCGGTCTTATGCAAACTCATTGCATAGGATACCCCCACCCGCATGTCTCCTACATGGATGCTTTGGATCATTGCATCTGTATCGAATACAAGGTGGGTCGTATCACATAGTGTCACCAGGATAAGGTACCCAACCTTATCCCTATACTATAGACCTTTTAGGTTGTTACTTGGACACCGATCCCCGTATGTCCCCACATACTAGTCCAAGTTTCATTTAAACAACCTTGGATCTTAGTTTATTGGATTTAGGGTTTATTAATGAGAACTCGATTATTCGATAACCAAATTACTGAATTACTCAAATAACGCTTTATTGAGACCGATTAATTTGTTTCATTTACTATCTACTCGTATAGGGCATAAAACCCAACACTTCCTTCCTGTGCTGACCACTTTCTCAAGGATGCTTTTGATTTCTCTTTTCGATACTTCAACTTGTTCATTTCTCTGAGAGTGATATGTTGTGGCAACATTGTGTTTTACATTGTACTTCAATAGGAGTTTATTCATGATTCGATTTACGAAATGAGTCCCTTCGTCACTAATGAGTCTTCTCCATATCGTGTGAAGATATTCCTCTTGATGAATTTTGCTACCGTAGCTGCATCATTCCTTACGCAGGCTATAGCTTCTACCCACTTCGTGACATAATCAACCGCAAGAAGGATGTATTGATATCCCTGCGATGATGGGAAGGGCCCCATGAAGTCTATTCCCAAGACACCGAATGGCTCAACGTCCAATACATAGTTATGAGGCATCTCATTTCTTGCGCTGATGTTTCCTGCGTGTTGGCATTTATCACATTGCATTACATGCACCCTTGCATCATGGAATAAGATTGGCCACCAATATCCACTTTGCAATACTTTTGCTGCAGTGCGCTGACCTCCGAAGTGTCCGCCATATGGTGATTCGTGACATTCTTTCAGAACTCTCATGGCATCCCTTTCTCCAACGCATTGCCAAATTATTTGGTCTGGTCCCCTGCGATACAGAAAAGGGTCATCCCAAAAATAAAATTTTAATTCATGAAAGAATTTCTTTCGTTGCTGCGCTGAATACTCTTCAGGTATTACTCCTAGGGCAAGGAAATTTGCCACGTCAGCATACCAAGGTACCTCACTTTCAATTCCCAGCAGCTGTTCGTCTGGAAACTCGTCTACGATGAGAATGTCAGGCACATCCACTTTTTCAGGATTGTCTAGTCGCAACAGATGGTCAGCCACCTGGTTTTCACTCCCCTTTTTATCTTTGATTTCCAAATCAAATTCTTGGAGCAACAGGATCCATCTTATCAATCGTGGTTTGGCCTCTTTTTTCGAGATTAAGTACTTAATCGTCGCATGATCAGTGTATACAGTGACCTTTGAGTCAATCAAGTACGCACATAATTTATCGAACGCATAAACGACAACCAATAATTCCTTCTCGGTAGTCTGTAATTTGTCTGCACCTCATTTAATGTTTTGCTGGCGTAATAAATAGGATGAATCGTCTTTTCCTTCTTCTGCGCCAACACTGCACCGATTACTACATCACTTGCGTCACACATGAGAATGAATGGTTCCTCCCAGTTTGGCATTGTTAGGATTGGCCTAGACACCAACGAATGTTTCAAGTCGTAAATGCCTTCATGCATTCTTCTGAAAATTCAAATTTCTTGTTTGCCTCCAATAACTCACATAAGGGCCTTCTCATGTGTGAGAAGTTTTTAATGAATCGGCGATAGAAGCCTGCATGCCCTAGGAATCTGCGAATTCCCTTAACAGACGTAGGCGGCGGTAGCTGATAGCATGCAAATATGCTATCTTTTTCCTATATATTTTGGCTAGTTTCGTGCGTTAATTGTGATCTTTAATGTCTTTTTATGTTGATTTTGTAGAAAATCGTGTTCGTGATGCAAAACCGAGAATTTTACCAATTTTGGGTATAAAAAGAAGTCTTTGGACCATGAAAGAAGAAAAGAATAGAGAATACTTGAAGTGGAGGCCCAAAAAGCCCAAAAGAAAGGGAAAAGAGCGTCCAAATCCATGAAGATGGCTTCTAGAAGGCCCAGCGTCTCGACGCTAGGGCTAGGGCGTCTCGACGCTGGATGCAGTGCACGGCAAGAAAAGTTTACGTCACAGCATCGCGACGTTGTTGGCTTGGGCAGCAAGAAAGGTTGCAGATCTTCACCTATAAATAACCCCCTTTCCAATGGTTGAAATCATTCCATTTTGGGGAGTTCTCCCCTAGCTCAATAGAGAGAAAAAGTGAGAAGAATTGAGAGGAAAAAGGGTGGAAGTGATCGAGATTCCAAGGCTCGACAATCGAGATGATTGTGACGGGAGCTTGGGATCAACTTATCGGTTCTTTCTTCCTTACTTCTTTGTAATTCTTTATTGTAGTTTGAGTTAGGCCCATGGATCAAGATCACTTGGCCAAAATTATTTCTATTTGTGGGTAGATCTTGAGACCTAGGGTCGTTAACTTAGCTTATTGGACATTGTAGCATAATTAATTGGAGATTGTAACGAAGTTCTTCATATTTCATCTATGCAATTCATGCTTAATGCTTTTAATCCCTTGATCACAGATTGATTGATATGTTGGTCTTAATTGATACTCGATAGAGAGAAGTTAGATTAGATCCAAATTGCATGGCTAACAATTGCTTGGAACACGAGAGTGAAAAAGAATTGTTAGAAATTTATAATGAAGTTGCTTAATGCCATACTATAATTAACTAAGGAAATTGACACATAAATTAGTTATGTTAGTATGAGATGTGGAGGAACTTGAAAGAGAATTCTGCTTACAATTACTTCTAGATTTATGAAATTAAAGTTTAGTAGCTACATTCATCCAAATAATTGAGCTACAATTCCAAAAGGCTAGTTAACACCCTAGGTCAAGTCCCCTTAATAGGATATTTTCATTCATTTGCATGATTTCTTTAATTTCTTGTTAGTCTTTTACCTTTAGAGTTGATCTTCTAAATAAAATTAAGCATGATAGTTCTTGGTAATTAATGGATTCAATTCAAATTCCCTGAGGATTCGATACTCGGTATACCTACCGTTTATTATTACTTGCGGCTCGTGCACTTTGTGGTCCCCAAGTTTTTGGCGCCGTTGCCGGGGAATTCGTCTTTTTCCATTAATATTGAGAAATAAGTGTTAGATTTTAATTTAGAAATTTATTTTTGCATTTTAAATTTTTTAGTTTGAGAAGTTGTGGCAAAATTTGTGGAGTTATAAGGTGGATAACCTGTTTCTTGAAGATTTAATCATGGCAGATCAAGAAGACAAAGCAATTCGAGATTATTTCTTGCCTGAATTACCACTGAATTACTCTGAGATAGCTTATGAGCTGACTGCTGCTGATAATTTTGAGCTCAAGGCTAGTCTCATTCAAATGGTAAGAGAAAATGCTTTCAAAGGCCATCCATCAGAGGATCCACACAACCATTTGAGATCATTCTTGGATATCTGTGGAACGGTAAAGATAGGTGGAGTTAGCCCGGATTCGATTCGGTTACAATTATTTCCATTTTCTTTACAAGATAGGGCTAGAGATTGGTTAGATTCTTTAACACCAAATATCATTTTAAATTGGAATGACTTAGTTAAGGCCTTCCTGAAATTTTTTTTCCCATTAGCTAAAATTACTAAGCTGAGGACTGAAATCGGTAAGTTTAAACAATTAGAGGAAGAGCAATTGTACGAGGCTTGGGAAAGATATAAGGACATGTTAAGAAAATGCCCACAACATGGATACCCTGACTGGCTTCAGATACAACTTTTCTATAATGGGTTAGAAAGGGATTTTAAGACAATTCTTGACACTGCGGCGAGAGGAAACTTCTTAGTCAAAACTGTCAAGGATGCAAGAACCCTAGTAGAAGAGTTGGCCTTGACAAGTTACCAATGGCCATCTGAGCAACCAGAGTCCAAGCAAAAGGGGAAACCATGTGAGACTGATGAGGTGAGTACTTTAAGATTTCAAGTTGAAGCTCTAACCAAGGCTCTAAACAAACTCACAAGATCGAAAATTCCAAGTTCTCCTAAAGTTGAAGTAAAAGTGGAGTCTAAACCTGAGGAAATAATTCAAGAGATGAAAAACCCTTTGGAAGAAATGTTAGGAAACTTCATAAATGAGACTAGGAATTTGACTGTAAATGTTCAAGGAGCAGTATCAACAATGCAAGATAGAGTAGAAAAATAAGATATTGTCATTAGTAAGATGGAAGCAAAAATTGATCAAATGACAATACTCATGAACCAAATTCAGCAAGGAAAGTTATCTAATGTATTCACCATGGACCCACAAAAACAATGTCCTGCCATATCTCTCAGAAGTGGGAAACAGTTGAAAGAAGTTGAAAGAAAAGAAGAAACAAAGCATAGCACTAGGAGGATATTGGATGAGGATGATGATCAAACCAAACCAGAGGAAGAAATAACAACACCAGTGCCAGATAAGTCTTTTGATTCTATTCCTTTAGTTCTTAATCAGATTCCTTACCCTCAAAGATTTCAAAAGAAAAAGTTGGATGTTGAGTTTTCTAAATTTCTTGATATTTTTAAACAACTCCATATTAACATTCCTTTTGCTGATGCTTTGGAACAGATGCCACACTATGCCAAATTCATGAAGGAGATTTTATCAAAGAAGAGAAAATTCGAAAACCATGAGACGGTGAATATGACTGCCGAGTGTAGTGTCATAATCCAGAAACATCTACCTCCGAAATTGAAAGAGCCAGGGAGTTTTACTCTTTCATGTACTATTGGTAGTTTGTTCATTAAGAAAGCTTTGTGTGACTTAGGGGCAAGTATTAACCTAATGCCTTTCAGTGTCTACAGGAAACTTGATTTGGGAGAATTGAAGTCAACCACAATTGTTCTGCAATTGGCAGATCGTTCGATAACATACCCAAAAGGTGTGTTAGAGGATGTTCTGGTCAACGTTGACAAATTCATATTCCCCGCAAACTTTGTAGTACTAGACATGGAGGAAGACCCCGAAAGTCCCTATCATTCTTGGGAGACCATTTCTGGCAACCGCTCGCGCTCTGATAGAGGTACAGAAAGGAACCCCAACTCTCAGAATAGAAGACGACGAGGTAGTGTTCAACCTTTTTGATGCATTAAAACACCCAGAGGAGGTTAGTTCTTGCTTCACAATTGATTCAGTTGATACTATTATCGATGCATGTGTAAAGTCAGAGTCTCTTGTAGATCATTATGAAATAAGCATGCCTGATGTGTTTGGAGATGAATTAACAGATGTTAATCAAGAGAGTGTTTAATTTATAGTGAAATTGATAAATCTTTAGAAAGGGAGGAGAAATTATCATTAGATATTTGTGCTCAAGTTGATACCCCTTCCCCTTAATTGAAACAATTGCCTGCTCACCTACGTTATGCTTTCTTATTAGAATCTTCTACTTTTCCTGTCATTATATCTATTGATTTGAGTAAAGTAGAAGAGGAAAAATTGTTGGATGTTTTGAAAAAGCATAAATCTGCCTTAATATGGTCTATTAATGATATTAAGGGTATTAGTCGTTCTATAGTCATGCATGAAATTTTAATGGAAGATACCTTTAATCCCACTGTAGAACACCAAAGAAGATTAAATCCAGCAATGATGGAAATGGTAAAAGCCGAGGTGTTAAAATTGTTAACGCAGGAATAATATATGCAATTTCTGACAGCCCTTGGGTGAGTCCTGTTCAAGTAGTGCCTAAGAAAGGGGGGATGATTGTTATAAAAAATGAGAAAAATTAATCAATATCTACTAGGACAGTCACTAGTTGGCGAGTGTGTATTGATTATAGGAAGTTAAATAAAGCCACCAGAAAAGATCACTTCCCTCTCCCTTTTATTGACCAAATGCTTGATAGGCTAGCTGGGTATCCGTACTATTGTTTTCTGGATGGATATTCGGGCTATAATCAAATTGCGATTGCGCCTGAGGACTAGGAGAAAACAACATTCACGTGTCCCTATGGTACTTATGCTTTCCGGCGTATGTCATTTGGACTGTGTAATGCTCCGGCTACCTTTCAGCGTTGTATGATGGCTATATTTTCAGACTTTGTAGAGGAGATTGTGGAAGTCTTTATGGATGATTTTTCTGTTTTCAGTTCATCATTTGATAACTGTTTACATAATCTCTCTCGTGTTTTACAAAGATGCCAAGAAACTAACCTTGTTTTGAACTGGGAAAAATGTCATTTTATGGTAAAAGAAGGGATAGTTTTAGGCCTCAAGGTGTCTGAAAAAGGTTTGGAGGTAGATAGAGCCAAAATTTCTGCTATAGAGCAATTACCTCCACCCATTAATGTTAAGGGAGTTCGTAGTTTCTTAGGTCACGCAGGGATTTACAGGCGTTTTATAAAAGATTTTTCAAAAATTGCTAAACCCCTGTGTAATCTGCTTGAAAAAGATGGCCCATTTGTGTTTTCAAAAGAATGTTTACTAGCATTTGAATTACTAAAAGAAAAGTTGATTTTCGCACCTATCATTGTTGTGCCTGATTGGAGTCAGTCATTTGAAATCATGTGTGATGCTAGTGACTATGCTTTAGAAGGTGTCTTAGGGCAACGTCGAGATAAGTTCTTTAGGGCTATATATTATGCAAGTAGAACTCTAGATACTGCTCAGTAGAATTACACCACTACTGAAAAAGAGATGCTTGTTGTTGTGTTTGCTTTTGATAAATTTAGGCCCTATTTGCTTGTTACAAAGGTTATAGTGCACACAAACCACGCTGCTATTCGAGTAAGAAGGATTCCAAACCCAGACTTATAAGATGGATTCTTTTACTGCAAGAATTTGATTATGAGATCAAGGATAGAAAGGGTTGTGAGAATGTGGTTGCAGACCACTTGTGGAGAATTGAGCATGAAAAGAATGTCGCGACCTTTCCTATTAAAGATGTTTTTCCAGATGAAAGGCTATATTCAGTTAAAACTTCTTTTCCTTGGTACGCTGATTTTGTGAATTTTCTTGTAGGAAAAGAAATCCCACCTGACTTAAATGCCCAGAAAAGAAAAAAGTTTCTCCATGATGTGAAATTCTACCTGTGGAATGACCCGTTTCTCTTTAAGGTATTGTTGGGTTCCTAGAGTGAGTAAAAATATGGTATAAAAGGACTCTAGAACTCTGTGCAAGTATACACAGTCCGCAGCAAGTAATAAGTATTATCAATCCAAGGCCTGAACTAGCTTCCACTTTATCTATTTTGTATAACTCTTTAATGGTTTCAAAAGATGGTAAAAATGATTGGTTTTTATAAGAATAATGCTGAAGCAAAAGAAATGACAGAATAGAAAGTAAACGGATAGGCAGACAGATTAGAAACAGGCGCTGGTCAGGATTTAGTAATTGTTTTAAAAGATGCTCTAGCAATATTATTGATCATGCAAACTCTCGCAGTATTATTAGCGGATTCCTCCTGGAACTCTTGATTTTTTGGAATGTGTTTCAACCCCAATGAAGTACTACCGATCAAGCACTAGGCAACTGGCTATCCCTAGCTCAGTCACTGGCGTTCACCAATACACAATGATCGTAGTGTGATTAATCGCCACACACTCTCTAAATCATCCCTGAAACTAGAGAGAGGTATTCATACCGGCTGGCCAAGCGGGCATAAAATAGAAATGAACACAACAATTAATCAAGATGCATAGAATCAATATTTATTACTAGAAATTAAGCACGACAATTACATGTATCCTAAACAACGCCTAAGCTACTTAGTTCATAATATGCATGGAGACGCACGCTACAATCTGAGTAGGCATGTCCATAATTACAAGATAATAAAAGGAAATACTAATCTCCTCGATCAGCTTGCAATGATGGTCTTCTAGGTGGTCTCCAATCTCTCTCCTGTATTCGGCTCCCAAAGGTGGAAGGAATTTCCCAAGAATGGAATGTTTTCTCCCAAAAGTGGAATGACTTTGACTTGGGCGGCTACTTCCTTTTATAGAGTTGAGGAAGAGGCTTGAATTAGGTTGACTTAGACACGTGGATGGCTCTCCTTGCTCCTTTATCCCGAGAATAACTCAACAGAATTCGGTTCTTTAAATTGGCTAACGAGCTGTGACGTGGCAATTTTACTCCCAGCTTTGCTGCAGCACAAAATTTGCTCCCTCAAGTCGCCCAGCAACAGATTCTGCACAAAATGATTTCCAAAGCTTTCATTCTTCCAAATGGGTTAAAACATGTAGTATATATCTAAAACCAACCCTATTAAGCACAAAAGACACACAAATCAATATAGAAATGAGGCCTAAATAACTACCTTTTGGGCAGTTATTAGGTATGTTTTGATCAAATCATTCGAAGGTGCGTTCCAGTAGAGGAAGTAGGTAAGATTATACATGATTGCCATGCATCTGCTTATATGGTGGTCATTTTGGACCAACTCGTATTGCGGCAAAGGTACTTCAATCTTGTTTTTATTGGCCCACTTTATGTAAGGATTGTTATACCTTTGTAAAGACATGTGATAGATGCCAGAGGACAGGTAATATATCTAGACGCCATGAAATGCCCCTAACCCCTATTCTCGAAGTATAACTTTTTGATGTGTGGGGCATAGATTTTATGGGCCCTTTTCCCTCTTCCAATGGATACTCGTACATCTTAGTTGCTGTTGATTATGTATCTAAATGGGTAGAAGCGATAGCCACTAAGACTAATGATGCACGTGTAGTGTTGCGTTTTTTACATAGGAACATTTTCACTAGATTCGACACACCACAGGCTATAATTAGTGATGAAGGGTCCCATTTGTGTAATAAATTCTTTGAGTCATTACTTAGGAAATATGGTGTCAACACAAGACTTCTTTAGCTTATCATCCCCAGACTAACGGTCAAGCTGAGATTTCTAACAGGGAGATAAAGCAAATCTTAGAGAAGACAGTTCGCATCAACAGAAAGGACTGGGCATTCAAGTTGGACGATGTTTTGTGGGCCTATCAGACGACTTTCAAAACTCCAATTGGTACTTCCCCGTATCAATTGGTGTATGGTAAAGTCTGTCACCTACCTGTGGAGATCTAGCACAAATCACACTGGGCTATCAAGAAGTTGAACCTTGACACAGAGAAGGCTGGGGAACATCGACTACTGCAACTCAACGAATTAGAAGAATTTAGGAGCCAGGCGAATGAGAACGCTAAACTCTATAAAGAAAGAACAACCAAATGGCATGATCGTTTGATCCAGAGGCGTTCTTTTGTGCCTGGACAACAAGTTCTTCTGTTCAATTCTCGGTTGCGATTGTTCCCTGGAAAATTGAAGTCAAGATGGTCTGGTCCATTCATGGTCAAGGAGGTGTCCCCGTATGGTTCAATTGAGCTGATGGATAGCAGCGGGTTAACTTTTAAAGTCAATGCTCAGCGTGTGAAACACTATTGTGGATTCGAAGAGCGGAAGGTCGAAAAAATGATTTTGACGGATCCAAGGTGACCGAGCCCCGTCTAGCTCAAGACGTTAAACAAGCGCTTCTTGGGAGGCAACCCAAGTGTTTAAAGTTTTAGATTTCATTTTAGTTTTTATGTGTTGATCCTAATGCTTCCATATGATCGATCCTTGTGCAGGAAGCTCGTGAATTTATGCCTAGCTTCTCATTCTCTCTCTGGTCGGCAATTCAGAATGATTCAGATTCTCTCGCATTTTTCAAGGCAGTATTGATCTCTCTTTATCTGATTTAATATTCATTGGGGACAATGTATATCTTAAGTTTGGGGGGGAGATTTGCTCTGCTTAGGTTTTGCTTTAGTAATGCTTATGATGAAATGCATGTTGATGATGATGACGTTTGATGATATGCTTTTAGCCATGATTCTCTCTTATTGTTGCAAATTTGAAAGCATGTCTAAATTCAAGAAAATTTTAAATTTTTTCCTTGATTCCCTTGCAAGTATGAAGATTCACTTGTTTTATTATGATTTTGAAAGCCTAGATGAAAGTTATATGCTTTAGAAGTTCATTGTCACTCCGATAGGTGTAAAGTTTGTACAGATAGCTTTCTTGTGTAATAGTAAGTAATACTGAGCTTTAGGAAAAAGAAATGCTTTGATTTGCCCGAAAAAAAAAAAGTTAATCTAGCTAGCTGTGTGAAAAGATAAGTCAGCTTGCAATATGCTTAAAAAGTCTAAGGCAAAAAGAGCTACCTCAGCTGTGATCAGTTATGCCATCCAAGAATAAAATTCGAGATATGGGTCCCTGCAGTAATTGTGTGAAAGCTAGTGCCTGTAAAAAGATGCAAGTTTGGGGGACGCCCTAGGAATTATGGGCACCTCAGTAAGGTAGTGCTTGCTAGATAAACAAGATGGCTAAAAGGGCGAGCTTTAATGCCAGTGTAAGGGGAAGATGAATGAAGGAGTGTATAAATGATTCCGGGCTAGTAAAGATTATGATAAGGCAAATGATGATTCATTTTTGCAAGGGAGGATAGGATTAAATTTTAAACTTCTTGATGGTTGTTCATGCTTACTTATTTGTTTCAATAGTTTGCATCCATGGCTAGAAGCATTGAGGGTAGAGTTATTAATATGCTATTTATGAGTCATATGCATTACTTATTTTGCTTGGGACTAGCAAAACCTTAAGTTTGGGGATATTTGATAGCATGCAAATATGCTATCTTTTTCCTATATATTTTGGCTAGTTTTGTGTGTTAATTGTGAGCTTTAATGTCTTTTTATGTTGATTTTGTAGAAAACCGTGTTCGTGATGCAAAACCGAGAATTTTACCAATTTTGGGTATAAAAAGAAGTCTTTGGACCATGAAAGAAGAAAAGAAAAGAGAATATTTGAAGTGGAGGCCCAAAAAGCCCAAAAGAAAGGGAAAAGAGAGTCCAAATCCGTGAAGATGGCATCTAGAAGGCCCAGCATAGCGACGCTAGGGCTAGAGCGTCTCGACGCTGGATGCAGTGTACGACAAGAAAAGTTTACATCACAGCATCGTGACGCTGTGACGTCAGCGTCGCGACGCTGTTGGCTTGGGCAGCAAGAAAGGTTGCGGATCTTCACCTATAAATAGCCCCCTTTCCAATGGTTGAAATCATTCCATTTTGGGGAGTTCTCCCCTAGCTCAATAGAGAGAAAAAGTGAGAAGAATTGAGAGGAAAAAGGGTGGAAGTGATCGAGATTCCAAGGCTCGGGAATCGAGATGATTGTGACAGGAGCTTGGGATCAACTTATCGGTTATTTCTTCCTTACTTCTTTGTAATTCTTTATTGTAGTTTGAGTTAGGCCCATGGATCAAGATCACTTGGCCAAAATTATTTCTATTTGTGAGTAGATCTTGAGACCTAGGGTCGTTAACTTAGCTAATTGGACATTGTAGCATAATTAATTGGAGATTGTAACAAAGTTCTTCATATTTCATCTATGCAATTCATGCTTAATGGTTTTAATCCCTTGATTACGGATTGATTGATATGTTGGTCTAAATTGATCCTCGAAAGAGAGAAGTTAGATTAGATCCAAATTGCATGGCTAACAATTGCTTGGAACACGAGAGTGAAAAAGAATTGTTAGAAATTTATCATGAAGTTGCTTAATGCCATACTATAATTAACTAAGGAAATGGACACATAAATTAGTTATGTTACTATGAGATGTGGAGGAACTTGAAAGAGAATTTTGCTTACAATTACTTCTAGATTTATGAAATTAAAGTTTAGTAGCTACATTCATCCAAATAATTGAGCTACAATTCCAAAAGGCTAGTTAACACCCTAGGTCAAGTCCCCTTAATAGGATATTTTCATTCATTTGCATGATTTCTCTAATTTCTTGTTAGTCTTTTACCTTTAGAGTTGATCTTCTAAATAAAACTAAGCATGATAGTTCTTGGTAATTAACGGATTCAATTCAAATTCCCTGAGGATTCGATACTCGGTATACCTACTGTTTATAATTACTTGCGGCCCGTGCACTTTGCGGTCACCAGTAGCTTCTCAATTACATCAATTTTCGCCTTGTCAACTTCTATTCCAGCCTTTGATATGCAGTGGCCCAACACTATTCCTTCTTCTACCATAAAATGACACTTTTCCCAATTCAGCACTAGGTTTGTTTCTTCGCAACGCTTCAGAACTTGCTCTAGTTGCGACAGACAATTTGTTTATGAATTCCCGTAGACAGAGAAATCGTCCATAAAAACTTCAACTGATTTCTCAAGCAGGTCTGAGAAAATAGCCATCATGCATTGTTGGAAGGTTCCTAGCGCATTGCAGAACCCAAAAGGCATCCTCTTGAACGCAAAGGTGTCGTATGGGCATGTGAAGGTCATCTTTTCTTGGTCTTCTGATGTAATTGAGATCTGGTTGTACCCTGAATATCCATCTAGAAAGCAATAATAGGCGCGTCCAGCCAAGCGATCGAGCATTTTTTCAATGAATGGAAGAGGGAAATGGTCCTTCTTAGTGATTACGTTGAGCTTGCGATAGTCCATGCACACTCGCCAACCGGTAATGGTTCGTGATGGAATAAGTTCATTCTTTGCGTTGGTGACCATTGTCATTCCTCCTTTCTTAGGAACGCACTGGACTGGGTTGACCCACCTGCTATCTGCGATAGGGTAGATGACTCCTGCGTCGATCCACTTGATGATTTCCTTGCGCACAACCTCCATCATTGCAGGATTCAGACGCCTCTGACGCTCAACGAATTCGTCAGCTTCATTCACCAATATGATTTTATGCATGCAGTAAGAGGGACTTATTCCCTTGATGTCAACAAGACTTCATCCTATTGAGCTTTTATGTCTTTTCAAAACCTGCATTAACAACTTTTCTTGCGTCAGATCCAGTTTGGATGAAATAATAACTTGTAAATACTCTCCATCGCCTAAAAATTTGTATTTAAGATGCGGTGGGAGGGGTTATAATTCTAATGCAGGCGGAGATATGATGGAAGGTAAAGTAAACTCCCTGTTTGAGAGATCCAACACATGAACTTCTGCGGTGGGCTCAGCAAGTATGCGACATTCCTTTGCTTTACATGCGTCTTGATCTTCCTCTTCAACCTTTCGCGCTGCTTCTATCGCATTTATCTGGAGTTTTTCCATTGGTGAACAGTTGGGTACTTTAATGTGTTCAAAGCATTAAATACCACCTTTTGGTCGTTAACTCGCATGGTGAGTTCTCCTTTTTTAACATCAATCAGCGTTTGTCCAGTTGCCAAAAATGGTCTTCCCAGAATAATTGGAACGTCTCTGTCTGCCTCATAGTCAAGAATAATAAAGTTAGCTGGAAAATGAATTTATCTACTTTTACCAGCACATCCTCGACTTTGCCTTCTGGATGCACCACCGACCTATCTGCAAGTTGGAGGGTGACAGTTGTTGGGCGGTCTTCTCCAATGCCTAGGTGCTTGAAAACGAACAAGGGCATTAAATTGATGCTTACGCCAATGTCACATAATGCTCTTCCAACATCAATGCCTCCAATTGACCACGGTATGGTGAAGCTTCCAGGACCCTTCAATTTTAGAGGGATCTTGTTGTTCAGTATTGCGCTGCATTCATTTTGAAGGTGTTCATATAACACATGAGGAAGCAATTTTAGGATCGGAGGCACTTAACTACATCAATTTTAGAAAATGAAAACATGCTGTCCAAATACCGTAAGGTGAGAGCAGAATTTTTACCAACCTTTTGGAGACCGATTCAACAACTCCCTTTGATTCCTTTGATCACGAACGGTGTGTGGACCACCTCTAGTGTCTTCCCTACTATTCTCCGGGCCAAGAACGACTTGTGGGAGTCTATAGAGATAGGGAATGGGAAGGGAATGCTTGAAGGTTCAAGCATTAGAGAGATATATGGAGATGAGTGAGTTTGAGACCAAAATCCAGCAGCATAACAATATGGAAAATGGCTCTACTTCATTTGAATCTGATTCATACTCCTTATATAGACATCTTCCATGCAAAGAGAAGCCTCATGACACTAGACACATGGTGAAATTGCAACTCAAAGTGGATTCTAGGTGTTTAATTCACAACACATGCAACTAGTGCATGGTTGTGTTGTTTTCCACTATGCATCAACATGCAAGAGTGGGAATGCCACTAAATCCACTTAAAATTGAATCTAAATTCTCAATTTTCAGCTTGCAATTCATTCCTATTTCAATTCAAAATTGAAATTGATTTCTAGGCAATTAATTTGTACAATTCCAAGTAATTTTTACATGATTAATCCAATTAATCTTTATCACCTAGTGCCATGAATTATATATGATTCCTAATACATATATATGGTATTCAAAACACTTTTAAATACTCCATCTCTCATTTTCTAATTTAATTCATAATTAAATTATTGTGTCAAACACAATTTACGATAATACCCGTTTTCCCGATTTTGAACGATTCAAAGCTTCCTATCTTTTTGTTCTAGGCTTTGTTCCGATATGAGCTAGTAGGGGGACCTAATGGACCTATAGATCATGGGCTCCAACGATTCGAGGCTAACCGACTAATCTCATTATCCAAGCTAGCCAACATTCGTTAACTACCGGGACACTCCACTATAGCCCGATAGTTGCACTCCCCTCACTATAGACATATTTTTTTGTCCACTTGATTTAACCATGATTAGTAAGTCGATCCTTCACAGGTTGTTCGTAGCTATAGCTAGGTCAAAAGCCCGTTTTACCCCTATAGTACTTCTAGTTCCTTAAGTCCCACTGATCCTCTAATGAACAATTGGTTTATGGTCCAACCAATAAACCGAGTCCCTCTCTGGCCAATGAGAGGGTGGGATCCCTTTGTTCAAGCCCCGGAGTCAGCACTTAAGGGAACAACCTCTCTACTATCCCTAATTCGGGTAGGAGTGAATTCCTTCTTGCACGACTATGTCCCCAGCTATCTACTCGTTCCTATCCCTGAAATGGGAGGCTTATTGAGTCGGCGATACTGAGCCACTCTCACCTATGCAGATCTAAGGATAAGTCCGAATAAACAGGAGTTCATAGTTAGCTCAGGATTAAGATCGAGTTACCTAGGTCATCACATGAAATAGTCAGTCTCGTCAGTAAACGGTGTTATAAAGCGAGAGCGACTTATTTCTTGGTCCTGGTCTTATGCAAACTCATTGAATAGGACGCCCCCACTCGCATGTCTCTACATGGACGATTTAGGATCACATCGTCTATACCATCTATAAAATGGGCCGCGTCTCATAGTGTCTCCAGAATAAGGTACCCAACCCCATCCCTATACTATAGACCGTTTTGGCTATTACTCAAGCTTGATCCACTTTTATGTCTCTACATAAAGCTCAAGTGTTCATCCTATAGCCATGGATCTTAGTTTATTGGATTTGGGTTATTATATGTGCAATTTACTTTATTCAGTAATAACTTTACTGAATTAATCTCGATAACGCCTTTATCGAATAAGTATATAATTCGTTTAACATTCACTATCTACGAGTTTTAGGACATCAATCCCAACAATCTCCCAGTTGAACTAAAACTCTAGTTTAGTGGGATGTACTATAATCTATAACAGCAGTGGGTTAATAAATACTTGTATTAATAACAAAGTAAAAAAACAATAAACTAGGGCATCTAAATACCCAGTATACTGAGGCATCGATATACCGGTTACAATTCTCCCACTTGACCTAGATTATTTCTCGTACATTTCTCGCAGACCTAGACCTTCTAGATGACTCTCGAACACTTTAGCCGTGAGAGCCTTCGTGAATGGATCAGCAATGTTGTGCTCCGACGCTATCTTCGTGACGATCACGTCTCCTCGGTGCACAATCTCCCTGATGAGATGGTATTTCCTTTCGATGTGCTTGCCTCTCTTATGGCTGCGAGGTTCCTTTGAGTTTGCAACTGTGCCGCTATTATCACAATACAAGGTGATAGGCAGATGCATATTCGGAATGACTTCCAAGTCAGTTAGGAACTTCCTGAGCCATACTGCCTCTTTTGCTGCTTCGCAAGCGGCTACATATTCGGCCTCCATGGTCGAGTCTGCAATGCATCCTATCTTGATGCTACGCCATACTATTGCTCCTCCATTTAGAGTGAATACTGACCCCGATGTAGATTTCCTCGAATCTTTATCGGTTTGAAAGTCAGAATCAGTGTATCCTGTAAGGATCAAATCCTTCGAACCATACACGAGCATATAGTCCCTCGTTCTCCTTAGATATTTGAGGATATTTTTAACGGCTGTCCAGTGATCGAATCCTGGATTTGATTGATATCTACTGACAATCCCTACTGGATAACAAATGTCCGGCCTTGTACACAACATGGCATACATTAGGCTACCTACTGCAGAGGCATAGGGAAAACGTCTCATGTCCTCAACTTCTTGAGGTGTCTGAGGACACTGTTCCTTAGACAAGTTAATTCCGTGCCTGAAAGGTAATAGTCCTTTCTTGGAATTTTGCATTTTATATCTAACTAATAATTTGTCGATATAAGACGCTTGAGACAGGGCTAGTGTTTTGTTCTTTCGGTTTCGAACAATTTGGATCCCTAGAACAAATTGTGCCTCATCCAAATCTTTCATTTGGAATTGAGTTGCTAGCCATAGTTTAATGTCAGTTAGATAACCTACATCATTCCCAATGAGTAGGAAATCATCCACATACAGTACTAAGAAAGCTACGGAGTTGTTGATGATCCTTTTGTAAACACAAGGTTCATCAACGTTTTGTTCAAAGCCATAAGATTTGATCGCAGTATCAAATCTCATATTCCAGGATCTAGACGCTTGTTTTAATCCATAAATGGATCGTTTAAGCTTGCAAACTTTTTGCTCTTGATCCTGAGCAATGAACCCTTCTGGCTGAGACATGTAGATACTTTCTTCAAGATTGCCGTTCAGAAAGGCAGTCTTGACATCCATTTGCCATATTTCGTAATCGTAAAACGTGGCGATGGATAAAAGTATCCTGATCGACTTCAACATGGCAACAGGGGAGAAGGTTTCTTCATAGTCAATCCCCTCCCGCTGGGTAAAACCCTTTGCCACAAGTCGTGCCTTAAAGGTCTGTACCTTTCCAGCAACATCTCGTTTTCTCTTGTAGATCCATTTACACCCTATGGGTCTAACCCCTTCAGGTTGATCTACAAGATCCCATACTGAGTTAAAATGCATGGACTCGATTTCCAAGTCCATGGCTTTAATCCACTCGTTCTTGTCAACATCATCCATTGCCTGTTTAAAGGTTAATGGATCCTCGATTCCGTCATGAGGTATGACGACTGGAGTTTCAGTTAAACCCAAATAGAGATCAGGTCGTCTAACAACCCTCTCACTACGTCGAGGTTCTCTTATTTCTTGAGAAGGACGTGATTGACTCGAGGTGCCAGCATCATCAACAACTCTTGTTGATGTTTCGGTAGCTTCGTTAGATAGTTCACTTAATACGACTTTACTTCGTGGCTTGTGTTCTCTGAGGTGGTCTTCTTCTAGGAATGTAGCATTTGTCGATACAAGTACTTTATTTTCCTCAGGAACGAAGAAGTATCCACCTCTCGTTTCTTTGGGATAGCCTACAAATAGGCAAAATCTAGAACGAGGCTCCAATTTCTTTGGGTTTGCATCTAGCACGTATGCAGGGCATCCCCAAATTCTGAAATGTCGTAAACTAGCTTTATGACCTTTCCAGAGCTCAAACGGTGTTTCAGAAATACTCTTTGACGGAACTATGTTCAAGATATAAACCGCAGTTTCTACTGCATATCCCCAAAACGAGTTAGGCAACTGAGCATAACTCATCATCGAACGAACCATGTCCAACAAGGTTCTGTTTCTCCTTTCTAATACACCGTTTTGCTGAGGTGTACCAGGGGCTGAGAGTTGGGACGTAATTCCATGCTCTATCAAATAGTCTTGAAAACTTCAGTCCATATACTCTCCACCTCGATCGGATCGAAGTGTATTTATCGTCTTACCTAATAGGTTCTCAACCTCAGCCTTGTACTCTTTGAACTTTTCAAAAGCCTCGGACTTATGATGCATTAGGTAGAGATAGCCATACCTCGAATAATCATCAATGAAACTGATGAAATATTCGTACCCTCCTCAAGCTCTAATGTTCATTGGTCCACAGAGGTCCGAATGAATGAGCTCTAGGGGCTCTTTGGCACGATAACCTTTTCCGGTAAAAGGTCGTTTTGTCATCTTTCCCTCAAGGCATGAATCACAAGGAGGCAACGAGTCGTCTTCTAACTTGTTTAGAAGTCCACTCTTGACCAATCTCCCAATCCTATTGAGGTTGATATGGCCTAACCTCAAGTGCCAGAGATAGGTATCTTGAGAAACTCTTCGCTTTTTAGGTTGAGTCTCAGCGGTTTTAAACATCTCGTGATTTAAAATAGCTTTAGACTCAATTGGTCTCAAAACATACAATTTATTCTTCAAGTTTGCAGAGCAAACATCAATACCTCTTTTAGTTATGAACGCTTCATTAACAGAAAAAGAAATTGAGTAACCTTGTTCTAATAAACAAGATAAAGAAATCAAATTTCTTTTAATTTTCGGAACTATGTACACATTATCTAATATCATGTAACGTTCCTTGGTGAAGAATAATTTTACGTCTCCCACTGCAATAGCCAAGATGACTTCTCCTGTTCCAACTTTAAAAGTCATCTCTCCAGCTATTAGCTGTTGCCAGGAACTCATTCCTTGAAATGAAGAACATACGTAATTAGTGGCACCTGAATCGAGTATCCAGGCAGAATCGTCGTTTTCCACTAAACACGTTTCCAAGACTAATAAATCGCATTTTGAGTCGTGGATCATGTTTTTCTTGGCTATGCAGTTAGTTTGAGGACATTCCTCAGTTGAGACCAAACCTAAATTCTTTGCCACGTGTTTAGCGTTTAAGCAAGTATTCTTAGTCGTATGTACTAAACCGTTTAATTTGGCATTTGACAAAGCACATACGTTTTTCGACATATTGCTGAAACAAACAAATTAATCTCTATTAGAAACATGCACTAAACCCATTAATGACATTTATCCAATCAGATTTAGCAAAAGCAATCATCGACCCATATATACAATTGATTTATTTTGCAACGATACTTCAGGGGTTTAGAATAACCGCTACCGTAGGGCAGTCAGCTACTCCTCCTCTGAATTGAGACAATCTCGGCCAAATACTATTCCCAGAATAACTCTTACTCCAATAGTTATTAGCTAACGTTAATTTGGTCAAGACCATCTTGTAAGTGTTACCCATCATTTTCAGATCGCAGAGGACGGCCCCAACAATGCCACCGTAGGGAAGAGCTAATGTTGGGAATGGCCCTAGGAAACCCTATCCATTTCTAGAGTTTGCGTTGTTCCGAATCCCATGCGCAAGCCCTCCGTAGGGTGATCGCTCCCAGGGCGACTCGCAGGCAGCGCATAGGAATCTCACGGTGCAACCTAATGATGGAGACCGCAGGATACGTTTGACACGTTTCCTTCTCCCACTTACTATGAACACTTTCCCCATTCACCTTGATATTAACCCATGCAAACACCATCCATAGGGGGACGCTCCCAGGGCGCCTCGAGGCCAAGCATGGATCTCACGGTGTGAACTCAGGGAGACGTGAGAGTAGAAACTTAATATGAATATTTCGTTTCTATACTTTTCCTCCCACTAAAGTGTTGTAAAGTTTTAGGGTCTTATTACTTAGGTAAATTCCGGCTAAATGAATCTATCTAAGTCTATGCCTTATTAAACAAGGTCTTTACACTAAATGTCTAGGTGATTAGACACTTTTAATAACCTAGTGACATTGCATGCTAGTAATACTATGGTTAATTCAACTCAGGTTCCGAACCATTTGCCGGGAGAGTTCCCTTATAACCAACGTCTTATGTCCTACTTACTCGAATTTTAAAACTATTTTAAAAACTAAGTAAGACATATTTCTAATCCTATTAGAAAAAGGCGATCTTAGGTCTATTTCATTTTAAACCATTTAAAGAATGACAAGATCCTAAGATCCTATGTTAGCATGCAACTCTTTGTTATAGATTTTACGGTTTCTATTCATCAACTTTTATAACTCTTATAACTTTTAATGAATAAACCCTATAACATGCTTTCTAATGGTGTTTTAAAGCATATAACAATCAATCATTCAAGTTATAAGAAAAGCACCCTTTAGAAACAACCTATGTCTAGGTTTGTATAACTCTTTATACTACGATGTCTAGGTGATAACACTTTAAAACCTCACACCGCTCACGCATGCTCATAAAACTCGAGTTAACTTAACTCAAGAACCGACTCAATGCCCAGGTAGGAGGTGTTCCGTAAACCGTCAACTTAAATACCTCCAGCCTTAGACAGCATTTTGTCGGGTGAGTTCTCTCGTAATCGTTGTTTTAAAAGATATCGACCTAAACTATGCAAGTTGATCGAATTGTTGAAGGTTCATTAACCTAAGTGAGCATGCTCTTTATCTTGTTATAGATTTTAGATTTCTATCTCTTTTATAACAATTATAAAACAAATCCATAACAAGCCTAATTTGAGTATAACACTTATAATCAAACTAATGAAATTCATGCTTGGTTAATTTTATCATTTAATAATTATAACTATTATAAGAATTAATCAATTTTAATTAACCATTCAAGCATGAATCTCCCTAAATTAATACAACTCTTATATTAATAAAACATGAAATTTCCCTCATGCATTTGAATTAATAAATAACACTTATTCAAATTAAACAAATGCATGAACATGCTTTCCTATGGTGGGGTTTTAAATATCAATGACATACATTATGCACATAAAATACTATTTAATTAAAACATACATTCAATAATGCATAATTAATTAAATTTACTAAAGTGAATTGGTTTTGGGATTTTTAATCAAGCAAAAAAAAAACTAAAATTATTACAATAATAATTCCAAATAGGGCTTGGACCGCTTCCGAACCATTCGAACCGACCCGAACCACCTTTGGATTGCTTGAACCGGACCATTTTACCGTTACGTGAAGAACGTACTTGAGCTGGAACTAAAAAACAGCATGCTGGAATTTTCGGCCAGCAGCGAGCAGTCTCCGAATTTCTTCAAATTGACGGCCTAAATGGACTCTATTGACTCTCAAATTTTACAGACTCCATATGAACACATTAAAGCCCATAAACATGTAGGCAATTACAATTAATTCCAACAAATTGACTGAAAATTAAAATCAATCCCAAAACCAATTTTCTTTAGTTTTTACACAGTTTCATCATATGAAAAGCTATCCACCAAGCTAAAATTAATGCATGTTAGGTGCCTTAATCATGCTCTGATACCAATTGAAGGTGTTCATGTAACACATGCGGAAGCAATTTTAGGATCGGAGGCACTTAACTACATCAATTTTAGAAAATGAAAACATGCTGTCCAAATACCATAAGGTGAGAGCAGAATTTTTGCCAACCTTTTGGAGACCGATTCAACAACTCCCTTTGATTCCTTTGATCACGAACGGTGTGTGGACCACCTCTAGTGTCTTCCCTACTATTCTCCGGGCCAAGAACGACTTGTGGGAGTCTATAGAGATAGGGAATGGGAAGGGAATGCTTGAAGGTTCAAGCACTAGAGAGATATATGGAGATGAGTGAGTTTGAGACCAAAATCCAGCAGCATAACAATATGGAAAATGGCTCTACTTCATTTGAATCTGATTCATACTCCTTATATAGACATCTTCCATGCAAAGAGAAGCCTCATGACACTAGACACATGGTGAAATTGCAACTCAAAGTGGATTCTAGGTGTTTAATTCACAACACATGCAACTAGTGCATGGTTGTGTTGTTTTCCACTATGCATCAACATGCAAGAGTGGGAATGCCACTAAATCCACTTAAAATTGAATCTAAATTCTCAATTTTCAGCTTGCAATTCATTCCTATTTCAATTCAAAATTGAAATTGATTTCTAGGCAATTAATTTGTACAATTCCAAGTAATTTTTACATGATTAATCCAATTAATCTTTATCACCTAGTGCCATGAATTATATATGATTCCTAATACATATATATGGTATTCAAAACACTTTTAAATACTCCATCTCTCATTTTCTAATTTAATTCATAATTAAATTATTGTGTCAAACACAATTTACGATAATACCCGTTTTCCCGATTTTGAACGATTCAAAGCTTCCTATCTTTTTGTTCTAGGCTTTGTTCCGATATGAGCTAGTAGGGGGACCTAATGGACCTATAGATCATGGGCTCCAACGATTTGAGGCTAACCGACTAATCTCATTATCCAAGCTAGCCAACATTCGTTAACTACCGGGACACTCCACTATAGCCCGATAGTTGCACTCCCATCACTATAGACATATTTTTTTGTCCACTTGATTTAACCATGATTAGTAAGTCGATCCTTCACAGGTTGTTCGTAGCTATAGCTAGGTCAAAAGCCCGTTTTACCCCTATAGTACTTCTAGTTCCTTAAGTCCCACTGATCCTCTAATGAACAATTGGTTTATGGTCCAACCAATAAACCGAGTCCCTCTCTGGCCAATGAGAGGGCGGGATCCCTTTGTTCAAGCCCCGGAGTCAGCACTTAAGGGAACAACCTCTCTACTATCCCTAATTCGTGTAGGAGTGAATTCCTTCTTGCACGACTATGTCCCCAGCTATCTACTCGTTCCTATCCCTAAAATGGGAGGCTTATTGAGTCGGCGATACTGAGCCACTCTCACCTATGCAGATCTAAGGATAAGTCCGAATAAACAGGAGTTCATAGTTAGCTCAGGATTAAGATCGAGTTACCTAGGTCATCACATGAAATAGTCAGTCTCGTCAGTAAACGGTGTTATAAAGCGAGAGCGACTTATTTCTTGGTCCTGGTCTTATGCAAACTCATTGCATAGGACGCCCCCACTCGCATGTCTCTACATGGACGATTTAGGATCACATCGTCTATACCATCTATAAAGTGGGTCGTGTCTCATAGTGTCTCCAGAATAAGGTACCCAACCCTATCCCTATACTATAGACCGTTTTGGCTATTACTCAAGCTTGATCCACTTTTATGTCTCTACATAAAGCTCAAGTGTTCATCCTATAGCCATGGATCTTAGTTTATTGGATTTGGGTTATTATATGTGCAATTTACTTTATTCAGTAATAACTTTACTGAATTAATCTCGATAACGCCTTTATCCAATAAGTATATAATTCGTTTAACATTCACTATCTACGAGTTTTAGGACACCAATCCCAACACATTTGTTAGCGCAACCATCTCAAATTCTTTCCAGAGCCTCTTATTGGACAGTATATTTTCAAGAACTTTGCATAACTGAGCATTTTTTCTAGCGCCTCAACCAACGGAATCTTAATGTGAAGCTCTGGCAACACACTAAGGAATTTCTTAAATTGCGCTTCGTCATTCTTCTTTCTCAACCTCTGCAGAAAAGGGATTGGCGGCTTGTATGCGTCAGGTTCTTTTATCTTTTCTTTTTCTCTCTGACTCTTCTGGAGTGGCCTCTACATTGGCCTCTAGTTCAGGTTCAGGTTGCAGAAAAGTTGAGTCTTCCCTGACGTAGGGTTTTCACTCGAGAGTTGTTTTCCACTACAGAGTGTCAACGCATGACATTGTTATTTCCCTCTGGGGGCCTCTGTGTTACTTGGCAAGGTCCCCGCAGGTCTGTTTTTCAGTTTTGACGCGAGCTTTCCCACTTGAACCTCCAGATTTCTCAGGGATGCGACCTGACTTTGAACCACCGCGTCATTTTTTGTCATATATTCTTTTTGACTTTCCATGAATTCCTTCATCATAGTCTCTAGAGAATTTGATGATGATGCGTATGAGTCACCACTGCTTGCGCTATTGTTGCACTGGTAATTTCCCTGCGCTACATGATCATTGTTAGCATTAAGCAGTCTAGGGGCAGAATTTTTGTTACCTTGTTGTGTTTGCTTGGATGCGCCACCATTCCATGAGAAGTTAGGATGATTCCTCCATCGAGGGTTGTATGTGTTTGAAAACGGATTGATGCGCATATTCCCTTGTGGTCCTACATAGCACACTAACTCTGGGTTAGACGTACATTGATCATGTGTGTGTCCTTCTCTACAGATTCCACATCCTACCGCATTGAGCTGCGCTATGAGCGGAGCCGTGCTTGCCGTCAACGCGCCCATTTTTGTAGTTAACGCATCAATCTTTTTGTTCACTGCGGTCAATGCGTCTACTTCAAAACTTCCTGAACTGGTCTTTACTGGGCGTGTTCTTTTGTCTTCTGTGGTGCCCCACTCATAATTACTCCTTGCGATGCGGTCAAGGATCGCATGCGCTTCATCATATGTTTTTCTTAGCAGAGCACCATTTGTAGATGAATCCACCAGAATTTGGGAATTTTTATTCAACCCAACGTAGAATGTCTCCAATTGAATACAGTGAGGCAATCACTGGTGTGGGCATCTTTGCAGTAGACTCTTGAAATGCTCCCATGCATCACTGAGGGTTTCGTCTTCCATTTGAGCAAATGTCGTAATCTCCTTCCTGAGCTTGAAATTTGTTGTTGGTGGGAAGTACTTTTCCAGGAACTTTTAAGCTAAATCATTCCATGTAGCTATTGAGTTTGTCGGTTACTAATTTAACCAGACCTTAGCAGCCTCTCTCAGGGAATAGGGTAACATGATGACTTGCAGTTGCTTCGGGGTCACTCCAGGGATAATGAACTTGTTGCATATGTTCAGAAACGATTTGAGATGTGAATGTGGGTCTTCTACTACACTCCCTCCAAATTGTCCTGCAGCAGTTAACATTTGAAACATAACGGGCTTCAGCTCAAACTTTTCAGTTTCCAATGTTGGACGTACTATTCCTGGATGGAAGTTACAGTTTGCAGGTGTTGGGTTTTATGCCCTAAAACTCGTAGATAGTAAATGAAACAAATTAATCGATCTCAATAAAGTGTTATTTGAGTAATTCAGTAATTTGGTTATTGAATAATCGAGTTTGCATTAATAAACCCTAAATCCAATAAACTAAGATCCAAGGTTGTTTAAATGAAACTTGGACTAGTATGTGGGGACATACGGGGATCAGTGTCCAAGTAACAACCTAAATGGTCTATAGTATAGGGATAAGGCTGGGTACCTTATCCTGGTGACACTATGTGATACGACCCACCTTGTATTCGATACAGATGCAATGATCCAAAGCATCCATGTAGGAGACATGCGGGTGGGGGTATCCTATGCAATGAGTTTGCATAAGACCGGACCGCGAAATAGTAACCACTAGATGTAATGCCGTTAACTAGTTTAGGTTTCTATTCCAATAGGATGACCTAGGTAACTCAATCTCAATCCTGAGTCTGTTATGAACCCCTTTCAGGAGAGACTGTCCTTAGATTTGTATGGGTGAGAGTGGCCAGTTCGCCGACTCAATAAGCCTATCATTTCAGGGGCAAGATCGAATGGGGGCTGGGAACATAACAGTACAAGATGGAATTCACTCCTTCCCCTATTGGGGTAAGTAGATGTGTGTTCCCTTAAGGGCTGATTCTAGGGCTTGAACAAAGGCGCGCCGTCCTCTCCTAGCCTGAGAGGAACTCCTGTTTAGTGGTTGGACCCTAAACAACTTGTTCATTAGAGGAATCAGTGGTACTTAAGGAACCAGAGGTAACCCAGGGGTAAAACGGTAATTTGACCCAGCTGGTGTTACGAACACACGTGAAGGATTGACTTACTGCTTGGTCGATATCCGTGGACACAGAAATATTCTATAGTGAGAAGAGTGCAGCTGTGGGTCTTTAGTGGAGTGACCCACAGTTAACGAATGTTGACTAAACTTGGTCAATGAGTTTGGCCAATTAGTCTCGTATCGTCGGAGCTTCTGATCTGTAGGTCCATTAGGTCCCAGTGGTAGCTCGTAAAGAGACTTGAGGCAATTAAGTATAAATTGTAAATTGAAAGTGTTCAATTTATTTGGGGAATCGTATAATGTATATTGATGCATTATAATATAAAGTTTATGAAACTTTATAATATAATTTTTGAATTAATTTTAAAAAAATTAATTCTTGAGAGAAAATATTTGAAAGAGTTCAAATAAATTTAATATGAATTGGATTCATATTAATTTTAATTTTAATAAAATCCCTAAGATTAAATATATGATATTTAATTGGGTAAATTAATTAATTATGGAATTAATTAATTATTTATTAAAATTAGAGACCTTTTCCTATTAGGAAAGAAAATATTTGAAAGAGTTCAAATAAATTTAATATGAATTGGGTTCATATTAATTTTAATTTTAATAAAATCCCTAAGATTAAATATATGATATTTAATTGGGAAATTAATTAATTATGAAATTAATTAATTATTTATTAAAATTAGAGACTTTTTCCTATTAGGAAAAGGTCTCCCTTTTCCTATTAGGAAAAAGGTCTTGGCCTTTACTATATATAGGACCCCTAGGGTGGGGTGAAAGGTATCCCATTCATTCTCCTACTCTCAGAGAATTCTCCCAAAGGCTCCCACAAGTCTCCTGCCTCTAGAAGTCTTAGAGTCATACCGGTGTAGCCATAGTGGTGGTGTTCGCACTAGTTCGTGATTAATTCACAAGCAGTTGGTGAATTTAATCTGAGTCGTCAACGAGAGTAAGTAATTTGTTACTTTATAAATTAGATTTAGATCTAATATTTTTGTATGCTTAGCCTTAATATATATTTAGAATAGTTCTAATATTATTGCCAATGTATTGGTATTTTAGATTAAACAAAATTAATTACGAATCGGTCCCAATCACGCTTCCGCTTTACGGTATCAGAGCCGATCGTAGATCTAATTTTGTTTCTCTAAAATTTGCATTGCCTATTGGTGGGATTGATTAATACATAATGTATGTATGATTTGCATTGAACTGTTTAGGTTAATTTTATGGCCATAGATTTTACTGTTTTTATGTGATTTGATCATGTAAGGGCCCGGTGTTTCGGGTATTTTATGTAAAATCGAGTCCAATGTAAGTCTGGGTCTAAAATAGGTTTTTATGAGATAAAAATCGGAGAAATTGCGACACTGTCACGATTACAGCACGCGCTAGAAATTCGCAACAGGACGGTTCAAGGCTGTTGGGCGGTCCGATTCACGCGGTCTGGTTGGGCTGGGACCGATTTGGTTCGGTTCAGCTGGAATTTAGCTCGGTTCGTGGTTTTCATAGCTGGTTCGAAGTGGTTCGGGTCAGTTCGGGTGGTCTAGACCAGTATTTGGAGCTGCAGAAGGATTTTTATGATAGAATTTAGCTATAATTATTGTAATTTATGCTTTATTTTATCCTAGGGGCCAAAATTAACCGATTCAATTGCTATTTATTTGCTTTATGGATGTCATATAGCTTAAATTCCCACCATAGGTTAAGCATGTTTCATGCATATTTATGTTATAAATGTTATAATATATGATAATTATGCATGAATTTAAATTTCATGAGTTATTTAGTATAATTGTTATATTAAATATATGAAATTGGAAAAGCATGATGCATGACATTAATTAGATAAATATAATTGTTATATTTTATTAATGTAGCATGCATGCTTAGCATTATTTTCATGAGAATTAATATAATTAGTTATATTATGAATGAAAATAATAAATATAAATCAATGCTTGTTTTCATGTATTATTTAATATAAAATGTTATATTAATTAAATGAAAATGGAATAGCATTGAGCATGACATTAATTAGATTAATATAAGAGTTATATTATATTAATGTCAAATTTCATGTAATTTAATTTCATGGATGTTTAATTAATATAATCGATATTAATTAAATGAAATTGAAATTGCATGAAGCATGACACCACTTTAGATTAATATAATCGTTATATTATCGTTATCGGAGTCATAATAATATGGTGTTGAATAATTAGAATATGATTGTTATTTTTCCAACACCATAGAAGCATGTTATAGGGCTAATCATTAAAATTTTATAATAAGTTATAAAATTGATTAGAAACCGTCAACCTATAACAAAGAGTTGCATGCAAACATAGGACCTTAGGTTAAAATGAATTAATTTTAAAATGTTTAAAATTAATTAGACCTAAGCTCATTATAATTCTAATAGGATTAGAATTATTTTCTTACTTAGAATTAAAAATAGTTTTAATTGACTAAGTAGGAAAAACATTACTATGATTATAAGGGAACTCCACCGGTTAAGTTCTGTCTAAGGCTGGGGGTACTTAAGATGACGGTTTACGGAACACCTCCTACCTGGGAACTAACCCGGAATACCGGAGTTGAATTAATCATAGTTAAATGTTAGCATGCAATATCACTAGGTTTATTAAAAAAGTTTAATTCACCTAGATCTTTAGAGTAAAGAGTTTACTTTACTATGGTTATAAGGGAACTCTCCCGATGAAGTTCGGTCTAAGGCTGGAGGTACTTAAGATGACGGTTTACGGAACACCTGTTACCTGGGAACTGACTCGGAACTTGAGTTGAATTAACCATAGTTATGTTAGCATGCAATATCACTAGGTCAATTAAAAGAGTTTAATTCACCTAGATCTTTGGAGTAAAGATTTATCATAACTATTGGTTATAAGGGAACTCTACCGGTAAAGTTCTGTCTAAGGCTGGAGGTACTTAAGATGACGGTTTACGGAACACCTGCTACCTGGGAAATGAGCCGGAACTTGAGTTGAATTAACCATAGTTATATTAGCATGCAATGTCTCTAGGTAATTAAAAGTGTTTAATCCACCTAGACATTAGAGAAAAGACCTATATATATAAAAGTTATATACATGCATAGACTTAGATAGATTCACTTAGCCGGAATTTACCTAAGTAATAAACCCTATAATTATAAAAATACTTAGTGGGAGGAAATATATCAAAACAAGATTTTCATAAATCAAGTTTTGCTCTCACATCCTCAAAAGTTCACAACGTGAGGTTCATGCTTGGCCTCGAGTCACCCTGGGAGTGACCCCCTACGGATGGTGTTTGCATGAATCAATATCAAGGTGAATGAGGGAGTATTTTATAGTAAGTGGGAGTAGGAACGTGTCAACGTATCCTACGGTCTCCTCCATTAGGTTGCACCGTGAAATCCCAATGATCTGCCTGCGAGTCGCCCTGGGAGCGATCACCCTACGGAGGGCTTGATCATGGGAGTCGGAACAACGCAAACTCCAGAAATGGATAGGGTTTCTTAGGTCCATTTCCAACTTTGACTTTCCCTACGGTAGCATTGTTGGGGCCGACCTCTGAAATCTGAAAAATGGAGGGTCACACTTACGGGAAATTGTTAAGGTGTTAATAATTTCCTGACCGAAAAAACGGTAGCTAAGAACTATTGGAATATGAGTTATTCCGGGAATAGGGATTAGCTGAGATTGTCTCAATTCAGAGGAGGAGTAGCTGACTACCCTACGGTAGCTGTTGTTCTAAACCTCTGAAGTATCGTTGCAAAATGAATGTTTATTCTATGGGTTGATCATTACTTTTGCTAAATTGATTGGATTAAAATAATATTTATATTTTGTGTAATGGGTTAATGTAACAATACTTATTAAGTTAGTTTGTTTGTTCTCAGCAATGAAACGTTCTTTATATTCCTCGAATAACGCCAACTACAAAACTGGTATTTCTAATACAACTAAGAAAATGAACTTAAACACTAAATGCGTGGAATTGGTCTTAACTGAGGACGGTCTTCAAGCCCATATGTCTAATTTATCCAAAATTGTTCATGATGAATATGACATAGACTGCTTAGCACATCTCAATGAAAATAAATTTGATTTATTGATCATTGAAACGTGTATAGTGGAAAATGATGACACAGCCTGGATCCTAGATTCAGGTGCCACTCATCACGTATGCTCTTCCTTTGAGGGAATGAGCTCCTGGCAACAGTTGGATGCTGGGGAAATGACTCTCAGAGTTGGGACTGGGGAGCTCATTTCAGCTAAAGCAGTGGGAGATATTAAAATGTTCTTCTCCAGGGAACGCTATATGTTATTAGATAACGTATATATAGTTCCCAGAATAAAAAGAAATTTGATTTCTATTTCTTGTTTGCTAGAACAAGGGTATTCAGTGTCCTTTTCTGTGAATGAAGCTTTCATTACTAAAAGGGGTGCTGATATATGTTCTGCAAAAATGGAGAACAATTTGTATGTCTTAAGACCAATAGAGTCTAGGGCTATTTTGAACAATGAAATGTTTAAAACAGCTGAGACTCAACCAAAAAGGCAAAAAGTTTCTCAAAGTACCTATCTTTGGCACTTGAGACTTGGCCACATAAATCTCAATAGGATTGGGAGATTGGTTAAGAACGGACTTCTAAGCCAGTTAGAAGATGGTACTTTACCTCCATGTGAGTCATGTCTCGAACGTAAGATGACCAAACGACCTTTTACTGGAAAAGGTTATCGTGCCAAGGAGCCCTTAGAACTCGTACATACGGATCTCTGTGGTCCAATGAATGTAAGAGCTCGTGGAGGGTATGAATATTTCATCTCTTTCATAGATGATTATTCAAGGTATGGTTATTTATACCTAATGAGTCATAAGTCTGAAGCCCTTGAAAAGTTCAAGGAGTACAGGACTGAAGTTGAGAACTTGTTAGGTAAGACCATTAAAACACTTCGATCTGATCGAGGTGGAGAGTATTTGGACTTAAAATTCCAAAACTATTTGATAGAACATGGAATATCGTCCCAACTCTCAGCACCAGGTACACCTCAACAGAATGGTGTATCTGAAAGGAGAAACAGAACCTTGTTAGACATGGTTCGATCTATTATGAGCTATGCTCAGTTGCCTAGTTCTTTTTGGGGTTATGCAGTAGAGACTGCAGTTTATATTTTGAATGTTGTTCCCTCAAACAGTGTTTCTGAAACACCATTTGAGCTTTGGAAAGGGCGTAAAGCTAGTTTATGTCATTTCAGAATTTGGGGCTGCCCTGCACATGTGTTAGTAGCAAACCCAAAGAAATTGGATTCACGTTCAAAATTATGCCTATTCGTAGGCTACCCAAAAGAAACAAGAGGTGGATACTTCTTTGATCCAAAAGAAAATAAAGTGTTTGTATCGACAAATGCTACTTTCTTGGAAGAAGACCACGTTAAAGAACACATACCACGCAGTAAAATTGTGTTAAGTGAACTTTCTGGTAAAGCTACAAATAAATCAACAAGAGTTGTTGATGAGGCTGGACCTTCAACAAGAGTTGTTGATGAGCCCAGTTCAGAGGCTGGACCTTCAACAAGAGTTATTGATGAGCCCAGTACATCTGGTCAAGCCCATCCTTCTCAAGAGTTGAGAATGCCTCGATGTAGTGGGAGGGTTGTTATTCAACCTGAACGCTATCTGGGTTTAGCAGAAACTCCAACTGTCATACCTGATGATGGGGTTGAGGATCCATTGACCTTTAGACAGGCAATGAATGATGTGGACCATGACCAGTGGGTCAAAGCTATGGACCTAGAGATGGAGTCTATGTACTTCAATCAAGTCTGGGATCTTGTAGACCTACCTGAAGGGGTTAAACCCATAGGGTGCAAATGGATCTACAAGAGAAAACGAGACGCAGCTGGGAAAGTACGGACTTTCAAAGCTCGACTTGTGGCAAAGGGTTATACCCAAAAGGAGGGGGTGGACTATGAGGAAACCTTCTCCCCAGTTGCCATGTTAAAGTCGATAAGAATTCTCTTGTCCATTGCCACCTTTTATGATTATGAGATTTGGAAAATGGACGTCAAGACTGCCTTTCTGAATGGCAATCTTGATGAGAACACCTTTATGTCTCAACCAGAGGGGTTCGTTGCTCAAGGTCAAGAGCAAAAAGTTTGCAAGCTTAGACGATCCATTTATGGGTTGAAGCAAGCTTCCAGATCTTGGAATATAAAGTTTGACACTGCTGTCAAATCTTATGGCTTTGACCAGAACGTTGATGAGCCTTGTGTTTACAAAAGGATTATCAACAGTTCAGTAGCTTTTCTGGTGTTGTATGTAGATGATATTCTTCTCATTTGAAATGATGTAGAATATCTAGCTGACATTAAAAAATGGCTATCGACTGAGTTCCAAATGAAAGATTTGGGTGAAGCTCAGTATGTTCTAGGGATTCAAATTATCAGGAATCGTAAGAACAGAACATTAGCCCTGTCTCAAGCATCATATATAGACAAGATGTTGTCTAGATATAAGATGCAGAATTCCAAGAGGGGTTTACTACCCTTTAGGCATGAAGTTCATTTGTCTAAGGAACAGTGTCCTAAGACACCTCAAGAAATTGAGGATATGAGACACATCCCTTATGCTTCAGCTGTGGGCAGTCTTATGTACGCCATGTTGTGTACTAGGCCTGACATTTGCTATGCAGTTGGGATAGTCAGTAGGTACCAGTCCAATCCAGGGTTAGACCACTGGACTGCAGTTAAAAACATCCTCAGGTATCTTCGGAGAACGAGGGGCTATCAGCTTGTGTATGGCTCTAAGGATTTGATCCTTACAGGATACACAGACTCTGACTTTCAGACTGATAAGGATTCTAGGAAATCCACATCAGGGTCAGTATTTACCCTCAACGGGGGAGCTGTAGTCTGGCGTAGCATCAAGCAAGGATGCATTGCAGACTCCACCATGGAGGCCGAATATGTTGCTGCTTGTGAAGCAGCTAAGGAGGCTGTATGGCTATGGAAGTTCTTGATGGATTTGGAAGTTGTTCCAAATATGAACTTGCCAATCACCCTTTACTGTGATAATAGTGGTGCAGTGGCAAATTCTAAAGAACCTCGCAATCATAAAAGAGGCAAGCACATAGAGCTCAAATATCATCTCATTAGAGAGATCGTGCAACGAGGGGACGTGATCGTCACGAAGGTAGCCTCTGAGCACAATATTGCTGATCCATTTACGAAGGCTCTCACGGCTAAAGTGTTCGAGGGTCATCTAGAGGGTCTAGGTCTGCGAGATATGTACATAGAATAATCTAGGGCAAGTGGGAGAAGTGTAATGGGTATTGTGAATGCCCTAGTTTATTGTATTTATCTGTATTTGTACTTTTCATGTATTATACAGTATTAATACAAACTACTATTCCTACTTCAATGATTATTCATTCAATTTTGATTGTTGATGTACATTGCCCACCAGAGTTTTAGTTCAAGTGGGAGTTGTTGGGTTTGATGCCCTAAAACTCGTAGATAGTAAATGAAACAAATTAATCGATCTCAATAAAGTGTTATTTGAGTAATTCAGTAATTTGGTTATTGAATAATCGAGTTTGCACTAATAAACCCTAAATCCAATAAACTAAGATCCAAGGTTGTTTAAATGAAACTTGGACTAGTATGTGGGGACATACGGGGATCAGTGTCCAAGTAACAACCTAAATGGTCATAGTATAGAGATAAGGCTGGGTACCTTATCCTGGTGACACTATGTGATACGGCCCACCTTGTATTCGATACAGATGCAATGATCCAAAGCATCCATGTAGGAGACATGCGGGTGGGGGTATCCTATGCAATGAGTTTGCATAAGACCGGACCGCGAAATAGTAACCACTAGATGTAACGCCGTTAACTAGTTTAGGTTTCTATTTCAATAGGATGACCTAGGTAACTCAATCTCAATCCTGAGTCTGTTATGAACCCCTTTCAGGAGGGACTGTCCTTAGATTTGTATGGGTGAGAGTGGCCAGTTCGCCGACTCAATAAGCCTACCATTTCAGGGGCAAGACCGAATGGGGGTTGGGAACATAACAGTACAAGATGGAATTCACACCTTCCCCTATTGGGGTAAGTAGATGTGTGTTCCCTTAAGGGCTGATTCTAGGGCTTGAACAAAGGCGCGCCGTCCTCTCCTAGCCTGAGAGGAACTCCTGTTTAGTGGTTGGACCCTAAACAACTTGTTCATTAGAGGAATCAGTGGTACTTAAGGAACCAGAGGTAACCCAGGGGTAAAACGGTAATTTGACCCAGCTGGTGTTATGAACACACGTGAAGGATTGACTTACTGCTTGGTCGATATCCGTGGACACAGAAATATTCTATAGTGAGAAGAGTGCAGCTGTGGGTCTTTAGTGGAGTGACCCACAGTTAACGAATGTTGACTAAACTTGGTTAATGAGTTTGGCCAATTAGTCTCGTATCGTTGAAGCTTCTGATCTGTAGGTCCATTAGGTCCCACTGGTAGCTCGTAAAGAGACTTGAGGCAATTAAGTATAAATTGTAAATTGAAAGTGTTCAATTTATTTGGGGAATCGTATAATGTATATTGATGCATTATAATATAAAGTTTATGAAACTTTATAATATAATTTTTGAATTAATTTAAAAAAAATTAATTCTTGAGAGAAAATATTTGAAAGAGTTCAAATAATTTTAATATGAATTGGATTCATATTAATTTTAATTTTAATAAAATCCCTAAGATTAAATATATGATATTTAATTGGGTAAATTAATTAATTATGAAATTAATTAATTATTTATTAAAATTAGAGACCTTTTCCTATTAGGAAAGAAAATATTTGAAAGAGTTCAAATAAATTTAATATGAATTGGATTCATATTAATTTTAATTTTAATAAAATCCCTAAAATTAAATATATGATATTTAATTGGGAAATTAATTAATTATGGAATTAATTAATTATTTATTAAAATTAGAGACTTTTTCCTATTAGGAAAAGGTCTCCCTTTTCCTATTAGGAAAAAGGTCTTGGCCTTTACTATATATAGGACCCTTGGGGTGGGGTGAAAGGTATCCCATTCATTCACCTACTCTCAGAGAATTCTCCCAAAGGCTCCCACAAGTCTCCTGCCTCTAGAAGTCTCAGAGTCATACCGGTGTAGCCATAGTGGTGGTGTTCGCACTAGTTCGTGATTAATTCACAAGCAGTTGGTGAATTTAATCTGAGTCGTCAATGAGAGTAAGTAATTTGTTACTTTATAAATTAGATTTAGATCTAATATTTTTGTATGCTTAGCCTTAATATATATTTAGAATAGTTCTAATATTATTGCCAATGTATTGGTATTTTAGATTAAACAAAATTAATTACGAATCGGTCCCAATCACGCTTCCGCTTTACGAAATTACGGAATTCCAATCCTTCAGCAGGGGCTGCATAATCTCTGATTCCTCGTGCTCTATCATCAGCCATTTGTATTGGATTTACGGGTGGGGTTTCAGGATTTGGCGCAACCATCTCTTCAGGTTGCTCAACGACTTGTCTTCTGGCACGTCTGTTTCTTCTTCTTCTTTGGTATGTTTTATCAATCTCGGGATCTATCTTAATATTAATGCGGCGAGCGGCAAGCATACAATCTTGCACACCTGGAGAAAACTACTCCCACAGGTAGCAAGGAAAATAGCACCAATCGGAATGTCAGATAAAAAAGAATATTAAATTCTTAGTTGCCCTCCCCGGCAACGGCGCCAAAAACTTGGTTGTTCTCTACACTGCTGTTCAATACTGTACTGAAAATATCGCCAATATGCATTAATCCAAGTATAAATTAAGCATAACCAAGTAATACCTGGAGTATTCCAGGGTCGAATTCACAGGGAAGGAAAAATAAAGATATTTAATAGACTTGCCAATTAGCATTCGGATGCATGATACTATGTGTTAAATTAAACAGAAGGTAGTCAAGCGCAAATGAAAGAAAAAAGATGAGTAGACAGAGACAAAGCTATGCGACAGAGGTGAAAGATAACCGTTGAGAGAGGCTATCAAGGCTTTTGCTACGGCAACCTCATGCGTTGATAAACTCATTTAGTAGTGCACAGTATGAATGAAATCCGAATAATGCCTAAGTGAGAAATAAACATGTGATTCCCTTCCGGTATTACACATGCGTTTGGCGTAGAACTAACAACGTTCTGTTCAACTAGTTCATGTGTTGGTGTAGTTCTGTAATTACTTGCAAGTGATTGAGTTATTCCTAAAACAATCTAAACACATTCATGAACTATCTCTTGCGGCAGCATTAAAACTAATACAACCTAGACTACATGTAATGCATTAGCTTGCTCTACTTAGATATGTCCACATGCGATATCTGTCAGGGATTTATCATGTTGCTACCGCATCCGGCTGGCCAGACGGGAGTTAGTAATGAAAATATTATCGTATCTAAGCAGAAAACATTGATTTTTCATTCATTCAAATGTAACGCATACAAAATAATGTTATCACCGCATGGACGCCTAAGCTAAGCCTTGATAAAAATAAATTAGTTCATGTTACAAAAGGAAAACATACCGCAATACATATATTCACGAGGTAACTGCGCTGGTACTTGATATTTTCTTTCTTGTTCTTCTCTCTCTTTCTCCGTCGCCCAACCTCTCGTTTTCTTCTGGCAAATGGGTGATTTTTATAGGCCAAGGATGCTGACTTCTCCAAGAAATTGGCTTCCGTGCCCCAACCTTCTATTGCCAGCTTGCACATCAGTTCACACATCAGAATGGCCATCTATCAGCTGTCGATGTACTTTTTCACATGCTTCATTAGCGCCTGCGCTAAAAGATAACTTGGGCAAGGGAAACATCTACAGAAAACATGCGTTAGAGGATATAGATACGCGATTTCTTGCCACATAAGGAATACGCTTTTAAAGATTGAATTATCTCAATTCTCTACTGATATGCACCTAGCTAGCGCATCTTGGATCTTTTCCAGCCTTATTTAATTTATATTTACGAGAGAAATAACTTGTTTTTTCTCAAGTTATCAGAAAAGCCTAAATTCATACAAGCCAAATTATTGAATTCTAATTCTAACATACAAATTGCAATTTAGGTTAAAACGCCAAATCACCATATGATAGAACTAACGCTACTAAATAGCTCGATAATTAAGATCAACAATAAGTTTGTCAGACTACTCAATTATCAAAAGCATAATATGTTCAAAATACAATAAAACATACATGAATCAAATTCTGGATATTGAATGCAAATTCTCAAGAACACAACCAAACTTACATCGCAAGTCCCAATCACAACGATTTACGCTTAGCCCGTCATGGAGATATCAAAACTAAGCCCCAAGGCTTGATTATTCATCCTCAAATTGACCTAAACTATGGAGGAATGAAAAATAGAGAGAAAAATTAGAAGAACGGCGAAAGAATCACTAAAAATGGAGTTTGAATCACCTAGATACGGAAAAACGATTTTATAGTGTAGTTGTAGCATCAAGACGCTGGCACGCAACCCATTTTGTCTTTTGCATTTTTTTCATAGCAGTGTTGAGACGCTAGGGTCAGCATCTCGACGCTGCCACATTGTCCAGCATACTGCCTTCTTTTATTTGCTTGCTTCGGTTTGCTTCTTTTGGGTCGAACATTTGACATCATGGCACTTCTTTTCAAGCTTGCTTCGATCAGCTCGAGTCTTCTCACCTCCTCGTCATCCGTGAACACCGAGATGGCTCAAAAACGCTCCCATTAGCCCGAATTAGCACCAATTAGTGTGGTTAGCTCCCAATATCACCAATGCTCAATTTACCTAAAATTAAGACAATTATACCATAAAATTCTTCTAACAAGTTTAGATTAGTGGCAATAAGATAGCACGAATTAGGTGCTATCAAAGGGCCAAACCATATCGATTCTCATAAAGGTGATATAGGAGAAAAGGCTCGAAAGAGTGTATTCGTTGTTATAGGGGATGATTGCTTATAACAATTATAAGGTTATAGGTTGCATGTGTGAATCATCTATGTCGGAGTCAAGCCACAGAAATGTGCATAACAGTACTCGCTTAGTCTTCTAATACTTCTTGGGAGCAAGGCCAAATAGGAGTTAAACCTGACCCAATGCATATCTAGACTTAAGTTAAATAAGCTTTTACTAGAGTTATTCGCCTTTGGGTTGAAGCTTTAATGAATTCCTCGCTTTTATTATTGTTTGTTCTTTTTATCATTTGCTTTATTATTTTCCAAAAACCCCAACATCAATTATTTTTATTTGGTTACCTACTTCGCAATTTAAGAAGAGTTTCTTCTTCAAATCTGTGTTTAAATTAGTCCCTGTGGGATCGATACTTTTGGAATACTTCAAGAGTTTTTATTACTGCATGCAATAGTGCAAACTTGCACTTAGCTAGACTAAATCGATCTTTAATTATTATTTTTGATCTTGTTCCTACATCCACCTTCAGTCCATATCGCATCACCCGTTCTCTCCTGGCCCGAGAGGAACTGTTGTTTATTGGTTGGATCATAAACGGATTGTTCATTAGAGGAATCAGTGGTACTTAAGGATCTAGAGGTAACCCAGCGGTAAAACGGCAATTTGACCCAGTTGGCGTTACGAACACACGTGAAGGGTTGACTTACTGGTACGATCGATATCCGTGGACACAGAAATACTCTACAGTGAGAAGAGTGCAGCTGTGGGTCTTTAGTGGAGTGACCCACAGTTAACGAATGTTGATTAACTTGGTTAATGAGTTTAACCAGTTAATCTTGTATCGTTGGAGCTTCTGATATGTAGGTTCATTAGGTCCACCTGCTAGCTCGTAAAGGGTTCTGAGATTAATTAAGTCTTGAATACAATTTGAAGAGTTCAAATTCATTAAGGGAATTTTAGTTAATTGTATGTGATACTATTAATATAGTGTATGGAGATACATTGTAATATAAGTTTAATTATTGAATTAAACTATATAATATAAAATTGATTTTGGATGTGATTCAAAATTAATTAATGAGAAAATTAAATATTTGAAGGAGTTCAAATATTAAATATGAATTAGATTCATATTAAACCATAGGTTAAAAATCCTATGAATAGGGGGGATTCATATTAAAACTATAGTATATGAGAGAATTATTTGAATTTGATTCAAATAGAAAATTAATTAAATATTTGATTTTTAATAAAAGAATTAGTTAATTGGAGAATTAATTAATTAATTTAATGTCATGTAATTAAATGTGATTTAATTAAATTAATACTATAGTTTATATTTAATGTACATCCACATTAAAACATAGGTTAAAGGAGAGATGTATCATTAATTAAATATATGATATTTGATTAATTGGTTGACCTACTTAGTTCAATTAATGTGATTTAATTGAATTAAATAGGGAAACTATATGTTAGAATTAGTTTAATTAAATTAGATTTGATTAAATTAATTTATTTTATAATATATAGTTTTTATTTGAATTATTATTACTTAATAATAATTAAAAGCCAATCGTTGTGTGAGGGGAAGTTACAGATAGGGTAACCTCCCCAATTGTGATAAGAGTATCACTCCACTCTCTCTCATTGGTTGGTTTTTCCAGAAAAGGAAAAATACAGTAACTCTCTGATCTCTCTGATTCTCCAAAGAGAATTGTCAGCACGATTCTTACTATAAATTCTTCATTCCCTTTTCAAGACGGTGATCCCACAATCACGAATTTTTGCGGCCCAAGACACGTAAGTTTCTCCAATTCTAAATGGTTTTGAATTATAGATCAGCATGCTTAATCTAGTTTAAATTTAATTTTATAATGTTTCTGTAAATTATTTGCTCAATGTATCGGTATTCTAATTGGCTAAAATTGGTTCACATACAATGAAAATCGCTTCCGCTGGGATTCAAATCCTTCAAATGGTATCAAAGCCAGGTTCGTCAATTCGATTTTAGTCTTAGAATTTGCATTGTGGTTTTTGGTGGGATCAATTTTGCATATTAGATGTAATTGGTTTGCTGATAGACTGTTTAGGTATTTTGGCCATAGATTTATAAATTATCTTATTTGATCATTGTAAGGGCCCTTGTTTTTGGGGCATTTGCTGTAAATCGAGTCATGTAAAGTTTGTATCAATAGATTAGGCTTCAATTTGTTGAATACTGCTTGAATCGGGATGCATTTTGGCATTTGCGGCTGCTGGAAACGAAGAACAGAACACTAAACTGAGGCATAGTGTCAAGACGCTGTTCAACGACGTCTCAACGCCGACGAACATGGAATGAGAAATTCTTTTGGTCCAGCGTCGAGACGCCACCTTCAGCGTCTCGATGATGGCAGTGGTTTCCGAGAACGTGGAGGGCGAAGCGGGTTCGTGAGCAAGAGGTTAATGCGGTTCGGTTCAGACGATTGTTGGTTCGGTTCTTACTGGTTTGGTCTAGTTCGTGGGTAGCTGACCCAGTTCAAGCTAATTGAGTTCGGTTCGGGTGATTTTGACATGGTTTGGTTCGGTTCTGAGCGGTTCGAAGGGATTCGAGGCGGTTCAGACCAAATTCAAGATGGTTTAGGGCTAGATTTTGTTAAATTAATGTAATTTTTCATTATTTTTGCCCTAGGGTGCCAAAATACCGGTCTATTTAGCTATTTATTGCTTTATGAATGTCATTTAGCTAAATCCCACCATAGGTTAAGCATGAATCGTGCATATTTTATGGTATAAAGAGTTATAATGTATGGTAATATGTATGATACAATTTTCATGAATATTTAATGTAAATGTTATGAAAATTGAGAAGCATGATGCATGACATTACTTAGGTAAATATAAGAGTTATATTTAATTAATGTCTTATGCATGCTTAATCTTATTTTTATGATCTATAATATAAGAGTTATGTTATGGATGAAAATAATGTCAAATGCATGATTTTCATGTTTATTTAGTATAAATGTTATATTAATAAAATGAAAAATGAGAAGCATTGAGCAAGACATTAATTTAGATTAATATAAGGGTTATATTAAATTAATACAAAATAAGATGCAAATTAATGTATGATTAATTAGTATATGTGATGTGTTAATTAATGGAAATTGGACTGAATGTAGCATGACACCACTCAGATTAATATAATAGTTATATTAATTGAATGTCATGAATGCTTAGAAAATGGTGTAAAATAATTAGAATATGATTGTTATTTTATTCAACACCATAGTAGCATGTTACAGGGCTAATCATTAAAACTTGGAATAGTTATAAAATGATTAGAAACTGTCAACCTATAACAAAGGGTTGCTTGCAAACATAAGATCTTAGGTTAAAATTTAATTAATTTTAAAATGTTTAAAATTAATTAGACCTAAGCTCACTAAAATTCTAATAGGATTAGAATTATTTGCTTACTTAGTATTAAAATAGTTTTAATGAACTAAGTAGGAAAAACATTACTATGGTTATAAGGGAACTCTCCCGGTGAAGTTCTTTCTAGGCTGGGGGTACTTAAGTTGACGGTTTACGAAACACCTCCTACCTGGGAACAGACCCGCAACCTGAGTTGAATTAATCATAGTTTAATGTTAGCATGCAATGTCACTAGGTAATTAAATGAGTTTAATTCACCTAGACATTAGAATAAAGACCTATATATAAGAGTTATATAAAGGCATAGACTTAGATAGATTCACTTAGTCGAAATTTACCTAAGTAATTAGACATAATATTCTAAAAATACTTAGTGGGAGGAAATATGCCAAAACGAGATTTTCATAAATCAAGTTTTGCTCTCACGTCCTCAAGAGTTCACAACCTGAGATTCATGCTTGGCCTCGAGTCACCCTGGGAGTGACCCCCTACAGATGGTGTTTGCATGGGTCAATAGCAAGGTGAATGAGGGAGTATTTTATAGTAAGTGGGAGCAGGACACGTGTCAACGTATCCTACGGTCTCCTCCATTAGGTTGCACCGTGAAATTCCTATGATCTGTCTGCGAGTCGCCTTGGGAGCGATCACCCTATGAAGGGCTTGATCATGGGATTCAGAACAACACAAACTCCAAAAATGGATAGGGTTTCTTAGGTCCATTTCCAACTTTGACTTTCCCTACGGTAGCATTGTTGGGGCCGACCTCTGAGATCTGAAAATGGAGGGTCACACTTATGGGAAATTATTAAGGTGTTAATGATTTCCTGACCGAAAAATGGTAGCTAAGAACTATTGGAATATGAGTTATTCTGGTAATAATGATTGGCTGAGAATGTCTCAATTCAGGGGAGAAGTAGCTGACTGCCCTACGGTAGCTGTTGCTCTAAACCTCTGAAGTATCGTTGCAAAATAAATGATTTTACTATGGGTCCATCATTACTTTTGCTAAATTGATTGGATTAATAATATTCTTTTGTGTGATGGGTTAATGCAAGAAAACTAATTAAATTAATTTGTTGTTTTTAGCATGTCTAATTATGTGAATGCCTTGAATGGCACCATAAATGTTAATGGTATATCTAATACAACCAATGAAACAAACTTAGACACTAATCTCGTGGCAAATGATTTGGGATTGGTCTTAACTGAGGAATGTCCTCAGGCCCAAATGTCTAATTCATCTGGAATTGTTCATGATGAATATGACATAAACTGCGTAGCTGAATTCAATGACAGTAAATATGATTTATTGGTCATTGAAACGTGTATAGTGGAAAATGATGATACAGCCTGGATCCTTGATTCAGGTGTCCCTCATCACGTATGCTCTTCCTTTCAGAGAATGAGCTCCAGGCAACAGTTAGATGCTAGAGAAATGACTCTCAGAGTTGGGACTATGGAGTTCATTTCAACGAAGGCAGTGGGAGATATTAAGATGTTCTTCTTCAAGGAACGTTATATGTTATTGGATAATGTGTATATAGTTTCCAAGATAAAAAGAAATTTGATTTCTATTTCTTGTTGCTTGAATAGTGATATTCACTGTCCTTTTCTGTAAATGAAGCTTTCATTACTAAAAGGGGTGCTGATATCTATTCTGCAAAAATGGAGAACAACTTATATGTTTTAAGACTAATAGAGTCTAGGGCCATTTTAAACAATGAGATGTTTAGAATAGTAGAGACTCAACAAAAGAGGCAAAAGGTTTCTCAATACCTATCTTTGGCATTTGAGACTTGGCCATACTAATCTCAACAGGATTGGGAGATTGGTTAAGAATGGACTTCTAAGTGAGTTAGAAGATGGTTCTTTACCTCCATTTGAGTCATGTCTTGAAGGTAAAATGACGAAACAACCTTTTACTGGAAAAGGTTATCGTGCCAAAGAGCCTTTAGAGCTCATACATTCGGATCTTTGTGGTCCAATGAATGTTAGGACTAGAGGAGGGTATGAATATTTCATCTCTTTTATAGATGATTATTCAAGGTATGGTTATTTGTACCTAATGAGTCATAAGGCTGAAGCCCTTGAAAAGTTCAAGGAGTATAAGGCTGAAGTTGAGAACTTATTAGGTAAGACCATTAAAACACTTCGATCTGATCGAGGTGGAGAGTACATGGACTTAGATTTCCTGAACTATTTGATGGAACATGGAATCACGTCCCAACTCTCAAAACCTGGTACACCTCAGCAGAATAGTGATCAAAAAGGAGAAACAGAACCTTGTTGGACATGGTTCGATCTATGATGAGCTATGCTCAATTGCCTAATTTCTTTTGGGGATATGCAGTAGAGATTGCAGTATATATTTTGAATGTCATTCCTTCAAAGAGTGTTTCTGAAACACCTTTTGAGCTCTGGAGACGGCATAAAGCTAGTTTACGTCATTTCAGAATTTGGGGCTGTCCTGCACATGTGCTAGTGGCAAATCCAAAGAAATTGGATTCACGTTTAAAATTATGCCTATTTGTAGGCTATCCAAAAGAAACAAGAGGTGGATACTTCTTCGATCCACAAGAAAATAAAGTATTTGTATCGACAAATGCAACTTTCTTGGAAAAAGACCATGTGATAGAACATAAGCCACGCAGTAAAATGATGTTAAGTGAACATTTTAGTGAAGCTACAGATACATCAACAAGATGAGGTTGGACCTTCAATAACAAGAGTTGTTGATGAGCCTAGTACATTTGGTCAAGCCCATCATTCTCAATAGTTGGGAATGCCTCGACGTATTGGGAGGGTTGTTATACAACCTGAGTGCTATCTGGGTTTAGCAGAAACTCCAGCTGTCATACCTGATGATGGCATCGAGGATTCATTGACCTTTAATTAGGCAATGAATGATGCGGATAAAGACGAGTGGGTCAAAGCTATGGACCTTGAGATGGAGTCAATGTACTTCAATCAAGTCTGGGATCTTGTAGACTAACCTGAAGGGGTGAGACCCATAGGGTGCAAATGAATCTACAAGAGGAAGCGAGACACAGCTGGGAAAGTACAGACTTTCAAAGCTCGACTTGTGGCAAAGGGTTACACCTAAAGGGAGGGAGTGGACTATGAGCAAACCTTCTCTCCAGTTGCCATGTTAAAGTCGATAAGGATTCTCTTGTCCATTTCTACTTTTTATGACTATGAGATTCGGCAAATGGATGTCAAGACTGCCTTTCTGAATGACAATCTTGAAGAGAGCATCTTTATGTCTCAACCAGAAGGGCTCATTGCTCAAGGTCAAAGAGCAAAAATTTTTATACATGTGATGAATGTTTGGCGCTAAAGTGGATTTAATTTCGGTTTGGCATCAATTTTCCATCAATTTGTTGAAATAATTTGTAATTGCCTACATGTTTATGGGCAATAATGAGTTCATATCGAGTCTGTAAAATTTGAGAGTCATTAGAGTCCATTTAGGCCATCAATTTGATGAAATTCAGAAGGTGTTCAGGTCTGGCCGAAAACAGAGCATGAAGAACAGCTGCATTTTGGAAATTAAGAAAAGATGACGGGCAGAGAAAACCGAGCCAGACCGGGAAGGAAAAAACCATGCGATTCAGCTCAAATTTGGGCCGGTTCAACGGTTTTCTTTCCAGTTCCATGTAGATTACTGAGTTTACGGTCCGGTTCGAGTCTCCCTGGTTTAGTTCGCACGCATTTGGTCCGATTTTTGCTCGGTTTCATTCTAGTGGTCTGGTTTTGCTTGGTCTGGTCGGTTCAGCCTGTTTTTCCTTGCATTGGAGGGAGGTTCAACCACTACTTGGTTCGGATCAAGCAATTTAAAGATGGTTTGGGCTATTTTCAAGTGTTCAGGAGCAGTCCAAGGCGTTTTATAAATTATTAATGTAATAATTTAGCTTAGTTTAGTTGTTTTGATGCCAAAATCGGTCTACTTTAGTGTGTTTAATTATTTATGCATTAGGAATGTATGTTATAATTAAATTAGAATTAGATATGCATAATATATGTCATATAGATTTAAAATCCCACCATAGGAAAGCATGTTTCATGCATTAGTAATTAATTATAAGAGTTATAATAAAAGGAATGCATGTTAGGTTTCATGATAGATGCATGTTGGATATTTTATTTTTTCGTTTATGAATGTTTAAATATAAGTGTTATATTAATAAACGAAAACGAACATGCATGCAGCATGAAACCACCTTAGCATGGATGAATGTTATAGGTTGTCTATATTATAAAGTGTTATAAAAGTGAGATAGACGTTAAAACATATAACAAAGATAAATGCATGCTCATTTAGGGTTAATGAAATTCAATCTCGAATGATTCGCATAGAATAGGTCGATATCTTGTAAAGCTAAGGTTACAAGATAACTCACCCGGCGAGATGTTGTCTAAGGTAGGAGGTATTTAACCTGACGGTTTACGGAACACCTCCTACCTGGGCATCGAGTCAGTACTTGAGTTAGGTTGACCTGGTTTTATGAGCATGCGTGAGCGATGTGAGGTTTTATCACCTAGACATCATAGCCCAATAGTTATGCCTTTGGAAATCACCTAGACGTAGGTTGTTTCAAAAAGTATATGCTTTATAATGGTGCTTTTATATAACTTGAGCTGTTGATTGTTATATGCTTTCATCATCATTAGAAGCATGTTATAGGTCTAATTCATTAAAAGTTATAATAGTTATAAGTGTTAATGAATAGAAACCGTCAAACCTATAACAAAGAGTTGCATGCTAACATAGGATCTTAGGTAGCATGAATATATTTTAAAACGGTTTAAAATTAAATTAGACCTAAAATCACTATTTTCTAATAGGATTAGAAAAATGTCCTACTTAGTGTTTTAATAGAGTTAAAATATGTTAAGTAGGATATAAGGCTTTGGTTATAAGGGAACTCTCCCGGCAAATGGACCGAAACCTGAGTTGAATTAACCACGGTCTTATTAGCATGCAATGTGATGCGCAATTTGCTTACCGCAAGTGTACGGGTCAAGTAATAATATAGTGTTTTCGTGATTAAACGAGTGTCGTCCTCTGGATTGGTTTTCTAGCAAATTAAGTACCGTGAATAATCTTGTCCAATTTTATTTAGGGAGCAAAACTTAAAGATAAAGATAAATCTAAAGACAAAAAGCATAAAATAGAGGTGGAGACTCAAAGGGAAAGACTCTTAGGGAATTGATTTCATTATTTAAGATTGAGGATTGATTAATAGGAATGAATTGATCGTGCAATTATTCTACAAGCCAAGGAAACTTTTATCACGATTACCTCACCCGAGTATAATTGATTCTCATGCATATAACTAACTTGATATCCCTATCTAAGATCATTAACATGCAAGGCATTATTCGGTTTAATCCTTGTTATACTTCTAGAGATATTCCAAATCCCGTCACAAACTTAGAATTTCTACTCTAGTCATGCAATTAAACAAGGCAAGTCTTAGGCCAAATCCTCTCTCCCGAGTTAGATTCAACACTTAAATCATTCAATTAGTGATCAAGTAATTGAAAGCATTACACAAAATTGCATGCATAAAATAAAAGCACATTCATACCAAAAATCAATCCAACTAAAACAACTACATCAATCCCTAAGACAAACAACTAGAAATTCATAGTCTTTAAACCACAAACACTAATTGTAAGAAAAGCCATAAAAACTACAAGAGTTAAGGGAAAGAGAAAGGAAAACTCGAATCCGTCGAAACCGGCACGTCCCCGTCACGATCTCCACGTCTTCTCGCTTGATTCCCGCTCCTTGGCCTTGCCTTTAGCTCCCACAAAAGGTCTCTAGTCGAAATTAGGGCTAAAATCTAACCAATTGGACTTCCCCAATCCGTAGCACAAAATGATGAATTTATAGAAAATCTGCCGACAGCGTCAAGACGCTATAGACAGCGTCGCGACGCTGTCGCGATACTGCAAATTTGGAAAATTCGCCGAGAGCGTCGCGACGCTATGAATTTTTTTTTCTAAGAATGAAAACTCCAAATATAGAATGTCAACGTCGAAACGCCCAAAGAACAGCGTCTCGACGCTGGTCTGCGGATGGGCCTATCTTCAATCTTCCAACTTTGATTCTTTTTTCATTCTTCAGCTTCTTTTCGCATCCCGAACATCCAATTGGCTCAAAACTATATTTCCTACAAATACAACACATAAATGCATAATTTTGACCAATAAATTATAAAAGACTAGCTAAATTAATTAGGGAAAACTAGCTAGCTATGTTCGCTATCAAACACCCCCAAACTTAAGCTTTTGCTAGTCCTCGAGCAAACTAAAAATCAAGCATACAATAGAAGAATGGATGTAACAAACATGACTCAATCCTCAAGGCTCAAAAGTCAATAATCAAGCAATCAAGAGACATGCACATAAGGACCAATGAGGGAGACAAATCAAAAGTTTTCAAAAATTAACTTGCACAAGCGAGATCTAACTTAACGAGATCAGACTCTACTAGCCCGGGATTGGATTACTAAACTCTCAACTCATCTTCCCTCTACACTGGCACTAAGGATTCACTAACGAGTCAATGGAACAAATAAGTTTGTTTTCCTCCATACTTAGGTGCTTATAATTGAAAATTACTACATGCATTTTTATGTGGCACTAGCTTTCACACACCTATTGCAGGGACCCTTAACCCGAGTTTTACCCTTTGGTTGGCCTAACTGATCACAACAGGGGTAGCTCTTTTTGCCAAAACTTTATTAAGCATTGCATTGCGCGCATAAGTCATGACTTTCTTTTTTTTTTTTTTTTTCAAATTGTAACAACAAGAATGATTTTTCTTTATGAGCATGATAAGCATATATTCTTTTCTTTCCTCCTAAGCAAGATCAAACATGCTAATTTGCAAAAAATTAACTCTTTAGCTCTTCCCTACACCTATCGAGGTGACAACAAGCATATGAACCTAATAATTCGCTCCTAAGCATTCAAATCCAAATCTAGCCAAGACAAATACTCTACTCATGCAAGACATCTCCTAGAAAAAGTTTAAAAAGTCTCCCTTTTTGGGCACTCATGCTTACAACTCATCGAAAGCTTGAAAATTGACAAGAAAGCCTATCCTAGGAAATTATAGTCATGCAAAAATAGCATCCAGAAAACAACCATATGCTCAATTCAAAGAAAGCTCAAAACTATAGCCCGAACTCAGATGCTCAAGGGCTCCACAAACATGCTATTCCACCCCAAAAGTTAAAGCATGCATTGTCCTCAATGTATAACGAAAATAAGGCATAATCAAGCATGAGAACAAATAAAGAATGGAAGGGGTGAACAATACTGCCCTGGAATGATGACCTTTTCATGAAAGCTTGCAAGCAAAGAGGAAACTGGAACCAAGACCTACAAAACAAAAACAAACAATAAATAAAAAACGCAAAGAAAAACACAACTGAACTTACTTGGGTTGCCTCCCATAAGCGCTTGTTTAACGTCATTAGCTCGACATGCTCGTACAGTCTGTCAAGGCACATAAAAATTCTCGTATTTCTTTGGACCCTTCTTTCTTGAATCAATAAAACTCACTATCGCTAGCAAGCTTACTAGTTTCTCATGGGCCCCTGAAACAGAATTATTTTTAGTATTTTTGTATAAAATTAACATAAAAGGAGAAAGATCAAAATAAAGAGACTCATACTCTAAAACTGACTCGTGAGAATAGAAAAAAGAACAATCAAAATCTACAAAGGATGGAGAAGATAAATCAGACGAAGGCTTTTCAACCTCAAACTCTACCTCTTGAACTTCCTCTGTCACTGCAAGCTCATTTTCTTTTTCTTCCTCACAAACATGTTCTTGATAGGTGCCAACTCTCCAATTCTTCCCCACTATTAATGCAACTCACCCCTAACTGCTCATCCTTAGCAAGATCGAAAGAATTAAGCTCATGAATGGGTGCCAATGAATCACCGACCACATGACTCACTAGACATCCTATGGAAGTGGATCCCACCTCACTAACTTCCTTTGGGGTTTGAAGTCCTCTTATAATTTCATCAAATTTTAGACTCCTCGCTCTAGACTCCTCAATATAATTTTGAACTATGCTTTCTAAGGAAGAATTTCTTTTGAAGGGGTAAAACTTGAAGATGAAAAATTGGAATATGGTGTTGAATAAAAAGCCATTCAAATCAATCAAAGCAACAATGATAATTAGGCTTCCAATCAAATAATAACCCAACAAGAACAAAGGACTAAGACTCAAACAAAAAAGGAAAGAAAAGGAAAAAAGGAAAACAAAAACAAATAAGGAAAAAATCAATCACAAAAGGAAAGAACTAAAAATGAGAATTACAACTATGGAAATAAAAACAAAAAAGAAAAAAAAAAGAATGCAATCTATCTAAAAAATAAAAATAAAAATACACCCTACATTAAGACCGAACAATTTTTCCACAATATTAATTTAACTAAATATGCCAGTCTCCAGCAACGGCGCCAAAAACTTGATGCGCAATTTGCTTACCGCAAGTGTATGGGTCAAGTAATAATATAGTGTTTTCGTGATTAAACGAGTGTCGTCCTCTGGATTGGTTTTCTAGCAAATTAAGTATCGTGAATAATCTTGTCCAATTTTATTTAGGGAGCAAAACTTAAAGATAAAGATAAATCTAAAGACAAAAAGCATAAAATAAAGGTGGAGACTCAAAGGGAAAGACTCTTAGGGAATTGATTTCATTATTTAAGATTGAGGATTGATTAATAGGAATGAATTGATCGTGCAATTATTCTACAAGCCAAGGAAACTTTTATCACGATTACCTCTCCCGAGTATAATTGATTCTCATGCATATAACTAACTTGATATCCCTATCTAAGTTCATTAACATGCAAGGCATTATTCGATTTAAGCCTTGTTATACTTCTAGAGATATTCCAAATCCCGTCACAAACTTAGAATTTCTACTCTAGTCATGCAATTAAACAAGGCAAGTCTTATGCCAAATCCTCTCTCCCGAGTTAGATTCAACACTTAAATCATTCAATTAGTGATCAAGTAATTGAAAGCATTACACAAAATTGCATGCATAAAATAAAAGCACATTCATACCAAAAATCAATCCAACAACTAAAACAACTACATCAATCCCTAAGACAAACAACTAGCAATTCATAGTCTTTAAACCACAAACAGTAATTGAAAGAAAAGCCATAAAAACTACAAGAGGTAAGGGAAAGAGAAAGGAAAACTCGAATCCGTCGAAACCGGCACGTCCCCGTCACGATCTCCACGTCTTCTCGCTTGATTCCCGCTCCTTGGCCTTGCTTCAGCTCCCACCAAAGGTCTCTAGTCGAAATTAGGGCTAAAATCTAACCAATTGGACTCCCCCAATCCGTAGCACAAAATGATGAATTTATAGAAAATCTGCCGACAGCGTCGCGATACTGCGGATTTGGAAAATTCGCCGAGAGCGTCGCGACGCTATGATTTTTTTTTTTTTCTAAGAATGAAAACTCCAAATATAGAATGTCAACGTCGAAACGCCCAAAGAACAGCGTCTCGACGCTGGTCTGCGTATGGGTCTGTCTTCAATCTTCCAACTTTGATTCTTTTTTCATTCTTCAGCTTCTTTTCGCATCCCGAACATCCAATTGACTCAAAACTATATTTCCTACAAATACAACACATAAATGCATAATTTTGGCCAATAAATTATAAAAGACTAGCTAAATTAATTAGGGAAAACTAGCTAGCTATGCTCGCTATCACAATGTCACTAGGTAATTAAAAGGGTTTAATTTGCCTAGACATTAGAGTAAAGACCTTATTTTATAAACTTAGATAGATTCGTTTAGCAGGAATTTACCTGAGTAAAATCACCCTAAAATACATAGGACACTTCAGTGGGAGGAAAAGTATAAAAATGAGATGCTCAAATCAAGTTTTTACTTTCACGTCCCCCTGTGTTCACACTGTGAGATACATGCTCGGCTTTGTGTCGCCCTGGAAGCGGCCTCCCATTAAGTGAGTGTTTGCATGGGTCAATACCAAGGTGAATAGGGAGAGTGTTCATAGTAAGTGGGAGAAGGACGCGTGTCAACGCATCCTGCGGTCTCCTCCTCTAGGTCGCACCATGAGATTTTTATGATCTGCCTGCGTGTCGTCTTAGTGCGACCATCCCATTTGGAGGGCCTGATCATAGGTTTCGGAACACCGCAAACTCTAGAAATGAATAGGGTCACTTAGGGTAATCACCAACAGTTGTCTTTTCCTATCGGTAGCCTGTTGGTGCGTCTCTCTGGGATCTGATAGTGGGAGGCTTACACTTACGGGATTGAGATCCTGACCAAACAAACGGTAGCTAATGTAATATAGGCATGTGAGATGTTTTGATATTAATAATTGGCTGAGATAAGTCTCAATTTAGAGGAGGGGTAGTTAGTGCGTGTCGGGCTGAAATGTGGAGGTTAGAAAAGATGATAGATAATGAATAAGAATAAATTCAGCCAACCTAGTGCAAGTATACACTGTCTCACGTAGTAATAAAAAACCTTAGAAGTATTCCAAGGGTATCGATCCCACGAGGACTAAATTGGAAACACAGATTTGAAGAAGAAACTGTTCAAAGATTGTTGGGATAAGGTAACCAAAGAAATGGTTGATGATGATTTTTGAAGAATAAATAAAATAAACAAGTAAAGAAAAACAATGATAAATAAGCGAGGTGTTCAATATAGTTTCAACCCTAAGGTAAAATAACTCTAATCCTTGCTTATTAAACCTAAGTCTATTCATGCATTGGGTCAGATTTAACTTCTATTTGGCCTTGCTCCTAAGAACCGTTAGAAGGCTAAGCGAGTACCGTTATGCACATGTCTGTGACTCGACTCCGACATAGATAAATCAAGCATGCAATCTATAACCCTATAGTTGTTATAGGGTGCCTTAGGCAGCCTCTCCCTATAACACCGAATACACTCTTTCGAGCCATTTCTCCTATATCACCTTTATGAGAACCGATATTGTTCGTCCCTTTCGAGATCAAACTCACATAGCATGCAAAGTCTAAGTGATCAATTTAAACTCAGCAAGGTTCAGAATGATATTCAATAAAGAATGACATGCAATAAATAGAACTTAAGCAAATAAACACTTTCAAGCTATTTTAACAATAAGGGAATTCACTATATTGAATCCCTCAATGGGATTTAGCTACGCATGATGGAATATACTGCAAGTGAACAACTTCTCATTGAAATAAAGAATAAAGAATACAAATAAATGAAAAGTAACAAGCGCTCGAAAAAAGGTGCAGTAGCTAAAACTACGGTTTTTCTTTTATCCAATCCTTCTAGAGTTCTCGACACTCTACTCTCCTTTACAAGTGGGAATAGGGTGAAAATCTCTACAAACACTCGGGTTTTATGTCTAACTAAAGGTTAGAATTAAGTCATCTAAGAAAGACCACGGGCATCCCTACTCATGGGCGTCTACTAGGGTTCTGTCACCACCCTCTTTTTCCCAGTGAGTTCTACTTGAATTTCTCTTCGAATCACGAGCTTATATAGTGTGGGGAGTGGTTGAGGAGCCATGGAATAGGTGCTGGTAGGTAGCCCAGTCATTTTCGAGGTCAAAACGGCAGGTTAGGTGCGTAAAAGTCTCGTCCAAAACGACCCACGACGAACTCGGAACGACCTCTGTCTGCCCAGAAATGCGGTCGCATTTTTGGGTTTTTCCAGATTCCTTCTGTTTTTCTGCACAACACCAAATTGAGTCAAATTCATATCAAATTGAGTCTTTTTAAGCACAAATAAGCATATTTTGACAAATGTGACTCTCAACTCCCTAATCAACTTTAACATATTTAGAGCTCGGGAATAGTAAAATTGATCTAAACATGCAACTTTTGACAAGTAATTGAGCTAAATATAAGGGTAAAATAGGTATATTTTTTACCCTTATCAGTAGCTGATTACCCATTTGGTGATTGGTGCTCTAAACCTCTGAAGTATCATTGCAAAAGAATTATGATTCAAAGGGTGCTTAATTACTTTTGCTAAATTGATTGGATTAGGTAATGGGTTAAATATTAGACAACCAGTTTAAGTTTATTTGTTTTCTGCAATAAGTACAGGTTCTATACATGCCTCTTCTATACGCCAAATACGTTAATGGTATAAGCACATACGACTAAGAAAACAAACTTAAACGCTAGATCGTGGTGAGTGATTTGGAAACGGTCTTAAAAGGATGAATGTCCTCAAGGTGTTATGTCTAATTCATCCTCGAAATATTCATAATAAAGATGATGTAGAAAACTGCCTAGCCAATAAAAACATGACCCAAGACTTTAAATATGATTTATTCGCCTTGAAAACGTGCTGAGTTTGAATAGCGATTCTACCTGGATATTTGATTCAGGGCCCACTAATCACGTGTGTTCTTTTCAAAGGAATGAGTTCCTGGCGGAAGCTGTGAGCTAGAAAAATGACTCTTAGAGTTAAAACGAAGAGTTCATCTCGGCTATGACAGTGGGAGACATAAATTTATTCTTCTCCGAAGAACGTTACATATTTGATGTACATAGTTCCTAAGATTAAAAGAAGTTTAATTTCTATATCTTGTTTGCTAGAACAAGGCTATTATGTTACCTTTTAATGAATCGTTCATTTCGAAAGGATGCCAATATTTGTTCTGCAAACATGAAGAATAACATATATGTTTTAAGATCGATAGAGTCTAGAGCGATTTTAAATTATGAGATATTTAAACTGCTGAGACTAAACCAAAATGCAACATGTTTCTCAAAAGTACCTATCTTTGGCACTTGAGGTTAGGCCATATAAATCTCATTAGGATTGAGAATTGGTCTAGAATGAACTTCTAAACAGGTTAGAAGACGACTCATTACCTCCCCATAAGTCATGCCTTAAGGGTAAGCTAACTAAATGACCTTCTACAAGAAAAAGGTTATCGTGCCAAAGAAACCTTAGAGCTAATACATTCTGATTTTTGAATCAATGAATGTCAAAGCTCGAACAAGGAATGAACAATTCATTAGTTTTAATTGATCAAGGTGCACTATCTCTACCTAACACATTGTAGGTCTGAACTCTTGAAATGTTCAAGAAGTATAAGGCTGAGGTTAAGAACCAAATTAGGTAAAACGATAACGACACTTTGATTTGATCGAGGTGGAAAGTATATGGACTTGAAATTCCATTTCTATTTGATAGAACATGGAATTATGTCCTAACTCTCAAACCCTACTACATCATAATAGAATGATGTATCTGAAAGGAGAAACAAAACCTTGTTGGACGTGGTTCACTTGAGGATGAGCTATGCTCAGTTGCCTAACTCGTTTTGGGTTATGTCGTTTCAGAACTTAGGGATGTCCTACATAGAAGACAAACCCGAAGAAACCGGAACCTTATTTGTTAGTGTACCTATTTGTAGGTTATTCCAAAAGAAACGAGTTATGGATGTTTCTTTCAAAAGAAAGTATTTGTATTGACAAATGCATATTTTCTTAGAAGAAGACCACGCTAGAGATCACAAACCACATAGTAAAACAGTGTTAAAGTAAGTTATCTAGTAAAGCTACAAATTGAATCAACAAAGAGTTGTTGATTAAACTAGTCCTTCAACAAAGGGTTGTTGATCGAGTTGGCACAATGAGTCAGTCCTATCCTTCTCAATTGTTGAGAGAGCCTCAACGCAGTGGGAGGGTTGTTAATCAACCTAATGAATACTATACGAGTTAACTGAAACTCTAATTGTCATACCTGATGACGATATCGAGGATCCACTGACCTTTAATCAGGTAATGGATGACGTGGATATAAACAATTGAATCAAAATTATGAACCTTGAAATGAAATATGAGTACTTCAATTTCGTCTGGTATTGACTAGCAAAGTTCATAGTCCAGGATCTAGAGCAAAAGGTTTGTTGTAACCCCGAGACTTTCCTTGGATCATTTTCTCTTGTCATCTATTGTGGAAGTTGAATTAAAGTTGTTGTTGTTCAATGTTGAAGAAAATGGCAAAACTTTGTGGTTCATTGTGGTTTCATGGTTGGATTAAAGTTGTTGGAAGTTATTAATTTAAGAATAAAAGAAAAGAAAACAAATAACCAAAGGAAATGAAAGAAAAAAAAAGAAAAGAAAAGAAATCAGTAAAAAGGAGAATAAAACGAAAAAAAGAAAATGAAAGGAAAACAAAAGCACACTCGGTGCTAGTGCTTTAAAGGTAGATTCCACCACCGCTTCAACCATTTCCAGCCATTTTTCCATCATTTTCCATCCAACTTACAGAGCATTTCGAGGGAGAGAGTGAAGGAAGAAGAAGAAGAAGATTGTTGGGGTTTTGAGGCTGAAGAAGATAGGAAATAGCTCAAGCAAAGCCAGCCATGGCAGAATCTGAGTTCAACCTGCCTATCGCTGGTTTTTTACTCGGTTTGAGCTACACAGAAAGAACTAAGAGGTGAGGTCTGATTTTCTTGAAAGTTAAACCATTTTCTAACAAATTTCATGAAGGAAGCTTGAGCTAAATCTGATGATAAGTTAATGGTTTTTGAAATGGAAAACAGAGCACAGAATTTTCGTGCAAACCAGGAGGATCTTTGGTTTTCTCTGGTTTTTCGAGCTTTCTGGGGTGTACAAGTTGAATCAGAAGCTCCATTTTGTATGGTTGGAAAGCTTATTCAATTTCCTATAACGTTCATGAAGAATTCGTAAGCCACAAATGACTTGAAGTAGGTTTAATTTCTGGAGAAAGATAGAGGGTAGCAGAGAAGCTCGAATCTGTGTTTTCTGTGTTCGGGGCATTTTTGGAAACATTGGTTGGGAATCTCGTTTTCATTTCTTCAGGTACGTTGTAGAGTGTTCGAAAATGAAGAGTTAGATATATAGTACATTAATTGTGGTCAAGTGTTGAGGAAGTTATGGGTGTTGGAAGTTAAGGTATAGAATCTGGAAAATCTGGTAAAGTAGAATGTGAAGTGTGATTTTTGATTCAAGTGTTTAGAATTCATGAGCATGGAAAGACAAAACTACTTATGGTTCTAATGCTCGGTTCTGGTTGTTTGACAAGCCAAGAGGAAATAGGTCGAGTCTACAGACCAGGAAACTAGCTAAGACTGTGAGTGACAAAACAAATTTCGAAAATTATTTCTAAACGGTTGTTCATGATTAGATGTTTTACATGCTTTTCTATGAATGATACATGATTTCTATGAATGGTTTCAAGCATAAGTTTTGAGCTTAGATTTTCTAATGAAGTTTATATACAAGCACCTGATTATTGACTTTATGAAAAGTAGTTGAAAAGATATCATTTTAAGCAAAGTATGTATTAGCAAGTATCATTTAAAGATCTTCAGTTTTGCACGAGCAATCTGAGTAAGCTTGAGTTTTACGAAGAATAAAGATAAGCAGGCGTGTTTTAATATTTTCATGTGATTTTCTGAGATTTCTATTGACTACATGACTGAGATATTGAGCCCGAGGCTATATGGTACCGTGTGCACACAGGTTATATTTCGTTGTTGACGTTGAGTGTACTCCGTGACAACGATGCTGTCGTGAGTGTTGGGCGAGCCCCATTACGACCAAGACGATGGGAGTGCTGGGCGGGCCCCACTACATCGTAGAGCTAGAAAACGTTGATTGTACTAGGCGTGCTCTACACAACGTTGATTGGTCATGTTAGTTAAAATGTTTGATATAAATGATATGCCTTGCTAGATTTTTAATGATGTACTTGCGGGTTATTTAAGAAAGCTTTTATTGTTACACGTTTATGTTAAACGCTTTGATTGAACAGATTTATATGTTTAAAGTTTTATCACGTGTTCTGATTTTCAAATTTGCAGTTTTTAAATCTAGTCACTCACTGGGCTTCGTAGCTCACTCTTTCAAAATGTTTTCCCACTTTTCAGGTAGAGATCGAGCTCCCGGTGCCTGATACACTACCAACGTCTGCTGAAAGTTCCAGATCAAGCTCCAGTACGTGGGTGGAGTTGTACATTAAGTCTGTCTATATTGTAAATGTTTTTGTAAGGATTGGATAATTTACGATTTGTGTAAGTTCTAGAGGTCGTGGTTGTATAAACCCCAGTTGAATATGTTTTTGGTTGTGATATCTATATCAGGTTATTTTCCAAACCGAGTTATGTCAAGGCTGCACCCCATGTATGTCTGAAGATTTTAGGGATTCCGCTGTGTTGTGTTGCATGTAAAGTATTTTACATCAAAGATTAATAGGTTTATCAGGTTTAACGTTTCAGTATGGTCAACAGGGATCGTTAGAGGAGGACGATGTCTGTTGGCTTCATGCCATCCCCCTGACTAAGCTAGTAGGTAGTTTGGGAGGGGGTGTGACATTTGCGACCTTAATCGATTCATTTATGGATTGAACTGTGGGGTCTTGATCTTGCAACATAAGGTTTAATGCACGATTAAATCTTATGGGTTTGATCAGAATATGGATAAGTCTTGTGTTGACTAAAGGATCATCAATAGTTTAGTAGCTTTCTTAGTTTTGTATATGAATGATATCCTACTCATCGGGAATGATATATGTTATTCGACTGACAATAAAGGGCAGCGCAGTTCCAAATAATAGATTTGGAAAGACTCAGTATGTTCTTAGAATCCAAAACGTTAGGAATAGCACGAACAGATCGCTAGTTCTATCTCAAGTATCTTATATTGACAAAAGTGTTGGCTAGATATAAGATTAGAATTCCAGGAACGGTTAGTTACCTATCCAACATGGAGTTCATTTGTCACAGGAGTCGTGTCCTAAGACACCTCAGGAGGTTGAGGATTTGAGACGGAATCCCTATGACTTGACATTAAGCAGCCATGTCTGGCATATGGTATGCAGTAAGGATTGTCAGTAGATACCAATTCAGTCTAAGGTAAGGCATGTTGCTATACCACAAGCGTACGGTTGCCCAAGTAATATAAAACGGTACAGTAATACCGAGTATCGAATTCCACAGGGAGGATAGTGATTAGGAAAGATAATAACCGAACACTAAAAATACTAGAACATAATATTATCTAAGGATCCTAACATGATGAATAAAACAATCAAGAAATAAAGCAATCGAAGAATTAAAGCGATCAATCAAATGAAAAAGATATGAGAAAGAATCTATTGTGAGGCGGGGTCTTGAAAGTCGGATTATAGCTTAATTAATTATCCTAATTATCCTATCTCATGCTCGACTAATTATAAACCTAGAATCTTTGTTTAGCACATAGGTTCTCCTTTCGGTTTCCCCTAATTATAATTAACTCATATTAATAACCCAAGTGTCCTTAGCACTATTAAATTCGTTAATTAATTAGCCCTGATTAATTTTCGGTCTCTAAGCCTAACCAACTACTCTCGCTGTCACTACGAGCAGTTAAGCCTAGTTGAGTGGATTATGATCTATCCTAACTTCTCTCCGTCGAGTTTCCATTAAGAATCTAATCACCATACAATTGGTCAGATTATATAGAGCATTAAGACCATCCACACAAATAATCGGCATATGGATACAAGATAGGTAATTAATACAATAATCAACTATAATCTTTCATTTCAAGACCCATGGTGCGTGGCTAGCTGAATGGATGAAATGTGAGATAAGATGATAAATGAAATAATAAAGAAATATCCAGCCAACACTTAAGTGCAAGTATACACTGTCGCACGTAGTAATAAAAAACCTTAGAAAGTATTCCAAGGGTATCGATCCCACGAGGACTAAATTGGAAATTCATATTTGATGAAGAAACGGCTTAAATGATTGCTTTTGCAAGAGGTAACCAAAGAAAATAATAAGTTGATTGATTGGGTTTTTCGAAAAGATAAATAAAACATGCAAATAATTAATAGAGAATAACAATAAAATAAAACGAGGTATTCAACATGGATTCATCCCTTGGGTAACAACCATACTTATGGAATATCTAACTTAAGAGTGTTTGATGCATTGGGTCAGATTTAACTTCCTTTTGGCCCTTGTTTCCAAAAACCGTAAGAAGGCTAAGCAAGTACCGTTATGCCCATTTCTTGGACTCGACTCCGACATAGATAATTCACAAATGCAATCTATAACCCTATAGTCGATATAGGGTGCCTTAGGCAGCTTGCCCTATACCGCCGAACAATCTCTTTCGAGCTTTTTCTCCTATATCACCTTTATGAGAACCGGTATCGTTTGTCCCTTTCGAGGTCAAACTCACATAGCATGCAAAGTCTAAGTGATCAAATTAAACTCAGCAAGATTGGAGTGATAATCAATAAAGAATGACATTCCTTAAACCCTACTTAGGCAAATAAAACACTTTCAAGCCATTAAACCCTAAGGGAATTCACCATATTGAACCCCTCAACGGGATTTAGCTACTCATGGTGGGATAAAAAGCAATTGAACACATTTTCATTGAAAGAATAATGTAAATAATACAGAGTAATGAAAAGATTCAAGAGCTGGAATTAAAAGAGATAGCTAAATATTATGGGTTTTTTGTTTACACAATCCTTTTAGAGTTCGCTAAGACACTCCACTCTCTCACTTTTACAAGATGGGAATGGGTGAAACTCTCTACAAACCACAAGATTTGATGTCTAACTCTCTCTCGGGTTAGAATTTGGTCATCTAAGAAGGACCTCGGGCATCCCTACTCATTAGCGTCGAGCCAGGGTTCTGTCACCACTCTTTTCTTCCAAGTGAGTTATGCTTAAATTTGACTTCGAATCCCGAGCTTATATAGTGTAGAAATTGGTTGAGGAGCTGCGAAATAGGTGCTAGAAGGTTGCCCAGTCAGTTTCGGGGTCAAAACAACCGGTTAGGTGCGAAGAAGACTCGTCAACAACGACTCGCGCACGACTCGGAACGGCCTCTGTTTTTCCAGAAATGCGGTCGCATTTCCATTTTTCCTTCCCAGAAATGCGGTCGCATTTCTGGGGAATTCCAGCTTCAACTCTGTTTTTCTACACAACAGCAAACTAAGTCAAATTTGCTTCAAATCAAGTCTTTTTAAGCATAATTAAGCATAATTCCATAAAAGTGACTCTCAACACCCTAACTTATCAAATTAACATATTTTGAGCTCGGAAATAGTAAAATTGACCTAAACACTCAATATTTGACAAAGATTGCACGCTTTCCTCACAACACGACCCTCAAAAAGGCTCTAAGAGCCTTTAGAAAGACTAAAGAAAGGAATTCAAGTGGTGATTGATGATGAAATGAGGAGGTGAGGCGTGCCTTATATAGGCCTGAAAATGGGGTAGCGTCGTGACGCTGTGACGTCACCTTGTCTTGGCCGACAAGTCAGGACAGCGTCGCGACGCCATCCTAGTTCCAGAAGCTTCTAGGTGCGGACTTGAGCAGAATTTCAGGCCTCCCTCATTCCTTTGGCCTAAACACTTTATATGATGGATCTTGGGCTCTTTCTCTTGACCCAACTTGATATTTAAGGCTTGAAATCCATGAAATTGGGCTCTTTTTCTCCAATTATCCATATAATTCTCCTAGGGACAAAATTATAAAATTAAATGGATATGTATGATAAAAATCCAATAAAAGCACACAAAAGCTAGTAAATTTAAGGATAAAATAGCAGCATTTATGCTTTCTATCACACCCCCAAACTTAAGCTTTTGCTAGTCCCGAGCAAAATTAAATTCTAAAGATGCATGAAAAGAATCACTCTAGCCTCAATGATTTTAAAATTCTTAGGGGAATACAGAAAACATGCAAGTGGACTAAGCAAGCACAGCATACTCATGAAGAAATTTCAAAAATGAAACTTAGAATTAACGAATAGCATGCTCAAAACTTGTCTAATGGCTCTTTTACTAACCTAGATTAGTTTGGCTTTCACCATTTGTTTTCCCCCTACACTGGCTAAGAGTCCTAACAGGTCGGAATTTAGCTATCATGCAAACAAAAAAACTAGGGCGCCTGATTCTTTTCTTTTTCTTAGGGGAATTCCCCCCAACTTGCTTTTTATGATTCTAATGGTACTAGCTTTCACACTACGATGCAAGGACCCATAACCCAAATTTTATCCTTGGTTGGCCTAACTGATCACACCGCAGGTAGCTCTTTTTACCCCTAGCTTATTTTTCTCATGCAAACAAAAAATTATTTTCTTTTCAACAAATGATTCTTTTTCAGTGTTGCTTTTCTTTTTGCAGGCATAGCATATTTTTATTTCTTTTCACCTAGTTCTTCAAAAGAATCTAGCAAAACTCTTATTGTCAGAGACTATGCCTATCGGAGTGACAACAAACTTATAAAAACCATAATAAAAATCTAGATTTTCAAAGATCTCAAAAGATAGGTTTATTGCATGCTTTAGACATTAAAACTATGCAAAACATTTTTAAAAATTTCTCATTTTCTACTACGCTCCCAAATTTCACATCATATAAATCGTATCCCCCAAAAACTCAAAAACCAAATCCTTGGCTATCATCGCTATCCTAACATGCATCCAAAAGAATTTAAACATGCTCAAAGACAGCGAAAGCCTCCCCCCCCCCCCCCAAACTTAAACTAAACATTGTCCTCAATGTTTTAAAACAAGAAAGCATAAAGGGGATACTGAGACTTCCCTGAGTCCAGGAGAAAGTGCCCTCATCCTTTGGGGTCGGAAAGCATCTTTTGGATTCTCAGGGCTTGCTGCGCGGATCCTGCAAAACAAAATCGGATCACGAAGCAAGGGGGATTTGTTTATCGCAAAAAGAAAAAACTAAAAAAAAAAATTAATCTTTGGGTTGCCTCCCAAGCAGCGCTTTCTTTAATGTCTTTAGCTAGACGAGGCTCGTCATGCTCACAGAGGTTCAAAGTAAAAATTTTCATCCTCCTATGCGCCTCGTATAAAGTCACATGTCGAAGCACACATCGCAAATAGGGGAGTAATGAAACATCCCTCTGGCCCATCCTCGCCGTACAGATTATCAAAATAACTATTCATGAAAAAATCAACAACATTAAAACTTTTCTCCAGGTCTCTATTCACAAAAGAATTATTTACAAAGTCATCAAGCATCAAAATGTCTACTGGTCTCGTGTCCTGGGGTGGTCTATCAACTAGGACTAACCATTCATCAGGCATAATCTCTACATGCTCGTGAGACTCAGTAATCAAATCAGACTGTACAATGCTTTCATTTGACTCATCAATATCAGACTTAAAAAAATCATCTAATTCATGCTCTTCTCGATTCAAAGCAGACAAGTTATACTCATAAATATTTACAGCAGGCATCTCAACATCATTCAACAATTCATTTTCAAACATAGCATCGTCAAAGAACTCATCAGGATCAAAATTAACCTCATCCATAGGCAAACCATCTAACTCCAGGCCTAAGTTTAACTCTTCTTCCTCATCCTCATCAGGTAGTTAATCTAAGCCAATAGAAAAACAAGTATGTATGCTACAAACTGAATCATCTTGGCTAAAGATATTGAACACTACCTTCTCATCGTCTACACTAAGAGTTAATTTACCTGTATGTACACTGATTTCAGCCTTACCAGTAGCTAGAAATGATCTACCAAGAATGATGGGTACCTCTCTATCTTCCTGCATATCTAGCACAACAAAGTCTATCGGGAAGATGAACTTATTAACCTTCTGTTAGCGAGCATAGCTAGCTATTTTTCCCTAATTAATTTAGCTAGTCGTTGATATTTAATTGGCCAAATTTATGCATTTTAGTGTTTTATTTGTAGGAAATATGTATTGGAGCTAAATTGAGAAATTGGAGTTAATCGAGCGTTCGGAATGTGAAAAGGGGCCAAAGAAACGAAGTTTAATCGAGTTGGAAGCTTCTTGAATTAGTGCAAACCGAGAACCAGCGTCGAGACCCTATTCTCTAGGCGTCTCGACGCTGTTGGGCGATTATCCGATTACCGCAAGCGTACGGGTCGTCACAAGTAATATAGTGATTTTGAGTATAGAGTATCGTCTCCACAGGGATTGGATTTATTCAATTAATTACCACAAATAATCTTGCTTAACTTTATTTAGAGAACAAAGTCTAATGCCAAAAAGATAAAATAGACATAAAGCTAATCTAAAAAGCAAAAGATAAATGGAGACACAATTTGGTGGGATAATTCTAGAGTGGTTGATTTCGACAATTGGACCTTTAATGCACAATCAATTAACTAACTTGGATTAATCAATCATTTGATTCATAAGTCTAGAAGCCTAATGACAAGGACTCTCCTGTCGGTCTCCTCCTATCTCATACCTTTCAATAAAGAATCTCCTTTCAGTCTCATCTTTATTTACTTAGCATGGCATTACGACCCTTCAGTACAACCTCTAACATTATTTATTCTATCCCGTGTCACCCGGGTAAATAACCGTTAGTCATGCATTCAGTTATAGTCTAAGCTTCTCTCCGTCGAGTTTCCACTTAGTAACGATTCATTTAATCAGTGATCAGTTGATTAAAAGCATTACGGACAAAATGCACAAATAAACAATAATGACAATTAAACCAAATAAATTCATTAATCAAGCAAAGGTTCAACATCTAAATCAATCTCATAGAATTTAGGAATTTACTACTCATAATCACTAAAATTCAATAATTCCTAATCACAACAATTCTAGAAACTAAAACATAAAGGAAAAGGGAAGAGAAATGCTCATAAAAGTGTCGATCTCCTCGATCCCGCGCCGACCTCCATCGATCCCGAGCTCCAAAGATCTTCAACAAAGCTCCAAAACTCTCCCAAAAATCCCCAATTTTAGTGTGGATTCTAGAATGGGGTGAAAACCCACAAATTGGCACACCAAACTTGGATGCAAATGGCCCCTTTTATAGGCTCCCAGCAGGCGTAGCGTCGAGACGCTACGTCACAGCGTCACGACGCTCTGACATCATCTTTTCTTGGGCTCCAAGACGTCGCAGCGACGCGACGCTACCTAGACAGCGTCGCGATGCTATCACGATTCTAGAGCTCTCCACGCGGCTGCCTAGCGTCGGGACGCTCCAGGCTTAGCGTCTCGACGCTAGGCCCTGAATCTTTAATAATGGCCCGATTTTGACTCCATTTTTGGGCCTCCAACTTTCTTTTGGCCCAAATACTTCATGCAATGGATTTTGGGCACTTTTCTTGACCCAACTTGATAATTTAAGCTTGAAATCCATGATTCTTGGGCTTCTAACTCATTCTTTTTGGGCTTTTGGACTTGGATCTACAATGAACTTCTCCAAATTGCTCAAAAAGTCTCCAAAAATCATCCAAATTCTCTCAAAATTCCGGTTTTGCTTCCTTGGCTCGGTTTTCTGAAATTTAAACATAAAATAGCATTAAAGCACACAATTCATGCATAAAACTAGCTAAAATTAATAGGAAAATGATGACATTTTTGCATGTCATCAGACGCTGCACACTTTCCTTCTCTGATTTGGGCGGCAGAAGACACAGCGTCGAGACGCTGTGTCAATAGCGTCTCGATGCTCTCGAAGAATTCCTAAACAGAATGGGCGGTATCGCGACAACGTCGCGACGCTGTCCCTATAGCGTCGTGACACTGTCAACTTTTTTTCTATAAATACATTGCGATTAGGGCTAGCCAAGGGGACCTCTTTTGATGCAATTTCCGCCACAAACTCGACTAATACCTTCTGTGGGAGCTGAAGCAAGTTGGAGAAGAGTGATTCGAAGGCTCGGGTCATGGCGATCGTGACGGGGAAGTACGGTTTCGGCGACTTAGCGTTCAATTCCTTTTCTCTCTTGATTTTAGTTAGTTTTAATGGTTGTTTTAGACTTTTGCTATATCATAACGCGTTGTATGAGTAGCTAAGTTTTTAATCTTAGGGATTGATGTAGCCGTTGGGCAATTTTGGATTGATTTATGGATGTATTTCATGCTTTCATTTATGCATAACATATTCTTTAATGCTTTCAATTTACCGGCCATAAATTGATTGATGATTGTGTTTGAATCTAGCTCGGGAGAGGGGATTTAGCTTAGAAATTGTTATGAATGACTAGGATTAATCTAGAGATCGGGAGATAATAGATAATTCTAGAAATCGTTAAAAAGGACTAACCTTAAAGTCTTGCATGTTAATGAATTTAGATAGGGATATTGGGTTCATTGCATGTGAGAGGATTATGTATGCTCGGGAGAGATATGTATGATTGCAGTTTTCCTAGATTTATGAATCATAGCATGTTAATTATCCATTAATTAATCCATAATTCCAATTTGTGAAATCAACTCCCTAAGAATTTTGTCATCAATTGATTGGCACACTTTTTAGCTTTGTGTTAAATTTCCATTCATTCTCACTTAGTTTGGTTCCCTAGATAAAATTGGACTTGAGTATTTTCGGTAGTTAAATTGATTAGAAACCCAATCCAGAGGAGGACATTCGAATTAAAATTTACCATATTATAACTTGGCTCGTACACTTGCGGTTAGCAATTCGTGAATCACCTTCACCAGCACATCCTCCACTATACCCATCAGGTGAGTGACTGAACGATCTGCAACCTGGAGGGTGATGTCAGTGTCTTTAAGTCCAGTGAGTCTGATCTTCCTGTACAGGGAATAGGGCATAAGATTAATACTTGCTCCAAGATCACATAAAGCTCTATCAAAAGATACCTCACCTATTATGCAGGGAACAATAAAACTCCCTAGGTCTTTTTGTTTTAAAGGTATCTTCCCTGAGACTATTGTGCTGCTATTTTCAGACAATCTATAAACTTCTTTTATATTCAAATTTTTCTTCTTTGCTAACATCTCTTTCATAAATTTCTCATAGTTAGGCATATTAAATAGAGCGTCCACTAAAGGTATATTAACAGATAATTTCTTGAACATTTCTAAGAATCTAGCAAACTGTTCATCTAATTTAACATTTTTAAACACCTATGGGGAAAAGGTAACTCCCTGTAATCAAAGGTTGGACATTCACCCCTCCTTCTTGGTGGGCTGATGTGCGACCCTCGGTCGTGGTGTCTGCATGGGACTACCTCTTCTTGTTCTTCTTTCAACTTCTCTTTTTTCAGCTTCTCTTTTTCATCCAACTTCTTTTCACCTGCAAAATTGTTAGTATAACCAAAATTTAAATCAACAGAGCAATGAGGATTTTGGGACCTGTCTCTGGAGGTTTTTTGTGTCTCAGTCCTTCCATCTTCATCCAGGCTCATTTCTTCCTCCTTCTTTTTCTTCTCTTCATTCGAGCATTTCTCCAGTCGTCTCCCACTTCGGAGTGTAACCATCTTGCATTGCTCTCTGGGGCTTACTTCAGTATCACTAGGAAACTTACCCTTTTGAAGGGCGTTCACCGTTGTTGCTATCTGCCCCATCTGCACTTCCATATTCATGAGAGCGATATCATGGTTGTTTACAGATGCTACCAAGGTGTTCACTGACGTCTGGAGGTTCACATTCAGTACCTTCTGCTTCTTTATGAAGAGTGCCACCATCTCTTCGAGGTTGTTCTTTTCCAACGTACTTGTAGAAGCAAACCCTGGAGGTGGCTGCAAAACATTCTTATTATTAGAGTAAGAAAAATTCTCATGATTGCGCAAACTTGGGTGATAGAAATTCGATAGGCTTTGATTTTGATTATATGGACGGTTGCCTACATACTGAACTTCTTCCACTTCTTGGCTTTCCTTCTTCGAATAGTTCTCAGCTAAGGTAGAAATGGACTTTACTACCTCAGAAGAAGATAATTTGTTTAGCGCGTTTGTTAGAGAAGTCATTTGCGCTTTCAACGAGCTTGACTCGTCAATCTCATAAAGCCCAGCCTTCTTCGATGATGATGCCCTCTCCGTGGGCCACTGATAGCTAATCGAAGTCGTCTCTTCCAAGAGCTCTTTTGCGTCCGTAATGGTTTTGGATAGAAAACTCCAACCTGCAGAAGTATCAAGAATAGTTTTAGTGGAAGAATTCAAACCGTTATAAAATAGTTGTACCTGTAGCCAGTCTTGATAGTCGTGCTACGAGCATTTTCTGAGCATTTCCTTGTATCATTCCCTCGCCTCATACAGTTGTTCATCGTCCAGCTGTCTGAATGTACCAATCTCCGTACGGAGCTTGGTTATCTTGGCGGGCGGGAAAAATTTTGTGAGAAACGCCTGAGCTAGCTCGTCCCAGGTACTTATGCTGTCAGGTTCTACCGATTCTAACCAATCCTTGGCTTTATCTTGAAGAGAGAATGGAAACAACCTTAGCCTTATCGCGTCTGCCGAAACCCCGTTCATCTTCACCGTTCCACAACTTTTGAGAAAAGATCGAAGGTAGGAATGCGGATCCTCCGAAGGGTGTCCTTTAAAGGAACAATCCCTTGCCATCTGGATTAACCCCATCTTTAATTCGAAGTTATTTGCTTGGATCGGAGCGTAGACGATACCATAATTTTTGGTTGGGAGAATTGGCTGAAGAAAATCTCTGATAGCCTTGGGTGCGTTATCTTGCTGGGCCATTGTTTCCGTCAATCTTTTTTTTCTTCGAATAACTTTAATCGTCCTGTCAATCTCAAGATCTAGAGGAAACAAATTAACCTCCTTATCACTTCGCATACAATGCCCCCAAGCTATTTAAAATAAAAACAAAAAACTATGCACAAAAAGAATAAAAGAAAAATATTTACACCCTAAATTAATACTCAATCTGTTCTTTTCAATGTCAGAAATTTATTTTGCCTAAAACAAACCTAACCTCACCGGCAACGGCGCCAAAAACTTGTTGCTATACCGCAAGCGTACGGTTGCCCAAGTAATATAAAACGGTACAGTAATACCGAGTATCGAATTCCACAGGGAGGATAGTGATTAGGAAAGCTAATAACCGAACACTAAAAATACTAGAACAGAATATTATCTAGGGATCCTAACATGATGAATAAAACAATCAAGAAATACAACAATTGAAGAATTAAAGCGATCAATCAAATGAAAAAGATATGGAGAAAGAATCTATTGTGAGGCGGGGTCTTGAAAGTCGGATTATACCTTAATTAATTATCCTAATTATCCTATCTCATGCCCGACTAATTATAAACCTAGAATTTTCGTTTAGCACATCGCTTCTCCTTTCGGTTTCCCCTAATTATAATTAACTCATATTGATAACCTAAGTGTCCTTAGTGCTATTAAATTCATTAATTAATTAGCCCTAGTTCATTTTCGGTCTCTAAGCCTAACCAACTACTCTCGCTGTCACTATGAGCAGTTAAGCCTAGTTGAGTGGATTATGATCTATCCTAACTTCTCTTCGTCGAGTTTCCATTAAGAATCTAATCACCATACAATTGGCCAGATTATATAGAGCATTAAGACCATCCACACAAATAATTAGCATATGGACACAAGATAGGTAATTAAGATAATAATCAACTATAATCTTTCATTTCAAGACCCACAATTGGGATTTAGCTATACATAATGGTCAAAACTTCCCAAGAGTACATATTAATAAGCATAAAAGAGAAAAAATAAAGAGTTAGGAGAATGAACCGTAGAGAACCCCTTGCTTGCACTTTGGATCCTCTCCGTTACAAGCCCCCGAGCCCTCCAAAAATGCTCGTTACAAGATTGCACACTTTCCTCACAACACGACCCTCAATGAGGCTCTAAGAGCCTTTAGAAATACTAAAGAAAGAAATTCAAGTGGTGATTGATGATGAAATGAGGAGGTGAGGAGGGCCTTATATAGGCCTGAAAATGGGGTAGTGTCGCGACGCTGTGACGTCACCTTGTCTTGGTCGGCAAGTCAGGACAGCGTCGAGACGCTAAGGGATAGCGTCGCGACGCTGTCCTAGTTCCAGAAGCTTCTGGGCGCGGATTTGAGCAGAATTTCGAGCCTCACTCATTTCTTTAGCCCAAACACTTTTTATGATGGATCTTGGGCTCTTTCTCTTGACCCAACTTGATATTTAAGGCTTGAAATCCATGAAATTGGGCTCTTTTTCTCCAATTATCCATATAATTCTCCTAGGGACAAAATTATAAAATTAAATGGATATGTATGATAAAAATACAATAAAAGCACACAAAAGCTAGTAAATTTAAGGATAAAATAACAACAATTATGCTTGCTATCAAGGCCACTGGACTGCAATGAAAATATCCTCAAGTATCTTAGACGAACAAGGGTTTATAAGCTCGTGTATGGCGCTAAGGATTTTGATCCTTACAGGATACACTAATTTTGATTCACATACCGATAAGGATTCGTAGAAATCCACTTCAGCATCAGAATTCACCCTTAACAGGGAGCTATAGAATGGCGTAGCATCAAGTATAGATGCATTATAGACTTTATCTTGAAGGTCAAGTTTGTTTCTTATGAAGCAAGCTTAGAAGTCTGTGTGACTTAGGGAAGTCATTTGAAAGTTGTTCCACATATGAGGCGAACGTATAGAACGCAAAATGTACATATCATATGAGAGATTGTGTATCGAGGGGATGTGATTGTCACAAGGATAACCTCAGAGCAAAACATTGATGAACCATTTACGAAGGTCCTCACAACTAAAAGTGTTTGAGGGACATCTAGATGGTCTAGGTCTACGAGTAATGTACAAAGGATAATCTAGGGCAAGTGGGAGATATGTAAACAGTATGCTGGATGCCCTAGTTTATTGTATGTATTGGCAATTGTTAATATAAACCAACTATGGTTCTGGATTGTTGTTCAGCCCACTAGAGTTTTAGTCCAAGTGGGAGTTTGTTGGGTTTTATCTCCTAAAACTCGTGGATAGTAAATGTAACAATGGTAAATATAATCAATAAAGCGTTATTGATGTAATTAAATTTCTGGTTGTTGAATTGTTGTTTTAACTATGTATTAATTAACCCAAATCCAATAAACTAGAATCCTTGGTTATGATATGAACACTTGAACTTTATGTAGCGACATAAATGTGGATCAAGTTCAAGTAATAACCTAAACGGTCTATAGTATTGGGATAAGACTAGGTACTTTATCTTAGGAAAACTATGTGACGCGGCCCACTTTGTTTTAGTACAAATGATGTGATCCTGAATCGTTCATGTAGATACATGCGAGTGGGGACGTCCTATGCAAAAGAGTTTGTATAAGACCGGACCGCGAAATAAGTCACTTTCACTTTACAACACCGTTTACTGTGAAACTGACATGTTTCCAACGATGACCTAGGTAATTTGATCTTAATCCTGAGCTAACTACGAACTCCTGTTTATTCGGGACTATCCTTCGATTTGCATGGGTGAGAATGGTCAGACATCGCCGACTCAATAAGTTCCTACCTTTTTGGGATAAGACCGGGTAGATAGCTGGGCACATAGTCTTGCAAGATGGAATTCACTCCTACCAGACTATTACGGATAGTAGAGAGGTTGTTCCCTTAAGTGCTGACTCCGGGACGTGAACAAAGACGCGTCGCCCTCTCATTGGCCTGAGAGGTTTTAGGTTTGGTGGTCAGACCACAAACCAATTGTTCATTAGGGACTCAGTGGGGACTTAAGGAACAAGAAGTACTATAGGGGTAAAATGGACTTTTGACCTAGCTATAGTTATGAAAAACCTGTGAAGGGTCGACTTACTAATCATGGTTATATCGAGTGGAAAGAAATATATCTATAGTGAGGGGAGTGCAGCTACAGGCTATAGTGGAGTGTCCCGTTAGTTAACAAATGTTGGTTAACTGAGTTAAAAGAGTTTAACTCGTTAATCTCGGATCGTTGGAGCTCATGATCTGTAGGTCCATTAGGTCCCCTGCTAGCTCATATGGAATAAACCTTAGAACAATGTGATGAAAAAGTTTGAATCGTTCAAATTCGGTTTAGGGAGATATCGTTAGTTATATTAGATATAATTTAACGTATCGGCTTAATTATATATTAAACTATAAATTGAGAGAGTTAGAAATATTTAAATGAGATTTAAATATTGTTAATATGCATAGGATACATATTTTGGTTTGAATCTGAATAGAGATTCATATTCGAAAATTGGGATTGAGAGAATTCGGGATTAGTGCGAATTATTTAATATGAAGTTAAATAATTTATAATTAATTAAAATGTTTAATTAATTATTCAAAAAAAATATTTAAAATTAATTATTAGAATTGATTTTAAATTGATAAATGGTTTTTGAATTTAATGAAATTCAAATAAACCCATTTATTGGAGGTGGTGAAGGATTGGAATTCCGTAATTCCATAAAGTGGAAGCGTGATTGGGACCGATTCATAATTCATTTTGTTTAATCTAAAATACCAATACATTGGCAACAATCTTAGAACTATTCTAAATTTATATAAAGACTAAGCATACAAAAATATTAGATCTAAATCTAATTTATATAGTAACAAATTACTTACTCTCGTTGACGACTCAGATTAAATTCACCAACTGCTTGTGAAATAATCACGAACTACTGCGAACACCACCACTATGGCTACACTGGTATGACTCTGAGACTTCTAGAGGAAGGAGACTGGTGGGAGTCTAGAGGGAGCCTTCAGGGAAATTCTCTGAGAGTAGGAGAATGAATGGGATGTCTTTCACCCCACCCCAAGGGTCCTATTTATAGGAAAAAGGCCAAGACATTTTCCTTATAGGAAAAGGTCATGAATAAGATCTAATCAAATCTATTATCTTATTCATATTTAATTTAATAAATAAATAATTAATTCCATAATTAATTAATTATCCAATTAAATATCATATATTTAATCTTAGGGATTTTATTAAATTATTTATATTAATATGAATCCAATTCATATTAATTATTTGAACTCTTTCAAATATTTTCTCTCAAGAATTAATTTTGAAATTAATTCAAAAATTATATTACAAAATTTCATAAACTTTATATTATAATGTATCAATATACATTATATGATTCCCCTAAATAAATTGAACACTTTCAATTTATAATTTATACTTAATTGCCTCAAGTCTCTTTACGAGCTACCAGTGGGACCTAATGGACCTACAGATCAGAAGCTCCAACGATACGAGACTAATTGGCTAAACTCATTAACCAAGTTAGTCAACATTCGTTAACTGTGGGTCACTCCACTAAAAACCCACAACTGCACTCTTCTCACTGTAGAATATTTCTGTGTCCACGGATATCAACCAATGTAGTAAGTCAATCCTTCACGTGTGTTCGTAACACCAGTTGGGTCAAATTACCGTCTTACCCCTGGGTTACGTCTGGTTCCTTAAGTACTACTGATCCCTCTAATGAACAAGTTCTTTAGGGTCCAACCACTAAACAGGAGTTCCTCTCGGGCCAGGAGAGGACGGCGCGTCTTTGTTCAAGCATCGGAATCAGCCCTTAAGGGAACACACATCTACTTATCCCAATAGGGGAAGGAGTGAATTCCATCTTGTACTGTTATGTTCCCAGCCCCCATTCGATCTTGCCCCTGAAATGGTAGGATTATTGAGATGGCGAACTGGCCACTTTCACCCATACAAATCTAAGGACAATCCCTCCTGAAAAGAGTTCATAACAGACTCAGGATTGAGATTGAGTTACTTAGGTCATCCTATTGAAATAGAAATCTAAACTAGTTAACGGCGTTACATCTAGTGGTTACTATTTCGCAGTTCGGTCTTATGCAAACTCATTGCATAGGATACCCCCACTCGCATGTCTCCTACATGGATGCTTTGGATCATTGCATCTGTATCAAATACAAGGTGGGTCGTATCACATAGTGTCACCAGGATAAGGAACCCAGTCTTATCCTTATACTATAGACCTTTTAGGTTGTTACTTGGACACCGATCCCTGTATGGCCCCACATACTAGTCCAAGTTTCATTTAAACAACCTTGGATCTTAGTTTATTTGATTTAGGGTTTATTAATGCAAACTCGATTATTCAATAACCAAATTACTGAATCACTCAAATAACGCTTTATTAAGATCGATTAATTTGTTTCATTTACTATCTATGAGTTTTAGGGCATAAAACCCAACAACTCCCACTTGAACTAAAACTCTAGTGGGCAATGTACATCAACAATCAAAATTGAATGAATAATCATTGAAGTAGGAATAGTGGTTTGTATTAATACTGTATAATACATGAAAAGTACAAATACAGATAAATACAATAAACTAGGGCATTCACAATACCCATTACACTTCTCCCACTTGCCCTAGATTATTCTATGTACATATCTCGCAGACCTAGACCCTCTAGATGACCCTCGAACACTTTAGCCGTGAGAGCCTTCGTAAATGGATCAGAAATATTGTGCTCAGAGGCTACCTTCGTGACGATCACGTCCCCTCATCGCACGATCTCTCTGATGATATGATATTTGCGCTCTATGTGCTTGCCTCTTTTGTGACTGCGAGTTTCTTTAGAATTTGCCACTGCACCATTATTATCACAGTAAAGGGTGATTGGCAAGTTCATATTTGGAACAACTTCCAAATCCATCAAGAACTTCCATAGCCATACAGCCTCCTTAGTTGCTTCACAAGCAGCGACATATTTGGCCTCCATGGTGGAGTCTGCAATGCATCCTTGCTTGATGCTACGCCAGACTACAGCTCCCCCGTTGAGGGTAAATATTGACCCTGATGTGGATTTCCTAAAATCCTTATCAGTCTGAAAGTCAGAGTCTGTGTATCTTGTAAGGATCAAATCCTTAAAGCCATACACAAGCTGATAGTCCCTCGTTCTTCGAAGATACTTGAGGATGTTTTTAACTGCAGTCTAGTGGTCTAACCCTGGATTGGACTGGTACCTACTGACTATCCCAACTGCATAGCAAATGTCAGGCCTAGTACACAACATGGCATACATAAGACTGCCCACAGCTGAAGCATAAGAGATCCGTCTCATATCCTCAATTTCGTGAGGTATCTTAGGACACTATTCCTTAGACAAATGAACTCCATGCTTGAAGGGTAGTAAACCCCTCTTGGAATTCTGCATCTTATATCTAGACAACATTTTGTCTATATATGATGCTTGAGACAGGGCTAACGTTCTGTTCTTACGATTCCTGATAATTTGAATTCCTAGAACATACTGAGCTTCACCCAAATCTTTCATTTGGAACTCAGTCGATAGCCATTTTTTAATGTCAGCTAGATATTCTACATCATTCCCAATGAGAAGAATATCATCTACATACAACACCAAAAAAGCTACTGAACTGTTGATAATCCTTTTGTAAACACAAGGCTCATCAACGTTCTGGTCAAAGCCATAAGATTTGACAGTAGTGTCAAACCTTATATTCCAAGATCTGGAAGCTTACTTCAACCCATAAATGGATCGTCTAAGCTTGCAAACTTTTTGCTCCTAACCTTGAGCAATGAAGCCCTCTGGTTGAGACATAAAGATGTTCTCATCAAGATTGCCATTCAGAAAGGCAGTCTTGACGTCCATTTGCCAAATCTCATAATCATAAAACGTGGCAATGGACAAGAGAATCCTTATCGACTTTAACATGGCAACTGGGGAGAAGGTTTCCTCATAGTCCACCCCCTCCTTTTGGGTATAACCCTTTGCCACAAGTCGAGCTTTGAAAGTCTGTACTTTCCCAGCTGCATCTCGTTTTCTCTTGTAGATCCATTTGCATCCTATGGGTTTAACCCCTTCAGGTAGGTCTACAAGATCCCAGACTTGATTGAAGTACATAGACTCCATCTCTAGGTCCATAGCTTTGACCCACTGGTCATGGTCTACTGAAGGTGTTCATATAACACATGCGGAAGCAATTGAAGATCGGAAGCACTTAAGACATTCAATTTTGCTCCTAAAGCATGCATGTTCTATAAAAGACAGAATATAGAGTTGAGAGAACACCAACCTTTGTAGCTCACTTATGTGGAACTCCTTGTGGTGTTTGCCTCTCCTATGCTCCTTGGACAACCTCTAGAGTCTTCCCTACTATTCTCTTGGGCCTAGAAAGACTTGTGGGAGTCTATAGAAGAAAGATAGAAGGGAATGCTTGATGGTACAAGCTTTAGGAAGGAGATGAAATGAGAGAGAATTTGAGGGAGAAAATTTGCAGCATAACACTAAATGAAGGCTTGCTCTTCTTGAATCTAATTCAAGCCCCTTTTATAGACATCTCCCATGCAAAGACAAGCTTCATGACACTTAGCCACATGGCCAAGATGCAACTCAAAGTGGATTCTAGGTGTCTACTTCACAACACATGCATCTAGTGCATGGTTGTGTTGTTTTCCACTATGCATCATCATGCAAGAGTGGAAATGCCACTAAATCCATTATGAATTGTATCCTAATTGTAAATTTTCAGCTTGCAATTCATTTCAATTTCAATTCAAAATTGAAATTGATTTCTAGGCAATTAATTGGGACATTTCCAAGTAATTTTGATATGATTGATCCAATCAATCTTTATCACCTAATGTCATGAATTATATATGATTCCTAATACATATATATGGTATTTAAAACACTTTCAAATACCTCATCTCTCAATTCCTAATTTAATTCATAATTAAATCATTGTGTCGAACACGTCTTACGATAAAAACCCTATTTCCCGTTTTTGAACGATTCAAAAATTCCTATCAATATGTTCTAGGCTTTAATCCGATATGAGCTAGTAGAGGGACCTAATGGACCTATAGATCATGGGCTCCAACGATTCAAGGCTAACCGACTAATCTCATTATCTAAGCTAGCCAACATTCGTTAACTATCGGGACACTCCACTATAGCCCGATAGTTGCACTCCCCTCACTATAGATATATTTCCGTCCACTTGATTTAACCATGTTCAGTAAGTCGTTCCTTCACAGGTTGTTCGTAGCTATAGCTAGGTCAAATAACCGTTACACCCCTATAGTACTTCTTGTTCCTTAAGTTCCACTAATCCTCTAATGAACAATCGGTTTGCGGTCCAACCATCAAACCTAAGTTCCTCTCGATCCAACGAGAGGGTGGGGCCCCTTGTTCAAGTCCTGGAGTTAGTACTTAAGAGAACAACCTCTCTGCTATCCCTAAAATGGGTAGGAGTGAATTCCGTCTTGCGAAACTATGTCCCCAGCTATCTATTCGATCTTATCCCCAAAATGGTAGGCTTGTCGAGTCGGCGATGCTGGCCACTCTCACCCATGCAGATCAAAGGATAATCTCTCATAAACAAGAGTTCATAGATAGCTCAGGATTAAGAACGAGTTACCTAGGTCATCTATGAGAAATAGTCAGTTTCTTTAGTAAACGGCGTTATAAAGAGAAAGTGACTTATTTCGTGGTCCAGTCTTATGCAAACTCATTGCATAGGACGCCCCCACTCGCATGTCACCACATGAACGATTTAGGATCTCATCGTTTGTACTTAATACAAAGTGGGCCGCGTCCATAGTGTCACCAGGATAAGGCACCCAACCGTATCCTTATACTATAGACTATTTTGACTATAAACTTGAACTTGATCCTACGATATGTCCCTACATATAGTTCGAGTATTCATTTTATAGTCAAGGATCTTAGTTTATTGGATTTAGGTTAATCATTCGCAATTTACATATTCAATAACATCTTTTACTGAATAACCTCAATAACGTCTTTATTGGAAATAGAATATGTTTAATGATTTACAAACTACGAGTTTATAGGACATTAAACCCAACATCTACATCATTCATTGCCTGTCTAAAGGTCAATGGATCCTCAACTCCATCATCAGGTATGACAGCTGGATTTTTTGCTAAACCCAGATAGCGTTCAGGTTGAGTAACAACCCTCCCACTACGTCGAAGCATTCTCAACTGTTGAGAAGGATGGGCTTGACCAGATGTACTGGGCTCATCTACAACTCTTGTTGAAGGTCCAGTTTGTGTACTGGGCTCATCAACAACCCTTGTTGAAGGTCCAGCCTCATCAACAACTCTTGTTATTTCATTTGTAGCTTCACCAGAAAGTTCACTTAACACCATTTTACTATGTGGCTTGTGTTCTCGAACGTGGTCTTCTTCTAAGAAAGTAGCATTTGTTGAAACAAACACTTTATTTTCTTGTGGATCGAAGAAGTATCCATCTCTTGTTTCTTTTGGGTAGCCTAACAACAGGCATAATTTTGAACGTGAATCCAATTTCTTTGGGTTTTCTTTGGGTTTGCTACTAGCACATGTGCAAGGTAGCCCCATATTCTGAAATGACGAAAACTAGCTTTATGCCCTCTCTAGAGCTCAAATGGTGTTTCAGAAACACTCTTTGAGGGAACTACATTCAAAATATAAATTGCAGTCTCTACTGCATAACCCCAAAAAAGAATTAGGCAGTTGAGCATAGCTCATCATAGATTGAACCATGTCCAACAAGGTTCTATTTCTCCTTTCAGATACACCATTCTGTTGAGGTGTACCTGGTGTTGAGAGTTGAGACAAGATTCTATGTTCTATCAAATAGTTCTGGAATTTTAAGTCCAAATACTCTTCACCTCAATCAGATCGAAGTGTTTTAATGGTCTTACCTAACAAGTTCTCAACTTCAGTCCTGTACTCCTTGAACTTTTCAAGGGCTTCAGACTTATGACTCATTAGGTATAAATAATCATACCTTGAATAATCATCTATGAAAGAGATGAAATATTCATACCCTCCTCGAGCTTTTACATTCAATTGGACCACAGAGATCCGTATGTACGAGTTCTAAGGGCTCCTTGGCACGTAAAATTTTACAGTAAAAGGTCATTTGGTCATTTTTCCTTCGAGACATGACTCACACGGAGGTAAAGTACCATCTTCTAACTGGATTAGAAGTCCGTTCTTAACCAATCTCCCAATCCTATTGAGATTTATGTGGCCAAGTCTTAAGTGCCAAAGATAGGTACTTTGAGAAACTTTCTGCCTTTTTGGTTGAGTCGCAGCTGTTTTAAACATTTCATTGTTCAAAATAGCCCTAGACTCTATTGGTCTTAAAACATACAAATTGTTCTCCATTTTTGCAGAACAGATATCAGTACCCCTTTTAGTAATGAAAGCTCAGAAAAGAACACTGAATATCCTTGTTCTAGCAAACAAGAAATAGAAATCAAACTTCTTTTTATTTTGGGAACTATATATACATTATCTAATAACATATAGCTTTCCCTGGAGAAGAACATTTTAATATCTACCACTGCTTTAGCTGAAATGAGCTCCCTAGTCCCCAACTCTAAGAGTCATTTCCCCAGCATCCAACTGTTGCCAGGAGCTCATTCCCTCAAAGGAAGAGCATACGTGATGAGTGGCACCTAAATCAAGGATCCAGGATGTATCATCATTTTCCACTACACACGTTTCAATGACCAATAAATCAAATTTATTTTCATTGAGATGTGCTAAGCAGTCTATGTCATATTCATTATGAACAATTTCAGATGAATTAGACATGTGGGCTTGAGGATCGTCCTCAATTAAGACCAATTTCACGCAATTAATGTTTAAGTTCATTTTCTTAGTTGTATTAGAAATACCAGTTTTGTAATTGGCATTATTCGAGGCATACAAAGGACGTTTCATGCTGAGAACAAACAAATTAACTTAATAAGTGATGTTGCATTAACCCATTACACAAAATAATAGTATTATTTTAATCCAATCAATTTAGCAAAAGTAATGGTCGACCCATAGAGTAAACATTCATTTTGCAACGATACTTTAGAGGTTTAGAACAACAGCTAACGTAAGGCAGTCAGCTACTCCTCCTCTGAATTAAGGCAATCTCAGCCAATCCCTATTCCCAGAATAACTCATATTCCAATAGTTCTTAGCTACCGTTTTTTTCGGTCAGGAAATTATTAACACATTAACAATTTCCCGTAAGTGTGACCCTCCATTTTTCAAATCTCAGAGGTCGGCCCCAACAATGCTACCGTAGGAAAAGTCAAATTTGGAAATGGACCTAAGAAACCCTATCCATTTCTGGAGTTTGCATTGTTCCGACTCCCATGATCAAGCCCTCCGTAGGGTGATCGCTCCCAGGGCGACTCGCAGGCAGATCATGGGAATCTCACGGTGCAACCTAATGGAGGAGACCGTAGGATACGTTGACACGTGTCCTGCTCCCACTTACTATAAAATACTCCCTCATTCACCTTGATATTGATTCATGCAAACACCATCCGTAGGGGGTCACTCCCAGGGTGACTCGAGGCCAAGCATGGACCTCACATTGTGAACTTTTGAGGACGTGAGAGCAAAACTTGATTTATGAAAATCTTGTTTTGATATATTTCCTCCCACTAAGTATTTTTGTAATTATAGGGTCTATTACTTAGGTAAATTCTGGCTAAATGAATCTATCTAAGTCTATGTCTTATATAACTCTTATATGGAGGTCTTTAATCTAATGTCTTAGGTGAATTAAACTCTTTTAATTAACCTGCCAACATTGCATGCTAATATAACTATGGTTAATTCAACTCAAGTTCCGGGTTAGTTCCCAGGTAGCAGGTGTTCCGTAAATCGTCATCATAAGTACCTCCAGCCTTAGACAGAACTTCATTGGGAGAGTTCCCTTATAACCATAGTAATGTAAACTCTTTACTCTAAAGATCTAGGTGAATTAAACTCTTTAAAAAACCTAGTGACATTGAATGCTAACATTTAACTATGATTAATTCAACTCCGGTATTCCGGGTTAGTTCCCAGGTAGGAGGTGTTCCGTAAACCGTCATCTTAAGTATCCCCAGCCTTAGACAGAACTTAACCGGTGGAGTTCCCTTATAATCATAGTAATGTTTTTCCTACTTAGTCAATTAAGACTATTTATAATTCTAAGTAAGAATAATTCTAATTCTATTAGAAATATGATCTTAGGTCTAATTAATGTTAAACATTTTAAAATTATTCTAATTTTCCTAAGATCCTATGTTTGCATACAATTCTTTGTTATAGGTTAACGGATTCTAAATTTTATAACACTTATAAAATTTTAATAAATTAATCATATAACTTGCTACTATGGTGACATAAATTAACAATCGAATTCTAATTAATTTATAACCATACAATAGCATTTATGACATACATTAATATAACAATTATATTAAACTAAGGTAATGTCATGCTCAATGCATTTTAATTTTCATCCATTTAATATAACACTTTATATTAAACATCTATGAAAATAAAATTCATACATATTTCATACATTATAACATTTATAATAATAAATATGCATGAATATGCTTAACCTAAGGTGGGAATTTAAGCTATATGACATCCATAAAGCAAATAAATAGCAATTGAACCGTTAATTTTGGCCCCTATGATAAAATAAAGCATAAATTACAATAATTATAGCTAAATTCTATCCTAAAAGTCCTTTTGCAGCTCCAAATACTGGTCTAGACCGTCCGAACCACTTCAAACCAGCCACGAAAAACACGAGTCGAGCCAAATTCCAACTGAACTGAACCAAATAGGTCCCAGCCCAGATGGATCGTGCGAACCAGACCGCCAGCTACCTTGAACCGCCTGAAACACGTCCTCGCGAAACCCTAACGTGCGGCGCACATCTTGACAGCATCACGACGCTTGCAACACAGCGTCGTGACGCTGCGGCTTCTTCTCGCCGTCTGTGTCTGCGAATCGAGACAGCGTCGTGACGCTGTTGCGTCTGGAGCACTTTCTGGGCAAAAAACAGCGTTTGTTCTTCGTCTTTTTCTTCGATTTCAGCCGTGAATTCAACGTTTTTCATCTCATAAAAAACTTAATCTAGACGCAGACTTACAAAGGACTCGATTTTACATAAAATACCCGAAACGTCGGGCCCTTACATGATCGAATCACATAAAAAACAGTAAAATCTATGGCCATAAAATTAACCAAAATAGTCCAATGCAAACCATACATACATTATGCATTAATCTATTCCACCAATAGCCAATTCAAATTTTAGAGAAACAAAATTAGATCTACTATCGGCTCGGATACCAATTGAAGGATTGGAATTCCGTAATTCCGTAAAGCGGAAGCGTGATTGGGACCGATTCATAATTAATTTTGTTTAATCTAAAATACCAATACATTGGCAATAATCTTAGAACTATTCTAAATTTATACTAAGGCTAAGCATACAAAAATATTAGATCTAAATCTCATTTATATAGTAACAAATTACTTACTCTCGTTGACGACTCAGATTAAATTCACCAACTGCTTGTGAAATAATCACGAACTACTGCGAACACCACCACTATGGCTACACCGGTATGACTCAGAGATTTCTAGAGGCAGGAGACTGGTGGGAGTCTAGAGGGAGCCTTCAGGGGAATTCTCTGAGAGTAGGAGAATGAATGGGATGTCTTTCACCCCCCCAAGGGTCCTATTTATAGGAAAAAGGTCAAGACCTTTTTCTATAGGAAAAGGTCATGAATAAGATCTAATCAAATCTATTATCTTATTCATATTTAATTTAATAAATAAATAATTAATTCCATAATTAATTAATTACCCAATTAAATATCATATATTTAATCTTCGGGATTTTATTAAATTATTTATATTAATATGAATCCAATTCATATTAATTATTTCAACTCTTTCAAATATTTTCTCTCAAGAATTAATTTTGAAATTAATTCAAAAATTATATTATAAAGTTTCATAAACTTTATATTATAATGTATCAATATACATTATATGATTCCCCTAAATAAATTGAACATTTTCAATTCACAATTTATACTTAATTGCCTCAAGTCTCTTTACGAGCTACCAGTGGGACCTAATGGACCTACAGATCAGAAGCTCCAACGATACGAGACTAATTGGCTAAACTCATTAACCAAGTTAGTAAACATTCGTTAACTGTGGGTCACTCCACTAAAGACCCACAGCTGCACTCTTCTCACTATAGAATATTTTTGTGTCCACGGATATCGACCAATGCAGTAAGTCAATCCTTCACGTGTGTTCGTAACACCAGCTGGGTCAAATTACCGTTTTACCCCTGGGTTATCTCTGGTTCCTCAAGTACCACTGAGCTCTCTAATGAACAAGTTGTTTAGGGTTCAACCACTAAACAAGAGTTCCTCTTGGGCCAGGAGAGGACGGCGCGTCTTTGTTCAAGCCCCAGAATCAGCTCTTAAGGGAACACACATCTACTTACCCCAATAGGGGAAGGAGTGAATTCCATCTTGTACTGTTATGTTCCCAGCCCCCATTCGGTCTTGCCCCTGAAATGGTAGGATTATTAAGTCAGCGAACTGGGCACTCTCATCCATATAAATCTAAGGACAATCCCTCCTTAAAGGAGTTCATAACAGACTCAAAATTGAGATTGAGTTACCTAGGTCATCCTATTGAAATAGAAATCTAAACTAGTTAACGGCGTTACATCTAGTGGTTACTATTTCGCGGTCCAGTCTTATGCAAACTCATTACATATGATACCCCCACCCGCATGTCTCCTACATGGATGCTTTGGATCATTGCATCTGTATCGAATACAAGGTGGGTCGTATCACATAGTGTCACCAGGATAAGATACCCAGCCTTATCCCTATACTATAGACTTTTTAGGTTGTTACTTGGACACCGATCCCTGTATGTCCCCACATACTAGTCCAAGTTTCATTTAAACAACCTTGGATCTTAGTTTATTGGATTTAGGGTTTATTAATGCAAACTCGATTATTCAATAACCAAATTACTGAATCACTCAAATAACGCTTTATTGAGATCGATTCATTTGTTTCATTTACTATCTATGAGTTTTAGGGCATAAAACCCAACAGGTGGTGGGTTTGGTGACTTGATTCACAAATAACCCACAAATTGACACATACAAATCCACCTAATCCCCTCTCAATTGTGGTGTCTTCAATTGCTGAGATGAAGCTGCATGAGTGTGTGGTTTTAAAGCAAAACGAAGAAGAGAAATCAGATGATGATACTTGCTGGATTATGAAAACAAACTATCTCTCGGTTTTTCATTATTTCCCTTCCCTTTTCTTCTAAAATTCATCACCATTGGAGTCTCACAACTCGTTCTAAGGCTGGAGAATAGAGGGGAAGATCTCGGTGGTCGTCCATGAAGTATTCGTGCTGAGAATCATCCTTCCAAACAGCTTGAATCGAGCTTCAAAGAGGTACTTTTCGATGCTCTGTTTTTCGGTTGAAAATAACATGCTTTTCTCATGCAAAATTAACGAAATTGAAGTGTAATCGATCCAAATCGCTTCCACTCGAGTGTTCTACACTCCTTCAATTGGTATCAGAGTAGATTTGAGCACTCAATTCTCGTTAATTTTATCATAGTGGGTAGTTTTATTCATGTGATGAATGTTTGGGGCTAAAGTGGATTTAATTTCAGTTTGGGAGAAGCTCAGTATGTTTTAGGGATTCAAATTATAAGGAATCGTAAAAACATAACGTTAGCCCTATCTTAGGCATCCTATATAGACAATATGTTGTCTAGATATAAGATGCAGAATTCCAAGAGGAGTTTACTGTCCTTCAGGCATGGAGTTCATCTGTCTAAGGAACAATGTCCTAAGACACCTCAAGAGGTTGAGGATATGAGACGGATCCTTTATGCTTCAATTGTGGACAACCTTATGTATGTCATGTTGTGTACTAGGCCTGACATATGCTATGTAGTTGGGATAGTCAGTAGATACCAGTCTAATCCAGGGTTAGACCACTGGACTACAGTGAAAAACATCCTCAAGTATCTTCGAAGAAGGAGGGACTATCAACTTGTGTATGGCGCTAAGGATTTGATCCTTAGAGGATACACAAACTCTGACTTTCAGACTGACAAGGATTCTAGGAAATCCACATCAGGGTCAGTGTTTACCCTCAACGGGGGAGCTATAGTTTGGCATAGCATCATGCAAGGATGCATTGCAAACTCCACCATGGAGGCCAAATATGTCGCTGCTTGCGAAGCAGCTAAGGAGGCTGTATGGCTTAGGAAGTTCTTAACTGATTTGGAAGTTATTCAAAATATGAACTTGCCAATCACCCTTTATTGTGATAATAGTGGTGCCATGACAAATTCTAGAGAACCTCGCAGCCACAAAAAAGGCAAACACATAGAGCGAAAATATCATCTTATCAGAGAGATCATGCAACGAGGGGACGTGATCGTCACAAAGATAGCTTTGGAGCACAACATTGTTGATCCATTTACGAAGGCTCTCATGGCTAAAGTGTTTGAGGGTCATCTAGAGAGTCTAAGTCTCCAAGATATGTACATAGAATAATCTAGAGCAAGTGGGAGAAATGTAATGGGTATTGTGAATGCCCTAGTTTATTGTATTTTACTGTTATTTGTACTTTTCATGTATTATACAGTATTAATACAAAACATTCCTACTTCATTGATTATTATTGTTGATGTACATTCCCCACTAGAATTTTAGTTCAACTGGGAGTTGTTGGGTTTTATGCCCTAAAACTCGAAGATAGTAAATGAAACAAATTAATTAACCTCAATAAAGTGTTATTTGAGTGATTCAGTAATTTGTTATTGAATAATCGAGTTTTTCATAAATTAACCCTAAAATCCAATAAACTAAGATCCAAGGTTGTTTAAATGAAACTTGAACTAGTATGTGGGGACATACGAGGATTATTGTTCGAGTAACAACCTAAATGGTCTATAGTATATGGATAAGGCTGGTTACCTTATCCTGGTGAAACTATGTGATACGGCCCGCTTTGTATTCGATATAGATGCATTGATCCAAAGAATCCACGTAGGAGACATGTGAGTGGGGGTATCCTATGCAATGAGTTTGCATAAAATCGGACCGCGAAATAGTAACCTCTAAATGTAACGCCGTTAATTAGTTTTGGTTTCTATTTCAATAGGATGACCTAGGTAACTCAGTCTAAATCCTGTGTACGTTATGAACCTCTTTTTTAGGAGGGATTGTCCTATGATTTGTATGGGTGAGAGTGGCCAGTTCACCGACTCAATAAGCCTACCATTTCAGGGGCAAGACTGAGTGGGGGCTGGGAACATAACATTACAAGATGGAATTCACTCATTCCCCTATTGGGGTAAGCAGATGTGTGTTCCCATAAGGGCTAATTCCGGATCTTGAACAAGGGTGCCCGTCCTCTCCCGGCCCGAGAGGAACTGCTATTTATTGGTTGGATCATAAACAGATTGTTCATTAGAGGAATCAGTGGTACTTAAGGATCTAAAGGTAACCTAGGGGTAAAACAATAATTTGACCCAGCAGGTGTTACGAACACAACTGAAGGATTGACTTACCGGTATGGTCGATATCCGTGGACACAAAAATATTCTACAGTGAGAAGAGTGCAACTGTGGGTCTTTAGTGGAGTGACCCACAGTTAACGAATGTTGATTAACTTGGTTAATGAGTTTAGCCAGTTAATTTCGTATCGTTGGAGCTTTTGATCTGTAGGTCTATTAGGTCCACCAGCTAGCTCGTAAAGGGTTCTGAGGTTAATTGAGTCTTGAATAGAATTTGAAGAGTTCAAATTCATTAAGGGAATTTTAGTTAATTGTATGTGATACAATTAATATAATGTATGGAGATACATTATAATATAAGTTTAATTATTGCATTAAACTATATAATATAAATTTTATTTTGGATGTGATTCAAAATTAATTAATGAAAGAATTAAATATTTGAAGGAGTTCAAATATTAAATATGAATTAGATTCATATTAAACTATAGGTTAAAAATAATATGAATAGCGATTCATATTAAAACTATAGTATGGGTTAGGTTTCATTTTGGTTCTCGAGTTTTCAAACTCAACAATTTAGTCCCTGAGGTTTCGTTTTAGTTTCATTTTAGTCCCTCCATCTATTTTTCTGTTAAAAACTAACGGTTTCCTGACGTGGCACTATTTTTTTTTATTAAAAAATTATTTTTTAATTTTAAAATTAAAATATATTAAAATAATAATATTATTATTTATTTTTTAAATTTTATTTCTTCTCTTTATGTTTTTCTTCTTCTTCTTCTTCAAGACCACCGACCAGCACACTAGCTGCCGCCAGCCGACGACCACCGTTCGCCGACGGCCACACTTTTTTTTTCCTTCTTATTTTCTTCTCTTTTATCTTCATTTTCTTTGTTTTTTTTTGTGCAATCGAAACCAAATCCACCATCGAAGCCGCTCTCTCCGCCCCATATCCTTATCCTCTCACCTCTTCCCTAGTCGATCCCCCTCTCGACTTCCCTATTGTAGCTTTGTCCTCGCCGGACATAGATCTGACCATCCCCCTTCTTCTTCTTCAGTCGCCTAGGGAGGGGCTGGGCGTTCAAAAGTGTAGCCTTCGCCTCGCCAGCGGCATTCAGTCCAAGCCTTGTCCAACCTTTCGGTCGTCGTTCCCCTGTTGTAGCCTTGTCCTCGCCGACGGCATTAAGTCGCTACCACGCCCAGATCTAATGCCTAGCCACTCCTTTCTTCTTCATCGTCTAGATCTGAGCGAAGATGGGTGTGGGCGAGCTGTGAGCCGCCTTCCAGATCTAAGCGAAGATGGTAGTGGGCGAGCTGTGAGCGTCGGGCTTCTAAATCTGAGCGAAGACGGGTGTGGGTGGAGGACTACGAACGAGCAGCGAACATCAAGCCAATGAGGGACTATGAACGGGTGACGAACTTCAGTTTCAGAGGTTGGCGAACACAGTTGCAGAGAGAGTGAAGTGATATGAGAGAGAAAAGGAAAGAAAAAGGAGAAAAAACGGGAAAAAAAAAAGTTTACGCCGACGTCGGCCGTTCGCCGGCGAGCGGCGGTTACCGTCGGTCAGTCGCCGGCGGTAGGGTTGGTGATGGGGTGTTGAAGAAGCAAGAGGTTGGTGGTGGGTATGTTGAAGAAGATGATGAAAAAAGAAATAAAAATATATTAAAAATTAATATTTTTATTGTTTTAATATATATATATATATTTAAAAAATTCAAAAATAATTTTTTTTAATAAAAAAAGTGTCACGTCAGCAAACTGTTAGTTTTTAACGGAAAAATAGATGGAGGGACTAAAACGGAACTAAAACGAAACTTCAGGGACTAAATTGTTGAGTTTGAAAACTTAGGGACCAAATTGAAACCTAACCCAAACCTCAGGGACTAAAAGTGTATTTTTTCAAAGAATTAATTAATTAATTTAATGTCATTTGATTAAATGTGATTTAATTAAATTAATACTATAGTTTATATTTAATGTACATTGGATGCACATTAAAACTATAAGTTAAAGGAGAGAGGTATCATTAATTAAATATATGATATTTGATTAATTGGTTGGCCTACTCAGTTCAATTAAGTGTGATTTAATTGAATTAAATAGGGAAACTATATGTTAGAATTAGTTTAATTAAATTAGATTCGATTAAATTAATTTATTTTATAATATATAGTTTTTATTTGAATTATTATTACTTAATAATAATTAAAAGCCAACCGTTGGATATGTGTGAGGGGAAGTTACAGATAGGGTAACCTCCCCAATCGTGATAAGAGCATCACTCCACTCTCTCTCGTTGGTTGGTTTTTCCAGAAAAGAAAAAATACAGTAACTCTCTGATTCTCCCAAGAGAAGTGACAGCACGATTCTTGCTGTAAATTCTTCACTCCATTTTCAAGACGGTGATCCCACAATCACGAATCTTTGCAGCCCAAGAGATATATCGGGTGAATGCTATTGGTAGTGTTCATGGGGATTTCCTGTTGTACGTTTTGGAGCATAGTGTTGTGGTGAATCCCGGTCTCCAACACGTAAGTTTCTCCAATTCTAAATGGTTTGGAATTATAGATCAACATGCTTAATATAGTTTAGATTTAATTTCAGAATGGTTCTGTAAATTATTTGCTCAATGTATCAATATTCTAATTGGCTAAAATTGGTTCACGTACGATGAAAATCGCTTCCGCTGGGATTCAAATCCTTCAAAGATGAAGTGACCAATCCTTTTGAGAAAGATCCACTCATTTCTCCAATATAGCTTTGATCTCCCGGTTAGAGAGCTCTGCTTGCCCATTTGTCTGGGGATTGTTAGCAGTTGCTACCCTATGCCTGATATTATACTTGAAAAACAGATTAGCTATCATTTTGTTCGAAAAGTGTGTACCTTTGTCACTTATAACAAATTTGGGGGTCCCAAATCTTGTAAAGATATTCTTCATAAAAAACTTTTTCACCACTTTAGCATCATTGGATGATGTAGCTACAGCCTCGATCCATTTAGATACGTAGTCCACTGCAAGTAAAATGTAGATATTCCCCAAGGACGGAGGAAGCGGGCCCATGAAGTCTATGCCCCACACATCGAAGATTTCCACTTCGAGTATAAAGTTAAGTGGCATCTCACTTCTTGCTGTTAAGTTTCCAGTTCTTTGACATTGATCGCAATTCTTTGCAAATAGGTGGGCATCCTTGAAAAGACTAAGTCAAAAGTACCCACTTTGTAGGACTTTGGCAGCAATTTTCAAACCTACAAAGTGCCCTCCATATGGACCTGAGTGACCTGCTTCTAAAATATATGGCACTTCTTCCTCTATCACACATCTTCAAAGTATCTGGTCTGGTCCGAGTTTGTACAAATATGGTTCATCCCAATAGTACTCTTTCACATCTCGTAAAAACTTCTTTATTTGTTGAGTTGTTGCTTCAGAAGGTTTGAGTCCACGGACTAAGTAATTCACATAGTTCGCAAACCATGAAGTCTCGATTGTTCTCACTACTAGTAACTGATCATCCGCAAACGCTTCTTGAATCTCCAGCCTCTCTTCAACTTGTGCCTCTTCTCCAAGCCTTGATAAATGATCTACAACTTGGTTCTCTATCCCTTTCCGACCCTGGATTTCAATGTCAAATTCTTGTAAAAGCAAGATCCAGCAGATGAGATGGGGTTTGGCATCCTTCTTTGATAACAAATGCTTGAGAGCTGAATGGTCAATGTGAACCACAACTTTAGCTTCTACTAGGTAAGATCTACACTTGTCAAAACCATAGACTACTGATAGCGAGCAGAAATGTCGCTATTTTAGTCCCAATTTATTAGGCTTTTCTGTGCTTTAATCGTGTTTTTAATGAAAATATTTAATGAATTCCGTTATTTGGTCCTTAGGAGCAAAGTTGGTGATTTTGGGAGAAAAAGTGCAAAAAAATGAAGCAAATAAAGCCCAAATCCAAGCATGGATCAAAAGGGGATCCAATGAAACCAATCATGATGAAAATGCCCAAAAGAAGTGAAGAGAAGGCCCAAAAATCAGCCCAAAACCGAAGCTGGAAATTCTGAAAATTGGGGCAGCGTCGAGACGCTATGCAAGGCAGCGTCGCGACGCTACCCATTTCTTGGGCAACAAGACGCGTGTGTTGCAGCGTCGCGACGCTGTGCAATGTAGCGTCGCGACGCTACCCCCATTCCGGGCCTATAAAAAGGCACCCTTGGGTGCCTCATTTACCATCAATCAATTCATTCTTCAATCCATTCCTTCCTTCCTTTGGCTCTTTTGGAGCCTCTCTCAAGGCTTTCTAGCCTTTTTGAGAGAATTCTTTAGTGGGAAATATTTTGGGGAGTTTTTGGGAGCATCTTAGGAAGCTCAAGGGAGTGTTCGGCGGGGCTCCAAGCATCAGCAAAGGGGTTTTTTCGACGGTCAATTTCCTTTCCTTTTATGCTCTTAAATTATGCTTTCTATTGTAAATGTTGTGGATATTTTAGCTATGTATAGCTAAACCCCAATTCGGGGTCTTGAAATGAAATTATAGTTGAAACGTTGTTATAATTACCTGTCTCTTACTCTTTTTCCTAATTATTTGTATGGATGTGTTTAATGCTTTATTCAATATGGCCAATTGTGTAATGATTCGATCCTTAATGGAAACTCGACGGAGAGAAGTTAGGATAGATCATAATCCATGCAACTAGTTTAATTGCCCGTCGTGACACCGGGATTAGTTGATTAAACTTAGATTCCTAAAATGAATCAGAGCGTAATAATTAATGATTTTTAACGGCGCTAAGGACACTTAGGTTGTTAAAATGAATTAATTACAATTAGGGGAAACCGACAGGAGAACCTATGTGATTAACGGAGATTCTAGGAGTATAGTTAGTTGGGCAATGAGATAGGATAATTATAACCATTGTTTAGCTCATAATTGAGTTTCAAGACCACTCTTCCCATTAAAAGAAAACTCTTTCTCCATATTTTTTTATTTGATTGATCAAATTATTTTCCTGCTTTGAATTTTAAATTTCTCTTATTTGCATGAGCTGTTCCCTAAATATTATTTTGCCTAAGTACTTTTAGTGCTCAAGAGATTTTATTTTTGCTTAATTTTCGCTTCGCTTCCCTGTGGATTCGATACTCGGTATTACTACCGTTTTATATTACTTGTGCGACCCGTGCGCTTGCGGTAGCAAACAGCGAACAAGTTTTTGGCGCCGTTGCCGGGGAAGCTTGATTTTTAAGCAAATTAATTTTTCTTGACATCGAAAAGAAAGGGATAAATAGTAATTTAGGTGTAAATATTTTTCTTTTATTATTTTGTGAATATCATTTGTTTTTGTTTTATTTTGTTTGGTTCTCTTGATTGATTGGGAGTATTGTATGCGAAGGAACAAGGTGGTTAATTTGTTTCCGTTAGATCTTGAAATTGACAGGACTCTTAGATCCATTCGAAGAGAGAAAAGATTAGCAGAAGCAATGGCCCACCAAGAGGAAGCTCCCAAGGCAATTAGAGATTTCTTACAGCCAGTTCTCCCCACCGAGAATTCTGGGATTGTCTACGCCCCAATCCAAGCTACAAATTTTGAGTTAAAGACGGGATTGATTCAGATGGCGCGCGATAACTCGTTTAAGGGACACCCTTCTGAGGACCCACACTCACATCTGCGATCATTCCTGGAAATTTGTGGGACGGTGAAGATGAACGGAGTTCCGGCCGACGCTATCAGATTGAGGTTATTTCCATTCTCTCTACAGGATAAAGCAAAGGATTGGCTCGAATCAGTCGAGACGGGCAGCATAAGTACATGGGATGAGCTTGCCCAGGCTTTTCTGACAAAATTTTTCCCGCCTGCCAAGACTACCAAGCTCCGGACTGAAATCGGAACATTTAGGCAGCTTGAGGAGCAGTTGTACGAGGCGTGGGAAAGATACAAAGAAATACTTAGGCGGTGCCCCCAACACGGATATCCTGATTGGCTTCAAGTACAGTTATTTTATAATGGATTGAATCCCTCCACGAAGACAGTCCTAGACACATCAGCAGGAGGAAGTTTTCTTTCAAAAACAGTGACAGAAGCCAAAGATCTGTTAGAGGAAATGGCGGCAACCAGTTATCAATGGCCAACCGAGAGGGGAGCAATTTCAAAGAAGGCTGGATTATATGAATTGGATGAGTCAAGTTCACTGAAGGCACAACTGGCATCTCTGACCAATGCGCTGAACAAGTTGACTTCGTTTGACGTGGTCAAGTCCATTTCCACCTTAGCTGAAGGTCATTCAAAGAAGGAAGGTCAAGATGTGGAAGAAGTCCAGTACGTAGGAAATAGACCATTTACGCAAGGAATACCGAACTTCTACCACCCCAGTCTACGCAATCACGAGAACTTCTCATACTCAAATACAAAGAATGTTTTGCAGCCACCGCCAGGTTTCGCATCATCCAGTGCGCCTGAAAAGAAGAATAACCTGGAGGAGTTGGTGGCTATGTTTGTAAAGGAACAGAAAGTTTTGAACGTCAATCTCCAGACAGTAGTCAATAACCACGACACAGCTCTGAAAAACATGGAAGTTCAAATAGGACAGATCGCTTCAGCAGTGAATGCCCTTCAGAAGGGAAAATTTCCAAGCGACACTGAGCCTAACCCAAGAGAGCAGTGCAAGATGGTGACACTGAGAAGTGGTAGACAGCTGGAGAACAGTTCAGAAAAGAAGAAGGAAGAAGAAAAGAGAAGGGATGAAGATGAAAGGGCTGAGGCACAAAAAGCCTCCTCTGAAAGGTCCCAACATCCTCCTAACTCTATTGACTTAAATTGTGATTTTTCTAACAATTTTGCAGGTAGAAAAGAAGATAAAAAGCAGGATGGCAGGCACAGCAAGAAACTGTACGAGGAAGAAGTGGTCCCATGCAACCACCATGACAAAGGCTCGCACATTAGCCCGCCCAGGCGGAGGGGCGAATGTCCAACCTTTGACTACAGGGAGTTACCTTTTCCTCAGCGCTTTAAGAATGTTAAATTAGATGAGCAGTTTCAAAAGTTTCTAGAAATGTTTAAGAAATTGTCTGTGAATATTCCCTTAGTAGATGCCTTGTATAACATGCCTAATTATGGGAAATTCATGAAAGAAATGCTTTCTAGAAAGAAAAGTCTGAAAAAAGAAAATTTTAAATTGTCTGAGAGTAGCAGTACCATAGTATCTGGGAAGATGCCTTCTAAACAAAAAGATCCAGGGAGATTTACGGTTCCCTGCACCATAGGAGAAGCATCTTTCGATAGGGCCTTATGTGATTTAGGAGCAAGTATAAACTTGATGCCCTATTCTGTTTACAGGAGGATTGGTTTAACAGGTATGAAGGACACCGACGTCACTCTCCAGCTTGCTGACAGATCAATTACCCAACCAATGGGTGTTGTGGAGGACGTACTGGTGAAGGTCAACAAATTTATCCTCCCCGTAGATTTTGTGGTACTAGACATGAAGGAGGACAAAGAGGTGCCCATTATTCTAGGCAGACCTTTCCTAGCTACAGGTAAAGCTGAGATCAGTGTCCACACAGGTAAGCTTACCTTGAACATTGATGATGAAAAAGTTGTGTTTAGTATTTTTGGACAAGATGAGTCTGTATGTAGTTTACATACATGTTTTTCTGTTGGTCCTGAATACTTGACTGACGATGATGAGGAGGTAGAGTTTAATCTTGGCTTAGGCTTAGGAGAAGTGCCTATGGATGATGAGGATTTTGATCACAATGCATATTTGAATAATCCTCTGTTTGAGAATGATTTAGAACTTCCTGACTTTGAAAATGAATTAGACTTGCCTGCTTGTGACAATGAAAGATCTGCAGTTGATGATTTACCTTCCTTTGAGAATGAATTAGATTTGCCTGAAATGGATAATTTTGATGATGATATAGAGTTGCCTGACATTGAGGATGAGCATGTAATGCATAAAAAAGATTACTTGGTAGATAATTTTGAGTCTGATCGTGATTACACTGAATCTATTAAGTCTGATCTTGACATTCCTGAATGCATGAACCCTGATAATGTTAATACCTTTGATTCGTGTCCTGATGATGTATATAGCATAGAAACTGACCCAGAGGAACTCGAATCTGTGCATAGTATAGAATCTGACCCTGAAGAGCTTGAATTCTTTAATTCTGATAGTGAGTCATGTGATAGCCTAGTTGAATCATTTTTTAATACTGAGTCTGAGGAATCTGAGGAGCATGTAAATGTTTTTTCTGATGAATGGTCTGGCATGATTAATAGGCCATCTTTAGATCCTAGACCGGTAGATATTATAACGCTTGATGACTCTGTTAACAATTGCTTTGTGAATAGAGACTTAGAAAAGAGATTTGATGCTGTTACATATTTTCTGCAATGTTATTATGATAATCTCTTTAGTGATGATGGGCCAGGGGAAAGTTTTTTTTCTCCCCTGTTTGCGGTATGCAACTCGGTGCGTGATTTTTTGCAGGGCCCGGAGGATGATGAAAATTTTTATTTCGAGCCTCCGTAAGCGTGCCGAGCCTCGTCTAGCTAAAGACGTTAAAGAAAACGCTGCTTGGGAGGCAACCCAAGGATTAAAGTTTATATAGTTGTTTTTGCGGTAAATAATTTTCTTTGCTTCGTGATCCAATTTTGTTTTGCAGGATCACCTTAAGCAAATCCCAAAATTCCAAGAATCCCATTTTTCTGGATCGAAAGGAAGAGGATAAAGCGCTCCTAGCTCAGGGAAGTCTCAGTATCCCTCCATTTGCTTTACTGTTTTTAAAAAAAAAAAAAAAAACATTGGGGACAATGTTTAATTTAAGTTTGGGGGGGAGGCTTCCGCTGTGTTGAGCATATTTGAATTCCTTTGGATGCATGAATAGATAGCCATGATAGCCAAGGATGTGATTTTAGAAATTTTGGGAGAAAATAGTTTATATGTTGTGGAATCTGGGAGCACAGCAGAAATTATGAAATTTTAAAATTTTTTGATACTTAGTTTTGATGTCTAAAGCATGCAATAGCCTTATCTAATGACGTCTTTGAAAATCTAGATTCTTACTATGATTTTTAAAGTTTGTTGTCACCCCGATAGGCTTAGTTTCTAATATTAGGAAGTTCATGCTTGATTGTTCTAAAAAGCTAGGTAGAAAAAAATGTTATGCCTGCTGAGAGAAAAGCAAAAGCAACAAAAGAAAATGAGAGAAAAGAAAAATCTGTTGAAAAAAAAAAAAAAAGAAGAAAATTTTTGCTTGCACAAAAGAAAAAAGCCTAGGGGTAAAAAGAGCTACCTGCGGTGTGATCAGTTAGGCCAACCAGAGAATAAAATTCGGATTAAGGGTCCCTGCACCGTAGTGTGAAAGCTAGTACCATTAGATATCAAAATGCAAGTTTGGGGGAGTAGCAAAAGAAAAAGCAAAAGAAAGAGAAAAATCAATTGTGAGTTTTGCTCCCCCATGAAAAAGAAAATGATAGGCACCCTAGTTTCTTTTTTTTTTTGCATGATAGAAGGACTCCGACCTATTAGGGGCTCTTAGCCAGTGTAGGGGGAAAACAAATGGAGAAAGCCATAAGACTAATCTAGGTTAGTAAAAGAATCAATAGATAAGTCTTGAGCATGCTATTCATTAATCTTAAGTTCAATCTAGTTTAAGATTTCTTCAAGAGTATGCGGTGCTTGCTTATTCCACTTGCATGTTTTCCATTCTATCTTAAGAATTCCAAAATCATTGAGGCTTGAGCAATTCTATTTCATGCATCTTTAGAATTTATTTTGCTCGGGACTAGCAAAAGCTTAAGTTTGGGGGTGTGATAGCGAGCAGAAATGTCGCTATTTTAGTCCCAATTTATTAGGCTTTTCTGTGCTTTAATCGTGTTTTTAATGAAAATATTTAATGAATTCTGTTATTTGGTCCTTAGGAGCAAAGTTGGTGATTTTGGGAGAAAAAGTGCAAAAAATGAAGCAAATGAAGCCCAAATCCAAGCATGGATCAAAAGGGGATCCAATGAAACCAATCATGATGAAAATGCCCAAAAGAAGTGAAGAGAAGGCCCAAAAATCAGCCCAAAACCGAAGCTGGAAATTCTGAAAATTGGGGCAGCGTCGAGACGCTATGCAAGGCAGCGTCGCGACGCTACCCATTTCTTGGGCAACAAGACGCGTGTGTTGCAGCGTCGCGACGCTGTGCAATGTAGCGTCGCGACGCTACCCCCATTCCGGGCCTATAAAAAGGCACTCTTGGGTGCCTCATTTACCATCAATCAATTCATTCTTCAATCCATTCCTTCCTTCCTTTGGCTCCTTTGGAGCCTCTCTCAAGGCTTTCTAGCCTTTTTGAGAGAATTCTTTAGTGGGAAATATTTTGGGGAGTTTTTGGGAGCATCTTAGGAAGCTCAAGGGAGTGTTCGGCGGGGCTCCAAGCGTCAGCAAAGGGGTTTTTTCGACGGTCAATTTCCTTTCCTTTTATGCTCTTAAATTATGCTTTCTATTGTAAATGTTGTGGATATTTTAGCTATGTATAGCTAAACCCCAATTCGGGGTCTTGATATGAAATTATAGTTGAAACGTTGTTATAATTACCTGTCTCTTGCCCTTTTTCCTAATTATTTGTATGGATGTGCTTAATGCTTTATTCAATCTGGCCAATTGTGTAATGATTCGATCCTTAATGGAAACTCGACGGAGAGAAGTTAGGATAGATCATAATCCATGCAACTAGTTTAATTGCCCGTCGTGACACCGGGATTAGTTGATTAAACTTAGATTCCTAAAATGAATCAGAGCGTAATAATTAATGATTTTTAACGGCGCTAAGGACACTTAGGTTGTTAAAATGAATTAATTACAATTAGGGGAAACCGACAGGAGAACCTATGTGATTAACGGAGATTCTAGGAGTATAGTTAGTTGGGCAATGAGATAGGATAATTATAACCATTGTTTAGCTCATAATTGAGTTTCAAGACCCCTCTTCCCATTAAAAGAAAACTCTTTCTCCATATTTTTTTATTTGATTGATCAAATTATTTTCCTGCTTTGAATTTTAAATTTCTCTTATTTGCATGAGCTGTTCCCTAAATATTATTTTGCCTAAGTACTTTTAGTGCTCAAGAGATTTTATTTTTGCTTAATTTTCGCTTCGCTTCCCTGTGGATTCGATACTCGGTATTACTACCGTTTTATATTACTTGTGCGACCCGTGCGCTTGCGGTAGCAAACAGCGAACAACTACAGCTAGTAGTTCCTTCTCAATCACGATGTAGTTCAAGCTTCATTGTGCATCTTGCTTGCATAGTAAATTGGTTGCACAATCTTGTCTTTCTTTTGTCCTAAAACTACTCCTACTACAAAATCATTGGCGTCACACATTAGTTCAAATGGTCGAGTCAATCTGGCTTAATCATGATAGGCGCTGAACTAAGTGCATCCTTCAAAATATTGAAAGCTTGTTCACGTTCTGACGAGACTTGTCAAAGGTCCGAGCCAAATAAAACTTATAATCCACGGCACTACAACTATTTTGTAGAAATAGTGGTCGGGGTCAAACACAAGGAAGGGGATCTAGCAGATGCAGAATTTCGTGTTCATGCAACAGGAGAGTTTGGAATAGATGGATGCAGCAGAAAATAAAATACTGAATGTAAATGAAGCAGCACAGTAAAACATACGATGGAAAGAAATAGGATAGAAATCAATTTTGAAAAGGGATCGTTGGTTTGGGATTTCCTTTGCTTGAATGTTATGTCATTTGGCTTCCTAGTTTTCTCTAAATATTATTTAATGCAACTTTTATGAATCCGAATAGCTTCTTGGTTACTCGGAGGACCCCCCTACACTAACATGTGTTTAATTAACCAATTAACCCAGAACCCTGCAGTTAACATGATTCATTAATTAAACTTGATCGACCGCCACCCCTCATGCATAAAATAATGACCATCTAAAACCTCGCAATGACCACTAATCTATGTCTAACTAATCTAAAATAAACAATCTGAAACCTCGCAATTGCCTACTTAAATTAGCCGCTTTAGACTTGTGGGTACGGAATTGCATTAATCAAATATAAATAAAATTTAGATCTAATTAATACAACCTTTAACATGCATCTTAGGCCTATCAAGGGTCGTCAATCCGTAGAGATTGTCTTGCCTCAGCCTAGTGGCTATCTAAAAATAACTGATTGAATGCACAAATAATAATCCCCTAGGGTTGTCAATCCTAAGAAATTAATCTCATGCATTGGTTTAAACGAGATTACATGTAAAACTCATAAAAGAAAGCAAGAACAGAATATAAAAAGCCAGAAAACTCAGCCAAAAGTCATAGTCATTCAAACATAATCCCAATCCAACGATTCAAACGAGTTTAGCTACTCATATGCAATGGAAAACTACAAACAAACATGAAAGAATACATAGAATATGACCTAAAAAGGTCTACACAGTAGATGGAAAAGTAAAAAGGCGAAAACAATCGAAAAGGAACCAAAATTCTAACCTAACGGCGGACTAAACCAAAGCCCTATATTTATAGAAAACGTCATAGTGTCGAGACGTTAGGCTCGACGTCTCAATGCCATGAATTTCGTATTTCGTGTCGAGATCACGTCGGCGTTGAGACGCTAGGGACAGCGTCTCGACACCATCCCTAATTTGAGCCTTGCTGCCTTTTTTCTCAGTTTTGTCTCGTTATTTCTCGATACGGGGCTTCAACCTTCGATCCTTGGTGTCGTTCTTCAGGCCTCATTCTTCAGGCCCGCTTCGATCCACTTGGATCTTTTCACCTCCTCGCCGTCCAAGAACACCGAGATTGCTCCAAAACTCCATAATTGGCCCGAATTAACACCAAATTGCTCGGTTGGCTCTCAACATCACCTAAGCTCGAAATATTTGTAAACAAGACAAATAAAACATGAAATCCCTCTAACAAGTTTAGATTAGAGGCAATAAAATAGGACTATTTTGGTCCTATCAATGACAAGCCTTCCCAAATACAATCTTGTATGGAGACATCCCCAAAGATGCTTTGTACGCTGACCTATGTGCCCATAATGCTTCATCAAGACGAAGTGACCAATCCTTCTAAGAAGGATCCACTGTTTTCTCCAATATAGCTTTAATCTCTCGGTTAGAGAGCTCTGCTTGCCCATTTGTTTGGGGATGGTAAATAGTTGCTACCCTATGCCTGATATTATACTTGGAAAACAGATTAGCTATCATTTTGTTCAAAAAGTGTGTACCTTCATCACTTAAAATAACTCGGGGGGGTCCCAAATCTCATAAAAATATTCTTCATAAAAAACTTTCTCACCACTTTTGCATCATTGGATGATGTAGCTACAGCCTCAATCCATTTAGACACGTAGTCCACTACAAGTAGAATGTAGATATTCCCAAAGGACAGAGTAAACGGGCCCATGAAGTCTATGCCCCATTCATCGAAGATTTTTACTTCGAGTATAAAGTTAAGTGGCATCTCGCTCCTGGCTGTTAAGTTTTCTGTTCTTTGGCATTGGTCACAGTTCTTTGTAAAGAGGTGGGCATCTCTGAAAAGACTAGACCAAAAGTACCCACTTTGTAGGACTTTGGCTGCAGTTTTCAAACCTGCAAAGTGCCCTCTGTATGGAGCTGAATGACATGCTTCCAAAATATATGGCACTTCTTTCTCTGTTACACACCTTCTAAGTATCTGATATGGTCCAAGCTTATACAAATAAGGTTCACCCCAATAATACTTTTTTACATCTTCAAAAACTTCTTCAGTTGTTGAGTTGTTGCTTCAGGAGGTTTAAGTCCACTGACTAGGTAATTCACATAGTCCACAAACCATGGAATCTCGATTACTTTTACCACCAATAACTGTTCATCTGCAGACACCTCTTGAATTTCCAGCCTCTCCTCCACTTGTGCATCTTCCCCAAGCCTTGACAAATGATCTGCAACTTGGTTCTCTATCCCTTTCCTATCCTGGATCTCAATGTCAAATTCTTGCAAAAGTAAAATCTAGCGAATGAGACAGGGTTTGGCATCTTTCTTTTCTAATAAGTGCTTAAGAGCTGAATCATCAGTGTGAACCACAACTCTAGTTCCTACTAGGTAGGATCTAAACTTGTCAAAAACATAGACTACTACGAGTAGTTCCTTTTCAGTCATGGTGTAATTCAACTGTGCTTCATTAAGCGTCTTGCTTGCATAGTAAATTGGTTGCACAATCTTGCCCTTTTTTGTCCCAACATAGCTCCTACTGTGAAATCATTGGCATCACACATTAGTTCAAATGGTTGAGTCCAATCTGGCTCAATCATGACTGGTGCTGAACTAAGTGCATTCTTCAAAACATCGAAAGCTTGTTCACATTCTTCATCGAACTTGAAAGGTCTATCAACTTCAAGTAATCTACACAAAGGCGTAGACATTTTTGAAAAATCTTTGATAAATCTTCTATAAAAACCTGTGTGGCCTAAAAAACTTCTAACATCTCGCACTGTCTTGGGAGGAGAAAGCTTGGATATCAGCTCTATCTTTGCCTTGTCCACTTCAATCCCATTTCTGGAAATCTTATGTCCAAGGACTATCCCCTCTCATACCATAAAATTACACTTTGCCCAATTCAGTACTAGGTTCGTCTCTTCACATCTCTTCAACACTTGGTCAAGATTCTTTAAACAATTTGCAAAAGTTTCTCCAAAGACGGAGAAGTCATCCATGAAAACTTCCGACGTTTGTTCTACCATGTCCGAAAAGATTGCCATCATGCACCTCTGAAAGGTAGCTGGAGCGTTACATAGTCCGAATGGCATCCTACAGAAAGCAAACGTTTCGTATTGACATGTAAATGTTGCCTTCCTTAGTCTTCTAGATCTATCGTAATTTGATTATATCCTGAGTATCCATCAAGAAAGCAGTAACAGTCTTTTCCCGCCAATCTATCTAGCATCTGATCTATGAACGACAATGGGAAGTGATTTTTCCTTATCACTTTGCTGAGTCGACAATAGTCTATACAGACTCGTTGTAAGGACCTATATGTCTTTTGGTTTCTGGCGAGGACATAATTGTCTTTTTGACATTTTAGTTAATTAAAAAAAACTGAAAATGGGGTAGGCTTGCACGTGTATGTTGTGGTGTTATATTTGTGGGGTTACATATGGATTGTGAGAGTAAACAAGGCTAAGAAAAACATAAAGAAAAGGAGAATTCGGGCAAGGTAAAGAAAAAGAAAAAAAGGGAGAGGGGAGAAGGCGACATGCAGAGAAACAGAAGGCTTGGAAGAGAAAGAAGAGGGAAAAGAAAATGTGATTTCCTCTCTAGTAAGTGTTGTTAAGTTTGTGTATAAATTATGGAGAAATTTCCTTTAACATAAGAGTCTAATGGTGGATGGTTTTGTGGGTTTTCCTCCTTTAGTTCTTGATTTTGGGTTGTGGTAGAGGAGGTAAGGAAGAATATAAATTTCAGGAAAAAAAACACAAACTAAATGGAAAAGTTAGTTTAGTTTCATTGAAATTATGCATAGATGAATTGAGGAGTTAGATTGAGAAATCTTATAGCTTGTACACAAAAGTGGAAAATAATCATGGTAAAACAGAGAGGATGGAAGGACTTTTTATTGGTATGAGAACCAGAGAAGAAAATAGAGAAATTAAAGGAAGCAAATAAAGAAGTTGAAGGAGTTAAGACAAGGAAGAAAAATAAAAACAAACAGTTCGACCATGAAAGAAGAAGAGGAGGAAAGGAGAGATGAAGTGCAAAGGGGGAAGAAGAAGGTGGGTTGGAGAACGTATAAGAAAAACAATAAAATATTAGAGAAATGATGGAAGAAGAAGAAATTGATTTTGTATAAACGAAATGAAAGAAGAAAGAGAGGGAAGTTTTCTAAATTCCAAGCAAGCCATCACGTGGGGTCTTAAAAGAGGTATAGAAAGAGAAGGAAAAATGTATCCTTGGTTAAAGGAAGAAAAGACAAAATGTTACTTCACATATTAATGGGATGTGAGAGAACATATATCTTGGATTTTGGATTAAGATAAAGAACTTGGGGACTTGGATGAATTTGGTTAATGTGTAAGTTAGAATGTAACTAGAAAACTTTCTAGATTAAGAGAAAGAGATTGGAAATTCATTTAATTGCTTCAAGGGAAGTTTATATTAATTTCCTGCCAGTAATTAATTCATATTTTGTGATATGAATATGTGATTGTTGGAATTCCAGGTTGGATAGAAATTATACTAGTGGGTGATCCGAAGCGTCAGCATCAATAGTTATGTGAGTGGTTATTTTGCAAATGTTTCACTATTACTTAATTGTTAATACGAGATTTTAAGAGTTCTACAACTATGTTTGAGTTTTATAGAAACTGCTATGAGATTTCCAAAGAGTTGTTATGAAGTTTTAATAATGTTATGAGTTTGCTGAAATTATCATTTACAGACATCAGAAATATTTTCAAGTCATTCGAGAATTCAAAAGATTGTTATAAATTTCCTATGTTTTGTGATTTTAGCCAAAATTATTATTTAGAATTACGTGGGATATTTTATGATTATTTCAGTAACTAGAGGTATTTTTGTAATTTGAGGAATCTCTCTAATTTATTAAATATTGTTTAGAAAAAGAAAATGGTTTTAGAGTTATTGATGATGTAGAGTTTTATGTTACGAGTGGTTTGAAATCCACTAGATCTATGTACCCATGGTGATTACCCGTATACTATGTGAATGTGTTTCCATAGTATAAAGAGAGGTCCTTAGGACCCACACTAGCATATGTGTAGGCTTTGGATCGTGTGTTGGTGTGCTTAGCCCTTCGTTGGGTTGCTCTGCGTTCACGTATGACAGAGATGGCTCTGCTATGCATTTCGAGATTACTCAATTCATAGTATGACAGAGATTGCTCTACTGAGCGTACTGAGGTTACTCTACACCAGTATGACTAGAGATTTGGGTACAGGTTTGGTGATAAATCTTTCTGACATGTGTTACTATTTTCAAGAGTTTACCCCGTAAATATTTCCTTATGTTTTAGTTATCTTGAGAATTATTAAACATCTCTTGTTTTACATTGTTGTTCCAGAGTTATAAAATTATGCTTAAAGAGGAGATCAGTTTTATGAAATTATTTTATTTATGAACTTACCATTCATTGGGTTTTTTCAGCTCATTCTTTTATTTTTATTTTTCCACTAGGTTGCTCTTGAGTTTCAACCAAAGTTGGCTAACCAGATGAGCTAGTCAGAATCTGCCACTAGTCTCTACAACTCGATGCATATCACTTATTATGTATAAGGTTAGGTGATGAAGTGTCAGGCTGAGTATTGTGATTTGAGACGTCTGTGTCTCTAGTCTGGCTCCAGGGTGTGATATATTATCTTCTTTTCTAGAGGGTTTATACGTGTATATATCGCCCTTCTTCAGGTGTGTTATTAACCAAGTTTCAGAGGAAACTCTGCCCAAATTTCTGGTTATTTAACTTACTACTGGATTTACAATGAGTTTAAGAATTGTTAGGAGCATACTAGATGGCAATAGGGTTATATGGTCGGTAAGAATTCATTGTCGACAAGCCACGTCACTAGTGGTTAGGAGTAGTCTGAGGCGGGGTGTGTCATTCGCTATCCTATAACCGTCCTTGTTGGAATTAGCTCATTCTTTTCATTTTCGACCATAGTCATTCCACCCTTCTTAGGGACGCATTGCACCGGGCTAACCCAGCTGCTATCTGATATAGGATATATGACACCTGCGTCCAACCATTTAAGATTTCCTTTCTCACGACTTCCTTCATTATAAGATTCAGCCTTCTCTGACTTTCAATAGAATTTTTGGCACCTTCTTCTAAATTGATTATGTGCTTACAGAATGGAGGACTGATTCCCTGTATGTCTGCAATTGTCCACCCTATAGCCTTTTTGTGGCTTGATAAGACCTGCATCAAAGATAACTCATCTTCATCAGTAAGGTGGGCAGAAATGATAACTGGTAAAGTTTTATTTTTTCCAAGGTAAATATATTTTAAATGTTTGGGAAATGGTTTAAGTTCTAATTCTGGAGGTTCAATTACAGATGGTTGCAGTGGCTTGAATTCTTCTTGGTTCAATTCCAGAGGATTTCTCAGTGCTTCCAATAGTGCTACTGTAGAGTCATCTCGATCGGTTCCTCCTTAATTGTCTCTATCTCTTCAATCTTTTGCTCACACACCTCCTTATGTTCTTCGTCTTCAAGCAATTCTTACAGAGTTTCACCTTTCAATAATTCCTGCAAAGTAGACAAAGAGAGTTCATCAATCTCATCAACTACAGAACACTCCTCAAAATCACCTGGATATTTGAGTGCATTCGTAACGTTGAATGTGACTTGCTGATTGTTGACCCTCATGGTCAGTTCTCCCTTCTGCACATTGATAATGCTCATTTATGTGCGTTATTTGACCTTAAAAACGTAGGTTATTGTTTGGAAAGCAAAGACTATGTGTTTAAACTCTTATCATTTCAAGTCATTTTAGCAAAAGTTGTAGAATCATGAAGAAAATCTTAGAAATACAAAATTTAAGCTTAAAGTGTACAAAAATAGATTATTTTTGGAAGAATTTATCCAAGTTAATGTTTTTGTGCAAAGGACTTTAAGAGGAAGATGATCCCGCAAAAGGAGATTAAAGGTTAGCGGAGCAAAAGAAGTAAAGTTGGAGTTTTGTGCCTACATCTGGACCTGAGGATGTGGGATATGCGATCAAAATGTGCCCGCAAACCATATAAGAAAAGTAGCCCCATGCTGAAGATAGACTTGTCAAAGCAGCACACAGGAGGAAATGCGCTCGATATGCGGCCGCAATTGGGCTTTCCGACAGAATACCGAGATTCGTGGGATCTTCACAAAATCGTCCAAAAATCTCCAATCTGGTATCAATCCGAAGATGGTGGACTCTTACCTTCCAAGGCCTTCTCACACTGATCTCGGCAACCAACCTCACCTTCCAAGGTCTATAAAAGGGGACCAAGATGCAAGAAGCAAGGGGAGCTCGGAATTTCATCCTTAAGATAGATTTTTAAGTTTTTCTCTCTTCTCATCTTGTGGACTCCGAGTTTTGGGTCTTTCAGCCTCTGTCGACTCTTCCATTCGAAAGAAGAAGAAGAGAAAGGTTTGTCTCTCCTTGAAAAAGACAAGAGCAAGCTAGATAGAGAGGGAGAAATCCTTAATAGAGTCGTGTCTTTTACTTTCTATTTTGTATTCTTTTATTTCCAGCAGTGTTGTTATTATTTTTCCTTTACTTTTCAGTTGTAAGTTAAATTCTTGTACTCAATTCTTTATTTAATTTGAATTCAAGTTGCTTTTATATGTCGAGTTTTCTTTCTTTTTTGTTTTGCATTTTACTTTCAATTATGAGCTAAGCTTCTCCTTGAGGGTTCAAATATGTGGATTTCTTGAGTAGAAGAAGGTACTGCCTCTGCAAAAGAAACTTGTTTCCTTTTAGCATTGTTTGTTTTTGTTGAAATTAAAGTTCATTGTTAGCTTAAACTGATCAATTAGGTAAGCATAGTTTGTATTTAGCTGATGGCCGAACGGTTGGAGTTGAATGTGCAGGTTCACGAAAACAATAGTGGAAAAGATCCTAGAAATAGGACTTTGTTTTCTTGCATCCAAGAAAAAGGACTGGAGCCACTAGAGTTTTAAGAGTTGTGAGCATATTTACGTAAGTTTCAACTAGCCCTAGAAATAGATTGTAGTTGGCTTAGTCTTCTAAAGGCACCTACAGCGGATCTGAATGGAAGTTGGACTTAACTCACAATCTAGTTGTCGAGGCAATTGCAGCCGCAAATGAGAGAGGCTATCTGCACCGTGTCTATGTGGGCAACATAGATAGTGTCTCTTAACTGACTGTAATGCCTGAGTAATTTGTGAACGCATAGGTGGGCGCCATTTAATGCTTAAAGTTGATACTATTTGATTTCCCTCGTTTATCTCATAGAGTTTATTCACTTTCGTTACTTGCTTATTTTCATTTTTTTTCTTCAATCAAAACCTTAATCAAACTATTTTTTTGGTTACCAACCGTGGTTGCAAATTTAGAGGAGGTTCCCATTTTTACAGAATCTTGTGTTTCTCACTAGTCACCATCTCCCTTGGGTACGATATTCGGAATATTTTCCACTTTATTACTTGATAGTGTATCCTTGCACTCGAGCAGTTTCATTGCACACGCACTGTCACACATCAATCAAGGTCCTACCCGTTGCTAGGAAAGGTCAAACTAAGATGATTGGTACTTCCTTGTCTGCTTCACAATCTAGTATAATAAAATCTGCTAGAAAGACAAACTTGTCTACTTTGACTAGCACGTCCTCTATCTTGCTAATAGGATGTGTCAATAAACGGTCTACTAGCTGCAAAGTGACAGTAGTTGGTCTTGCTTCTCCAATTCCTAATTGTTTAAAAACTGAATATGGTATCAAGTTGATACTTGCTCCAAGATCACATAGTGCCCCACCGACATTCCTTCCTCCTATGGAGCATGAAATGATGAAACTTCCTGGATCTTTTAGTTTTGGGGGAACCTTGCTTTTAACTAGTGCACTAGAGCATTCTGTTAATGCAACTGTCTCGTATTCACCCAAACGTCTCTTTTTGGATAAGATGTCTTTCAGGAATTTCACATAGTTTGGCATTTGTTCAAGCGTTTCCACCAACAGAATGTTGATGTGAAGTTGCTTTAAAATGTTTAGAAACTTCTTAAACTGTGTATCTTGTGATGCATATTTAAATCTTTGAGGGTAAGCTGGTGGTGATTTATAATTTGGATCAATGATGAATTTTTTTGGTTTTGCGGTCGCATTCTCTTTCTCTTTACTCGAACTTTTCATTTTTTCTTCCAAGGCTTCAGGCTCCTTGGTCTTTTCTGAAATTTCTTTATTTCTAACAACTTCTTTATTGACTTCTGACTCTTTTTCTTTAGGTTTTTCTACAACTTCTTCTGGGATTTTCCATTTGTGGCACCGGTGGAACTGGTGTGCTGGAGGTATTCTCCCACTGTTTTGGTCCATTCCACGATTCTGTTGGTCAACAGGAGGATCGACTCCGGGTGGATCCATTGGAAGTTCTTGAATATAAGCAGCTTCTTCAAGATGATCCCATGTGCTCAACTCCCGTTGTTCCCTTTTCTTTTGCCTTTGCTCTCTACGACGATCCCTGTTTTGGTCCATTCCACGATTCTGTTGGTCAAAAGGTTCTTTCTATCTCAAGATCTAACTCGAAGAGATTATAATACTATTTGCTCATGCACCAACCTCAACCTGCAAAAGAACTGCAAACTGAAGTTAGATTCTCTTAAGATAGAAATGCGGTCGCAATGAAATCATAATTTCAACAAACAAAAAAACTGGTTTCACTTTTAGTCCCCCGCAACGACGCCAAAAACTTAATACGATGTGGACTAAAGGTGGATGTAGGAATAAGATGGAAAATAATAATTAAAGATGGATTCAGTCTAGCTAAGGGACCAAAATGAAACCTAACCCATACTATAGTTTTAATATGAATCCCTATTCATATTATTTTTAACCTATAGTTTAATATGAATCTAATTCATATTTAATATTTGAACTCTTTCAAATATTTAATTCTCTCATTAATTAAATTTGAATCACATCCAAAATAAATTTTATATTATATAGTTTAATTCAATAATTAAACTTATATTATAATGTATCTCCATACATTATATTAATTGTATCACATACAATTAACTAAAATTCACTTAATGAATTTGAACTCTTCAAATTCTATTCAACACTTAATTAACCTCATAACCCTTTACGAGCTAGCTGGTGGACCTAATAGACCTACAGATCAAAAGCTCCAACGATACGAAATTAACTAGCTAAACTCATTAACCAAGTTAATCAACTTATGAATCGAATGTCTAATTAATCCTAATCAATTAATTGATTAAGCAATTAAAGGTCCAATTAATGAAATCAACACCCTAGTATTATTCCTTCAAATTGTGTCTCCATTTATCTTTTGCTTTCTAGATTAGCTTTTTGGTTTATCTTTTCGGCATTAGATTTTGTTCTCTAAATAAAGCATAGCAATAGTATTTGCAGTAATTGATTGAATAAATCCAATCCCTGTGGAGACGATACTCTATACTCAAAATCATTATATTACATGACGACCTGTGCGCTTGCTGTGCTCCCATTACTTATACACTATCGCATATAGTAATAAAAACTATTGAAGTATTCTAAAAGTATCGATCCCACAGGGACTAATTTAAACACAAATTAGAAAAAGAAACTACTCTTAAATTGCGAGAATAGGTAACCAAGTAAAATAATTGATGATAGGGTTTTTTGGAAATAATAAAGAAAATGATAAAAAGAATAAATAAGCAATGATAAAAGCGAGGAATTCAGTAAAGCTTCAACCCAAAGGCAAATAACTCTAGTAAAAGCTTATTTAACCTAAGTCTAGATATGCATTGGGTCAGGTTTAACTCCTATTTGGCCTTGCTCCCAAGAACCGTTAGAAGACTAAGCGAGTACCGTTATGCACATTTCTGTTACTCGACTCCGACATAGATTATTCATGCATGCAACCTATAACCCTATAGTTGTTATAAGCGACCATCCCCTATAATAGCGAATACACTCTTTCGAGCCCTTTCTCCTATATCACCTTTATGAGAATTGATGTTGTTTGACCCTTTTCGGTACCAAACTCACATAGCATGCTAAGTCTAAGTGATCAAGTAAAACTCAACAAGATTGGAATGATAATCAATAAATTAGGATGACATGCATAAATAGAACTTAGGTAAATAAACAGCTTTCAAGCTATTTAATCCATAAGGAAATTCACTAAACCGAACCCCTCAATGGAATTTAGCTATGCATGATGGATAATAATGCAAACAAATAACTTTTCATTGAATAAAAGAATGATAAGTACAAGAAATAATAGATAGAAATAGGTGTTGGAAAATATGGTGCAGTAGTTAAAACTAGGGTTTTTTTTCAATTTATCCAATCCTTCTAGAGTTCTCACGACACTCTACTCTCCTTTTACAAGATGGGAATAGGGTGAAATCTCTACAAACAAAAAGGTTTGATGTCTAACTAAGGTTAGAATTTCGTCTTCTAGCAATGACCTCGGGCATCCCTACTCATGGGCGTCTACTAGGGTTTTGTCACCACCCTCTTCTTCCCAGTGTGTTCTGCTTCAGTTTCTCTTCGATTTGTGGCCTTTTATAGAGTGGGAAGTCGTTGAAGAGTCACGAAAATGGTGCTTGCAGGTAACCCAGTTAGTTTCGAGGTCAAAACAATCGGTTAGGTGCGTGAAAAGCTTGTTCAAAACAACCAGTGAGGGACTCGGACTTTTCTGTTTCTGACCAGAAATGTGGTCGCATTTCATTTAGTCTTGGCAGAAATGCGGTCGCATTTCTGTTGTCTTGCCATGTTTCCTCTGTTTTTTTGTAGCACGTAAAAATAAGTCAAATTCTTACCAAAATGAGTTCATTTAAGCACAAATATGTATAATTCAACACACATGACTCTCTAAGACTCAATTACCAACTTTCATACTTTTGAAGCTCGGAAATAGTAAATTTGATCTAAAACATACAAGTTTCATAAGAAATAAGCTAAGAATAAGGGACAAAATAGGTATATTTTTGGCACTTATTGTTATACGTAGCGTCGAGACGTTGTTTCCTATCGTCTCGATGCTACGACGATTATTATAAATACTAGGGCTTGGTTTAGTCTGTCGTTAGGTTAGAAGTTTCATCTTTTTACGATTTCTTTCGTTCCTTTTTAGTTTTCTGAGTAGCTAATTCTTGAGATTATTTGTTGTTTTCCTTTATCTATGAGTAGCTAATTCTTGTAGAATCGTTGGATTGGGACAATGCTTTGAATGGATTGAATCTTGGGCTGAGTTTTCTGGTTTATATCTAAGTTTCTTGTTGTTTATTTGATGCTTTTCATGTAATCTTGCTTAAACCAATGCGTGTTATTAAGATCTTAGAATTGACGACTCTTAGAGATTAGTTTCATGCATTCTATCAGTTATTTGAGATAGTCACTAAGCCGAGGCAAGTCCATCACTATTCTAGCATGTTTAGTATAGATTCTTGCTAAGTCTAAGATATATGGTAAAAGTTGCATTAATCGAATCTGAATTTTTATTCTCTTTGATTGATTCAATTTTGGACCCTTGTGTTTAAAGCGATTAATTTATGTAAGCAATTGTGAGATCTCGGGTTGTTTATTTTAAATTAGTTAGATATAGTTTGGTGATTATCAGGCTATGCATGCGAGGTAGTGGGCGAATATACAAAATTAATTAATTAGATTAGCTGCAGGATCCTGGGTTAATTAATTAATTAAACATAGGTTAGTTAGGAGGATCCTCCGAGTAACCAAGAAGCATTACCAGACTCATTTAAATTGCATGAAATAATTTTTAGAGAAAACTAGGAAGCCAAGTGTTGGGTGCAATCCGCAAGCGCACGGGTCACAAGTAATATAAAACAGTAGGTATTACCGAGTATCGAATCCACAGGGAATTTGAATTAACTCCAGTAATTACGAAGAACTATCATGCTTAATTTTATTTAGAACTTCAACTCTAATGGGTAAGTGAAAATTAAAGAAACCAACAAGTAGAAAAGAAACATGCAATAAATGGGAATTTCCTATCAAAAGGACTCAACCTAGGGTGTTAATTAGCTTTTTGGATTTGTAGCTTAATTAAATGGATGTATGTAATTACTAATCTTCAATTTCATAAATCTAAAAGTAAATTAAGTGGATTTCTCTCTCAAGTTCCTCCACATCTCATACTAACATAACTAATTTATGTGTCCATTTCCTTAGTTAATTATAGTATGGCATTAAGCAACTTCATCATAAATTTCTAACAACTCTTTTTCACTTTTGTGTTCCAAGCAATTGTTAGCCATGAAATTAGGATCTAATCTAATTTCTCTCTGTCAAGTATCAATTTAGACCAACAAATCAATCAATCCGTGATCAAGGGATTAAAAGCATTAAGCATGAATTGCATAGATGAAACATGAAGAAATTCAATACAATATCCAAATAATTAAGCCACATTATCCAATTAGCTAAATTAACGACCCTAGGTCTCAAGTTCTACTCACAAATGGGAATAATTTTAGCCCAACTATCTTGGCCCATGGTCCTAACTCAAAGATAATGAGAAATTACAAAGATACCAAGGAGAAATAACCGTTGTGTTGATCCAATGCTCCCGTCTCGATCATCTCGATTCTCGAGCCTTGGAATCTCGATCAATTCCACCCTTTTTCTCTCATTTCCACTCACTTTTTACTCTCTATTGAGCTAGGGGAAAACCCCCCAAATTGGAATGCCTTTCACCAATGAGAAGTGGCCAATTTATAGGAGGAGATTCGGAGTTGTCTTTCTGCCCATGTCGAAGAGCGTCGCGACGCTGACGTCACTTTCTTGCCTCATAATCCAACCAGCGTCGAGACGCTCTAAGGACAGCGCCCTTAAAGGAAGCAAAGAGAAGAAGAAAATAAGAGGAAAAGAAGGTTGCATGGAATTTCTCATCTTTATGCCTTAACAAATCAGTGACTGCCATTAAGAAAGAAGAGATTGTGCCCGCATTTGAAGGGCAATCTCAAGAACAAGTAGGAGAGTTTGCAGCTGCAAATCCGGTGCAAACTGTGCAGGTTGAAGAAGTTGCACCAGCTTCTAAGGTGCAACCGCATGAGCAGACCCTACCACCACCACCGGAGGATGAAAATGTGCTCGAGGACCTATTCGTGCACAAGAATGAAGAAGTGCCCGAGGACCTGTTCGAGCACAAAGACGAGGAAGAAAAAGAAGATGAGGAACAAGAGGCTCCAGTTGAAGAAGTTAAGGTCTAGGAGATCACTGAGGACCAAATGCCCAAAAAGAGGGGCAGAGAAGAAGATGAGGCTAAAGGGAAGCACAAAAAGAGAAAGATCACCACTTACCTAAAGAGACCTAGCACACAGAGAGCGAATTTTGTGCTTCCTCGTGCCCAGACACCACCACCACCAATGCCTGCAAAGGGAGAATCCTCCACTCCTCGGGTAAAGAAAACGCCAATCAAGAAACTAAGGTTAGAACGACAGGTGGAGCCACACGCTGACACACAGGCCCGCCTAGCTGTTATGAAGAAGAGGGTCTTAATGTGTGAGATGGCCTTCTCCACAAAAACAGGTCTATCCCTACTTTCATTAACGATATTATTCGTAGGTATGACTGGGATCGACTTCACAAGGAACTGAAGGCTGCCTCCGTCCCTCTGATTCGAGAGTTTTATGCACAAATAGGGGAGAAGCACCAGACGGTGATGTTTTTAAGAGGTCGAGTGGTGGAGTTCTCGGTGACGTAGATTAATCGAATCTTCTGATTACCATCCCTCCGATAACCAGTAAGAAACATGGCTATTGAAGAGCCATCAGACGAGCTGCTGGCAGAGGCCCTTTCTTTGGTGGCCCACGAGGGAGTAAAGTGGAAAGAGTCCTCGTCGGGGATCAGTACTCTCTTGTTTGGAGATTTGAAGCTAGAGGCATCATTCTGGCTCTATGTGATCAAGAATAGAATCATGCCTGCAACGCATGACACAACCATCTCCTAAGAACGTGTCATGCTGTTGTACAACATGTACAAGGGCCTAGATCTCAACCTTGGCCGAATTATATGGAACAAGATCCTGACTTGCGGGCACAAGAACGTGGGAAGGTTGTTCTTCCCAAGTTTGATCACGAAGATTTGTAGGCTTGCAAGAGTTGAGCTTGAGGCTCAAGAAGAGAGGGAGGTTGCCAGGACTTTCATCGACGCGAGCTTAATCAAGAAGCTGATCACCAATTCAAGGCTGAAAGTGACCTCTCTTGAGAAGAAAGCGCAACAGACTCCTCCTACAAATCAAGCCTCAGTACCTCCGGTAGAAGCATCCACTGCGGCAGATGCGACCGCAAGTCAACCGCAAACTCCAGCTCCTCCAGTGTAAGCTCCCCAGTAGTAACCTGAAGGCAATATAGTGGAGTTGAGGAGAGATTGAGAGTATATGAGGGAGCAGTGCAAATTCTACATGGCATATGTCTAGCTCCGAGATCATGTGATATGAAAGGTCTTCGATGAACTTGTAGAGGACTTAGATGATTATCTCCCTCCTTTCCCCGATATCAGTATGGACCCACCCAGAGGCGATGGACCCGACCCTTCAAACGCCTAGGGGAGTTTTCATTTCACTTTTCTATTCCTTCATGTCTTATTCTTTTATTGTTGATTAGTGAATGGAATTACGGTCTAGTTATCTTTCATTTTGTTTTTGTTTCTTCTGTTTTGTTTGCTTGTTCTTGTTTTGTTTGTTTTGATAGGATTAGAGGGTTTTTATTTGTTTTCTTGCATTTCTTTTATGTTATTTCATATTCTTAGACAGGTTGTTTGTCTTTGTTTATTTTGTTTTTAATTTTGTTTTAAAAATTTCGAAAAAAAAAAGTATGTCTCTCGGCTCTTTAAATACTTTAGTAACTTTGAGTTTTTCAAAGCATGAAGCCTGAATAAACTTTTCTCTCCATAACACATTCAAGTCCAAACTCACCTTTAAGCTTTGACTGCTAAAACCTTTAGGAAGTTTAGACTTGATCTTAGCATGTTGATCCTTTTTAGTTTCTCCTATTATGCTCTTCATGTTTAGTCAATGGGGACATTGACTCGTTTAAGTTTGGGGGGGACAATTTTGCCTTTTGTATACTCTCTATGTATCATGTATCATGTTGCCTTTTGCTAGTGCTAAAAAAAATCCAAGGAGATACTCCTCCTTCTTAAGAAAACCAAGTAACCAGGGGCGGTCATGACACCCATGATTTCCACTACATGAAAGGTGAGTTTGGGAAGTGAGTATGTTCTACAGTCTCAATAGTGAGCTATGCTTGTAGTCAGCTACTTTCACCACATAGTGTTAGTATGTTGGAACGAAAGTGTAGATGACTATGAGGCTCTCCTATAAATAAAAAAGAAGAGAAAAAAAAGAAAGAAAAAGAGAAAAAGAATGAAGCCTAGCAAAAACTTATAATAAGTTTGGGGGAGGGAAGTAAATTTTTCTTTTACATGTTGAGAGTTAGGATAACTTGTGAAAGAGATAGGCTACTCTGAATAAGGTCTAGGTGGAATAACAAGTAGTAGAGATGAGAATGCATGAGAATGTTCTATCTTGAGAGAAGTGAGTGAAGGTATAATGTTAGAAAAATCTTGTTGTTAACTTAAAGTGTTAGGAGTTGAGATTAGTTGGTTAGGCTTAGAAATCAATAATGAACCAGGACTTTATTAATTAACTCATTTAATAGCGCTAAGGACACTTAGGTTGTTAAAATGAGTTCATTAGAATTAGGGGAGACCGACAGGAGAACCTATATTAACAAGGAGGTTCTAAATTTTTAATTAGATTGGACATGGTAATTAGTCATTAGAATTAATGTTTGATTGTATTTCGGAATTCAAGACCCCGCCTCTCATCTAAACTTGATCTCTTTCATTGTTTCTTGAGTTGCTTGATCAACTTGCCTCTATTGTTTCATTGCTTTGTTCAATTATGATCACGTCTTTTAATGCAATTGAGGTCCCTAGATAATGTCTGTCTTGAGTAATTTTGGTGTTCAGTTGATTAATTCGCCTAAATTAAATATTATTCCTTGTGGAGTCAATACTTGGTAATTACTTACCATTTTATATTACTTGTGGCTCGTGACCTTGCGGATACCCAACAACCTCAACGTAGTGGGAGAGTTGTTATTCAACCTGATCGTTATTTGGGTTTAGCTGAAACTCCAGTTGTCATACCTGATGACAGCATCGAGGATTCATTGACCTTTAAACAGACAACGAATGATGTTGACAAAGACCAATGGGTCAAAGCCATGGATCCTGAAATGGAGTTTATGTACTTCAATTCAGTCTAACTCCTTGCAGATCAACCTGAATGGGTAAAACCCATAGGCTGTAAATGGATCTATAAGAAGAAACGAGACGTCGCAGGAAAGGTACAGACCTTTAAAGCTAGACTAGTAACACATGGTTTACATGCTTAATTAATCCATATAAGGGTTGGAACAAGCATCTCGATCTTGGAATATAATGTTTGATATTGTGATCAAATCTTATAACTTTACCCTGAACATTGATGAGCCTTGTGTCTACAAGAAGGTCATTGATAGTTTAGTAGCTTTCTTAGTTTTATATGAGGATGGTATCCTACTCATTTAGAATGATGTAGGTTATCTTACAAACATTATAAAATGGCTAGCAACTTAGTTCCAAATAAAAGATTTGGGAGAAGCTAAGTATGTTTTTGGGATCCAAATCGTTCTAAATCGCCAGAACAGAACGCTAGCCCTATATCAAGCATCGTACATGGACAAGGTGTCGGCTAGATATAAGATGCAATAGATACCAATCCAGGATTAGATCACTGGACAACCGTTAAGAATATCCTCAAGTATCTTAGGAGAATAAGAGACTATATGCTTGTGTATGACGTTAAGGATTTGATCCTTATAGAGTACACTGATTTTGATTTTTAGGCCGATAAGCATTCTAGGAAATCCACATCAAAATCAGTATTCACCCTTAATGGGAGAGCTATAATATGACGTAGCATCAAGTAGGGATGCATTGCACACTTTATTGTGATAACAGTGATGGGGTGACTAGTTCAAAAGAATCTTGCAACCACAAGAGAGGCAAGCACATAGAAAGGAAATATCATTGTTGATCCACTCACGAAGGCTCTAACAACTAAAGTGTTCGAGAGTCATCTAGAAGGTTTAGGTTTGCGAGATATATATAAGATATAATCTAGGGCAAGTGGGATAAATGTAATGGGTATGTGGATACCTTGATGTAATGAGTATAGTGATGCCTTAGTTTATTGTATTTGTGCATGGTTATTAATACACGTATTTATACACCCACTACTATTGTGGATTTTTGTACATCCCACTAAACTAGAGTTTTAGTTCAAGTTGGAGTTTTATGCCCTAAAACTCGTAGATAGTGAATGTAACAAAGTCTATACTTGTTCAATAAAGTCATTATTGAGGTTTATTCACTAAAATTATTATTGAATTATACATTACACGCTATATAACCCAAATCCAATAAACTAAGAACCCCCAACTATAATATGAATACTTGAACTTTATGTGGAGACATAAAAGTGGATAAAGTTCGAGTAATAACCAAAACGGTCTATAGCATAGGGATAGGGTTGGGTACCTTATCCTGGGGACACTATGAGACGCGACCCACTTTGTATTTAGTACAAACAATGTGATTCTGAATCGTTCATGTGGAGACATGCGAGTGGAGGCGTCCTATGCAATGAGTTTGCATAAGACCAGACCGCGAAATAAGTCACTTTCACTTTATAACGTCGTTTACTGTTGAAACTGACTAATTTCATTGAATGACCTTGGTAACTCGATCTTAATCCTGAGCTAACTATGCACTCCTGTTTATTTGAGATTATCCTTTGATTTGCACGGGGTGAGAGTGGCTCAACATCGTCGACTCAATAAGTCTACCATTTTGGGGATAAGACCGGGTAGATAGTTGGGGACATAGTCCTGCAAGATGGAATTCACTCTTACCCGCTTTTAGGGATAGTAAAGAGATTGTTCCCTTGAGTGCTGACTCCAGTCTTAAATAAGGGCTCCCATCCTCTCCTTCCCCGAGAGGAACATCTCGGTTGGACCATAAACAGGTTGTTCATTAGAGGATCAGTGAGACTTAAGGAATAAGAGGTAACTTTAGGGGTAAAACGGACATTTGACCCAGTTGTAGTTACAAATGACCTGTGAAGGATCAACTTACTAATCTTAGTTATATCGAGTAGACAGAAATATATCTACAGTGAGGGGAGTGCAACTACTGGACTATAGTGGAGTGTCCCAGTTGTTAACAAATGTTGGTTAGCTAGGTTAATGAGTTTGATCGGTTAATCTTGGATTGTTGGAGCCCATGATCTGTAGGTTCATTAGGTCCCGCCGCAAACTCATATGGACTAAACCTTAGAACAGTGTGATGAAAGAATTTGAATAGAGTCCATTGAGCCGAAGTCGGCCCACTAAGAAGGGGCAACTTCATCATTGACTCGGGACGATAAGCCCTAGCGTCACTCTGTTTATAAGTAGTAAACATCTACGGCTGATTCGAGAAAGAGCAATCTCCTCGTTTTCTTCAGTGAAAGCTTCGTCGCTCGTCTCTGTTCATCTCGAATTTCTACAAGTTCAAGACTTCGGGTTTCTCTCTTTTTTCTTGATTGAATTTTGTTTGTAGTTTTTCCCAACATGGGGGTTTTTTCTCTGTGATGATGAAAAATGACAACGAGTCCAATCACTCATCCATTCACCCGTGACGACAAAATGAGGCATTTTTCTGAGAGAAATCAAACCTCCTTATCTTTCATTTGTCTTATTTTCTTTTGTGTAAAGATTCACATTTTTCCTTCCTCATTTTCGCTGATGAAGCATTCGGAAATAGGAGGAATCTAATCTTCTTTCCTTTGGTCGATTCTAACTAATGTTTTATGTGATTTCTACGATTTTGAGGGCTTATTGAAGTTTTTATGAAGATTTTCCTTCCATTTGGTTTTCAATCTTCACCGAATTTATTTCACAAGGATGATTTTGATTTGATTGAAACTGTGTTTCTATGGTAGTGTGGCATAAACACAAGTGCGACGATGATGAGAATACATTCGGTTTTGTCTTGTTTTTTGTTTTTGTTCCTTCTGGTTTATGTACTTCTAAAACCAAAAGTAGAGATACTAAAATAGCATTTATACCAATAATTTATAATTGGATCAGACATTTGTAATTTTTTTTTTAAGAAAGACTATATTAAATTTAGGTCAATAGTTGATTGTATGCTTATATATAGACATCTCCATGTATACCTCTATTATGTTTGGGGCATTGAATAGGTTATAATAACCCCCTTTATTATAACCTATTTTATTATAACCTATTCAGTGTTTGGGGCATCAACAAAAATAAATGGTGAGGTGGGTTATTTTTACCCCCAATTATTTTATCCATTCTCTACAGTAACCATCATTCAACCCACTCGATTATTCTATCCATTTTATACAGTAACTCTCTCCTCGTTTCTTCCATGCGACTCCTTGACTTTTCCGACGACCGCCGGCCGACGGCCGGCGAAGTTTCCGGCGACTTTACCGACGACCGTCGACGATTTTTCCGACGATCGCCGATGACTTTTCCGGCCACAATTTTTTTTTCTTTTTTTTTTTCATATTTCTTCTCATTTTCATTTTGAAAAAATATAAAAAATCAAAATAAATAAAAAAAAAACATCGAAGGTTAACCAACTTTAAAAAAAAAAGAACATTCAAACGAAATTGTATTTACCACACTCAAGTTTATTTAAAATGATTTTATTGATTAGAAAAAAAAAAACTAATATGATTTTTGAACTAAACATTTACAATTTTTATTTTGGCAATACTAAAAGTAAGCTAATATGATTTTTCTATACTAAATCCTAAACTTTTTTGTTATGTAAAAAAAAAAAAACATAGCCCTAAATCAAATTGATTCGTATATCATAAAAAAAAACTAGAAAAAGAAAACAATCAGTTTGAACCTTTGATTCAGAACCCCATGTTAAAACAGATCAGCACTTCAAACACATACTATTTTATCCAGACTAAAATAATCTACATCCCAAACACATATTATTCTATCCCAGACTAAAATAATCGGCACCCCAAACACAGATTATTTTATCCCAGACTATAATATTCTACACCCAAACACAGATTATTATAACCCCAGATTATTATAACCATCCGATATTATAACCAATTCAGCGCTCCAAACAGGCGCTTAAGGAGTAGCCGAAAATGTCTCACCGGTGTGATGTGAAGTGTTCTTTTTAAATTTGCCCCAGGCATTATTGGCTGTTAGAGGACAATATGGTCAGTTCACTTGCGCATTTTCCCCTTTCACCCGCTCAGCAGTATCTGCATCCACTGCAGTTTCAATTTCTCGAAGATACCACCTTCATTCTGGAGAGAGCTCGCAAATGCCAATAATGGCTACTTCTATATCTTCTCTTGCATTTTCTCGTTCTTCTCTCTCGTTTTCTTCCCAAGTATCACAGAAGCCAAATGCCCTGTCCTTTCCCCGCCCAAAATCTCTCGTAATTTCCCATACGTGAAAAATTATTGTTGCGAGATTGCGATCTGTTTCCAGTCATTACAATTTTTGTTGTCTTGAATCTCTATCACTGTTATCTTCGATGTCGAACAATAGCAATAGTGTATCAATCCCGGTTTCTGAGAATGAGATGGATGAGGTGGAAAGGATGCGTGTTCGAGTTCGGAGGAAGCGAAAAAAGCCAGGGAATCGAGTCAAGAATGAGTTGGCTCGTCGACTCTTTAGAATGATGTTGAAATATTGGGTGGTTGTTTTCTTTCTTCTTGCTGCGGGATTGACTTTGTTTGAGGCAACAAGGATTGGTCGGAAATCGAGGCTGGAGGCGAAATCGGAAGTTGGTGGCACGACGAGACCAGTGGTAGACGAGTCGAAACTCGGAACTGAGAAGAAGTCAGTGTTGGACAATAAACCAGATGGGAATTTGAATAGACTCGATCCTGTAACTCGGATGGTTTCTGGAGTAAGAAAACGTAAGTTAGAATCAACATTGAAAGAACCTTATAGTTTCCTATGATTTACTTGTTTGTTTTTTTTTTTCAGAGAGGATCTACTAATCCTTGTGATAGAGGATAGGTTTGGATTTTATATTCGAGTGTTTGATGTGTCATTATTTTAATTTCCCTACTTCGAAAGACGGGGAAGTAGCCGGGTCTGAAATGCATATGTTTTTTGAATTCCTTAAGGCACGCTCGATTGCCTTATTTTGTTTCTTGCTGGAAATTAACTCTCTTTGGGCACTTGGCACTTTGAATGAGTGTATGCATGTGAGAGGGAGAGCATCTTAACTTATCTTGATATTTCGGATGCACAAGAAGAACTGAAGTTGACATATATTTGTGGGTTGTATCAGGTTGCTTGAAACTTCTGCCACCCAAAGAACTTGAACAATTGGATATTCCTGTGCGTGAAGGTTTGCCAGTTCCGGAGATTGATGTGAAATACATAACTGATAATGATAATTCATTGTCAGGAGATAAAACTTCCCTGTCACAACAGAGCAAGGATGGAACAAGATTTAATCTATTTACCGGATACCAGACTCTCAACCAGAGAGAAAAGAGTTTTCAGGTTATGATCAACTTCTCGCTAGTTTCTTTGCTTCCCTGACATCTATGAAATCTCCCCTATCTTGAATAGTGATTGGTTTTCATAGTTCACAAATTTTTTGTTTGCCTCTTTAAATGCTAGTCTTTGTTCTCAAGCTCTAGAAATTCTTCGGTACAGGTAAATAGAACTGTTGAGGTACATTGCGGTTTTTACAGTGATAATGGGGGTTTCAGAATTTCTATTGAGGACAGAAATTACATGCAAACATGCACCCTTGTGGTGTCAACATGTGCATTTGGCGGTGGAGATGATCTTTATCAACCAATTGGAATGTCAGATGCATCACTTCGCAAGGTTATTATATATAGCTTTTGCCTTATTGTACGTTTTAGTCATGTTCTCCTATTATCTTTTCAAAAATGCATTAGATAAGGGCGTACATACTTGACTCATGCAGGTTTGCTATGTTGCATTTTGGGATGAAATCACTTTAAGTGCACAGGAATCAGTGGGACATGTTATTGGTGAGGATGGATTTATCGGGAAGTGGCGTGTTATAGTTGTGAGGGATCTTCCTTTCACCGACCAAAGGTTGAATGGCAAAATCCCGAAGGTAATAAGTTGTATGATGAAATTGATTAAACAATCAGATTTCACCTATATTTTTTTTTCACCTTGATAGCCTTTTAACTTTTAAGTATGACATGAAAAATATTGTATGCTACCATTTGCTGCTCTGTCTTTTGCTGGATTTATGACTGCAATCAGCATATCTTTCTTCTTCTTCTTTTATTTGTTTATTTATTTTTATAAGAAACAACTTCATTGATGTGTGAAATTTCCAAAAAGGATGAAAAATTCATGGATGATTACAAAAAGCTTTTCCAATTGATTAAAAGGGAAACATGAGAATTTGAAGAAAATAAATTAGTCATTTTACACCCTAATAGCATAATAGATGACAAGATCAAAGAACTCTTTGAAGATGTGTTCTCTATCTTTAAATACTCTTCAATTTTTTTCTTTCCAAATAACCCAAAAGAAAGCCCTAGCAATGTGCTTCCAAAGTAAGGCCTTAGCATCCTTGAAAGGGTGCTCCATCGAACAAGGTTGAGAAGGTCCTTTGTATCTCTAGGAAAAATCAAATACCAACCAAAAGAATTGTGAATACGATTCCAAAACTGCCAGGCTTACGAACAATATATGAATATGTGATTTTGTGTTTCATCATCTTTCTTACATAAAGGACACCGACTAGGGGAGATAGCCAGATAAGACATGCGTCTCTAAAGGACAACTTTGATACTGATCGCTCTATAGATATTTCTCAAAGGAAAATTTTGATCATATCATTTTTGTTTTCACTTCTTGTAGTAAATAAGTCATTTTTTTTGTTTTGTATTTGGCTTAATACAAGATGAAAATATTTTCTTCAAAATCAATAATTTGCATGCACGACTCATGTCATACTTTTGACGAATTAGACTGTACAAAATCTTGCTATTAGGCAGCGAACCTAACACAGAGGATATTATTTATACATGCAGAAGTAAAATTTCTATCCTACAAGGTTGGATTGCTTATGTGGCATTTTTATCATGTTCAGCATAATGGCTCGTTCTCTCTTAAGTTGATTATTTGTATAGTGATCTAATTACTGGGAATTGTAATTTACATTATATATTCATTACATTTATAAACTTTGGTATATGGATTATTATATCACGTGCTGCTGTTATTAGATGTTGGGTCATCGTCTCTTCCCTAATGTGAAGTACTCCATTTGGGTAGATTCAAAGTCTCAATTTCGAAGTGATCCACTAGGAGTGTTTGAAGCTCTTCTTTGGCGTTCCAATTCTGAACTTGCAATATCTCAACATGGAGCTCGTAGTAGTGTCTATGATGAGGCTGGAGCTGTGGTCAAGAAACACAAGGCCACCCCAGAAGAAGTTGAAGTGCAGATCAAACGGTACCGTTATGATCACTTCCCAGATGACAAGAGATTTAATGGTCATAAAGGTATTATTAACTCTAAAATACTCTTCATAATTAAATTGTTTTTATTATAATTTACAGTTTACTTCATGACTGACATCATCTCAACTCGGTTTTCATAAGAATATTTCCTTTAATTATGGGAGATAAAATTTTATGTTTTGGGGAATAAACGGCAATAATAACATTGGCCCCATGTTTTCCTTTCTGATTCTTTTGGCCTGCAATCATTTTTCACTCATGTTGCCCAGGCTTTAATATCTTTGAGCCTTCTCTCTCCAAATGACATATAATATCTATTATTTTCATATCTTTCCTCCATCTGCAAATAGTTCTTATGTGAAGCGTTCATTGACTGTGCTGTTCAAATCCATTGATGGTCTCTATCTCATTGCAGCATCGAACTATATTAGCCAATCATTTCAATTAAGTTTGTCGCAACATATTTTAATGAATGGGTGTGAAAGCTTATATATTTGAATGACATCATCCTGTATTGAGATTGTGTGGTATTCTGCAACTTTTTTTGTAGCTCTCGCAGAGGCCTCTGTCATTGTTAGGGAGCACTCTCCAGTGGTGAATCTGTTCATGTGCCTCTGGTTTAATGAGGTGGTGCGGTTTACTTCCAGGGATCAGTTGAGCTTCCCATATGTGCTATGGCGGCTGAAACTTGTGAAGAAAATTAATATGTTCCCTGTTTGCATTCGTAAAGATCTTGTCAATAGTATGGGCCACATTCGCAAGGCTAAGCCTCTGAATGTAAGCCGATTATCTTGAGCTACTTTGTCACTTCACTTTCTTGAAGCGTAGGAGACTTTGTATTGCCTGACTCATTCTTTAATTTATTCAGTTACATGGCTCGTTAGCTGCTTCCTTAGGTTTTTCTATTTTTTTTTTTTTCCTTTAGATGGTTTGTGGCTGATAACTTGTTTATTTGATTATTCGATCAGAGCCAATTAAAATGACTAACAACATTCGACCAATCCAACTAAAGATGAATAAGATACTATTTTTTTTCTTTATTGGTGATGATAAATTCAATCATATGAGCGTGAGAAACTTTATTTCTGAGTGACAATGAACTTTTTTCATCATTATTGCTTCTTTTCTAGGGTGAAATAATATCATGTTCACCAAAAAAATATCATCTGACCATATTTATTTGTTTTTTGAAAATGAGTACGAGGTGGTTTTTTAAACTAGTAGTTCTAAGTGAAAGCTCATTTCAAACTTTAAGCGTACTAATTATGCGCTTCTTTTTTTTTTCTTTTGTGTAAAAAAAGAAAATTTGTTGCACAAAAAAAAAAAAAAACTTTGCAAAATCTACAAATATCAAAATATTTTAACGTGTCTGTAAAATGATGTTGAAATATTGGGTGGTTGTTTTCTTTCTTCTTGCTGCGGGATTGACTTTGTTTGAGGCAACAAGAATTGGTCGGAAATCGAGGCTGGAGGCAAAGTCGGAAGTCGGCGGCACGGCGAGACCTATGGTAGACGAGCAGAAACTCGGAACTGAGAAGAAGTCGGTGTTGGACAATAAACCAGATGGGAATCTGAATAGACTTGATCCTGTAACTCGGATGGTTGCTGGAGTAAGAGAACGTAAGTTAGCATCAACATTGAAAGAACCTTATGGTTTCCTATGATTTATTTGTTTATTATTATTGTTTTTTTTTCCAGAGAGGATCTACTGATCTTGTGATAGAGAATAGGTTTTGATTTTACATTCGGGTGTTTGATGTGTCGTTTTAATTTCGCTACTTGGAAAGACGGGCAGCAGGGTCTGAAATGCACATGGTTTTTCAATTCCTTATGGCACGCTCGATTGTCTTATTTTGTTTCTTGCTGGAAATTAACCCTCTTTGGGCACTTTGAATGAGTGTATGTATGTGAGAGAGAGGGAGAGGATCTTAACTTATCTTGATATTTCGGATACACGAGAAGAACTAAAGTTGACATATATTTATGGGTTGTATCAGGTTGCTTGAAACTTCTGCCACCGAAAGAACTTGAACAATTGGATATTCCTGTGCGTGAAGGTTTTCCAGTTCCGGAGAATGATGTGAAATACATAACTGATAATGATAATTCATTGTTAGGTGATAAAATTTCCATGTCATGACAGAGCAAGGATGCAACAAGATTTAATCTATTTACCGGATACCAGACTCTCGACCAGAGAGAAAAGAGTTTTCAGGTTATGATCAACTTCTCACTAGTTTCTTTGCTTCCCTGACATCTGTGAAATCTCCCCTCTCTTGAATAGTGATTGGTTTTCCTAGTTCCCAATGTTTGCCTCTTTAAATGCTAGTCTTTGTTTTCACGCTCTAGAAATTCTTCAGTACAGGTGAATAGAACTGTTGAGGTACATTGCGGTTTTTACAGTGACAATGGGGGTTTCAGAATTTCTACTGAAGACAGAAATTACATGCAAACATGCACCCTTTGTGGTGTCAACATGTGCATTTGGCGGTGGAGATGATCTTTATCAACCAATTGGAATGTCAGATGCATCACTTCGCAAGGTTATTGTATATAGCTTTTGCTATTTTAAATTGCCTTATTGTACGTTTTAGTCATGTTCTCCTATTATCTTTCCAAAAATGCATTAAATAAGGGCGTACATACTTGACTCATGCAGGTTTGCTATGTTGCATTTTGGGATGAAATCACTTTAAGTGCACAGGAATCAGTGGGACATGTTATTGGTGAGGATGGATTTATTGGGAAGTGGCGTGTTATAGTTGTGAGGGATCTTCCTTTCACTGACCAAAGATTGAATGGCAAAATCCCGAAGGTAATAAGTTGTATAATGAAATTGATTAGACAATCAGATTTCACCTATATTTTTTTTTTCACCTTGATAGCCTTTTAAGTATGACATGAAAAATGTTGTATGCTACCATTTGCTGCTCTGTCTTTTGCTGGATTTATGACTGCAATCAGCTTCATTTTCTTTTTCATTGATGTATGGAATTTACAAAAATGATGGAAAATCCATGGATGATTACAAAAAGCTTTCCCAATTGATCAAAAGGAAGCATAAGAAGATGAAGCAAATAAATTAGACATTTTATCCCAAGATATAGCATAATAGACTACAAGATCAAAGAACTCTTTAAAGGCGTGTTCTTTATCCTTAAATACTTGTTGATTTCTTTCTTTCCAAATAACTGAAAAGAAGGCCCTAGTGATGTGCTTCCAAAGTAAGGCCTTGGCATCCTTGAAAGGGTGCTCTATCAAAACAAGGTTGAGAACGTTGTATCTCTAGGAAAAATCAAATACCAACGAGAAGAATTTTTTTTTTTTTTGATAAGAAACATCAAAGGATATGTATTATTCACAAAAAGGAGAAAACAACCTAAGGGCCAGGGTGGAGATCGCCCCACCCAAAAACTATCTCAAAAGGGCTCGCCAATCGTTAATAATCATAAGCAAGCTATAATTACAAAAGAACTTTTTGTGTGAGGAAATCCACCAAGAAGCTATATTTTGTACAGTGTTAGAAAAAAACTGAAAAGAGGACGATTTATCTCCAAAAGTTCTAGCGTTTCTCTCCTTCCACAAAAGCCACATGGTCGCTCTAAACGCGCATCCACCAATCACCTTAGCCTTTTTTTTCAGGTTCCACGCAATCAAACCTTCATCTAACCATTCATCCACTCTCCTCGGCAAGCAAAAGGACAACCCCAGTAAACCACCAATGAAATTCCAGGCCTTCTTGGCAAACTCACAGTGCAAAAACAAATGATCTATATTCTCACTCTCCCTAAGGCAAAGCCTGCGGCTTGAAGGAGATAGACACCAATTTCTAAGCTTTCTTTGCACTTTGTCATCCGTATTCAAGCTCCTATAAGCCACCGACCAGAGAAAGATTTTCACCTTTTTGGGGGAATTGTGCTTCCACATTTGCCCAGCTAAAGACTTACTGATTTTAGGGGATCTACCGTTCGAATTCCGGAGCATAGATTTACAAGTATAACTACCCGAAGTCTCCAATTTCCACACGATTCTATCCACCTCATTTCCCAACTGGATATTTTCCAGCATCTCAGTTAAGGCCACCCAACTACTCAACTCCAGGTCAAAAAGCCCTCTTCGCAGGCCTAGGTTCCAAGTTTGATTATTTTCATCCCAACACTCCTTAATAGAGGCATTCTTTTTGTAAGAGACATCAAAAAGATCTGGGAAAACAATCTTAAGAGGCCTCAGATCACACCACGCATCTTCCCAAAATCTTATATTCCTACCACAACTAACTTGGAATTTGGAGAATTCCTCAAAGTTGTTTTGATTCCCCTGAATATCTAGCCAAATCCTCCTGTTTTTTCCTTTCTTGATTAGCGTCGTTCTCCACCCGAATTTATCTATCCCATAAATACTGCTGATGACTTTCCTCCAGGTGGCATTTTCCTCATGAGCAAATCTCCAAAGCCACTTTGTTAGGAGGGCCTTGTTACGATGGCCTAAAGCACCCACACCAATGTCTCCATGGGACGTGGGCAAAGCCGCCCAATCCCATTTAACAAGGTTACAAGCAGGCTTAAAAGAACCACCATTCTATATGAAGTCTCTAATTATCTTCTCCATTCTTTTAATCACCTTCATAGGGGCTTTAAGGAGAGAAAAATAGTATATGGGCAAACTATTGAGGATAGATTGCGCAAGCGTAACCCTACCCCCTTTTGAAAGCTGCAAACTTTTCCACCCATCAATCTTTGCTTTTAATTTATCAACTAAAGGATTCCAAAACCCAACTCTGTGGTGGTTGCTGCCTAGGGAGAAATCGAGATACTTGATGGGGAATACTTCAACCTTACAGCCGAACCTATTAGCCCAACGCTCCAGCTCCTCCACTTGAATGTTAATCCCAATGATCGAGGATTTAGCCTGATTCAAAGATAGCCCAGCCCCTTTCATGGTAAGGTTCAAAATCTCCCACCATCTCTTCAGAACCAACTCCTCATGATCACTGAAAATGATAGTGTCGTCTGCATATTGCAATATGGATATCTCTAAGTTGTCTCTTCCCACCGGTAGCCCTTTGAGAATCTTCTTTTCAAGGCAACCAGGAGAATTGTGAATACGATTCCAAAACTGCCAGGCATACGAACAGTGTATGAACATGTCATTTTCTCTTTCATCATCCTTCTTACATAAAGGACACCAACCAGGAGAGATAGCCAGATAAGACATACGTCTCTAAAAGAAATCTTTGATATTGATGGCTCTATGAGATATTTTCCATAGGAAAAATTTGATCATATCATTTTTGTTTTCACTACTTGTAGTAAATAAGTCATTTTTTGTTTTGCATTTGGCTTAATACGAAATGAAAATATTTTCTTCAACTTCAATAAGTTGCATGCACAACTCATGTCATACTCTTGACGAATTAGACCGTACAAAATCTTGTTATTAGGCAGCGAACTTAACCCAAAGAGGATATTATTTAAACATGCAAAAGTAAAATTTCTATCCTACAAGGTCGGATTGCTTATGCGGCATTTTTGTCCTGTTCAGCATAAATGGCTCGTTCTCTCTTAAGTTGATTATTTGTATAGTGATATAGTTTTTTATCTGATTTCTGGGAATTGTAATTTATATTTTATATTTATTACATTTATAAACTTCGCTATATGGATTATTATATCATGTGCTGCTGTTATTAGATGTTGGGTCATCGTCTCTTCCCTAATGTGAAGTACTCCATTTGGGTAGATTCAAAGTCTCAATTCTGGAGGGATCCCCTAGGAGTGTTTGAAGCTCTTCTTTGGCGTTCAAATTATGAACTTGCAATATCACATGGAACTCGTAGTAGTGTCTATGATGAGGCTGGAGTTGTGGTCAAGAAACATAAGACCACCCCAGAAGAAGTTGAAGTGCAGATCAAACGGTACCGTTATGATCACTTCCCAGATGACGAGATTTAATGGACATAAAGGTATTATTAACTCTAAAATACTCTTCATAATTAGATTTTTTTAATTATAATTTACGGTTTACTTAATGACTGACATCATCTCAACTCAGTTATCATAAGAATATTTTCTTTAAGTATGGTAGATAAATTTTTATGTTTTGAGGAATAAAGGGCAATAATAACATTAGCCCCATGTTTTCCTTTCCGATTCTTTTGGCTTTAATATCTTTGAGCCTTCCTCTCCAAATGACATGTAATATCTATTATTTTCATATCTTTCCTCCATCTGCAAATAGTTCTTACGTGAAACGTTCATTGACTGTGCTGTTCAAATCCGTTGATGGTCTCTATCTCATTGCACCATTGAACTATATTAGCCAATCATTTGACGTTTCAATTAAGTTTGTCGAAATTTTTTTTAATGAATGGGTGTGAAAGCCTATATATTTGAATGACTTCATCTTGTATTGAGATTGTGTGGTATTCTGCAACTGTTTTTGCAGCTCTCAGAGACCTCTGTCATTGTTAGGGAGCACTCTCCAGTGGTGAATCTGTTCATGTGCCTCTGGTTTAATGAGGTGGTGCGGATTACTTCCCGGGATCAGCTGAGCTTCCCATATGTGCTATGGTGGCTGAAACTTGTGAAGAAAATCAGTATGTTCCCAAGCCTTTGAATGTAAGCCGATTATCTTGAGCTACTTTGTCACTTCACTTTCTTGAAGCGTGGGAGACTTTGTATTGCCTGATTCATTCTTTAATTTATTTAGAAGGGCTTTTGACCAGAGACTCTAGAGTTGTTGAGAGAAAGAAGGTTGGTCTCAATAAAGCTCGTAAAGCCCCACAATTCTCCAAGCCTTGAGGTTCCAACTCTTGTCAATTTTCCTCTCGAATTGTTTTCCATAGCCTCCTTTCCTATATTATTTGTACAACCCAGATGTTATCTTGTATTTTCTTTCCTACATTATTTGTACAACCCAAGGTCGTTTTTTCATGTTGATTTCTAGTTAAGCATTGAGGTATATACCTTATTAAATCGAATTGTGGTTAAAAAGGAAACAGTAGTTGGGAAGATTTGACATGTCAATAGGCTAAACTCTTGTTTGTTCTTTGTGGACATGCATGTCATTTAGAGTCAAAACGGTTTAATGGAAATGTAGATGGTTTTGCTAGATACTTCAAGATGTGACAAAGATCGTTCATAGAATAAATATCAAAATAGAAACTATTTATAAATGTTAAACCAATTTGTTTGAAATTTGAATCAGGAGGATTTTTATGCTGTAGTGGACTGGGCATACAAAATTGATCCATTTTGCTGCATATCAATGCATGGTATTACAGAGCGCTATCTTTCTGGACAGAAAGCTGATGCAGCAGGATTTGTTCGTCTTTTGCTTGGTGACTTGGAGTCAAGGATTTCCATGCAGTTTAATCATGTAAGTTTTTGGCAATAAGCTAAGGTTGTACACGTGTATGTGCATGTACACATTTGACTTGAAGCCAATGATAGCAGTATTACTTTCCGAGCTTTATGACACAGCCGGCTTTATTGAAATGTGCAAGTGTTTTACAGTTTGTTGATGAAGCTTGTCACCAGATAGAAAGAAACGAGAGAAATGTTAGGCAGATGGGTGTACTATCTTATATTCCAAGGTAAATCGAATCTGGAAGACTCGTGCATTTATTTCTTACAAATTTTTTCCAAGCTTGGGGATCAGGATATAGGATATTGCGAGTATTAATTGTTAACATCTTTGGTTGGGTTGCATAACTTAGAAGCTGCAGCTTTTAGTTCTAGCTGATTCATTCACTATCTTATATGCAGATGCACTCATCACAAGCTGTTGAATGTTGTTGCTTTGCAATTTATTTTTTTTGTTTTTTTTTATGGTATTGATATTGATGTTGTAATTGTTCAACTCTTAAAGTACCAAGACTTCCATGTTTGTATGTCTCAGATTATAATAGGTAAGAATCTAGCTAATTGTCAATTAATGATTACAGAGTTGTACATATTTTCTTGGACACATATACATATGCACTTCATCAGTGTATATGTATTTGTGTAGAATTGATGGGCCAAAGTTGTCGAGGATCCGGGTCAAATAAATTTATAATCACCGAACACTAAACTACTTTGCAGCAGTAGTGGCCAGGGTCGATCACAGGGAACAATTGGTTTTATTTTCAAGTTCTTTTATGTTTATATGTAAACGAAGGGGGAGGAAAATTGGATAAAATAAATAAGAGCAAGGAAAAATAAATTGCAAGAAAATAAATCGCAGAAAATAAAGAGCGGAAAAATAAAAGGGAATGGTTGAGAACCTTGGATTCATGCAATCGGTACATTCGGTGTTTGTTTGGATGAATCTTAATCACAGATTATCTAATGATAAAATTTACGTTTTAAGCCTAACGTACTCCTCAAAAAATCAGAGAGCCATAATATCCCTAATTTATTAACCCGACCAATGCATCGAAGCTAATCTAATTGATTACTAATTAACCTGGCTGAATTAACTAGCTACAATTGCATTATGATTTGGATAATTAGGTAGCCAATTTTATAACTAGGAAAAACCTACATTACAAAATTAACTAAGTGTCAAATTCTACGCCTAAAATAGAGCCACATGCTTCACCTATTAACTACCAATAGCGAATATGATTAAAACGAGGACAATTGGGGTTGTCAATCCCTACTCTCAATTATAATCATGAATAAAAATAGAATTCAACACATAAATAGTAAATTCAGAATGAAATACTTAGAATCTGCTAAAAATCCAAATCAAACTTACAACCAAGTTTCCGATTACATGAAAGTTGAGCTTACCTGTCATTTGGAATGTCGAACCTTGCTCCCGAGCTCGATCCACCATGTAAAACTAAGAAATCTACTCTAAACCCTAAGAAATATGAAAACTACAAAGACAATCAAAGGAAAAGAGGGGGAAAATGGCTAAAGAATGAAAGATGGAGGATAAAATCTACCCTAATCGCGAAACTGCACATTTATAATAAGTGACAGCTGTTGAAGGAGAAATTTTGGCCAATCACAAATTGCCACGTCATTATTTAAAATTAATGACGAAATTACAAATAATTAAATTTGGGACCAATTATAAATGGACATGTGTCCCAAATTTAATTTGAAGACAAAGTTGGCCAATTATAAATTTTTAGAGCCAAATGTACATTTGATCAATTAATTAAAAATAAATTATTTTGATCAAATTAATTAATTTGACCAATTAATTAAAAAAATAATAATTAATTGGATCAAATTTGATCTTTTAAATATTTGGGTTATGTGGTTTTTGGGTCAAATATAAATCAGACCCAAAACCAAATAGTTGGGCCCAAGTCCAATTTAAGCCCAAACCTGCAAAGGCTTTGGAAAACTCTATAAATAGGAGGCCTTAACTCATTTGGGAGGGGGAGCAGAAAGAAAGGAGGAGAATTTGGAAGCTCTCATTCAGATTCAGACGGAGTCAGACACACTCAGAAGAGCATTCAGAGTCTAGAGGCATTTAGACTAAGAAGCATTCAAGTTCAGTCAGAGAATCCAGAAGAGTCAGAAGCCAAAGAGTCTAGAGAATTCAGAAGAATTCGAGATTCAGAATTCAAAAGATTCAAGACTCAAAAGATTTGAAGACCAGAAGACTTCAAGAAGAGATCAACAAGCCAACCGACCGATCAAAAAGATCACCAAGTCAACAGCCCGATCATCCAAGAGGATCAACAAGCTAACAAGCCGATCCAACAGATCATCAAGCCAACAAGCCGATCCAAAAGAACATCAAGCCAGCAGGCCGATCATCCAGGAAGATTAACAAGTCAACAAGCCGATCCAAGAGATCATCAAGCCAACAGGCCGATCCAAGAGATCATCAAGCCAGTAGGCCGACCATCCAGGAAGATCAAAAAGCCAACAAGCCGATCCAAGAGATCATCAAGCCAACGGGCCGATCCAAGAGATCATCAAGCCAGCAGGCCGATCATCCAAGAAGATCAACAAGCCGATCCAAGAGATCATCAAGCCAACAGGCCGATCCAAAAGATCATCAAGCCAATAGGCCGATCCAAGAGATCATCAACCTAGTAGGCCGACCATCCAAGAAGCTCAACAAACCGGTCCAAGAAGATCAAAAAGTTAGAGACCAAAGTTTATATATTTGTGAGAGAGAATCAGAGGATTAACATTAGAGATTGTACACCCACACGCATACAAATATAAATACAAATATATTGTTTATTCCACGTGTTCCATCTTCGAAGTTACGTGTGAACAAATTGGCACGCCCAGTGGGACCATCTCTACCTCTCATCTCTCTCTCTTATCTCAAAACACAAGTGTAAACATGTCGTTCAAGACTTCTTCAATGATCGCTGTCATGAACAATTCTTACATGGGTTCTACTGCCCACTGTTGCTTCAATGAACTGACGTTGCAAGAAGATAAAGCTTCTATCGTTGCAGGCCAAGAAACAACCTTGCAGGGGGCATATACTAATGACAAGTTTCTTGTTAAGTATAACCCTTTGTTTGAACCTGATTCTGACGTAGTGACTGTCATGATGACTGAGACAAGAACTATGAAAGAAAAAATGACTGAGATGCAGGAGCACATCAACAACTTGATGAAGGTGATTGAAGAAAAAGATTCTCAAATTGAGCACCTAAAGATTCAAATTGAGAACCAACATATCGCTAAATCAAGTCAAACCCAAGTCGTAAAAAATCACGACAAAGGAAAGACTATAGTGCAAGATGATCAACCACAGTGTTCTGCTTCAATCGCTTCACTATCCATCCAACAACTCCAAGATATGATCACAAACTGTATCAGAGCTCAGTACGGTGGACCTACTCAAGATTCCCTCTTGTATTCCAAACCTTATACTAAGAGGATTGATAACTTGAGAATGCCAATCGGGTACCAGCCACCAAAATTTCAACAATTTGATGGAAAGGGCAATCCTAAACAACATATTGCCCACTTCGTTGAGACATGCAAGAACGCTGGTACTCGAGGGGACCTACTAGTCAAGCAGTTCGTTCGAACACTTAAAGGAAATGCCTTTGACTGGTATACTGATCTAGAACCCAAGTCAATAGACAGTTGGGAGGAATTCGAAAGAGAGTTTTTGAATCGCTTCTATAGCATCAGACGAACCGTTAGCATGTTCGAGCTCACCAACACTAAACAGCGAAAAGGTGAACTCGTTATTAACTACATAAATCGTTGGAGAGCCATGAGTCTAGATTGCAAGGATCTCCTCACTGAACTCTCTGCTGTTGAGATGTGCATTCAAGGCATGAATTGGGAACTCCTCTACATCCTTCAAGGTATAAAGCCTCGCACCTTTGAAGAACTAGCAACTCGCGCCCACAATATGGAGCTAAGTATTGCCAGGCAAGAAAACCAAGACATTCTACTTCTTAACTTGAAGATAGAAGAAAAGAACGCCGAAGCGACTACAGAAGAATCTATGGTTGTAAACACAATTCTTCTCGAGTCATCTTCAAAAGAAAAGCGACATGAAAATGGAACATGTCGCTTAACCTTAAAGGAAAAACAGAAGAAAATATATCCTTTCCCTGATTCTGACATCCCTGACATGTTGGAACAACTACTAGAAGCGCAACTAATAGAGCTTCCTAAGTGTAAGCGACCGGAAGAGATTGAGAAAGTCGATGATCCCAAGTATTGCAAGTATCATCGAGTTATTGGTCATTCAGTGGAAAGATGCTTTGTCTTAAAGGATTTAATTCTGAAGCTAGCTAAGGAAGGAAAAATTGAGCTCGACCTTGATGAAGTAGCTCAATCAAATCAAACTACAGTCAAAGGAAAGGATAGACATCAAAGAAAGAAGAATCCTAAGAAACCTCAACCTAAGAGGAAGAAAAGTAAAGAGTTTTCTCAACCTCGACAGCCGGTGACTTTGAATGAATTCTTCTCCAAAAATTTCCACAAAAAGGAAAAAGAAAACTTTGCAACTTCCTATTGCATCGATGTAGAAGAAGTTGACAATTCCAAGAAGGGTGAACAAAGGACTTCTGTCTTCGATCGCATCAAGCCTTCAACTACTCGTCCTTCGGTATTCCAAAGAATGAGTATGGTCGCGACAAAAGAAGAAAATCAATGTTCGATGTCCACCTCCACTCGACCTTCAGCTTTTCAAAGACTAAGTGTCTCCACATCGAAGAAAAGTCGATCTTCAATATCTGTCTTTGATCGCCTCAAAGTAATAAACGATCAACCTCAAAGAAAGATGGATAATTTAAAGGTGAAATTGTTCGATGAAGTAAGCAGTGACAAGAAGTTTCAAAGTATTGTCCCATCACGTATGAAAAGGAAGTTTTATGTTCTCATAAATACTGAAGGTTCCTTGAAGGTGAAGCCAAATCTCATTATCCTGACCAATCCTACAAGCGAAGGATCTGATCCAGACCATGATGAAGATAAGAGCTTTTAAAATGTAAATGCTCCATATTGCAAGAGCCTAAACTGCATGATGCTCCTAGCCCACATGAGCTAAAAATGTGAATGGTAAAAAAAAAAAAAACCAAATTGAACTACGTTATGACTTGATCCCTTTGCCTCAAGGGTACGTAGGCAGCTTAAAGAAAACTTTAAGTTTACTCTCTACAAACAAAAAAAAAGGTGCAACAAATAATGAAGCATGACAATACAAATTGAAGAAATCCTTCACTACTGGGGGCAACACAGCAAATTGAAGTTGTACACCGTTATAAATGTGAAGCTATGAGTTGGATGAATAAAAGAAGACTTTATTCCTCTAAATTCAATATCTCGCTAGCCTCAAGTTCGGTGTTTCACTCCCTAAGTTTGTTGTTCCCTCTTCATCAAGTTTGAAGGCTCTCACACGCTTCGCTGCAGTTTTTTCTCTCCAAGTTCGAAGGTTCTCGCACGCTTCGTTGCAGTTTTTTCTCTCCAAGTTCGAAGGTTCTCGCTCTCCAAGTTCGTTCTCACACTGCTTCGCTGCAGTTCCTTCTCTCCTCCAAGTTCGAGTTCGTTCTCACGCTGCTTCGCTGCAGTCTCTTCTCTCCAATTTTGAAGATCCTCACGTTGCTTCGCTGCGTTGGGAAATATGTATCTTAAAAATTAAGATTTACAGTTTTGAGACTCGAACTCGTGACCTAACATTCACTTGTTAATATATACATATATGTTATTCAGTCAACTCAGATTATTCTCAATCCAAATCTTGTCAAACCCAAAATCAACCAAAGTTTCAAACTCAAATTCTATTCCAAATGCAAGTTAAAATTGGATAGAATTTTACCTCAAGTCAAAAGTTTGGCATAATCCAAATTTTATCCCAAATGGACCAAAGTGCAAACTTAAATTCTATTCCAAATGCAAACTAAAATTGGATAGAATTTTACCTCAAATCAAAATTTGGGCATAATCCAGATTTTACCCAAACTTAAGTTCAAGTCAAAGTTTGCTGCCAAATAAGGAAAATCAAAATTTTGACCAAACTTCAAATTTTGATTAATTGGCGATAAAAGTGTGTCAAATAAAAAAAAAATAATCAAAATTTTGAACAAGATTCATATTTTGATTAAAATTGACACATCAAACGGAGTCAAAATCAAGAACAAATATCTTGCATTTTGATTCCAAATATCTTTTTCGAGATTCACTCACACATAGGTTGTGCCTAAATCTCGAAAAGGGGGCATTTGTTGAAGGAGAAATTTTGGCCAATCACAAATTGCTACGTCATTATTTAAAATTAATGACGAAATTACAAATAATTAAATTTGAGACCAATTATAAATGGACATGTGTCCCAAATTTAATTTGAAGAAAAAGTTGGCCAATTATAAAATTTTAGAGCCAAATGTACATTTGATCAATTAATTAAAAATAAATTATTTTGATCAAATTAATAAATTTGACCAATTAATTAAAAAAATAATAATTAATTGGATCAAATTTGATCTTTTAAATATTTGGGTCATGTGGTTTTTGGGTCAAATATAAATCAGACCCAAAACCAAATAGTTGGGCCCAACTCCAATTTAAGCCCAAACCTGCAAAGGCCTCTGGAAAACTCTACAAATAGGAGGCCTTGGCTCATTTGAGAGGGGGAGCAGAAAGAAAGGAAGAGATTTTGGAAGCTCTCATTCAGATTCAGACGGAGTCAGACACACTCAGAAGAGCATTCAGAGTCTAGAGGCATTCAGACTCAGAAGCATTCAAGTTCAGTCAGAGAATCCAGAAGTGTCAGAAGCCAAAAAGTCCAGAGAATTTAGAAGAATTCGAGATTCAGAATTCAAAAGATTCAAGACTCAAAAGATTTGAAGACTAGAAGACTTCAAGAAGAGATCAACAAGCCAACCGACCGATCAAAAAGATCACCAAGTCAGCAGGCCGATCATCCAAAAGGATCAACAAGCTAACAAATCGATCCAACAGATCATCAAACCAACAGGCCGATCCAAAAGAACATCAAGCCAGCAGGCCGATCATCTAGGAAGATTAACAAGTCAACAAGCCGATCCAAGAGATCATCAAGCCAACAGGCCGATCCAAGAGATCATCAAGCCAGTAGGCCGACCATCCGAAAGATCAGCAAGCCAACAAGCCGATCCAAGAGATCATCAAGCCAACAGGCCGATCCAAGAGATCATCAAGCCAGCAGGCCGATCACCCAAGAAGATCAACAAACCAACAAGCTGATCCAAGAGATCATCAAGCCAACAGGCCGATCCAAAAGATCATCAAGCCAATAGACCGATCCAAGTGATCATCAACCTAGTAGGCTGGCCATCCAAGAAGCTCAACAAACCGGTCCAAGAAGATCAAAAAGTTAGAGACCAAAGTTTATATATTTGTGAGAGAGAATCAGACGAATATATTAGAGATTGTACACCCACAAGCATACAAAAATAAATACAAATATATTGTTTATTCCACGTGTTCCATCTTCGAAGTTACGTGTGAACAACAGCGTCTCGACGTTGATGGTGTTTTCGCCTGCTTTTGATTTCTGTAGCGTCGGGACACTATATTTGCAGCGTTGGGACACTATATTTGCAGCGTTGGGACACTACTTTTAATTACCAAAATGCCCTTCTTTATCCCGAGAACACCAAAATGATCTATACGTCAATAAGACTCAAAATTAGTCAATTTTCACAAATAATAACGTTAGGATAAACAAGATTTACGGAAATAATTAGCACTAATTTGGTGCTATCAAAAATCAATCTTTATTTGGTTGGATTATGGCCCTGCGAGGTTCTACTAAGTTATATCCATCATTCTTATGGGGCATCATTTTAAAGAAGAGCTAAGAAGCACGGACACGGACACGGCGACACGCCAATTTCTAAAAATATAGGACATGACACGTTGGGGACATGTTATTAATTTATTTTTTATATAAATATTATATGTATATATATTGTCATAGTAATACACGTTACTAACTTACCTTGAAGGAGAGATCGAAGGAGGAGAAAAATCGTACATGGAAGAGATGAGAGATCAAAGGACGATAAAAATTGGGAGGAGAAATTAGAGGGAGAGAGATGTAATCGGGTTGTAAAAGTCAGGGGGAGAGAGAAAGTGCACTGAATCAGTCGCGGTAGTAGATATCTTAGGGTTTTAAGTTTTAACTTTTATCTTTTATGTTTTAAATTATAAACATGGGTTGGGCTGGGCTTTTTAAAATGTAAAAGTCTAAGGGGTGGGCTTTATAAAACAACGTGTTTCCCTCCAGACGTGTCTGGACGGTGTCCCTCACGTGTCCAGACAAGTTCAAAATTTAAAAAAAAAAATTGGATATGCAAAATAGTGGGTCCGACACGTGTCAGCCATGTGTCGGAGTGTATCTGTGTTGGATACGTGTCCGTGCATCTTAGAAGAAGATAAAACGACTATTTGGTTGAATTTCATTAGGGCATTCATTCGGAGCGTATGGTTGGAGCCGAATGATCGCATCTTCAAACAAGACACAAGATATTTCAAAGTTTATTGGACACGGACACGCGACACACCAATGACTCGACACGGACACGGCGACATGCCAATTTCTAAAAATATAGGACACGACACGTTGGGGACACGTTATTAATTTTTTATTTTTTTTTATATATTATATGTATATATATTATCTGCCAAAGCGAGCTTAGCTCAGCGGTAATTGACATGTATCCTGACCAAGAGGTCAAAGGTTCAAAACCCCCACCCACAAATGTTGATGTACTAAAAAAAATGTATATATATTGTCATATTAAATAAATCAACCAAACATAAAAGATATTTCTGCCCAACCTTGAAATTTAAAAACTTAAAAAGCCCAAACCCAGTCCAATTAAAACATAAAACATAATTCTCAAAGAAACCCTAGCTTTTTAATGATAGTAACCCTAGCAGCCGACAGTACCATCAAAGCTGGGTGTTTTCTTAGTTTTCTTTTCTCCTTTCCTTTGAAATTTTCGGCACTTTCAAATTTTCGACATTTTCCTCCGATTTCTCATCCCTCTCGTGTACGAGGTAAGAGTTTTAGTTTGTTTTAGTTGGTTTGTTTTTTAATTTCTCCTCCCTAGTTTGTTTTGTAAGCCAAGCTTTCTAAGTTTTGTAATTTCGTTTTAAAATTCGAACATGATTTAGGTTTGGAAATCTGTCTGGACGTGTCCGGACCGTGTCTCTCACGTGTCCAGACGTGTCAGATATGTGTTTGACACGGACACTTCATCCAACATTGTATGTTGTAGGGAAAAATTCTGTCGAGCTTGCAACATTAAATGAATCACGTCAGGACTTGCTCGATGGAATTTAGGTGATACTTTTTTTTTTTAGATAATCTCATTTCAATAAATCAAGAACAAATACAATGAGAAATACACTTACAATGGGTAAGAACCCCCATTGAAACTAGCAATTGTGGAAAATTTGAAAGCCACAAAATGGATCTTTTGGTACTTAAAGCCTTCTTTGTCAAGATGTCCGCTCTGCAATTTCTAGTTCTAGAAATGTAAAATATATGAAAGGAGGAGCAAGCCTTGCCCGTATCTTGAATTTGAGCAATCCAATGGTGAACCTCCGGAGTATCCTATTGCTCTCCTTTCACCATATTCACAGCGGTCAGAGAATCTGAATAGATATGTACGTCTTTGTATTGTAGTCGTTGGAACAACCGAATACCATGTAATATGGCTTGTACTTCTGCTGCCAAAGGCATAAACGTGATCTAATCTATCATAGACATAGCTCCCTGAATATGATCATCGTTAGAAGTAATCACTATGCCATAACCCAATCCCGTTTTCTACATATCAATCGCTGCATCTATATACATCTGGACACCATACTGCCTATGACCATCCTATATTTCATTTGTGTCACCACTTACATGTCTTTCTATTTCACACCAATTACGGCTTCTGATCTCACTCCAATATTTAGGCCCCGTTTGGTTCATGATCCGTTTTCGTTTTTATGTTTTCAAAAATAAAAAATACAAAGGGAAACCATGAAAACGTGTTTGGTATACCTATTTTCAAAAACAATTTTCGAAAAAAACTCAAAAAATGGCCTGTTTTCAAAAACAATAAAATGTTGTTTTCATTGTTTTCCAATTTTGTTTTCAAAATAATGGAAACACGAGATACAACTTAAAAGCCACAGGATACATTTTTCTTTCCATCAAACAATGTTGCATTATCTACAAACAATATTTTTTTATTTTTGATATTCAAATTCTCTTCGACTCTAAAGGGAAAAAAATACAAAATTACTGTTGTGTAAATAGTGTGTTTGATTGATACTGATGTTTTGGTTGTTATTTTTACTTTTTACATAATTCTACCTATTTTGATATACTCTTCCACTTTACAAATCAAGAGTTTCGTATAATACAACTATATGTTATATCTTTTTTTCCTTATAATTTCAATTCCAACAAATTTTTTTTTTTTTTGAAGAATCAATTCCAACATCATTGATTTATAATCTCTCTAAAAATGAATAAAAGTCAAGTAGAAAAATAATCATATTAAATTAACTTTTTCTAAAAAAAATTAATTTTACTAAGCATATATTAATATTTTCATGCATTTTCAAATTCATAACCAAACACAGTTTTCAAATTTTGAATTCAAATTTAAAGTTTTTAAATTGGAACCAAACATGTTTTTAGATATAATGGAAATAAGAAATTTGTTTTCGTTTTCGGCTGAATTCTTTATTTTCGAAATCAATTTTCAAATCACGAACCAAACTGGGCCTTAGAAATCCATTCACATCTCTCCTACGAGTCCATTATTGGTTTACCATTCCTTATTCCATTCCTATCATTCCATATTGCCCAAAAAGCTTTGCACACCTTTTCTAATTCCTCCTCTTTCAGCGTATTTGCTAGCATCATAATACGATCTGCAAAGTTATTTTGAGTTGCAATATGTGAATCCACTCGAACAAAAATGTTATCATATATATTTTTAGCTCTCTTGCATCCACATAATGCATGATCACTTGTCTCTTGATGAAAGAAACATGGTTTGCAGTAAGGGGATACATTTGTACCTCTTTGCTGAAGGCAAAAATTAGTAGGCAAGCATTCATGAACAACTCTCCAAATGAATAGTTTTATCTTTGAGGGGATCTTCAATTTCCATAATGTAGTCCACCATTTCCGTTGCTAATTGGTGCTGGATGATGTTGATCCCACCCATTGCAACATGGCAAGTTTATTTCCGCTTTTCACGGTGTATTCAACTTTGTTCTCATAGTGCCAAATCCACTTATCTTCCTCACTACGAACATTAATAGGAAGCGCATAGATTATTTGTATGTCCTCATTAGTCACATACTTTTTAAGCTCCGCTACATTCCAACTCAAAGATGGAGTAATGAAACGCTCAACCATGAGCCCTTCTTCTAGAGGTCTTCCTGGCAAACCCTTTGGTTTAAATGTGACTTCCTTGAGAATCCAAGGATCATTAAAGAATTTGATGAACTTCCCATTGCCAACCTGCCTATGCATGCCCCCCGGCACCCATACAAAACCTCTCCAAAACACCGAGCTATTTGATTTAATAGGGGCATTAAGCAAGGAGTCCTGAAAAGCATATCGACCTTAAAACACTTTAGATGCTAGCAAGTGGGGCTTTGTGAACAAACGCCAAACTTGTTTAGCTAACAAAGCTTTATTCAAACAGCTTAAATCACGAAAGCTTAGCCCACTTGTTTCTTTTGGTTTGCATAAAATATCCCACTTCTTCTAATGAATTTTCCACGTTGTCTCCGATGAACCCAACCAAAATCTTGCCATACACTTATGGAGATCATTACATAAAGACTGAGGCAAGCAAAAACAGCTCATTATGTATGTTTGGATAGCTTGTGCCACACTTTTAATTAGCACTTCCTTTCCCCCAATAGAGAAAAAATTACTTTTCCATCCTTGTAATGTTCTCCACACCCTTTGTTTAATCTGAATAAAATCTTCATTACATTTTCTAGAAAAAGATGTTGGGACCCCCAAACACTTGCCTAAAGTAGGTACTACAGGTATATGCAGAATCTCAGATAAGATTGAGCTAAATTCTGGAGAAACATTGGGAGAGAAATATAATGCTGACTTGCTAAAGTTAACAGTATGGACCGAAACGAGTTCATAATCTTTTAACAAAGAATGCACCTTCCACACTTCTTCTATGGATGCCTTACAAAAAAGTAGACTATCGTCAGCAAAAAAAAGGTGAGAAATGGATGGACAGTGCTTTCTCGGCTTCAAACCCGTGAGTTGCCGCCTATTTTGAGCCCCTATTATCATAAATGAAAAAGCTTCTGAACACAATAGAAATAAATAAGGGGATAATAGATCTCCTTGCCTTAATCCACGTTGAGGGATAATGTGACCTGTCGACCTACCATTGATCAAAATGGAAAAATTTGATGTAGAAATACAATCCATAATCAAATCCACCAATTTAGGATGGAACCCAATTTTCAGCATAACTCGCTTCAAGAAAGCCCATTCTACTATGTCATATGCTTTACTCATATCCAATTTTAGAGCTAACCAACCAGCCCTTCCTTTCTTCCTAGCTTTAATAGTGTGTAGGCATTCATGCCCCACGATTCAGATATAATGTCTTATAATACCCATTTCATTTCGTTGACCAAAACTTTAGCCACTATTTTATAAGAAACATTGCACAGACTAATTGGTCTAAAATCAGCCACCATTTTAGGTTGATTAACCTTTGGAATGAGAGCAATAAAAGTGTCATTCCAGTCCTTGACTAATCGTTTTTTATTCAATATGTCTAAACAGTTTGAGATTGTGGTGTTACCTACCTCAATCCAGTATTTCTGATAAAACAAGCAGGGAAGCCATCGGGACCTGGGGCTTTGGATGGATGCATCTGCTTGATTGCTCTTTCGATCTTGCGTCTAGTAAACGGTGCTAGTAGCTGGGCATTCATGCTATCCGATACCTTGGGTGTCATATCTTGTAGAATAGAACAATTGGAATCGAAATCCAGATTAGAGGATGAAAAAATATCTTTGAAGTATGTTTCAAAAGAGGTGTCAATCATGTTTCTATCTGTAGTCCATACTCCATCATGGTTACAAATTCCTATTATTTCATTTCTCTTCTTCCTCACAGATGTTTTCTTATGGAACCACCAAGTATTTTTGTCTCCCCAGTTGAGTCAATTTTTTCGGGATCTTTGCTTCCAATAAATTTTTTCATCTTCTAGCAGTGTATCCAAACGATCTTCAATAGCTCTAATCTTACAGAAATCCCAAGGAGGAGTCTGATTATACAGATCCTGCAGCATAGCCTGATGACGATTTATATTCTTAATGCCAGACAACGTACCTTTACCCCATCTTTGCAAACTTAATTTACAATGTTGAAGACACCTTTCCAAAATAGGGGCATTTGAACCATTATTACTACCTTGCCACCTTCTTGCTCGTTGTATAACATCCTTGCAATCTTGTTGGAGAGTCCACACTTCCTCAAAGCGAAAAACTCTACCTGAGCGGTTATTATTACTCGCTTTCGAAATGGTTGGATAAATACCCAACATAATGGGTATGGGTCTATGATCGAACCTAGCCCAATCCAGGTGCACCACCTGAAATTCTGGAAATAGCTGAATATAAGCTTCATTGGCTAGAAATCAATATTGCTGAATATAAGCTTCATTGGCTAGAAATCAATCCAGCCGCTCATTAATCTGATTGCGTCGTTCCTGTCTATTGGACCAAGTGAATATATCTCCCACATAATCCAAATCCTGTAAACCATAGTCGTCCAAAACATGACAACATCTATCCAATTGAGCTGAACGTAAAGGAGCCCCACCTTCTTTCTCTTCAAGCAACAAAGTTGCATTAAAATCACCACCAACAACCCATGCTGAATCATCAAAATCTTTGGTTTGCATGTGGATGTCCATATATACCCGAAAATCTCCAACATTTTGAATTCCAAGAAATTGAAGCATCAATGTGAAATTGCGTGAACGATATTGCTACATCTACTTCATCAATCCACATCAAACAAAGACCACCACTGCATCCCACACAATCCACAACGAAACACCCAACGTAATTCAAAGACAATTTTATTTTATTAATAGTTCTCGCATTCGCGGTACATTTAGTTTACAACAAGAAAAGTAATTGAGGATTATAGTGACGAATCCCATCACTAACTACTCGGAATGTCCTAAGATTCTCCAATCCACGGACATTCCAACGTAAGAATTTCTTCTCTCTCAGTGGGGCTGTTGCTCAGCCTCCACCGAAATTCATTGCCTTCGTTCAAGTTATCTCCCTCATTACGAGCACGTTTCCTTGAACCACCAATGAGTCCACTTGCCGGTGATACTCCTTTGTTTTACATACCTTGTGCATTGTTTTCACCATATTATTTTTCTCCTAACTGATAAATGATAACTGACCATAAATTCATAAAGAGAATAAACTTAACAGGCTTTGGGTATCAATTACATAGGATTTATCGGTATCATTCTTTTGTTTATGTTTGAGAGCCTTCTGGAAAAGCTTGTGTATCTCCATTACTTTGTATAAACCACGAGTTCATGAGGCTAGCTACTTGACGTAGTTAAATAATCATCTATGCTATATATTCTGTATATTTGGTGTTGCCAAAGTCGTTTTTGAGGCATATACCCTGAAATAGTCAAATATTCAAAACGACCAAATTCGGCAAATCTGATTTTGGGTGTCAATTGAAATTTTTTTCATGAATATAATAAAACACACCCCATACAGATTTTCTCCTATGAAAAGGGTAATTTTCATATAAAAAGTTCACAGTGGCTTTGTACATTTGACATCGCTTTACTTGGAAGTTAAAACCAAGATTAGTAGCCTTACATAGATTGAAGTACAAATATGAATTCTTTGAAAACAAACTTTTGCATGTTCAAGTTGAATCAAGCTAGTAGCTTTAGACGGTTTGAAGTACAAATATATTCTCTTTCAAATGTTTAATTTTTGTGCACTAAAAGAAAGAACAATCAACTTTGTTTAGTTGAATAAACCTTATGAAGATTCGATTTTTGAATGGGCAATAGCCACTACCAAACTTTTAATTACACAGTTCTCCAGTTAGTTTTTTTTTTTTTGACAACATGTGGAATGTGGGGTGAGGGATTGAACCTTCGGAATATAAGTTTTATGCCAATTGAGACATGCTCTTGTTGGCACAGTTCTCCCGTTAGTAGTAGACGCTCGAGCTGTGAAAATATTTCACTGATTCAAACTACAAAAATCCAGTTCCGGCATTTAAGAAAAATCTCTCACGTACATTAACATCCTGCTTTTCTGAAATTGCAATCTCTGAGAAGTCCAATCAATGCAAGCAAATTCAGCTGTCAAATTTCATGGTCAAATCAATCGTGTTGAACATGATGGAAAGAAAATGACATGAATTTAAAAAAATTGCAGCTAATGTACAATACGTTTGGAAGATTTTTTTTTTTTTAATAAAAAAAAGCGTTTGGAAGAAACACTCAAAAGATTGATTAATCTTAGTATTCCCACAAACGACTCAAAAGTGCTTGAGAAATAATCACAGAAACAATCTTAGTTTGAATTAAACCAGAGTCTTCTCATCATCGTTGCACTTGTGCTTATGCCACACTACCATAGAAACACAGTTTCAATCAAATCGAAATCATCCTTGTGAAATAAATTGGGTTAAGATTGAAAACCAAATGGAAGGAAAATCGTCATAAAAAACTTCAGCCCTCAAAATCGTAGAAATCACATAAAATATTGGTCAGAATCGACCAAAGGAAAGAAGATTAGATTCCTCCTGTTTTCGAATGTTTCATTGACGAAAATGAGGAAGAAAAAAATGTGAATCTTTACACAAAAGAAAAGAAGACAAATGACAGATAAGGAAGTTTGATTTCTCTCAGACAAATGCCTCGTTTTGTCATCACAGGTGAATGGATTAGAGATCGGACTCGTCATCATTTTTCATCATCACAGAGAAAAAACCTCCACATTGGGAAAAACTACCAACAAAATTCAATCAAGAAAAAAAGAGAGAAACCCTAAGTCTTGAACTTGCAGAAAATTTGAGAAGAACAGAGACGAGCGACGAAGCTTTGACTGAAGAAAACGGGGAGATTGCTTTCTCGAATCAGCCGCATATGTTTACTACTTATAGGCAGAGTGATGCTAGGGCTTATCGTCTCTAGTCAATGACGAAATTGCCCCTTCTTAATGAGTCGACTTCGATCTAGTGGACTCTATTCCTAATCCTAGTAGAAGGTCATAGAACTGAATTGCACAAAAAATTGACAGCAATTAGCGGAAAATTAAAGTGGGATTAAAGGTAGCTTAATGAGAAGTCTTGCATGGGGGTGGTGTAATCCACCACCTCCTAAAATTCAATCAACTTTTTTTAATTTAAAATCAAATTCAAAATTCAATTTTAATTTTAAAAAACAATTTCTTTTTAATTTTAAATTATATTAATTTAACTAATTAATATTAAATAAAATTAATTTGAAATAATTAATTAAAAATTTAACTAATTAAATTAAATTAATATCAAATATTAAATTAATATTTTACACCTAATCCCGACTCTTTGAAATTTGATTCCTCGAATATGAATCCCTATTCACGTATACAATATTTAAATCACATTTAAATATTACCAACTCTCTTAAATTATAGTTAAATTCAAAATTAAACCATTATGCCGATAATATCGTATATAGTCGACGTTAATTCCTTAAACCGAATTTGAACGATTCAAACTCTTCCATCATACTTGTTCTAAGGTTTGTTCCTATATGAGCTAGCAAGGGGACCTAATGGACCTAAGAGCATGGGCTCCAACGATACGAGAATAACTGGTTAAACTCATTAACCTAGTTAATCAATATTTGTTAGCTACCGGGACACTCCACTATAACATAGTAGCTGCACTCCTCTCACTGTAGATATATTTCTGTCCACTCAATATAACAATGATTAGTAAGTCGATCCTTCACAGGTTATTCGTAACTACAGCTGGGTCAAATGTCCGTTTTACCCCTAAAGTTACTTCTTGTTCCTTAAGTCCCACTGATCCTCTCGGGCCAATGAGAGGGTGGGGCCCCTTTTTCAAGACTCGGAGTCAGCACTTAAGGGAACAACCTCTTTACTATCCCTAAAACGAGTAGGAGTGAATTCCATCTTGCAGGACTATGTCCCCAGCTATCTACCTGGTCTCATCCCCAAAATAGTAGGCTTATTGAGTCGACAAACTCGAGGCACTCTCACGAATGCAAATCAAAGGACAATCGCGAATAAATAAGAGTTCATAGTTATCTCAGAATTAAGATCGAGTTACCTAGGTCATCGCATGAAATAGTCAGTTTCATCAGTAAACGACGTTATAAAGTGAAAGTGACTTATCTCACAGTCTGGTCTTATGCAAACTCATTGCATAGGATGCCCCCACTCACATGTCACTACATGAACGATTCAGGAACACATCGTTTGTACTAAATACAAAGTGAGTCGCGTCCATATTGTCCCCAGGATAAGGTACCCAACCTTATCCCTGTACTATAGACCATTTAGGCTATTACTTGAACTTGATCCACTTTTATGTCACTACATAAAGTTCAAGTATTCATTATTTAGCAAAGGGTTCTTAGTTTATTATATTTGTGGTTATTTAGGCAAGATTAACACATATAGAATCAATAACGCTTTATTGAAAGAAATAACTCTTTATTAACGAATAGTCAAGTATTACATTTACTATCTACAAGTTTTAGGGCATAAAAATCCAACACTGTAGATATATTTATGTCCAATCGATATAACCATAATTGATGTGCTTAGTGAGATTTATGATTTAATTGAATTGAACTTAACTAAGACAACCTCGATTACATGAACCTTAAGGTATTGACTCAACTCTCGCTATTCTTTCGCTTTCTATTTCCAACACTCTTTACTTTCCATAATTGATTTTCTCACTTTTTCTCAATATCCCTCTTTTTGTTACTTAAACGGAAAATATAATTAAATTTCGTGTGCATAGACTCTCTGTGATCGACCCCGGCCACTACTGCTACAAGTTAGTTTTGAGTGTCGTGGATGAAAAATTTATTTGATACGACCCTCGACAAGTCGTCTATTAGGGGTGTTCATCTTCAGACAGAAAACCGACACGACCGACCGAAACCGACCGAACCGACGGCAGTCGGTCGGTTAGCCGACAAGTCGGTTGGCGTCGGTTCTTACATTGGGGAGATCGGTCGGTCGGCCAAAAAATTTTACACATAACCGACCGACCGACCGATATATTTATATATATAAAAAAAACCATTTTTTTTAAAAACACATAACTGACCGACCGACAGACCGAATTTACACATAACCGACCGACCGCCCAATATATTTATATATAAAAAACCATTTTTTTTAAAAAAACACATAACTTACCGACCGACCTATCGATTTTACACAAAACCACCGACCGCCGTTCTTCATCTCAATTCTCATGATCTTTAAAAAAAAAACCGACCGAACCGACCGTTCGATTGGTCGGCTGGCAGCACCCATCGAAAAGTCGTCGGTTTCCAGTTTTATGGAAAAACCGACAGACCGATGAACACCCCTATCGTCTATCAAAACCTAATCCAAACCTCAGGGACCAAAAGTGTATTTTTTCCAATTTTATTTGACATTGACCCTTAAGAAATTGTTTCATCACTAAGTTCTACCATTTAACAAGGAAAGTAACTCTTATCGATAGGTGATTAACAACAACAGAACCAGAAACTAAAAACATCCACCTAAGAATTCAACATCAAGCATCATTATCCTATGCAGGATGAAAATAAAGGAAACATAACACAAGCTACTAAGGTTCTTCCTCAAACGCCTCCTCCTCCGCATCACCGTGGGCATGACAGTTCACCAAACTTGCATCATCTAAAATGTTGGGGAAAGAGAGGGGGAGAGTATCAGTACAACCACGTACTGGTAAGTAGCTCACGCTTGGTGAGCCAACAAGCGTCAAACAGTTTCATTCAACATCCTTCTCACACGCATCCATCATGCTTTTAAAGCCGTAAAACAACCAACATACTTGCAACGATACATGCATCTCACACTATGAAACACACCCTCTAACATCACATGATTTTTGTGTCATGCTACGCACCTAACTCATGAATTACGCGTCTTTCTACACAAACCCATTAATTACGCGCCATGCAACGCACCTAACACATGAATTACGCGTCATGCTACACACCTACAACATGAATTACGCGCCATGCAACATACTAACACACTAGAATCATCTTACAACTCTACCATGCTACATAGCTAGCCAACAACACATCATGCTCAAACTCAACCATTTCAACATGTTTTTAACACAACAATTCATGCTCAAGCTCAAACACTTCAACATGCTTATAACACAACAAATCATGTTTTACAACAAGTAAGAGATTAAAGCAAGTAACAAACAAATATACTTCATGCGATCAAACAAAATCATCAAGCAGAAACTACTTACCTAAAGCGATTACTAAACAATCCAATGAAGTCTTTCTTGCTTTCAACCTACCAGGCAAGTCTAACACCTGAAGCAAGTTCGAATTCCAAACCAACCACACCCAAGCATTAGAAACTAACCTAAAAGAATTTAAGCATAATTTTAGGAGCCCAGGGGACAGTATTACTTGCCGAATACCACCCAACAAAGGCAACTACCTTGATGGAATTTGCACAAATTAATAAGCTCCAATTGGACTCACAACTACAACCAAAACTACTTAAACATAATGGACAAGTCTAAACTAAAGCAAGTATCTTAAAACATGGCGTTAGGGGACAAAACTTACCCAAAATGAACCAATTCCTTGCTGGACAGTGAATAAAAATCCCGCAAAATAAAAACCCAAAGCCATTGGACAATGGGCAACCACGTCTAAGGCTTTACGAGCTTTGGGTGTTCGCTAAACGCCAAATTTAAGGCTACACAGCCACTGGACAACAAGAAAAAACTCCTCAATAATGCATTTTAGAATCCTATATAACGATCAAGTAACTCGAATTTGACATTGATAATTAATGGGTATTAAAAGTAAAGGTATTTTGAACTAAAGACAACGAAGGCTCAATTGCAATTAGATCGATTTGCTTGACTTGATTTTTAATTGTTTTGTTAACTTGGTTAGTGATAGGCTTGTTGTGTGATTATGTTGAAAGGTGTGTTAACCCAAGTTGTTCCTAGTTTATATGAATCTAGCTAACGATCCAATTCACGTAATGTAATTAGTTTCTTATTAATTAGATGTCATTGGTAAGAATTATAATTAGACTTCGACTTTGATGTGTTGGTCAGGTTGGAAAGGTTAGTGGGTCCTTAATCACTGGTTCTAGTGACAGTTAGACAATTAGATAATAATTCAATTAATTTTAAGAGTCAATGATTGAGAGTGCCAAACTAAAATTAGGATAACGAATTGCGCAATCCCGAGGTAAGATTAGTCAATCCACCCTTTTTATTTTCTTTATTTTTAATTTTTAGCATTTTAATTTCTTTCATTGCAATTCCTCCACACCATACCCCCCCAGGTTACTAATCGAAGAACCTCTAACTATTTAATTAATTACGGTTGCTCTCGGTGTTCGACCTCGACCACTATTTCTACAAAATAGTTGTAGTGGCGTGGATTTATAAATTTATTTGATACGACCCTCGACAAGTCATTCTATCAACTTGCTGCTTTAAATTTTCTGTCTTTTTGGTAAATTATAAGTTGATGTCAAATTTGTAGCAAAAAGTATTCAAATTTCAATACATTGTGATGATGGAGGGTTTTAAATTTTCGTCAACATGTCGATGATAACTCTTAGAAATAAGAGTTATTGGCCAAGATTTTAGGGCTTTTAGGCTTAATTTTACCTTAAGTTGATGCTAATTGAGTTGGGTCTTAATGAATTTTGTGGTGTTTAATGAGAGTGTTTATTGATGGCTTTGGGTGTTTAATTTCACTCTAATTTCGTACTTAAGCTGACCTGGAGCTTCAATTTGCAAAGATAATGCTACAGCGTGAGCTGGCAGAGGCAGAATGGCAGCTGGTGCTGTTTTGCACGTGGACAGATTCATTAATTGATGTGGCATTCCCAGCTGGAGGCTGAAGCTATTTTCAGCCATTAGAAGGGTTTCCAAGTGGGCAAGGCTTGTCTAATCAGCCCTGAAACTCACAATTGTGGCTGGGTATATAAGGAAAGAGGACCAAATTTGGAAAAAGAGGCTGGAGAAGAAGGGAACTCACGATTGGGAGCTGATTGAAGGAGAAAAACAGAGGAAAAACAGAGGGGGAGCTTCCGTGGAGTCCATATTCAGCTTGGGAAAGCTGGATTTGAGCTTGGGAGCTTCTTCTTTGGCCTTTTCTTCTCATCTTTTATCTTCCTATTGATATTAGTTGTGTTAGAAGCTAAAATCATGTTTTGTATGAGCATTCTCTGCTGTATTGAGCTTGTTTCTTCTTTTATCATGAACTAATCCTCTTTAGGTGAGGATTAGGGATCCTATATTGTAACGAGGGGTTGTTTATAGTTGAACCGTGCTATTTTCATCTTAAAGTAAAGTGTTCTTCAATGTTTAAGCTGGAATTTCGATTGGCCATCCATTTTCTAGCATTGTTGTTGGGTGTTTGGGAAAACATTTGATAGCCGATTACTTTACTTTACCTTAGTCTTTAACGATCATGAAAATGAGTGGGTATTTAGGAATAAATCACCCCTAAGGCACTAATTAGATTGAGCTAAAAATAAGGGGTTAAATGGGAGTTTAATCGCCTTAATCTATGGAGAATTGGAAAATTCCCGTTGAAAATCTGGGTGAGATGAATTAGCACAGTTTTCGCTATAGCAATCCCTGGAAACAATATAGAGTATTCCTAATCCGAGCCTTAATTCTCCTCTGCTTTCGCCGTTTTTCTTGCATCATTTGCTTTCAATACTCTTTAATTTCATCTAAGTTAGTTTACATTTGTGCGCTTTAGTTGGTAAATGATATTTTTGTCCTTGGTTACTTGAATTTCGCCGAAAATCATGCTTAGAAGTAGTAAATTTCATTAACTTAATCCCTGTGGAGACGATCTTGAATTACTTATCACTTGCTGCCATGACGTGTATACTTGCACGTTTTTTAGCTATTTGTGAAGATTTCTTGCATAATTATAATCACATTGCACAAGGCAACAAGTTTTTGGCGCCGTTGCCAGGGACTGAGTAGATTTTCGCTATTTTTAAGTTGAAATTCAGTGAAATTGGTGCTAAAACAGAATCTAAACTTTGTTGTTTGATTTTGCAGGTGTTGGTAGCTGTTTATGAACGAATTCCCTGATTTGGAATTCAATTTTGATCCCGAAATTGAAAGGACTTTTCACAGGAGAGAAGGAGAGAGTAAAGAGAAAGGAACAACAGGATGGATCCACCGCCCCTTTTACCTCCGGGAGTTCAAGGAAATCAGCCACTTAATCCTGAGAGAAATCAGCAACAGGGGATAGACATTCAAGCTGAGAACCCTGTCTTGATAGCCAATGATAGGGGAAGGGCTATCAGAGCTTATGCAGTCCCTACTTTCAATCAGTTGCATCCGGGGATAGCAAGGCCAGAGATTCAGGCTCAGAATTTTGAGATGAAGCCTGTGATGTATCAGATGCTGCAAATAGTGGGTCAGTTTCATGGGTTACCTTCAGAAGACCCGCATTTGCACCTTAAATCTTTCTTGGGAGTAAGCGACTCGTTCAGAATTCAAGGAGTTTCCCAAGACGCGTTGAGGCTAACTTTATTCCCTTATTCTTTGAGGGATGGAGCTAAGGCTTGTTTGAACAACTTTGCCCCCGGCTCTATCACTACTTGGAATGAGCTAGCCGATAAGTTCCTGATCAAGTATTTCCCTCCCACGAGGAATGCCAAGCTTAGAGCGGATATAGTATCTTTCAGGCAGTTTGACGATGAATCATTTAGTGAAGCTTGGGAGAGATTCAAAGAATTATTGAGAAAATGTCCTCACCATGGTCTCCCCCATTGCATTCAGATGGAGACTTTCTATAATGGGTTAAACATGGCCACTCAGAACATGGTAGACGCTTCAGCCAATGGAGCTTTGTTGTCCAAGACCTATGATGAAGCATATGCTATTTTAGAGAGAATTGCTACAAATAGTTGTCAGTGGTCAGATTCAAGAAGCATGGCTGGAAAGAAGAATAAGGGTATGCTTGAGGTGGATACAGTGACATCCTTCGATGCAAGATTTGATTCAATGGAGAGCATGATGAAGAAATTGAATTCGGGATTTGAAAGTTTGCAATTGGCAAATTCTGGTGCAGTCCAGAATGCTGCAGCAATTAACATAAGTCAGAATGCAGCAGATTCTTGTGTGTATTGTGGGGAGAACCATACATTCGAGTTTTGTCCAGGGAATCCAGCCTCGGTATGCTATGTGGGGAATCAGAATGCCCCAAGGAATAACCCCTATTCTAACACCTACAATCCCGGGTGGAGGAATCACCCCAATTTTGCTTGGGGAGGTCAAGGGAGTAACACCAACAATCAGCAAGTTCAGCAGAAAATGACAAGTGGATTTGGGAATCAAAATCAGCAAGAGCAATTTCAGAAAGTCAACATGAATCAGCAAGCTTCAAGGTCTTCTTTAGAGAATATGTTCAAGGAATATATGGCCAAAACTGATGCCGTCATTCAAACTCAGCAAGCTTCTTTGAGGAATTTAGAGGTTCAAGTGGGTCAAATAGCTAGCGAATTGTAAGCAAGACCGATGGGTAAGCTTCCTTCTGATACTGAGAGTTCAAAGAGAGAGGGTAAAGAACAGGTTCAAGCAGTAGAGCTGAGAAGTGGGAAGCCTTTAGTGGAGAAAAATGTGCCAAAACCGCAACCACCAGCTGCTTATTTGGGTGTTGACTCGCCAAAGACAGCAGGGGAATCTGAGAAAAATGATGCTGGAACTCAGTGTGACAAGAGCTCCGGGGCTGAGGAAATTGATGAAACACTTAGAAAAACCACTCAAGCTTCCCCTAAGCTGGTTCTTACACCTTCCCCTGCATTTAAACCGCCCCCACCACCCTTTCCCCAAAGGCTTAAGCAGAAAAATCAAGATGGTCAATTTAAGAAATTCCTTGAAGTTTTGAAGCAACTTCATATTAATATACCACTAGTTGAGGCCTTGGAACAAATGCCCAACTATGTAAAGTTCCTCAAGGATATTTTAACAAAGAAAAGGAGATTGGGTGAGTATGAAACCGTGTCTTTGACTGGGGAGTGTAGTGCCATTTTGACCAACAAAATTCCACCCAAAGTGAAAGACCCTGGGACTTTTACCATTCCCGTTTCTATTGGTGGCAAAGAATTGGGAAGAGCTTTGTGTGACCTTGGGGATAGCATTAACCTCATGCCATTGTCCATCTTCAAGAAATTAGGAGTAGGAGAAGCGAGACCAACCACAGTTACATTACAACTTGCCGATAGGTCTATCACTTATCCCGAAGGAAAGATTGAGGACATTTTGGTGCAAGTAGATAAGTTTATCTTCCCGGCTGATTTTATCATTTTGGACTATGAAGCGGACAAGGATGTGCCGATTATTTTGGGAAGGCCGTTTTTAGCAACCGGGAGAACCTTGATAGATGTCCAAAAGGGTGAGCTAACTATGAGGGTGAATGACCAAGAGGTGAAGTTTAGTGTCTTTGATGCCATAAAGTCCCCCACTGATATTGAAGAGTGTTCTGTCATTCAAGTGAAAGATGACTTGGTTGATGATCAAGTTGAGGAGGAACTGCTGCAGCATCACATACAGCAGTTGGGAAAAATTGGAATCGAGGATTTGGAATTAGACAAATTGGAACTTGAGCTTGAAAGTAGTGTAGGCGAGGTTTTTGGTTTTAATAGGACTTTTGAATCCTTAGAGTTGATTGATAAGAAAAATCCACCTACACAACCATTCGGTGCATTTGAATTGTTTCAACAACTTGAGTTTGAAAATTACTTCCTTGATGAGTTGTTTTTTGCAGTAGCTCACACTAAAAAAATGAAAACACTTTGGTATGTTGACCTTACCAATTACCTTGCTTTTGGAACATTGCCCCATGGTTTATCAAAGAAACAATTGAAAAAGTTTTTCCATGAGATAAAGTTTTATTTTTGGGATGATTCATTTGTGTTTAAACAATGTGTTGATAATGATGGCAGAGAGTTTAAGGTAAATGGGCAAAGGTTGAAACATCATTGGAGAGAAAATTCCAAAGATGTCAGCCTCTTGCATTTTAGTTCAAAATTGAGTTGTGAGCTAGAAAGGGGCAGTGTGTTTAAAGTTCTATTTTTGTAAATGCCCAGTGAGGTAGTTTAGAAAAAGTCAATTTCAATTTCTGTTATTTTTTGCATTTTCCGTTGGTAGTTGATTTATTTTCAAATAGGTAATTTATAGCTTTATTTTGTTATTTTATTTTTGTCTAGCTTAATGCTTTAATTGTTTTTGCTTAAGTTTTGGTTTTGTAGAAAATTTCAGCAAATTTTGGAAGAATTCAATGGTGTAGTAGAGAAAAAAATGGAGCAGATTAGGCATTTTTGGAAAGCTTTAATTTGATGGGAAATATTTTCAGCTTTTGCTAGAATCAAGAAGCCCTCATTCGTTTTCTAATGAAGAAGAAGAAGTTGATGCTCATGATGATGAAGATGCTGAAGATGGCAGCTGAAAAAGGGGAGTTGTAGTTGCTGTCTATGTTTTTATGAGTGGTTATTCTGCTTTCTGTGGGTCTTGTGGCTGTTTTGTTGAAAAAGAAGAAAAAAATGAAAATGTGTGTCTGTGGGTTGTGGTGCTTGTGTGTTTGTTGTAATCAGTTTATGATTTGTGCGATCTTGATGAAGAAGAAAACAAAATCTGCTGCATGATTGTGTGTTTAAGAAAAAGTTGTGCAATGAAAATTCTATCTCTTTTTATCTTTCATGTGTAGTAGATTCTTGCTGTAATGTTTGGGCTTTTATGGTGCAAATTTAGATGATGAAATTTAAACTTGATCAACAGAGAGATGAGTTGAGCGTGCCCATAGATAAAATCTTGTTGGAATATTGCATGGTTGATTTAGGTTATGACTCTGTTTTTTAAGACAGTAGCTAGCCTCTTCTTACAAATTATTTGGGCCTTAGGCGTATTATAGTTATAGGATTGCAAGATTCATTTTTGTTACAGAGGCCCAAATTGGTTTTGGTTAGAGGTTTTTTTTTTTTTTTTTTTTTTTTTTTTTTTTTTTTGGTGCATACAGCTATGCTTTTGCCTGGCTTCCCCTTAATAAATGCTACATAGACGAATGCTTGGTTAAAGCTAAATTCTGTTTTAATACAAAATAGCATGGTGTCTTTTGATCCTTAGCATCTTAGCCTCTTGCTTAGTTAGATTATCCTATTGTGCTATAAATCCTTAGGTCGATTAGAAGCTTCCTAATTTCCTTTCTTTCGCTTAGCTCAAAAATTTAGGAAAGCTTGTGCCTAGCTCTTTGCCCAAAGTTATAATCTCCCTAAGCAATAGGTCTTAGCTTCTCTTGCAAAAGAAAATAAGTTTGGGGGTTCTTGCCTTGCTTTCTCATTCATTGGGGACAATGAATAGTTTAAGTTTGGGGGTGAGGTGCCCTTTCGAAAAAAAAAAATGAATAAAATGTAGAAAAAAGTATCTTAGAAAGCATTCCTCTTTGTCCTAGTTTTGCCTAAGATGTACTCCTCTCCCTTAGTGGAATTTATTCTTTTCCTGAGCTTGCCTAGTAACCAGGGGGATTTATGATACCCATAGTTTGCCCTTGCGTCAAAAAGTAGCTCTTGAAAGGTATGAGTTCCTATGAAAAAGAAGAAGAAAAATCAAAAGGAATGATTAAGGGATGAGTGCTAGCTTGAAAGTTGCAATTTCCCCAAAGCTTAGGTGAGCTTCACCAAAAAGTGTCGCCACCCTGAGAAGCAAGGAAAAGTTGCTAGATAGCTATCTTAGACAAATTTAGGGGAAATGAATGCAGTGCTCGTTAGGTGATGAGCTTGGAGGCTTGGGTGAGTTTCACCATAAAGTGTTGCCATTCCGGGACCAAAGGGCTATGACCTAAGAGACTCTCTAAGATGGCAAAAGTCAAAAAAAAAAAAAAAAAGAGTTGAGAGAAGCTTGGGTTGAGCTTAGAGTTTTTATAACTTGGGCAATAGGATTTTAGGCTTGCTTAGCAAGCTTGAGGATTAGAGTTTTGAGCTAAGAAAGAAAGAAAGTTAGTGGCTTGTTTGATGCCGGTAGGTTGGCAATTGGATTTGATAGCTAATTAAGATGGGCTAAGAGCGTGGATTAAAAGCATAATGTTGATTTGGAGATGCCAAGTATTGTTGCCTAGTTGTTTTTAAATGTTGAACTCCTTTTGGAGCTGTGAGCGTTTGTTAAGGGAAGTTGTGAGCGAGAAGTAGTTGTGTGGCTTATGGGAGGCTCTAGTGGAGTAGCTAGCTGATCTTTTCCGGTTTAGTTGAGCTTTTGGCCTAGCATTGCTCGGGGACGAGCAATGAGCTAAGTTTGGGGGTGTGATAACTCTTAGAAATAAGAGTTATTGGCCATGATTTTAGGGCTTTTAGGCTTAATTTTACCTTAAGTTGATGCTAATTGAGTTGGGTCTTAATGAATTTTGTGGTGTTTAATGAGAGTGTTTATTGATGGCTTTGGGTGTTTAATTTCACGCTAATTTCGTACTTAAGCTAACATGGAGCTTCAATTTGCACAGATAATGCTACAGCGTGAGCTGGCAGAGGCAGAATGGCAGCTGGTGCTGTTTTGCACGTGGACAGATTCATTAATTGATGTGGCATTCCCAGCTGGAGGCTGAAGCTATTTTCAGCCATTAGAAGGGTTTCCAAGTGGGCAAGGCTTGTCTAATCAGCCCTGAAACTCACAATTGTGGCTGGGTATATAAGGAAAGAGGACCAAATTTGGAAAAAGAGGCTGGAGAAGAAGGGAACTCACGATTGGGAGCTGATTGAAGGAGAAAAACAGAGGAAAAACAGAGGGGGAGCTGCCGTGGAGTCCATATTCAGCTTGGGAAAGCTGGATTTGAGCTTGGGAGCTTCTTCTTTGGCCTTTTCTTCTCATCTTTTATCTTCCTATTGATATTAGTTGTGTTAGAAGCTGAAATCATGTTTTGTATGAGCATTCTCTGCTGTATTGAGCTTGTTTCTTCTTTTATCATGAACTAATCCTCTTTAGGTGAGGATTAGGGATCTCATATTGTAACGAGGGGTTGTTTATAGTTGAACCGTGCTATTTTCATCTTAAAGTAAAGTGTTCTTCAATGTTTAAGCTGGAATTTCGATTGGCCATCCATTTTCTAGCATTGTTGTTGGGTGTTTGGGAAAACATTTGATAGCCGATTACTTTACTTTACCTTAGTCTTTAACGATCATGAAAATGAGTGGGTATTTAGGAATAAATCACCCCCTAAGGCACTAATTAGATTGAGCTAAAAATAAGGGGTTAAATGGGAGTTTAATCGCCTTAATCTATGGAGAATTGGAAAATTCCCGTTGAAAATCTGGGTGAGATGAATTAGCACAGTTTTCGCTATAGCAATCCCTGGAAACAATACAGAGTATTCCTAATCCGAGCCTTAATTCTCCTCTGCTTTTAGCCGTTTTTCTTGCATCATTTGCTTTCAATACTCTTTAATTTCATCTAAGTTAGTTTACATTTGTGCGCTTTAGTTGGTAAATGATATTTTTGTCCTTGGTTACTTGAATTTCGCCGAAAATCACGCTTAGAAGTAGTAAATTTCATTAACTTAATCCCTGTGGAGACGATCTTGAATTACTTATCACTTGCTGCCATGATGTGTATACTTGCACGTTTTTGAGCTATTTGTGAAGATTTCTTGCATAATTATAATCACATTGCACAAGGCAACAATCGACATTTTCATCAACATTTCTATATGTCCATGGGTTCAACGTCAACATGAGGGGTAAATTGACATTTCCATTATATCTTAAAAAAATCAATGAAATATAACAAAAATATCAACAAAATATCACTCATGTGGACCTAACATTAATAATTTAGAACTTATTTAAAATGGTGAAAAGCTTATTTATTAATTTAAATATTTTTTTATTTTGTTAATATTTATAATTTTTCCACGAATATCCATCAGCAACAACATTTTATCTGTATTTTCATCGACATTTTCATAAAATTGAAACTTGATATTTCTGTCAACATTGACATTTTAACCCTTGGATGAAACTATGTGTTTGACGTTTTCATTATTCAATATTTGTTTTGTTGAATCAATGGAATAAAGTGGTTCGATTTTTGTTGGTTGATGTGAATTTATTTTAACATACCAAAAAACGGAAAACGAATCGGTTTGACTTAATTTGATTCAAAATCTTACATCCATATTTGGTTATAAGTTATAACAAATGTGACAACCAAAGAGTTATAAATGACCGAATGATAGGTAAAAATTGAGTCATTTATCCATTAAAAAAAGAAAATACAATTGTTGTTAACTTGAACATAACTTAACTAGTTAATTCAAGTATAGATCCTTGATCATGAGGTCGGAGATTAGAAATTTTCACCTCATATTATTGAACTAAAAAACGGTCGTTACAAATAATGAGGTAATAAGAAATATGACTTTTTTTTTTTTTTATTGAATAGAGTATATATTTACATTACATATATTTATTAAATATAATATAATACCACCCTAAAAACTATAATATGTTCAAATTGACAACACAAATAATACATTTATACTTGACACCTAAGTGGATATTCATATTATCACTGTATTAAATATACTCAAGAAAGCTATTGTATATGTCAATTTGAGCATAACTCAAACATTATAATCTAATTATCTCCCTTCTCAACATATACGGTTAATTTTTGTTAATTTTTTTGAAGATAAGAAGAAGAAATAAACAGATAGAACCCATATTGTAGTTATAACACAACTCACATCGAAGGTTGAAACTCTCTTCAATTATTTGCCCTCCAATGGAAACTTCCCCATCTCCTCCATCGATTTCCTTTACAATTAGACAGAAAAAGAACAAACCATTTCTCTAAATTCCATCTATATATGTAAATTACTCATTTCATCAAGGACAAAATAGTGGAAAGGAGAACAAATAAAAATTGAAAAAAAATGGCAAATTCCAATTCCAATTCCAATCTAGTTTTCTTTGTTGTCTTGTTTTCTCCAGTATCGTTCTTTCGAATGCAGATTCGGCACCATCAAATGACATCGCATCGAGCATCTGCCCAAAAACCAGAAACGTATCTTTATGTTGGAGTTTATTGAATCCCATGGGAAGCACAGAGGTTGTAAAGGTGGCCAATTACACACTTAGCTTTGCCTATACGAGCGCCGTTGAATGTCTCGATCACACGCGGAGGCTGGAGGCAGCAGAGATGGCGAATCTAGAACTTAAAAAGCGGTATTCGCAGTGCTTAAAGGAGTTGGACTTTGTGGTGTGGGACATAGAACGAGCTAAAGAAGCGTTGCCTACTGGTGGCAGTATTCTCCTCCTAGGCACAGTCGGCGCCGAGACCGCCGCTGATAACTGTCTAAAAACCTTCAAACATCCACCGCCAGAACCGTCGAACCTGCAGGAGAAGGTCAAGAATCTGGGAGATATTTGGGACATTGCCGTTTGGGTGTCCACTCTTATCACCGGAGATGATCACTAAACTCGCCTAAACCTAAGTGCTCACATTTTGTTTGTAAGATTTGTATCAAACTTCTGTACTCATAAATCATTGTGGACGAATATATCTTTCGGTTCCTAATATTTTGCTTTTTTTTTTATAAAAAAATAATTTCTATATATTGTCCAAAAAGTTTCAATTTCATCTCTTACATTTCAACCTTTTTCAATTACACGAATCCTAAAGTTTGAGGATGCTTCAATTGAATAATGATAAATTTATATATGACATAATACTTAATTTGTTGGTAAAAATTTAAGTGAAGAATTAGATCATCTAAAATAAAAGGTCTTGAAGTTTCAACCCTTCTTAAATAGTCTAATTCTTCCTCTAAATTCTCTTGATTTATTAAGTTTATCACCAACAAATTTGAATTAATATTAACCTTCAATAAGGTGTAATTGAAAATTTTTCGTATTTTATTTAATGTATAATATAAATAATTAATACAAATAATATATATATTCAAACAAATAATCTATTTATAGTAATAAAAAAACAGGAAAAAAATACATTTTTGTTCCCTATGTTTTAAGGAAAAGACGCATTTGGTCATAAGTTTTCAAAATGAACATTTTGAGTCCCAAAATTTTGAGAAATAAGTTTAAAAGGGCCTTTTTTTTTTTGACAACATGTGAGGGTGGGGGACTTGAACCAGAAACCTCTTGGTCGTTAATATAAGAGTCATGCCAATTGAGCTACGCTCATTTTGGTAGTTTAAAAGGCCCCTAGAATTATTTTTTTTTTCAAATTTATAAATGAAATTAATATTCTTTTTAGGGAAAAATACACTTTTAGTCCCTGAAATTTGGGTTAGGTTTCATTTAGGTCCCTGAGTTTTCAAACTCAACAATTTTACCCCTGGAGTTTGTATTTGGTAGCATTTTAGTCCCTCTGTTAAACTTTCCGTTAAATATATAACAGAAAGCTGGCCAAACATTTCTTTAATCATTTTCTAAGGTTGACATGACATTTTTTTATTAAAAAATAACTTTTAATTTTGTTAATAATAATAAATATTTCTATTTTCTTTTACCTTCTCTCTCTTCTTTCTCTCCCCTCCCCATCCATCTCTTTTCTTTCCTCGCTCCGTCGCCGCGGAGACCCACCACCACGTCGCCATCGAGACCCACCATCACACCGTCGCTGCGATCTTTTTCTTTCCCTTTATTCTTCTTCTTTCTCCCATCCTCTTTTTCTTCTTACCTTCTTTTTTTTTTTGCGTTTCCATCGCCGGTGAGATCCAAAATGAAGGGGACCTTCTTCAAGAAATTTGGTGCAATATCTAATTTCTGTTGGGTTTTGGTTTGATTTCATGTTTGTGTTTGGTTTTGTTGATTTCTTGTGATTTTGTTTCTCTGTCTTGGTTTTTTGATGGGTCGGTAAGAAAAGGAATTTTGGAATGGGTTTATATAGAAAGAGTGAAAGACTTTTGATTCCAAAAATTTCCCTCTTCCGCCTCTGGGTGTAGTCTTTTGATTCGAAACCTCTCTTCTTTACTTATCGAGCAGTTCCACCTCGCTGCCGGGCAGTGCAAGGACGAGATTTGCTGTCGAGCGGAGAGGCAAGATGCGGCGGAGAGAAATGGGTTGGTGGTGGAATGGACGGTGGCAGAGTGTAGATTCTGCAACAAGAGCGGTGGATTCTATAGATGTGATGCTTCGACTCATTTTCACAAGTGTTATTGTCCTGATCGGCCTCATGTTTTTCAATGTACTCCACCGGGTTATTTCCTTTTTCATTTTTCTTCTCCATCTCAATTTCTCTACTTCTCTCCTTCCCAAAATTCTTGCTTCTTCAATTGATTCATCTTTATATTTTTTTTTCCTTTTCTTGATTGGATGAAAATGTGGCTTGAACCCCCTTTTTTCTTTTCAGATCTAAAACATCCCTCCCCCTTTTTTCTATTAAAAAAAAAAGAAAATGGATAGAAAGGAGAAGAAAGGAAGAGAAAAAAAAGTTGTCACCGGCGGAAGTAGCAAATTGGGTGGGGGTAGTGATGATGGTGATGGCGAAGAAGAGAGAGGGAAAGAAATAAAAATAATAGAAAATAATAATTTTTTTTATTATTTTAATATATTTTTATTTATTAAAAAAAAATTAGTGTCACATCAACAATCTGTTAATTATTAACAAAAAAATTGGATGGAGGAATCAAAATGAAACGAAATCCAAACCTTAGGGGCTAAATTGTCAAGTTTGAAAACTCAGTGACCAAAATGTAACCTAATCCAAACCTCAGGGACCAAAAATGTATTTTTTCCTTCTTTTTATTAATTTTAATATTGAATGGTTTTTTACATTAAAAAAATATTTTCTCTCTCCGCCTCTCTCCTTCCTCCATCTTCTTTTCCCCTTCTTTCAACATTTTCTTCTTCCCCTTCTCCCCATCCCTCTTTCCTATACCCAATCTAGTCCATGATGATGGTGTTGGGAGAAGAGGAAGAAGATGTTAGGGAGAAGGAGACAATATGAGCAGGAAGGATGGTGTGGAGTGAGGAGAGAGGAAAGAGAATGGGACAGAGAGGGGAGAATGATTTTTTTTTTTTTAATTGAAAAAACCATTCAATATTAAAAATTAATTTAGAAAATAAAAAAAATATATGAGTGATCTTTTTAACCTATTTCTAAAAATTCCAAGGACTAAAAAGATTTATTTAGAAAACTCAAGGACCTTTTAAACCTATTTCTCAACAAAATTTATGAACAAAAAAAATGTCCATTTTGAAAATTCATGGACTATATTACTACTAAAAAGTTAAAATAATAAATGTTTCTTTTTAGTGCATTTGAGAAAGTTGAACATCCCCTTATCTTGTATCCTAAGAACGTTGGGGTTTAATGGGCTCTGATACCATATTAGATTACATGGGATTCCAACTCAAAACCAATTGGCAATGAGTGGGGTGACCCTTGTATCTTAAGAATTGTGAGGTCTCCACTAATCTTTTCAATGTGGGATCCTCAACACCCCTCATCGATTTTTTTTTCTTTGTTTTTTTTTTCCTGAAACAAAGTTCAATTCCAAAAAAAGTTAAAATAATAAATGTATAATGTAAAGAAAGATTGGAGTGGTGTATGGATAGGATACTCATTTATCACTGTTTTTATGTCAATTTTCTTTTATCTTTTTCTCTTCTAGGATATTTTTAACTCAATTTTCAGACTAATGTTTGGAAAAGGAAAGAAAGAATAATAATAAATTTAGCCCATCAACTTTCATATTGTTTGTATAGTCTTGTGCTTTAATTAAATTTCTTTTAACAGAATTACTGTATTAAGAAGAATTAGTTAGTCTGTTATGTTAAAGATAATAGTAAATCATCCAGCCTTGGCAGTATCTGTGAAGAAAAATCTCTAGCGAAAGAAAAGGCTATGTTGCCGTCTTCTAGTATAATTCCCCAACAGAAATTGTTATTATAACAGACTTACTTTTTTCACTCATATCAAATAGTTGAGTGCCATGTGTATTTCTTTCTTATTCTTTGTGAGCCCTAAGGGCCCAAAATCTGTTGTATAAAGATGAGAGCTTTTTTGCTCAAATATCAAGGTGAATGAAACTGAGCTTTGCCTCCAGGTTATTGTCCACAAAATATTTCCCTGCTTCTCTAAGTTTTATCTTGGTATCAGAGCACGATGGCCAACGCCTCTAACATTGTTTCTTCAGCTTCTGGAAATCCAACCTTCAGTACTCCTCCTCTCAACCAACTACTTAACCAAATCACGTCTGTGAAGCTCGATCGTGGGAATTTTCTTCTGTGGAAAAATCTAGCAATGCCTATCTTGCGAAGCTACAAACTCGAGGGCCATCTATCTAGAGATGAGCCGTGTCCGCCCAAAACTTTGACTCAGTCGAATGTTGCTGAAACTCTAGGAGCGAGCAGCTCCGAAGCAACTGTAGCAGCAGCCGACGCCTCTGAAGCGTCGAGTTCAACACCTGCCGTGACCGTTATTATCAATCCTCTCTATGAGTCATGGGTAGTCATCGACCAGCTTCTTCTTGGATGGCTATATAACTCGATGACCGTTGAAGTTGCAACCCAGGTAATGGGGTATGACAACGCTAAAGATCTGTGGGCTTCCGTTCAAGAATTGTTCGGGGTTCAGTCACGAGCAGAGGAGGATTATCTCCGACAAGTGTTTCAGCAGACCCGAAAAGGGTCCTCTAAAATGGCGGAATATCTAAGGATTATGAAGACACACGCGGACAACCTTGGGCAAGCAGGAAGCCCCGTGCCAACAAGGTCGCTAGTGTCACAGGTCTTGTTAGGACTGGATGAAGAGTACAATCCTATTGTGGCTACTCTTCAAGGTCGATTAGGAGTTTCATGGGCAGAGTTACAAGCCGATCTTCTCATCTTTGAAAAACGGTTAGAGCTTCAAAACTCCCAAAAGAATAGTTTAACTTTCAATCATAACTCTTCTGTGAATGTGGTTAATACCAAGAATCAGGCCTCTGGAGGACAGAGACAAAGTAAAAAATCTAATGGAATTCGCCCTAGTTTTTCAAATTATCCCAGTCAAAGAGGGGGTAATGGCGGGCGCAGTCGTGGTAGAGGAAGATGGCAAGGTAATAATCGTCCCATCTGTCAAGTATGTGGTAAAACTGGGCACTCCGCCTTAGTGTGCTATCATCGGTTTGATAAAGAATACGGGAATGGAAACGGTATGTCTAGGAATTCTAATCAGAGTGTTAGAAGTGAAAACAACAATAATATGACTTTCACTAATGTTGGAGGCAGTAGCTCGGGACCTCTTGCATTTATGGCAGGACAGAACTCCAATCCTTTCATGGCAAGTCCAGAAACAGTTGTAGATCCAAATTGGTATGTTGATAGCGGAGCTTCAAGTCATGTAACTGCAAATCATAACAACATTGTTCATCCTATGGAATATGGAGGTAAGCAGGCTGTTATTGTTGGTAATGGACAGAAATTAGCTATATCACATATTGGAAATTATGTGTTATCATCTGAGAATGGTTTAATCAATCTGCAAAATATATTATGTGTACCTGATATAGCAAAGAACTTAATAAGTGTCTCAAAACTCTCTCAAGACAATGACGTGTTTCTTGAATTTCGTGCTAACTCTTGCCTTGTAAAGGACACTCGTACGGGCAAGGTGCTACTGACGGGGGTTCTTAAAGATGGCCTCTACAAGCTTGAAACAGGTGGAGCAAGCACTGGTAGTGCTTCGAAGTGTTTAAGTGGTTCGGAGTCGGCTAATAATATTGTTTGCTCTGCTTTTGTCAATCCTGATGTGAGTATAAACGCTGTGGAGTCTAAGGTTGTGTGGCATTGTAGGCTTGGACATCCATCTCTTAAAGTGTTTGATGCAATTGTTAAGAAATGTAAGCTACCAGTAAAAGTTAATGACAAATTTTATTTTTGTGAAGCCTGTAAGTTTGGTAAGCATCATGCTCTTCCATATACAAACTCAAGCTCTCGTGCAGATATACCTTTCTCATTGGTTCATACTGATCTTTGGGGGCCAGCCCCGATTGAATCATCTGAGGGTTTTCGCTACTATGTGCATTTTTTGGATGATTATAGTAGATATGTATGGATCTATTCGCTGAAACAAAAAAGTGAAACGTTGTCTGCTTTTCTTCATTTTCTCAGTCTTGTGAAAAATCAGTTTGGGAGTACAATTAAAGTGTTGAGGTCAGATAATGGGGGTGAGTTCGTAAAAGTTCATAAATTATGCTCTCAATCTGGAATTATTTCACAATTTTCTTGTCCTTATACCTCTGCTCAGAATGGTCGTGCAGAACGTAAGCATCGTCACATCGTTGAAACAGGGTTGACTTTATTAGCTCAAGCTTCTATGCCGTTACATTTTTGGTGGGATGCCTTTCTAGTTTCTACAACGTTGATTAATGGCCTTCCTACAACAGTTTTAAATGGAAAATCACCTAGTGAAGTTCTTTTGAACAAAAGTTTAGATCTCTCAACTCTAAGAGTATTTGGGTGTGCGTGTTATCCATACTTACGGCCGTTTAATGTTCAAAAATTCCAGTTTCATACTAACAAGTGCATGTATCTTGGTTTCAGTTCTGTGCACAAAGGGTATAAATGCCTCAGTCCGACTGGGAAAATTTTTATTTCACGGCATGTGTTGTTTAACGAAAGCGTTTTTCCATTTGCTTCTGGCTTTCAGGATGACTCTTCAAGGCAAGCTCCAGCAGCCCAATTATCCACTCAACCCATTATTGGTTGGCTTCCGTTCCCAGCAGACCAACCAGTTGGTGCAAATGATAAAAGTTCAACTCCCATTTTAAATGATAATCCACCCCACGGCCAAATTCAGTCCTCAACCCAATACCCACATAATTTATCAACTCCAGCAATGTCAAATTCTATTCCTCAGCCCAATACTCTCCCAAGCCCAATTACTTCCTCCTCACCTGTGGACCAACAATCTGATCCTAATGTCTTACCCTCCAGCCACACGCACACTTCATCATCACCATCTCCCAGCCACGCGCCCATTCTCTCGTCTTCTCCTTCTCCTGCTGTTTCAAGTCCTTCAATTGCATCTTCTTCTTCAACAACCTCTCCGCCTCATAACCAGTCGTCCCCACTGCCTACCTCTCCGATTCCGACTGGTCATCCCATGATTACTCGCGGAAAGGCCGGAATTTTCAAGCCCAAAGCGTGGCTTGCCCAAACTCAATCTGATTGGAGCACTACAGAACCATCTCGAGTTGCCGACGCCCTAGCCTCTGCTCCATGGAAAGCGGCTATGGATCTGGAATTTCAAGCTCTTGTTCAGAATGACACATGGGTTTTGGTCCCTCCTAATGACTCCTTTAATGTTGTTGGAAGCAAGTGGGTGTTCCGTCTCAAGCGTGACTCTCATGGAGCTATTCAACGTTACAAAGCTCGCCTCGTAGCCAAGGGGTTTCACCAAACTCCTGGAGTCGACTTCTTCGAGACTTTCAGCCCCGTTGTCAAGGCTTCAACAATTCGGGTCGTGTTAACAGTGGCAGTTTCCAACGGCTGGGCACTTCGGCAACTTGACTTTAATAACGCTTTTCTCAACGGCACACTAGAAGAAACTGTGTATATGCGACAGCCTCCTGGCTATGAAGATCCGTCGCATCCTAATTTTGTTTGTAAGTTGAAAAAAGCCATTTATGGCCTAAAACAAGCACCACGAGCCTGGAGTAACACGCTTAAAGCTGCTCTTCTCAATTGGGGCTTCAAAAACAGCCAATCAGATACTTCGCTATACATATATCGACGAGGTACTTTGGTCGTTTTTCTCTTAGTATATGTTGATGATGTCATACTTACTGGGAATAGTGAGTCTCTGATTGATGGTTTGGTCGCTGCTCTTGATGCTCGTTTTGCTTTAAAAGACTTAGGAAGGTTGAGCTATTTCTTGGGGATTCAAGCTAATTATCTTCCTTGTGGTGTGCTTCTGAATCAGTCCAAGTACATTACTGATCTGCTTTTCAAACTTAATATGCTTCATCTAAAACCGGCTCCGACTCCCTCTGTGATGGGTTCCAAGCTATCTGTATCTGATGGAGTGCCCATGACGGATCCTTTTATTTATCGAAGCACCATTGGGGCTCTTCAATATTTGACCAACACTCGACCGGATATTGCTTATATTGTTAATCACTTAAGTCAGTTTCTTCAGCATCCAACAGATGTTCATTGGCAGGCCGTTAAACGCGTTCTTCGTTATCTATCGGGCACAAAGTTTATGGGACTTCTTATTCAACCAGGTGATATACCATCGATTACAGCTTTTTCGGATGCTGACTGGGCATCTAATGTTGATGATCGCCGCTCAGTTGCAGCATATTGTGTTTTTCTTGGTCAAACTCTAGTCTCCTGGTCTTCTAAGAAGCAGTCTGTGGTGGCTCGATCAAGCACGGAGTCTGAATATCGTGCTCTTGCTCATGCAGCTGCTGAAATTGTGTGGCTTCGACAACTGTTAAATGAGCTTGGAACTCCTATTGTCTCTAATCCTGTGCTTTGGTGTGATAACATGAGTGCTGGTGCCCTTGCTTCGAATCCGGTATTTCATGCTCGTACAAAACACATCGAAATTGATGTGCATTTCGTTCGTGATCAAGTTCTTCGTGGTGAACTCTCGGTTCGTTATGTTCCTTCGGCAGATCAATTGGCTGATTGTCTAACAAAGACTTTGACTCATACCCAGTTTGCCATCTTACGCAACAAACTCGGTGTCGTTGACCTCCCCGCTCGTTTGAGGGGGGATGTTAAAGATAATAGTAAATCATCCAGCCTTGGCAGTATCTGTGAAGAAAAATCTCTAGCGAAAGAAAAGGCTATGTTGCCGTCTTCTAGTATAATTCCCCAACAGAAATTGTTATTATAACAGACTTACTTTTTTCACTCATATCAAATAGTTGAGTGTCATGTGTATTTCTTTCTTATTCTTTGTGAGCCCTAAGGGCCCAAAATCTGTTGTATAAAGATGAGAGCTTTTTTGCTCAAATATCAAGGTGAATGAAACTGAGCTTTGCCTCCAGGTTATTGTCCACAAAATATTTCCCTGCTTCTCTAAGTTTTATCTTGTTATGCTTCTAGCAGTTTGTAAACTAGTGAGTTAGTTTTTCTGTTGTAATCAGTTTGTTACAGGTCATCTATTTAATATTGAGGAGCTTACTGTAATATGTGTGAGTTTTATGAATAATAACTCATTCTTCTCTTCTCTCATTGATACGTGTAATATGTTATCAGAGCGTGCTACCGCCTAAAACACAATTTTTGAGAGAGTGTCTTTTAATTAGTATTATAGACAAGTTGATTACAAACAAGTTTAATGTTTGTTAAACATAAGCATTAAACTAAGTTATAATTCAATAAGAAAGAAGGCAAAATATGCAGTAAGTTATAGCAAACTGATAAAAAAAAAAAGTAATAGCAAACTGATCTCTCCATATTTCCAATAAAAAGGAATTTTATAAATGACATCCCATTAAATTACTTTAATTTCGTTTATCATGAAAAGAAACTTCATTCAAGATGAATGTAACTTGAAGAAGAAAGAAAGAAAAATCACATACACGTCGCTGCTTTAAAAAAACAAAAGGACAAAAGTCTTAATGATACATGTAGCATTAGGTTATTATATCCGATCTTCTTCCTATACCCATGTAATAAGAATGTACATGGACATTATTATGTAGAAACAATATAAAGTTTTTAAAATAATAAATACACTTGCTTGGATTGTAGTATGGACAAACTCCTACTAAAATTCTGGCCTGACGTGTTCTCACTCCAAAAAATTTCACCTTTAGCGACGAAAAAGATTTGTCGCTGTAAGTAGCATTTCGACAAAATGAATTCTTCAGTGGCAAAAATCAAAAAGTCGCAAAAAACGTCGCTAAAGCATAGTTTCAAGCTAACTTCAACGACGATTTTTTCAAATTCATCGCAAACATATGTGACGAAAATGTCTATTTTCATCACATGATCCTTGCGACGAAATGAGCTGATTGCATCGCAAGACGTGCGACGAATTACATGATTTCGCCGCATAAGAGCTGCAACGAAAATAACTCATTTCATTGCAAGGATCATGCATGCAACGAAAATAGGCATTTTTGTTGCAAAGCTTGTGTCGAAAGGAGTTTATTTCGTCGCATCACTTATGCGTCAAATTGATCGTGTTTTGTTGTAGACTTCGATTTTTTTGCAACGAAAATCTCATATTCGTTGCACATATTTTAGGCAATAAAAAAAATATATTGTTGGAATGAGACTTCTAAAAGCTCAATTTCATATTCAAATTGACTTGGTTGATAAACATTTTATAGATATAATCAAATAGTTTTACAAAATAAAGCATTCACCATAAGAAATGTTCAATACTACATCCAAAAGTATGTTTCATATATAGGTATTTTATCAAAGCCTTGATAGGTGAAAGAGTTACAAAAAATAAAGACCATTAGGAAGTTTATCCAATTACAAAAAGAGACATTTACTAAGCCTATGTTCTCTCAAAAAAGACGATATTCGTTTGGCCATTGTTGTCATTAGCAAAGTTTACTTCAATCCTGCAAATAAACAACAAATTACATATACATAAGTACACATGAACAACAAACCATCCTTAACCCCATTCACAAATTAAAAAGCATCACATACATAATTATGGCATATGAAGTCACAATTGCAATGACAAGAACAAATACTATTCCCCTCAAATCATCCCCAATCTCATAGTTGTAAATTTTTCACCCAATCTACATTTTATAAAAAGAAAAGCCTAATGTTAGTACTGTTGGAGATATGCTCAAATAAGAACTGAGTTACACTAGCAAACTGATTACACCTTAACTGGATACTAACAATTACAGTGGAAATAACAATACAAACACTGTATATATGACAAGTGCTGCAAAATAAATAGTCGAGGCACGCTTACAAAGCGCTGTCCTGAAGACAATTATTCGCTCTGCACAGGTTGCTAGCAGGCTACAACGATCGTCTCAGCAGGATACAACGACTAATTCCGGTAGAACAGCAACCTCGAACTACTCGGATCTGGCAGAACTCTTGGATACTTGCTCTCAACTCGACTCAAGATCAAAAGAAACAAAGAAAGAAGGAAGAATGCTCCAAATGGAATGGGATGATTCAAATGAAGAAACAAGTTGTTATTTATAGGCTAACAACTTAGTAACTCCAAAGAACAAAATTAAATAAAGTTGAAACATATGAAAAATATAACTCAATTGAGTTATAATATCAAATTTAACTTCCATATGTTAAATTTGTAATTGAAACATCAAATTGAAATTGATGTTTCAATCCATCTTGAAACTCTTGAAAAATTTAATTTAAATCACTTTCTTTCACATTTTATTTGTAAAATATCCAACAATCCCCCACATGAAAGAAAGTGAGAAAATCAAAACAAAATGTTGAGAGCAAACAGACAAGCTATGCATCAGGAGAGGTGTCTTCTGGACTTGAACCTTCCTTAGTGAATATTTATCGAATTTACCGAAGAAATAGTGAGACCAAGCTCTGGAACTATCCTTCTTGTTGGTGAATTAAGACAACATACATCACACATAACTCATCCTGTATCTTTGAGTTCTATACGTTTGTGTCAATTTTGGTCCTGGACAAGATCCCGATTTCATGAGAGCTTTAGAGAACATAAGCCATTCAAAAAGTTCTCATAGAAGCGACCCAGTTCTACTCTCACATAGGTGATATTGATTAAGAGTATTCTGCCATTACTCCTCTTGTAAACAAGATATCAACATGACCTTAACATCAACAGATCACACACTCTACAACATCATAGAAATGGGAAGAAACTATAAGTTTCCTAGTGTGTCAACTATAAATGATCTAGCCAGTTTGCCTATTGAACCTAGATCTTGGGATCTCCAGTCAACTAGGTTAGGTTACCACCAGATAATTTATTTCATAGGCTTTAGTCCCATTTCCCTCGATGTATACATCACTTGCTCTCTTGACAATCCTTTCGTTAAAGGATCTGCTATATTCTCTTTGGATTTCACATAATCAATGGAAATTATTCCATTAGAGAGCAATTGCCTTATCGAATTATGTCTTCGTCTAATATGTTGCGACTTTCCATTATAGACATTATTGTTGACCCTCATAGAGGCCGCTACATTATCACAATAAATACATATTGTGTTTACAGGCTTCAACCATAATGTAATATCTTCAAGAAAATTTCGAAGCCATTCAGCTTCTTCTCCAGCTTTGTCAAGCGCTATAAACTCTGACTCCATAGTAGAACGCGCTATACACGTCTGTTTTGAAGATTTCCATGATACAGCTGCTCCACCTAAGGTAAAAATATACCCACTGGTAGATTTAGTCTCCATGCTATCAGAAATCCAATTAGCATCACTAAATCCCTCCAGTACATGTGGATCCCTCATATAATGCAATCCATAGTTCAGAGTGTACTTCAAGTACCTTAGAACTCTAACTAAAGCATTCCAATGATCATGCCCAGGATTGCTAGTGTATCTTGCTAACCTTCCTACTGAATAGGCTATATCAGGTCTTGTACAGTTCATTATGTACATTAAGCTACCAATAACTCTAGAGTATTCTAGAGGAGACACACTTTCACCACTATTCTTCTTTAACTTACAACTTGGATCAAATGGAGTAACTGCAGGTTTACTCTCAAATTGATCAAATTTTCTCAACACTTTTTCTATGTAGTGAGATTGAGAAAGTATGTACCCACTTGGATTTCTTGTTATACGAATTCCAAGTATAACATTAGCAAGACCAAGGTCTTTCATATCAAAGTTGGATTTCAACATCCTTTTAGTGGAATCAATGACACTTCTATTTGTGCCCATTATCAACATATCATCCACATACAAACAAATGATAACACAATCTTGATCTATGGTTTTAACATAGACACATTTATCACACTCATTTATCTTGAATCCATTAGATAACATAGTGTGATCAAACTTTTCATGCCATTGTTTGGGTGCTTGTTTCAACCCATAAAGAGACTTGACAAGTTTACAAACTTTATCTTCAAGTCCTTTTACAACAAACCCTTCAGGTTGTTCCATATAAATTTCTTCATCTAATTCTCCATTTAAAAAATGCAGTTTTCACATCCATTTGGTGTATTTCCAAATTTTGTAAAGCTGCTATCGCAATTAACATCCTTATCTTCAAGTCCTTTTACAACAAACCCTTCAGGCTTTAGCAACAAGGCGAGCTTTGTACTTATCAATAGTGCCGTCAGCCTTTAGCTTTCTTTTAAAAATCCATTTACTACTAATTGGTTTACTACCAGAAGGTAGATCAACCAATACCCAAGTTTTGTTCTGCACAATGGATTTTATCTCACTATTGATAGCTTCCTTCCAATAAGGTGCATCTGGAGATGTCACAGCTTCTTGAAAAGTTTGAGGCTCACCATCTATCATATATGTTATGAAATCAGGTCCAAAGGAAGTAGCTTTCTTAGCTCTTTTGCTTCTCCTTGGTTCAAACTCAGTATTCTGATCGTCTTGACCTTTTGGAGAGCTAGCCTCATAATTCCTTTTGACACCACTACTCATGTGTCTTTCCTCTTTCAAAGGAAATACATCCTCGAAAAATTCAGCTTCAATAGATTCCATAATGGTATTATTATTAATATCAGATATTTCTGATTTAATCACCACGAATCTATACGCAACACTATGCGAAGCATAACCTATAAAGACACAATCAATTGTCTTAGGTCCTAATTTGGTCCTTTTTGGTAAAGGAACTTGTACCTTTGCCAAACACCCCCACACTTTCAACATTTTATATGAGGGTAACTTTCTATTCCACACTTCATAAGGCGACTTATCAGTCTTCTTATGTGGAATTCTGTTTAGTATAAAATTTGTTGTAAGCAAAGCCTCCCCCCACAAATTATGGTGTAAACCTGAACTATTTAACATGCAATTAACCATGTCTTTTAAAGTTCGGTTCTTTCTTTCAGCTACACCATTTTGTTGTGGTGTATAAGGTGCTGTAGTTTGATGGACTATACCATTAACTTCACAGAATTCATAAAATGATGATGATTCATATTCACCACCTCTATCTGATCTAAGCACATTTACTTTCTTCTCAAGTTGATTTTCAACTTCTGCCTTATATGTTTTAAAAACATCTAAGGTTTCATCTTTACTATGTAATAAATATACATAGCAATACTTACTACAATCATCAATAAATGTGACAAAATACTTCTTACCGCCTCTTGTGGGGGTACTTTTCATGTCACATACATCACCGTGGATTAAATCAAGTACTTCATTACTTCTTTCCACAGATGAAAATGACTTTCTAGCAAACTTTGATTCGACACAAATGTCATCAATGTTGAACTTAGGCAGAAGTCCTAAACTTACCATTCTTTGTAAAGAACGATAATTGACATGCCCCAGTCTAGAATGCCATACATCACGTAACTCAACAATATAAGTAGAAGAGTTGTTATTATTATTATTCTTGGACATTTGTGCCAGTACATTTAGTTTGAACATGCCATCATTCAGATAGCCTTTTCCAACATATATACCCCCTTTTGTCAGAATAAATTTATCTGACTCAAACACAAGCTTGAACCTATTTTTATTAAGTAGAGTTCCTGACACTAGATTCTTTCGAATCTCTGGCACGTGCCACACATCATTGAGGGTAAGTATCTTTCCAGAAGTCCATTTCAACAGGACCTTCCCTTTACTTGCCACAGAGGCAGTTGAAGCATTTCCCATGTATAGCTTATCACCACCATCTAGCTTCTCATATGTGGTGAATAAGGACTTATCCTTACAAATGTGCCTAGTAGCACCAATATATATCCACCAGCCTTTGGTGTCAGAGGCCATATTTACCTCAGAAATAATAGCAACGAGATCATCACTTTCCACAATATTGGTCTGATTGTTGGAGTTTTGTCCCTTCTTATGTCTACAATCAGCAGCAACATGGCCACTCTTACCACAAACCCAGCAGACTCCACGAATGCGCTTATTGGCATCATTCCTCGGTCGAGGATTCACATTTCCCTTTTTGAATTGTCGCTTCTTGGGATCACGCCTTGAAGATTCAGCAACATGTGCATTAGCTTCAAATTCCAGCGAAGCTTTGTCTCCTTTTCTATTATCCTCTTCAATGCGGAGTTTGACTGCAAGATTCTCCATGGAAAGCTCCTTTCGCTTGTGCTTAAGATAGCATTTGAAATCCTTCCAAGAAGGAGGTAGCTTCTCAATCACAACAGCAACTTGGAATGGTTCACTGATGTCCAATCCCTCACTTTGCAAATCACTAATGATAATTTGCAATTCTTCCGTCTGATTGACTACCAACTTGATATCAATCATCTTATAATCTAAGAATTTTTCCACGAGAAACTTCTTAGTACTAGCATCTTCCAGCTTATACTTCTTGTCTAACGCCTCCCACAATAGCCTTGAAGTAGTATAGGCATTGCAATAGACATTATACAAGGTGTCTTCAAGACCACTCAATATATAATTGCGGCATAAAAAATTCGAATGCATCCATGCCTGCTTGGCAGCTTCAGTTTCAGGAGTAACACCTTCTGGTGGGGTAACTGGGCAATCTTCCTTCAAGATGTGAGCAAGGTTCAGTGTGGTGAGGTAGAGAAGATCATCTTCTGTTGCCACCTCTTGAAATTTTCTCCCTTGAATTTCTCTGGTTTTTCAACATGAGTTTTGAAGATGGTTGGTCCCATCATGGTAGCACCAGCAACATTAGTGGAAGAGTTTGCAGCCATCAGTTCAAGAGTAATTGTCTTCAGATTGTTGGAGATATGCTCAAATAAGAACTGAGTTACACTAGCAAACTGATTACACCTTAACTGGATACTAACAATTACAGTGGAAATAACAATATAAACACTGTATATATGACAAATGCTGCAAAATAAATAGTCGAGGCATGCTTACAAAGCACTGTCCTGAAGACAATTATTCGCTCTGCACAGGTTGCTAGCAGGCTACAGCGATCGTCTCAGCAGGATACAACGACTAATTCCGGTAGAACAGCAACCTCGAACTACTCGGATCTGGAAGAACTCTTGGATACTTGCTCTCAACTCGACTCAAGATCAAAAGAAATAAAGAAAGAAGGAAGAATGCTCCAAATGGAATGAGATGATTCAAATGAAGAAACAAGTTGCTATTTATAGGCTAACAACTTAGTAACTCCAAAGAACAAAATTAAATAAAGTTGAAACATATGAAAAATATAACTCAATTGAGTTATAATATCAAATTTAACTTCCATATGTTAAATTTGTAATTGAAACATCAAATTGAAATTGATGTTTCAATCCATCTTGAAACTCTTGAAAAATTGAATTTAAATCACTTTCTTTCACATTTTATTTGTAAAATATCCAACAAGTACTCCTCCTGAAACCCCCATTAATCACAATCAATAAAATCTCAACCACGTCCACTATAAAAAAACACACATGATTAATAATCACAAAACATCCACATGGACAACTTAAGTTAAAAAGTAATTTCTTTTCAAAAATAGAACCTCAACCACACACCTTCTCAAATCACATACTCAAGAGCAAACACTCATAGTTAAAATAAAACCTCAATTACAACCACATGGACAACTTAAGCTACAAATAGAACCTCAACCACATGGACAACTTAAGCTAAAAATAAAACCTCAACCACATGGACAACTTAAGCTAAAAATAAAACCTCAACCACAACCACATGGACAACTTAAGCTGAAAAGTCATAGTTCAAATTGTTCGGTTTTATGCCCTAAAACTCGTAGATAGTGAATGTAACAAATTATATTTACTTGTTCAATAAAGTTGTTATTGATGTTTTTTCACTGAAGTTGTTATTGAATAATTGAGTTACACATTAGTTAACTCAAATCCAATAAACTAAAGATTCCTGGCTATAGTATGTATACTTGAGCTTTATGTGGAGACATAAAAGTGGATCAGGCTCGAGTAATAGCCAAAACGGTCTATAGTATAGGGATAGGGTTGGGTACCTTATCCTGGAGACAATATGGGACGCGACCCACTTTGTAGTTAGTACACAGACGATGTGATCCTGAGATGTTCATGTGGAGACATGCGAGTGGGGGCGTCTTATGCAATGAGTTTGCATAAGACCAGACCGCGAAATAAGTCACTTTCACTTTATAACGTCGTTTACTGTTGAGACTAACTAATTTCATAAGATGGCCTAGGTAACTCGATCTTAATCCTAAGCTAACTATGAACTCCTGTTTATTCGGGATTATCCTTTGATTTCCATGGGTGAGAGTGCCTCGAGTTTGCCGACTCCATAAGCCTACCCTTTTGGGGATAAGACTGGGTAGATAGCTAGGGACATAGTCCTGCAAGATGGAATTCACTCCTACCCGCCTTTAGGGATAGTAGAAAGGTTGTTCCCTTAAGTGTTGACTCCAGGTCTTGAACAAGGGGCCCCACCCTCTCATTGGCCCGAGAGGGACTCGGTTTACTGGTTGGACCACAAACCAATTGTTCATTAGAGGATCAGTGGGACTTAAGGAGCAAGAGATAACTTCAGGTGTAAAACAGACATTTGACCCAACTGTAGTTACGAACAACCTGTGAAGGATCGACTTACTAATCATGGTTATATCGAGTGGTTATAAATAAATCTACAGTGAGAGAAGTGCAGCTACTGGGCTATAGTGGAATGTCCCGGTAGCTAATAGATGTTGGTTAACTAGATTAAAAGAGTTTAGTCGGTTAATCTCGGATCATTGGAGCCCATGATCTGTAGGTCCATTAGGTCCCCCAGCTAGGTCATACGGAATGAACCTTAGAACAGTGTGTTGAAAGAATTTGAAGCGTTCAAATTCTGTTTAGGGAATTAACGTTAATTATATACGATATACTTAACGTGTTATAATTTAATTATGAATTAAATTATAAAGAGAGTTGGAAATATTTTAAGGGCCAGTTGCATATATAATAAAATGGGCCAAAATATTGGCAAATATAGCAACCCACAAAAAAATTGTAAAAATGGCAAAATATTTTCTTCAGACCGTTTAAATTACCAAAATACCCTTTCTAAGTTTTTATCACTGATAAATTCTATTTCTATCACCGATAGATTCTAGATAGAATCTATCAATGATAGAAGGTTTCTAGCACTAATAGATTATTAGAGATAGAAATCTGGTAGACTTCATCAATGATAGAATCTATCAGTGATAGAAGATTTCTATCATAGAAAGATTTTCTATCACTAATAGATTCTATCAAGTGATAGAAGATTTCTATCAGTGATAGAAATCTTCTATAACTGATACGGTGAAGAAGATTTTCTATCAATCTATCAATGAGAGAAAAATTTTCTATCACTGATAGATTCTATCAAGTAATAGAAAGATTTTCTATCAGTTGATAGAATCTATCAAGTGATAGAAGATTTCTATCAGTGATAGAAATCTTCTATAACTGATACGGTGATTTCTATAACTGATACGGTGATAGAAGATTTTCTATCACTGATAGAATCTATCAGTGATAGAAGATTTTAGATCAACCTGTCAATGATAGAAAGATTTTCTATCACGGATAAAATTCTATCAATGATAGAATCAAAACCAACTTTTTTTTTCTACCATTTTTCCTCTACATCCTGAAATTAATCTCAAAATCAATACACAACAACTCAGACAATAACTTATAATTAGCAATTCATAATAGAATCAGTAAATTAGAATCAATAAAGTTTGTCTCCAACATGACTGATAGAATCTATCACTGTTACTGATAGATTCTATCAATGATAGAATCAAAACCAAAACAGGGGCAAAACGGGGATTTAAAAAAACGATTTAAAAACTTTGCCATATTTGCAATATTTTATAAAAGTTGCTATATTATTCATTAACCACTCAACTTTTGCCACCCATTACAATTATCCATATTTTAATGTGGTTGAAATATTTTTAATTTGTATAGGATACGTATTTCAGTTTGAAATGAATATGATTCATATTCAAAAACGGTTTTGAGAGATGTTGGGATTGGTGGAATTATTTGATTTAATATTTGATATTAAATTAAATAATTATAATTAATTAAAGTTTAATTAATTGTTTTAATTATTTTATTTAAAATTAATTATTTGAATTAATTTTAATTTTAAAAGTAATTAAATTAAATTTGATAAATCAATTTAATTTTTGATTTTCAACTTTCACATAAACCAGGAGGTAAATTCCCTTGGCATGACACCTAGATGTGTGACTAATCCAACTATTAAGCTTGCTGTCTTGATCTCCAAACTTTGTTGGCAAGAATTTGTTCAAGGGTTGGACTTTTTTTCTCTCTAAAAAGAAAGTTGATAACTCTTTACTTTTCTCTCCCAAATTCATCACGATTTTGGCTCCCACAAGCCATTCTAAGGCTGGAGGATAGTGGGGAAGGCACTTGTGGTCGTCCACAACTTGCTCGTGTCCAAATTCATCCAACGGAGTAGCCGAATTTTTCCTTAAAAGGTTGATAACTTCATTGCTCTGTTTTCGGTCTTTTGACACCATGTTTTTCTTGTGTAAAATTAATGGAATTAGAGTGCTTTTGATCCAAATCGCTTCCGCTTGAGTGTTCTACAGTCCTTCACAAATAACAATCACTAATATTACCCCCCTCCTCCATCCTCAAACCACAATAAAACCTCAAACGCACGCTTTCTCAAATTATATTCAATGTCAATCAATAAAAAAACATTAATGTCAATCTATAATGAACAATAAGAACACTCCCCCCTCCATTCATCCTCAAACTCAATGTGAATAAAAAAAAATAAAGTCATAAAACCACCAAAAAAAATCATCAACCATTCTCATCGAGAAAATCACAAGTATAATATGAAACATATGAAAACAGAGTGTCAAACAGAATAAGAGTCCCAACCTAAAAAACAAGTCATAATCATATCACTATATACTTAAGTTCCATGTTTTAAAAAATATACCTTACAAATGGATGGATGTGCTCCAGTGAATCTTTCCATAATTTCACCCATTTGTCAAAACCTTCATTCATACTCATCTCGCTGCATTTCTATGGTTTGATCTATTCATTCTTTCATTTTTGTTTCCATTTGATCTTCCCCTGGGCTACCTCTCAATCAGTTTTGCATAAGATCGGACCGCGAAATAGTAACCGCTAGCTATAACACCGTTGACTAGTTAGGTTTCTATTTCACTAGGATGACCTAGGCAACTTAGTCTAAATCCTGAGTGGATTATGGACTCCTGTTCACGAGGGATTGTCCTGTGATTTGTATGGGTGAGAGTGGCAAGTTTGCCGACTGAATAAGTGATAGGACCTAAATAGTCCTATTTTATCGCCTCTAATCTAAGCTTGTTAGAATCATTTTATGCTTTACTTGTCCTATTTACAGGTTAATTGAGCTTAGACTATGTTGGGAGCCGATCACGCTAATTGGTGTTAATTCGAGCCAATTACGGAGTTTTGGAGCCATCTCGGTGTCTTGGACGGCGAGGAGGTGAAAAGACCTAATTGTACTGAAGCGGGCCTGAAGATTGACATTGAAAGCCGAAGATTGAAGCTCCGAACGGAGAAGAAGCGAGACAAGACCGAGAATCAAAGTAGGAAGTTGAGACTTGAGGCTGGCGTCTCGACGCCGACACGAATTCGGCCTGAAGTGTGATGTTCGCGGCGTCGAGACGTTGCCCTAGGCGTCTCAACGCCGACGTATTTTCTATATATATGTAGCCTCGGTTTTAGTCTGCTGTTAGGTTAGAATTTTGGTCCATTTTACGATTTCTTTGCCTCTTTTACATTCCAGCACTGTTGTAGACCATTCTTGGTCATATTTTATGGATTCTTTCATGTTTATTGTTGATTTTACTTCATCTATGTGTAGCTAATCTCGTTTAGATCGTTGGATTGAGTTTATGTCTTGATTTTAAATAAGATTGGCTGAGTTTTCTGAGTTTTACTTTCTGTTCTTGCTGTATTTTCATTGAGTTTTGCATGTTATCCCGTTTAAACCAATACATGAGGCTGGTCTATTAGGATTGACGCCCTATGCAATTACCGCTTGTGTATTCTATCAGTTATTTTTAGATAGCCACTAGGCTGAGGCAAGCCACTCTCTATGTGAGACGACCCTTGATAGGCCTAGGATGCATGTTAAATGTTGTAGGAATTAGATTTAAATTGCATTTGAATTTGGTTCTTACGATTCCGGACCCATGATCCCAAAGCGGCTAGTTTTAATAGGTAGTTGCAAAATTGCTTGTTAATTAACTAGTTAGATATAATTAGTAACCGTTGCAGAGGTCTTGGATGGTTGCTAAATTATGCATAAGGGGTGGCGAGCGATAGAGTCTATATTAATTAATCTTGTTAATTGCAGGATTCACGATTGGCAAGATAATTAGCACAAGTTAGTGTAGGGGGTCCTCCGAGTAACCCAGAAGCCAACCGGACTAATGAAATCAGTTAAGAATAATCATTAGAGAAAACTAGGAAGCCAACAAATTAGAATCAAGCATAATAAATCTCAATCCAACGATCCCTTTTTCATGTTATAGTTTCCGTCTAATTTTTCTTCTGCATGTTTATTTTGTGCCATTTAAATTCAGTATTTTATTATTCCTACTTGTCCTTCATTCTAAAAATCCCCCCCATAAACACGAAATTCTACACTTGCTAGATCCCCCTTCCCTGTGTTCGACATCGGCCGCTATTGCTACAAAATAGTGGTAGTGTCGTGGATTATAAATTTATTTGACACAACCTTCGACAAGTCGTCCCGTCAATAAGCCTACCATTTTGGGGACAAGACTAAGTGGGGAGCTGGAAACATAATCACACAAGATAGAATTCACTCCTACTCGACTTTAGGGGAAGTAGATGAATGTTCCCTTCAGCGGTGTCTCCGAGTCTTGAACAAAGGGCCCTACCCTCTCACTGGCTCGAGAGGGGTTTCTGTTTATTGGTAGGACCATAAACAGGTTGTTAATTAGAAAACCATTGGTACCTAAGGATGTAGAGGTAACCTAGGGGTAAAACGGTAATTTGACCCAACTGGTGTTATGAACACTCCTAGAGGAATAACTTGTTGTTATTAGTCAATATTCGTGGACACAGATATATATCTGCAGTGAGAAGAGTGCAACTGTTGGTCCATAGTGGAGTGTACCCACAGTTAACGAACATTGGTTAACTTGGTTAATGAGTTTAGCCAATTAATCTCATATCGTTGAAGCTTCTAATCTATAGGTCCATTAGGTCCCACTGGTAGCTCATAAATGGTGTTGAGGTAATTAAAATAATTTGAAATGTTCAAATTTACTTAGTGAAATAATATAATGTATAGGGATACATTATAATATAAAGTTTATATTTTAATTAAACTTTATGATATAAATTTATTTTGAATTTAATTCAAAATTAATTTATGAGAGAATTAAATATTTAAAGGGAGTTCAAATATTAATTTTAATATGAAGTGAGTTTGTATTAAAACTATAGGTTAAAATTAATGCAAATTGGATGCACATTAAGACTATAGGTAATTTGAGAGAAAGATAATTGAATATGATTCAATTATAGGATTAAATTAAATATATGGTATTTAATTTAATGATTAACCAATTGGAGAATTAATAAATTTTTTAATTTAATTTAATTTTAATTAAATTTGATTTAATTAAATAAATTGAATTTAAACTATAGGTTATGTGGGAAATATTCATTTAAATATGATTTAAATGAAATGATTAATTAAATATTGATTTAATTAATTAAGTAAGTAATTAAATAAAATAAAATAAATTTAATTTATTTAAATTAAAATTTCTTGATAAGTTGTTTACACTGATATGACATGTGTTGGTCAGTCATCCCTTCCCATAACCAACTATACCTACATGATAGGGAAGTTAGACTTCCTCTCCCTATCTAGGCGTGTGAGGCAGGTATTGTGGATTCTCTCTCAATCAGTTTTGCAACAAGCTTTCTTTGTGAATCCCTCTACAACTTTTCTTCCTAGAAAAATTCTTCTAGAGAGTTTCCTAAACACCTAGAGGTTTCCACAAGCCTCATAGCCTCAAATCATCAATTGGAGAATACTAGTGGATCCATATTGGTTGTGTCACTTGTTTTTAGGTGCTGATCGTGTTGAATTCCAGAGAGGAAGAAGGTTCGTGATCTTCCTAATTGACGAATCGGTGAAGCCCTCCAGATCCAAAGCCTACAATGATAGTAAGGGCTTCAATCTTTTCTTCTCTATAATTATTTAGAATTAGATTCTATAAATTCAGCATGCTTTAACCGCAGTAGGTTTCATGTGATGTATGCTATAAATTTTGTTGCCAATGTGTACCAGTATTTAGGATCGTTATTAAAACAGTGTTCAGTCTCTGAAATCTTCCGCTGCGTTAGGGATTTCAACCCTACACTTTTTGTGGTGTCCCAAGAAGATTCAGTACGTGTTTTTCAACGTTGGGAAAGTTTGTGACCAAGAGAGATCAATTCTTGCTGTAATCAGAGTCATTAACGACGGCGAGTTTGCTAAACACTTTACAGCAATCTTATATGCATACTTAGCCTAGTTTTGTATAGAATTATTCTGTATGGATTGGCAATGTATGGGTATTTTAGAAAAGAAATTAAAGTACGAATCGGTTCTATATGCTTCCGCTGGGAGTTTCAGGAATTCCAATCCTTCAATTGGTATCAGAGTTAGGTTGTATGTTAAATTTTAGTTTTCTAAAATTTGCATTGGTTTTGGTTGGATTTAAATGTGCATTATGTATGTTTGAATTAGTTGCTTTAATTCTGGGTTCCTATTCTTAATGCGGTTAGTTTAGGTGATCAATTGCGAGGGTTATCAGATTGGTTATTCTAAATTAATTAGAAATAATTTGAATGTTATTTCGGGTTATGCATGAGGGGCAGCAGACATAATTAAAAATAATTAATCAAATTAATTGTTGGGGTTACAGGTTAATTGATTAATTAAACACAAGTTAATTAGGAGGGTTGTTCAATTAGCCAAGAAGCACTACCGAACTAGAATTCTAATTCATAGAATTATCCTTAGATCAAACTAAGAAGCCAAACCATGAAAAGTTCAGTAGAAAATGCCAGATCCAGCGATCCTATTTCTATTTGATTTTTCATCTCGATTTCCTATTTTTGCTCGTTTTACCAATTTTGCACATTTATTTTTCCCGCTTTTATTTTCCAAGTTTTTCATCTCTGAAATCCTCCCTGTTCGTGTTTGCACAAGAGCCTAGATTCCATTATAACTCTCTTCCCTGTGTTCGACCCCAACTACTTACTACAAAAGTAGTTTGGTGCCGTGGATACAAATTTATTTGACCCTCACTACCCGTCATAGTGTTGAGACGCTGCCTCCATATCGTCTCGACGCTCATGAACTAGATATAGGTTTGTTCATGATTGTAAAAAAAAAAAAAAAAAAAAGACTGAAACTAAAAAAAAAAGTAACAATTTTATTCCACTGCACTCGCTAGAAATTGCTTTCAATTGCTCTACCTTTCACTACCCCTTATTTTCTTGCTTATTTTCTTGTTTGTTTCCTGAGAAAGTGAAAGAAAGTTCTCGAGATTCTTGTTATTTCTAGTAAAAATGCAAAGCTTTGAAAACCCAAAACAACTCTATGCCCATTATTCTTCTTCTTCCATCTTTCTCCAGTAGCCCATAATTGTTCTTAAGCGTCTTTAATGGGATTTTATTTTTATTTTATTTTTATTTTTGGGTTTTGGTGTTATTAATTTCCATGGCAACTCCCTATATTTTTTTTTAATTAAAAAAGGGAGACAACAATGGGTGAATTCGTATGTGGTTTCTTTCAGATATTGAGGAGCTTCAACAATCAACTGCTGCTATTGTTGCTTTTCAACATTTTCGGCATCGAAAATGGAGAAGGGCGCTCCATCCTCCCTCTGGTTTTTGAAGAAAAAAAAAAGAATATAAGGAGAAGGAAGAAAATAGAAGAAAAGAAGAGGAAGAAAAAAAAACTAGTGGTCGTCAGCGGCGACGGTTGGCCGCTGAAGAGCGACGACTGGTGGCTGCTGGTGGTAAGGCTTAGGGTTATGGTGTTGACGAGCGAACTTGTAGTTGGCTGGAAGCCCAAATCATGCAAAAGGAAGGTCGAGAGATGCGAACTCGATGTGATTCCTTGTCGAGTTAGCGTGGGTCAATCTGCAAACTACACAACAGAGTGAGTAAATGGTTGAATCAAGGAAGGAAGCTTTAAAGAGGGCGAAACTCACAGGAAGAGAGGCACAATTGCGCGGGTTTCCTTCCACGTTGCTCGTTGGAACCTCGCTGGAGATCTTGCACTGGAGTTGCTCGTGGTTGCAGCATCACACGACTGGAACAAGAGAGAATGGGTGGTGGTGACGCGAAGAAGAAAGTGAGGGGGGTTGCCGGCAGAAAGAAAAACGAGAGAGATGATGGGTCTACTGCTCGCCGACATGGAGGAGAAGACGATGCCGGAGGAAGGAGAAGCCGAGAGAGAGAGAGAGAGCTGTCGGATGAAGAAATCGCATGGGGGGGTTGAGCGGCTGGAAGAACACGGTGAGAGGGAGACTAGCGGCGTGCAGAGGAGGCAGGGAAAAAATTAGGGATTTAGGGCTTTTTTTTAAATAATAAAAAAAACCTTAAGAAAGGTATTCTTGACATTTAAAATGTAACAGGTAAATTATCAATAAACTTGACATTCAAAATGTAACAGGTAAATTATCAATAAACTTGACATTCTTAAAATGTCAAATTTTATGTTCGCGTGAAAATTTTCGAAAAATTCCGTCAAACATCGCATTTTTTTTTTTCAGTTTTCTTGACATTTTTCATTAAAAAATACATTTTTCTTGACATTTTTCTTTAAAAAAACCTGTTACTTGACATTTTTTTTCATAAAAACATCAAGTATTTAAAAGTTATAAATGTAAAGTAATATTGAATTTGTAGTAGTGTGAAGGTAAAAAAGAAGAAGAATATATGTTTATTACTTGAATAATATTTTTATTATTTTAATATATTTTATTTCAAAAATTAAAAAAAGCATTTTTTTAATAAAAAAATTTGTGCCACATCAGTAATCCATTAGTCATTAACGGAAAAATGGACGAAGGGACCAAAATGCAACGAAATTCAAACTTCAGGGGTAAAAATGTCAAGTTTGAAAACTTAGAGACCAAAATGGAACCTCGTGGGTCTAATTTGTTATATGTTTATAATCTCCCAATTTTCTTATCTTTATTGAATTCCTTGTAAAAATCCTTTAAAACGAGTATAATATGTGTATAGGTCCATGACAGAGCATCCAAGCCAAAATTCCCGTGACCAGAGCGTCTAGACGCTCTAAAGAGCATCTGAACGCTCTGAAGACATCAATTCCAGCCAAAAATCCCGAGGGTTGAGCGTCTCAACGCTGCCAAGCGCTTATGCTCAACGCCGCAAAAATACATACCAACGTCTCGACACTGGCTGCCTATCGTCGAGACGCTAGGAAAATTTTCAGATTCTGCCTTCCATATTTGAGCTACGCTTTTTCCATGTTTGAGCCCTCGTTTCAGCGCCAAATTCACACCACTTGGAGGCCAAGAAGTCCTATAAATATGTAGCTTAGGTTTAGGGTTAGATATCTCCATTCTCTTGCATTTTGTAGCCGTTTTCCTTCACTTGTCTTGTACCTTTTCCAAATTTTAGTAGTTTTCAGTGAGTTTTCATGATGTATCAAGGCAAAAACCAAGTTTGTTCGTGCTCCATGAGTGGCTCGACTTCTTATTCATGTAATCGGGACGTCAAATGTAAGTTCAATTTCTTTTAATGAAATCTCTTGCACTTTAATTCTTCAATGCATGTTTATGTGAGTTTAGTTTTATGCATATAAGTTTAGATAGTGCTAGGGAAAGATTGGCAACCTTTAACTGCGGTTTACTTAAACTTAATTGCTAATCTAAGTAGCAAATAGGAGAATGTTTTTATATTTCTCATGCGTCACCTAGAACTAAAGGATTTAATCAATTGTAATTGAGGTTTGTTGCGCATTGCATGTGTTATTAATTTGGCTAGATCCCAATGTGGTTTAGATTAGTTAATCGACCAATTAATTAATTTGAATTAGAATCAAACTTGGCATTTGCATGTTTGTGATAGTAGGATCACGACTTTCGGGTTGTTCCTAGAGTATGTCCAGCTTAGATATATGATTGATGTGTTTAATGAGATTTATGATTTAATTGAATTGAACTTAACTAAGACAACCCCGATTACATGAACCTTAAGGTATTGACTCAACTCTGGCTATTCTTTCGCTTTCTATTTCCCGCACTCCTTTACTTTCCATAATTGATTTCTCACTTTTTTCTCAATATCCCCCTTTTTGTTACTTAAACGGAAAAGGAAATTAACTTTCGTGTTCATAGACTCCCTGTGATCGACCCCCGACCACTACTGCTACAAGTTAGCTTTAAGTGTTGTCGATAACAAATTTATTTGATACGACCCTCGACAAGTTGTCTATCAAAACATAACCAAAAACCTCAGGGACCAAAAGTCTATTTTTCCCAATTTTATTTGACATTGACCCTTAACAAATCATTCCATCACTAAGTTCTACCATTTAACAAGGAAAGTAACTCCTATCGCTAGGTGATTAACACCAACAGAACCAGAAACTAAAAGCATCCACCTAAGAATTCAACATCAAGCATCATTATCCTATGAAGGATGAAAATAAAGGAAACTTAACACAAGCTACTAAGGTTCTTCCTCAAACGTCTCCTCTGCCCCATCACTGTGGGCATAGCAGTCCACCAAACTTGCATCATCTAAAATGTTGGGGGAAAGAGAGGGGAAGGGTATCAGTACAACCACGTACTGGTAAATAGCTCATGCTTGGTGAGCCAACAAATGTCAAACAATTTCATTCAACATCCTTCTCACACACATCCATCATGCTTTTAAAGCCATAAAACAACCAACATACTTGCAACGATACATGCATCTCACACTATGCAACACACCCTCTAACATCACATGATTTTTGTGTCATGCTACACACCTAACTCATGAATATACGTCATGCTATAAAAACCTATCACATGAATTACGTGCCATGCAACGCACCTAACACATGAATTACACGCCACACTACACAAACTTTTCACATGAATTACGCGCCTTGCAACACACCTAACACATGAATTACACGTCATGCTACACATCTACAACATGAATTACGCACCATGCAACGCACTAACCCACTAGACTCATGTCACAACTCTACCATGCTACATAGCTAGCCAACAACACATCATGCTCAAACTCAACCATTTCAACATGCTTTTAACACAACAATTCATGCTCAAGCTCAAACACTTCAACATGCTTATAGCACAACAAATATACTTAGCTAGCCAACAACACATCATGCTCAAACTCAACCATTTCAACATGCTTTTAACACAACAATTCATGCTCAAGCTCAAACACTTCAACATGCTTATAGCACAACAAATATACTTCATGAGATAAAAAAAACTCATCAAAGGAGAAACTACCTACCTAAAGCGATTACTAAACAATCCAATGAAGTCTTTCTTGCTTTCAACCTCCCAGGCAAGTCTAACACCTGAAGCAAGTTCGAATTCCAAACCAACCACACCCAAGCATTAGAAACTAACCTAAAAGAATTTAAGCATAATTTCAGGATCCCAAGGGACAGTATTACTTACCGAATACCACCCAACAAAGGAAACTACCTTGCTCGAATTTGCACAAATTAATAAGCTCCAATTGGACTCACAACTACAACCAAAACTACTTAAACATAATGGACAAGTCTAAAGTAAAGCAAGTATCTTAAAACATGTCGTTAGGGGACAAAACTTACCCAAAATGACCCAATTCCTTGCTAGACAACAAATAAAAATCCCCCAAAATGAAAACCCAAAGCCGATGGACAATGGGCAACCACGTCTAAGGCTTTACGAGTTTTGGGTGTTCGCTGAACGCCAAATTTAAGGCTACATAGCCACAGGATAACAAGAAAAAACTAGTCAATAAAGCATTTTAGAATCCTATAAGGATCGGGTAAATCGAATTTGACATCGATAATTCAAGGGTATTGAAACTAAAGGTATTTTGAACCAAAGACAACAAAGGCTCAATTGCAATTAGATCGATTTGCTTGACTTGATTTAATTGTTTTGCTAACTTGGTTAGTGATAGGTTTGTTGTGTGATTATGTGGGAAGGTGTGTTATCCCAATTGGCTCAATTGCATGATCTATTTAGAAATTTAGGCTTAGAATTGTATAAACCCAAGCTGTTCCTAGTTTATATGAATCTATCTAATGATCCAATTAACGTAATTCAGTTAGTTTCTTATTAATGAGATGACATTGGTTAGAATTCTAATTAGGCTTCGGCTTTGATGTGTTGGTCAGGTTGGAAAGGTTAGGGGTCCTTAACCATTGGTTCTAGTGACAGTTAGACAATTAGATAATAATTCAATAAATTTTAAGAGTCAATGATTGAGAGTGCCAAACTGAAATTAGGATAACCAATTGCACAATCCCGAGGTAAGATTAGCCAATCCACCCTTCTTATTTTCTGCATTTTTAATTTTTAGCATTTTAATTTCTTTCATTGCAATTCCTCCACACCATACCCCCAGGTTACTAATCGAAGAATCTCTAATTGATTTATTTAATTATGGATTCTCTCTGTGTTCGACCTCGAACCACTGTTTCTACAAAATAGTTGTAGTGGCGTGGATTTATAAATTTATTTGATATGACCCTCGACAAGTCATTCTATCAATTTGCTGCTTTAAGTTTTCTGTCTTTTAGTAAATTATAAGTGGATGTAAAATTGTAGCAAAAAGTATTCAAATTTCAATACATTGTGATGATAGAGGGTTTTAAATTTTCGTCAACATGTCGACACTTTCATCAACATTTCTATATGTCCATGGGTTCAACATTATCAACATGAAGGATAAATTGACATTTCCATTATATCTTAGAAAAATCAATGAAATATAACAAAAATATCAACAAAATATCACTCATGTGGACCTAATATTAATAATTTAGAACTTATTTCAAATGGTGAAAAGTTTATTTATTAATTTAAGTATTTTTTTAATTTTTTAATATTTATAATTTTTCCACGAATATCCATCGACAACGACATTTTATCAGTATTTTCATCGACATTTTCATAAAATTAAAACCTTGATATTTTTGTCAACATTGACATTTAAAACCTTGGATGAAACTATGTGTTTGACGTTTTCATTATTCAATATTTGTTTTGTTGAATCAATGGAATAAAGTGCTTCGATTTTTGTTGGTTGATGTGAATTTATTTTAACATACCAAAAAACGGAAAACGAATCGGTTTGACTTAATTTGATTCAAAATCTTACATCCATATTTGGTTATAAGTTATAACAAATGTGACAACCAAAGAATTATAAATGACCAAATGATAGGTAAAAATTGAGTCATTTATCCATTAAAAAAAGAAAATACAATTGTGGTTAACTTGAACATAACTTAACTAGTTAATTCAAGTATAGATCCTTGATCATGAGGTCGGAGATTAGAAATTTTCACCTCATATTATTGAACTAAAAAACGGTCGTTACAAATAATGGGGTAATAAGAAATATGACTTTTTTTTATTGAATAGAGTATATATTTACATTACATATATTTATTAAATATAATATAATACCACCCTAAAAACTATAATATGTTCAAATTGACAACACAAATAATACATTTATACTTGACACCTAAGTGGATATTCATATTATCACTGTATTAAATATACTCAAGAAAGCTATTGTATATGTCAACTTGAGCATAACTCAAACATTATAATCTAATTATCTCCCTTCTCAACATATACGGTTAATTTTTGTTAATTTTTTTTGAAGATAAGAAGAAGAAACAAACAGATGGAACCCATATTGTAGTTATAACACAACTCACATCGAAGGTTGAAACTCTCTTCAATTATTTGCCCTCCAATGGAAACTTCCCCATCTCCTCCATCGATTTCCTTTATAGTTAGAGAGAAAAAGAACAAACCATTTCTCTAAATTCCATCTATATATGTAAATTACTCATTTCATCAAGGACAAAATAGTGGAAAGGAAAACAAATAAAAATTGAAAAAAAAATGGCAAATTCCAATTCCAATTCCAATCTAGTTTTTCTTTGTTGTCTTGTTTTCTCCAGTATCGTTCTTTCGAATGCAGATTCGGCACCATCAAATGACATCGCATCAAGCATCTGCCCAAAAACCAGAAACGTATCTTTATGTTGGAGTTTATTGAATCCCATGGGAAGCACAGAGGTTGTAAAGGTGGCCAATTACACACTTAGCTTTGCCTATACGAGCGCCGTTGAATGTCTCGATCACACGCGGAGGCTGGAGGCGGCAGAGATGGCGAATCTAGAACTTAAAAAGCGGTATTCGCAGTGCTTAAAGGAGTTGGACTTTGTGGTGTGGGACATAGAACGAGCTAAAGAAGCGTTGCCTACTGGTGGCAGTATTCTCCTCCTAGGCACAGTCGGCGCCGAGACCGCCGCTGATAACTGTCTAAAAACCTTCAAACATCCACCGCCAGAACCGTCGAACCTACCGGAGAAGGTCAAGAATATGGGAGATATTTGGGACATCGCCATTTGGGTGTCCACTCTTATCACCAGAGATGATCACTAAACTCGCCTAAACCTAAGTGCTCACATTTTGTTTGTAAGATTTGTATCAAACTTCTGTACTCATAAATCATTGTGGACGAATATATGTTTTGGTTCCTAATATTTTGCTTTTTTTTTTAAAAAAAAAATAATTTCTATATATTGTCCAAAAAGTTTAAATTTCATCTCTTACATTTCAACCTTTTTCAATTACACGAATCCTAAAGTTTGAGCATGCTTCAATTGAATAATGATAAATTTATATATGACATAATACTTAATTTGTTGGTAAAAATTTAAGTGAAGAATTAGATCATCTAAAATAAAAGGTCTTAACCCTTCTTAAATAGTCTAATTCTTCCTCTAAATTCTCTTGATTTATTGAGTTTATCACCAACAAATTTCAATTAATATTAACCTTCAATAAGGTGTAATTGAAAATTTTTCGTATTTTATTTAATGTATAATATAAATAATTAATACAAATAATATATATATTCAAACATATAATCTATTTATAGTAATAAAAAAACAGGAAAAAATACATTTTCTTTCCCTATGTTTTAAGGAAAAGACGCATTTGGTCATAAGTTTTCAAAATGAACATTTTGAGTCCCAAAATTTTGAGAAATAAGTTTAAAAGGGCTTTTTTTTTTTTTTTTTTTTTTTTGACAACATGTGAGGGTGGGGGACTTGAACCACAAACTTCTTGGTCGTTAATATAAGAGTCATGCTACGCTCATGTTGGTAGTTTAAAAGGCCCCTAGAATTATTTTTTTTCAAATTTATAAATGAAATTAATATTCTTTTTAGGGAAAAATACACTTTTAGTCCCTGAAATTTGGGTTAGGTTTCATTTAGGTCCCTGAGTTTTCAAACTCAACAATTTTACCCCTGGAGTTTGTATTTAGTAGCATTTTAGTCCCTCTGTTAAACTTTCCGTTAAATATATAACAGAAAGCTGGCCAAACATTTCTTTAATCATTTTCTAAGGTTGACATGACATTTCTTTATTAAAAAATAACTTTTAATTTTGTTAATAATAATAAATATTTTTAATTTATATTTCTATTTTCTTTTCCCTTCTCTCTCTTCTTTCTCTCCCCTCCCCATCCATCTCTTTTCTTTCCTCACTCCGTCGCCGTCGAGACCCACCACCACGTCGCCATCGAGACCCACCATCACACCGTCGTTGCGATCTTTTTCTTTCCCTTTCTTCTTCTTCTTTCTGCCATCCTCTTCTTCTTCTTACCTTTTTTTTTTTTTGCGTTTCCATCGCCGGTGAGATCCAAAATGAAGGGACCTTCATCAAGAAATTTGGTGCAATATCTAATTTCTGTTGGGTTTTGGTTTGATTTCATGTTTGTGTTTGGTTTTGTTGATTTCTTGTGATTTTGTTTCTCTGTCTTGGTTTTTTGATGGATCGGTAAGAAAAGGAATTTCATAATGGGTTTATATAGAAAGAGTGAAAGACTTTTGATTCCAAAAATTTCCCTCTTCCGCCTCTGGGTGTACTCTTTTGATTCGAAACCTCTCTTCTTTACTTATCGAGCAGTTCCGCCTCGCTGCCGGGCAGTGCAAGGACGAGATTTGCTGTCGAGCGGAGAGGCAAGATGCGGCGGAGAGAAATGGGTTGGTGGTGGAATAGACGGTGGCGGAGTGTAGATTCTGCAACAAGAGCGGTGGATTCTATAGATGTGATGCTTCGACTCATTTTCACAAGTGTTATTGTCCTGATCGGCCTCATGTTTTTCATTGTACTCCACCGGGTTATTTCCTTTTCCTTTTTCTTCTCCATCTCAATTTCTCTACTTCTTTTCTTCCCAAAATTCTTGCTTCTTCAATTGATTCATCTTTAGTTTTTTTTTTCTTTTCTTGATTGGATGAAAATGTGGCTTGAACCCCCTTTTTTCTTTTCAGATCTAAAACGTCCCTCCCCCTTTTTTCTATTAAAAAAAAAAAGAAAATGGATAGAAAGGAGAAGAAAGGAAGGGAAAAAAAGTTGTCACCGGCGGAAGTAGCAAATTGGGTGGGGGTAGTGATGATGGTGATGGTGAAGAAGAAGAAGAGAGAGGGAAAGAAATAAAAATAATAGAAAATAATAATTTTTTTTTATTATTTTAATATATTTTTATTTTTTAAAAAAAAAATTAGTGCCACATCAACAATCTGTTAATTATTAACAAAAAATTGGATGGAGGAATCAAAATGAAACGAAATCCAAACCTTAGGTGCTAAATTGTCAAGTTTGAAAACTTAAGGACCAAAATGAAATCTAATCCAAACCTCAGGGACCAAAAATGTATTTTTCCCTTCTTTTTATTAATTTTAATATTGAATGCTTTTTTACATTAAAAAAATATTTTCTGTCTCCTCTCTCCTTCCTCCATCTTCTTTTCCCCTTCTTTCAACATTTTCTTCTTCCCCTTCTCCCCGTCCCTCTTTCCTATACCCAATCTAGTCCATGATGATGGTGTTGGGAGAAGAGGAAGAAGATGTTAGGGAGAAGGAGACAATATGAGCAGGAAGGATGGTGTGGAGTGAGGAGAGAGGAAAGAGAATGGGACAAAGAGGAGAGAATGAAATTTTTTTTTAATTTAAAAAACCATTCAATATTAAAAATTAATTTAGAAAATAAAAAAAATATATGAGTGATCTTTTTAACCTATTTCTAAAAAGTCCAAGGACTAAAAAGATTTATTTAGAAAACTCAAGAACCTTTTAAACCTATTTCTCAACAAAATTTATGAACTAAAAAAATGTCCATTTTGAAAATTCATGGACTATATTACTACTAAAAAGTTAAAATAATAAATGTTTCTTTTTAGTGCATTTGAGAAAGTTGAACATCCCCTTATCTTGTATCCTAAGAATGTGAGGTCTCCACTAATCTTTTCAATGTGGGATCCTCAACATGCCTCCTCGTTTGGGTTTAATGGACTCTGATACCATATTAGATTACATGGGATTCCAACTCAAAACCAATTGGCAATGAGTGGGGTGACCCTTGTATCTTAAGAATTGTGAGATCTCCACTAATCTTTTCAATGTGGGATCCTCAACACCCCTCATCGATTTTTTTTTCTTTGTTTTTTTTTTCCTGAAATAAAGTTAAATTCCAAAAAAAGTTAAAATAATAAATGTATTATGTAAAGAAAGATTGGAGTGGTGTATGGATAGGATACTCATTTATCACTGTTTTTATGTCAATTTTCTTTTATCTTTTTCTCTTCTAGGATATTTTTAACTCAATTTTCAGACTAATGTTTGGAAAAGGAAAGAAAGAATAATAATAAATTTAGCCCATCAACTTTCATATTGTTTGTATAGTCATGTGCTTTAATTAAATTTCTTTTAACAGAATTACTGTATTAAGAAGAATTAGTTAGTCTGTTATGCTTCTAGCAGTTTGTAAACTAGTGAGTTAGTTTTTCTGTTGTAATCAGTTTGTTACAGCTCATCTATTTAATATTGAGGAGCTTACTGTAATATGTGTGAGTTTTATGAATAATAACTCATTCTTCTCTTCTCTCATTGATACGTGTAATATGGTATCAGAGCGTGCTACCGCCTAAAACACAAATTTTGAGAGTGTCTTTTAATTAGTATTATAGACAAGTTGATTACAAACAAGTTTAATGTTTGTTAAACATAAGCATTAAACTAAGTTATAATTCAATAAGAAAGAAGGCAAAATATGCAGTAAGTTATAGCAAACTGATAAAAAAAAAAAAAAGTAATAGCAAACTGATCTCTCCATATTTCCAATAAAAAGGAATTTTATAAATGACATCCCATTAAATTACATTAATTTCGTTCATCATGAAAAGAAACTTCATTCAAGATGAATGTAACTTGAAGAAGAAAGAAAGAAAAATCACAGACACGTCGTTGCTTTAAAAAAAACAAAAGGACAAAATTCTTAATGATACATGTAGCATTAGGTTATTATATCCGATCTTCTCCCTATACCCATGTAATAAGAATGTACATGGACATTATTATGTAGAAACAATATAAAGTTTTTAAAATAATAAATACTTGCTTGGATTGTAGTATGGACAAACTCCTACTAAAATTCTGGCCTGACGTGTTCTCACTCCAAAAAAATTTCACCTTTAGCGACGAAAAAGATTTGTCGCTGTAAGTAGCATTTCGACAAAATGAATTCTTCAGTGGAAAAAATCAAAAAGTCGCAAAAAACGTCGCTAAAGCATAGTTTCAAGCTAACTTCAACGGCGATTTTTTCAAATTCATCGCAAACATATGTGACGAAAATGTCTATTTTCATCACATTATCCTTGCGACGAAATGAGCTGATTGCATCCCAAGACGTGAGACGAATTACATGATTTCGCCGCATAAGAGCTGCAACGAAAATAACTCATTTCATTGCAAGGATCATGCATGCAACGAAAATAGGCATTTTTGTTGCAAAGCTTGTGTCGAAAGGAGTTTATTTCGTCGCATCACTTATGCGTCAAATTGATCGTGTTTTGTTGTAGACTTCGATTTTTTTGCAATGAAAATCTCATATTCGTTGCACATATTTTAGGCAATAAAAAAAATATATTGTTGGAATGAGACTTCTAAAAGCTCAATTTCATATTCAAATTGACTTGGTTGATAAACATTTTATAGATATAATCAAATAGTTTTACAAAACAAAGCATTCACCATAAGAAATGTTCAATACTACATCCAAAAGTATGTTTCATATATAGGTATTTTATCAAAGCCTTGATAGGTGAAAGAGTTACAAAAAATAAAGACCATTAGGAAGTTTATCCAATTACAAAAAGAGACATTTACTAAGCCTATGTTCTCTCAAAAAAGACGATATTCGTTTGGCCATTGTTGTCATTAGCAAAGTTTACTTCAATCCTGCAAATAAACAACAAATTACATATACATAAGTACACATGAACAACAAACCATCCTTAACCCCATTCACAAATTAAAAAGCATCACATACATAATTAGGGCATATAAAGTCACAATTGCAATGACAAGAACAAATACTATTCCCCTCAAATCATCCCCAATCTCATAGTTGTAAATTTTTCACCCAATCTACATTTTATAAAAAGAAAAGCCTAATGTTAGTACTCCTCCTGAAACCCCCATTAATCACAATCAATAAAATCTCAACCACGTCCACTATAAAAAAACACACATGTTTAATAATCACAAAACAACCACATGGACAACTTAAGTTAAAAAGTAATTTCTTTTCAAAAATAGAACCTCAACCACACACCTTCTCAAATCACATACTCAAGAGCAAACACTCATAGTTAAAATAAAACCTCAATCACAACCACATGGACAAATCACAACCACATGGACAACTTAAGCTACAAATAGAACCTCAACCACATGGACAACTTAAGCTAAGAATAAAACCTCAACCACATGGACAACTTAAGCTAAAAATAAAACCTCAACCACAACCACATGGACAACTTAAGCTGAAAAGTCATAGTTCAAATTGTTCGGTTTTATGCCCTAAAACTCGTAGATAGTGAATGTAACAAATTATATTTACTTGTTCAATAAAGTTGTTATTTATGTTTATTCACTAAAGTTGTTATTGAATAATTGAGTTACACATTAGTTAACTCAAATCCAATAAACTAAAGATTCCTGGCTATAGTATGTATACTTGAGCTTTATGTGGAGACATAAAAGTGGATCAGGCTCGAGTAATAGCCAAAACGGTCTATAGTATAGGGATAGGGTTGGGTACCTTATCCTAGAGACAATATGGGACCCGACTCACTTTGTAGTTAGTACACAGACGATGTGATCCTGAGATGTTCATGTGGAGACATGCGAGTGGGGGCGTCTTATGTAATGAGTTTGCATAAGACCAGACCGCGAAATAAGTCACTTTCACTTTATAACGTCGTTTACTGTTGAGATTGACTAATTTCATAAGATGACCTAGGTAACTCGATCTTAATCCTAAGCTAACTATGAACTCCTGTTTATTCGGGATTATCCTTTGATTTCCATGGGTGAGAGTGGCTCGAGTTTGCCGACTCAATAAGCCTACCATTTTGGGGATAAGACTGGGTAGATAGCTAGGGACATAGTCCTGCAAGATGGAATTCACTCCTACCCGCCTTTAGGGATAGTAGAAAGGTTGTTCCCTTAAGTGTTGACTCCAGGTCTTGAACAAGGGGCCCCACCCTCTCATTGGCCCGAGAGGGACTCAGTTTACTGGTTGGACCACAAACCAATTGTTCATTAGAGGATCAGTGGGACTTAAGGAGCAAGAGATAACTTCAGGTGTAAAATGGACATTTGACCCAACTGTAGTTACGAACAACCTGTGAAGGATCGACTTACTAATCATGGTTATATCGAGTGGTTATAAATAAATCTACAGTGAGAGGAATGCAGCTACTGGGCTATAGTGGAATGTCCCGGTAGCTAATAGATGTTGGTTAACTAGATTAAAAGAGTTTAGTCGGTTAATCTCGGATCATTGGAGCCCATGATCTGTAGGTCCATTAGGTCCCCCAGCTAGCTCATACGGAATGAACCTTAGAACAATGTGTTGAAAGAATGTGAAGCGTTCAAATTCTGTTTACGGAATTAACGTTAATTATATACGATATACTTAACGTGTTATAATTTAATTATGAATTAAATTATAAAGAGAGTTGGAAATATTTTAAGGGCCAGTTGCATATATAATTAAATGGGCCAAAATATTGGCAAATATAGCAACCCACAAAAAATTGTAAAAATGGAAAAATATTTTCTTCAGACCGTTTAAATTACCAAAATACCCTTTCTAGGTTTCTATCACTGATAAATTCTATTTCTATCACCGATAGATTCTAGATAGAATCTATCAGTGATAGAAGGTTTCTAGCACTAATAGATTATTAGTGATAGAAATCTGGTAGACTTCATCAATGATAGAATCTATCAGTGATAGAAGATTTCTATCATAGAAAGATTTTCTATCACTAATAGATTCTATCAAGTGATAGAAGATTTCTATCAGTGATAGAAATCTTCTATAACTGATCGGTGAAGAAGATTTTCTATCAATCTATCAATGATAGAAAAATTTTCTATCACTGATAGAATCTATTAGTGATAGAAATCTTCTATCACTGATAGGGTGATAGAAATCTTCTATCACCGATAGATTCTATCAAGTAATAGAAAGATTTTCTATCAGTTGATAGAATCTATCAAGTGATAGAAGATTTCTATCAGTGATAGAAATCTTTTATAACTGATACGGTGATTTCTATAACTGATACGGTGATAGAAGATTTTCTATCACTGATAGAATCTATCAGTGATAGAAGATTTTATATCAATCTATCAATGAAAGAAAGATTTTCTATCACGAATAAACTTCTACCAGTGATAGAATGAAAACCAACTTTTTTTTTCTACCATTTTTCCTCTACATCCTGAAATTAATCTCAAAATCAATACACAACAACTCAAACAATAACTTATAATTAGCAATTCATAATAGAATCAGTAAATTAGAATCAATAAAGTTTGTCTCCAACATGACTGATAGAATCAAAACCAAAACAGGGGCAAAACGGGGATTTAAAAAAACGATTTAAAAACTTTGCCATATTTGCAATATTTTATAAAAGTTGCTATATTATTCATTAACCACTCAACTTTTGCCACCCATTACAATTATCCATATTTTAATGTGGTTGAAATATTGTTAATTTGTATAGGATACGTATTTCAGTTTGAAATGAATATGATTCATATTCAAAAACGGTTTTGAGAGATGTTGGGATTGGTGGAATTATTTGATTTAATATTTGATATTAAATTAAATAATTATAATTAATTAAAGTTTAATTAATTGTTTTAATTATTTTATTTAAAATTAATTATTTGAATTAATTTTAATTTTAAAAGTAATTAAATTAAATTTGATAAATCAATTTAATTTTTGATTTTCAACTTTCATATAAACCAGGAGGTAAATTCCCTTGGCATGACACCTAGATGTGTGACTAATCCAACTATTAAGCTTGCTGTCTTGATCTCCAAACTTTGTTGGCAAGAATTTGTTCAAGGATTGGACTTTTTGCTCTCTAAAAAGAAAGTTGATAACTCTTTACTTTTCTCTCCCAAATTCATCACGATTTTGGCTCCCACAAGCCATTCTAAGGCTGGAGGATAGTGGGGAAGGCACTTGTGGTCGTCCACAACTTGCTCGTGTCCAAATTCATCCAACGGAGTAGCCGAATTTTTCCTTAAAAGGTTGATAACTTCATTGCTCTGTTTTCGGTCTTTTGACACCATGTTTTTCTTGTGTAAAATTAATGGAATTAGAGTGCTTTTGATCCAAATCGCTTCCGCTTGAGTGTTCTACAGTCCTTCACAAATAACAATCACTAATATTACCCCCCTCCTCCATCCTCAAACCACAATAAAACCTCAAACGCACGCTTTCTCAAATTATATTCAATGTCAATCAATAAAAAAACATTAATGTCAATCTATAATGAACAATAAGAACACTCCCCCCTCCATTCATCCTCAAACTCAATGTGAATAAAAAAAAATAAAGTCATAAAACCACCAAAAAAAATCATCAACCATTCTCATCGAGAAAATCACAAGTATAATATGAAACATATGAAAACAGAGTGTCAAACAGAATAAGAGTCCCAACCTAAAAAACAAGTCATAATCATATCACTATATACTTAAGTTCCATGTTTTAAAAAATATACCTTACAAATGGATGGATGTGCTCCAGTGAATCTTTCCATAATTTCACCCATTTGTCAAAACCTTCATTCATACTCATCTCGCTGCATTTCTATGGTTTGATCTATTCATTCTTTCATTTTTGTTTCCATTTGATCTTCCCCTGGGCTACCTCTCAATCAGTTTTGCATAAGATCGGACCGCGAAATAGTAACCGCTAGCTATAACACCGTTGACTAGTTAGGTTTCTATTTCACTAGGATGACCTAGGCAACTTAGTCTAAATCCTGAGTGGATTATGGACTCCTGTTCACGAGGGATTGTCCTGTGATTTGTATAGGTGAGAGTGGCAAGTTCGCCGACTGAATAAGTGATAGGACCTAAATAGTCCTATTTTATCACCTCTAATCTAAGCTTGTTAGAATCATTTTATGCTTTACTTGTCCTATTTACAGGTTAATTGAGCTTAGACTATGTTGGGAGCCGATCACGCTAATTGGTGTTAATTCGAGCCAATTACGGAGTTTTGGAGCCATCTCGGTGTCTTGGACGGCGAGGAGGTGAAAAGACCTAATTGTACTGAAGCGGGCCTGAAGATTGACATTGAAAGCCGAAGATTGAAGCTCCGAACGGAGAAGAAGCGAGACAAGACCGAGAATCAAAGTAGGAAGTTGAGACTTGAGGCTGGCGTCTCGACGCCGACACGAATTCGGCCTGAAGTGTGATGTTCGCGGCGTCGAGACGTTGCCCTAGGCGTCTCAACGCCGACGTATTTTCTATATATATGTAGCCTCGGTTTTAGTCTGCTGTTAGGTTAGAATTTTGGTCCATTTTACGATTTCTTTGCCTCTTTTACATTCCAGCACTGTTGTAGACCATTCTTGGTCATATTTTATGGATTCTTTCATGTTTATTGTTGATTTTACTTCATCTATGTGTAGCTAATCTCGTTTAGATCGTTGGATTGAGTTTATGTCTTGATTTTAAATAAGATTGGCTGAGTTTTCTGAGTTTTACTTTCTGTTCTTGCTGTATTTTCATTGAGTTTTGCATGTTATCCCGTTTAAACCAATACATGAGGCTGGTCTATTAGGATTGACGCCCTATGCAATTACCGCTTGTGTATTCTATCAGTTATTTTTAGATAGCCACTAGGCTGAGGCAAGCCACTCTCTATGTGAGACGACCCTTGATAGGCCTAGGATGCATGTTAAATGTTGTAGGAATTAGATTTAAATTGCATTTGAATTTGGTTCTTACGATTCCGGACCCATGATCCCAAAGCGGCTAGTTTTAATAGGTAGTTGCAAAATTGCTTGTTAATTAACTAGTTAGATATAATTAGTAACCGTTGCAGAGGTCTTGGATGGTTGCTAAATTATGCATAAGGGGTGGCGAGCGATAGAGTCTATATTAATTAATCTTGTTAATTGCAGGATTCACGATTGGCAAGATAATTAGCACAAGTTAGTGTAGGGGGTCCTCCGAGTAACCCAGAAGCCAACCGGACTAATGAAATCAGTTAAGAATAATCATTAGAGAAAACTAGGAAGCCAACAAATTAGAATCAAGCATAATAAATCTCAATCCAACGATCCCTTTTTCATGTTATAGTTTCCGTCTAATTTTTCTTCTGCATGTTTATTTTGTGCCATTTAAATTCAGTATTTTATTATTCCTACTTGTCCTTCATTCTAAAAATCCCCCCCATAAACACGAAATTCTACACTTGCTAGATCCCCCTTCCCTGTGTTCGACATCGGCCGCTATTGCTACAAAATAGTGGTAGTGTCGTGGATTATAAATTTATTTGACACAACCTTCGACAAGTCGTCCCGTCAATAAGCCTACCATTTTGGGGACAAGACTAAGTGGGGAGCTGGAAACATAATCACACAAGATAGAATTCACTCCTACTCGACTTTAGGGGAAGTAGATGAATGTTCCCTTCAGCGGTGTCTCCGAGTCTTGAACAAAGGGCCCTACCCTCTCACTGGCTCGAGAGGGGTTTCTGTTTATTGGTAGGACCATAAACAGGTTGTTAATTAGAAAACCATTGGTACCTAAGGATGTAGAGGTAACCTAGGGGTAAAACGGTAATTTGACCCAACTGGTGTTATGAACACTCCTAGAGGAATAACTTGTTGTTATTAGTCAATATCCGTGGACACAGATATATATCTGCAGTGAGAAGAGTGCAACTGTTGGTCCATAGTGGAGTGTACCCACAGTTAACGAACATTGGTTAACTTGGTTAATGAGTTTAGCCAATTAATCTCATATCGTTGAAGCTTCTAATCTATAGGTCCATTAGGTCCCACTGGTAGCTCATAAATGGTGTTGAGGTAATTAAAATAATTTGAAATGTTCAAATTTACTTAGTGAAATAATATAATGTATAGGGATACATTATAATATAAAGTTTATATTTTAATTAAACTTTATGATATAAATTTATTTTGAATTTAATTCAAAATTAATTTATGAGAGAATTAAATATTTAAAGGGAGTTCAAATATTAATTTTAATATGAAGTGAGTTTGTATTAAAACTATAGGTTAAAATTAATGCAAATTGGATGCACATTAAGACTATAGGTAATTTGAGAGAAAGATAATTGAATATGATTCAATTATAGGATTAAATTAAATATATGGTATTTAATTTAATGATTAACCAATTGGAGAATTAATAAATTTTTTAATTTAATTTAATTTTAATTAAATTTGATTTAATTAAATAAATTGAATTTAAACTATAGGTTATGTGGGAAATATTCATTTAAATATGATTTAAATGAAATGATTAATTAAATATTGATTTAATTAATTAAGTAAGTAATTAAATAAAATAAAATAAATTTAATTTATTTAAATTAAAATTTCTTGATAAGTTGTTTACACTGATATGACATGTGTTGGTCAGTCATCCCTTCCCATAACCAACTATACCTACATGATAGGGAAGTTAGACTTCCTCTCCCTATCTAGGCGTGTGAGGCAGGTATTGTGGATTCTCTCTCAATCAGTTTTGCAACAAGCTTTCTTTGTGAATCCCTCTACAACTTTTCTTCCTAGAAAAATTCTTCTAGAGAGTTTCCTAAACACCTAGAGGTTTCCACAAGCCTCATAGCCTCAAATCATCAATTGGAGAATACTAGTGGATCCATATTGGTTGTGTCACTTGTTTTTAGGTGCTGATCGTGTTGAATTCCAGAGAGGAAGAAGGTTCGTGATCTTCCTAATTGACGAATCGGTGAAGCCCTCCAGATCCAAAGCCTACAATGATAGTAAGGGCTTCAATCTTTTCTTCTCTATAATTATTTAGAATTAGATTCTATAAATTCAGCATGCTTTAACCGCAGTAGGTTTCATGTGATGTATGCTATAAATTTTGTTGCCAATGTGTACCAGTATTTAGGATCGTTATTAAAACAGTGTTCAGTCTCTGAAATCTTCCGCTGCGTTAGGGATTTCAACCCTACACTTTTTGTGGTGTCCCAAGAAGATTCAGTACGTGTTTTTCAACGTTGGGAAAGTTTGTGACCAAGAGAGATCAATTCTTGCTGTAATCAGAGTCATTAACGACGGCGAGTTTGCTAAACACTTTACAGCAATCTTATATGCATACTTAGCCTAGTTTTGTATAGAATTATTCTGTATGGATTGGCAATGTATGGGTATTTTAGAAAAGAAATTAAAGTACGAATCGGTTCTATATGCTTCCGCTGGGAGTTTCAGGAATTCCAATCATTCAATTGGTATCAGAGTTAGGTTGTATGTTAAATTTTAGTTTTCTAAAATTTGCATTGGTTTTGGTTGGATTTAAATGTGCATTATGTATGTTTGAATTAGTTGCTTTAATTCTGGGTTCCTATTCTTAATGCGGTTAGTTTAGGTGATCAATTGCGAGGGTTATCAGATTGGTTATTCTAAATTAATTAGAAATAATTTGAATGTTATTTCGGGTTATGCATGAGGGGCAGCAGACATAATTAAAAATAATTAATCAAATTAATTGTTGGGGTTACAGGTTAATTGATTAATTAAACACAAGTTAATTAGGAGGGTTGTTCAATTAGCCAAGAAGCACTACCGAACTAGAATTCTAATTCATAGAATTATCCTTAGATCAAACTAAGAAGCCAAACCATGAAAAGTTCAGTAGAAAATGCCAGATCCAGCGATCCTATTTCTATTTGATTTTTCATCTCGATTTCCTATTTTTGCTCGTTTTACCAATTTTGCACATTTATTTTTCCCGCTTTTATTTTCCAAGTTTTTCATCTCTGAAATCCTCCCTGTTCGTGTTTGCACAAGAGCCTAGATTCCATTATAACTCTCTTCCCTGTGTTCGACCCCAACTACTTACTACAAAAGTAGTTTGGTGCCGTGGATACAAATTTATTTGACCCTCACTACCCGTCATAGTGTTGAGACGCTGCCTCCATATCGTCTCGACGCTCATGAACTAGATATAGGTTTGTTCATGATTGTAAAAAAAAAAAAAAAAAAAGACTGAAACTAAAAAAAAAAGTAACAATTTTATTCCACTGCACTCGCTAGAAATTGCTTTCAATTGCTCTACCTTTCACTACCCCTTATTTTCTTGCTTATTTTCTTGTTTGTTTCCTGAGAAAGTGAAAGAAAGTTCTCGAGATTCTTGTTATTTCTAGTAAAAATGCAAAGCTTTGAAAACCCAAAACAACTCTATGCCCATTATTCTTCTTCTTCCATCTTTCTCCAGTAGCCCATAATTGTTCTTAAGCGTCTTTAATGGGATTTTATTTTTATTTTATTTTTATTTTTGGGTTTTGGTGTTATTAATTTCCATGGCAACTCCCTATATTTTTTTTTAATTAAAAAAGGGAGACAACAATGGGTGAATTCGTATGTGGTTTCTTTCAGATATTGAGGAGCTTCAACAATCAACTGCTGCTATTGTTGCTTTTCAACATTTTCGGCATCGAAAATGGAGAAGGGCGCTCCATCCTCCCTCTGGTTTTTGAAGAAAAAAAAAAGAATATAAGGAGAAGGAAGAAAATAGAAGAAAAGAAGAGGAAGAAAAAAAAACTAGTGGTCGTCAGCGGCGACGGTTGGCCGCTGAAGAGCGACGACTGGTGGCTGCTGGTGGTAAGGCTTAGGGTTATGGTGTTGACGAGCGAACTTGTAGTTGGCTGGAAGCCCAAATCATGCAAAAGGAAGGTCGAGAGATGCGAACTCGATGTGATTCCTTGTCGAGTTAGCGTGGGTCAATCTGCAAACTACACAACAGAGTGAGTAAATGGTTGAATCAAGGAAGGAAGCTTTAAAGAGGGCGAAACTCACAGGAAGAGAGGCACAATTGCGCGGGTTTCCTTCCACGTTGCTCGTTGGAACCTCGCTGGAGATCTTGCACTGGAGTTGCTCGTGGTTGCAGCATCACACGACTGGAACAAGAGAGAATGGGTGGTGGTGACGCGAAGAAGAAAGTGAGGGGGGTTGCCGGCAGAAAGAAAAACGAGAGAGATGATGGGTCTACTGCTCGCCGACATGGAGGAGAAGACGATGCCGGAGGAAGGAGAAGCCGAGAGAGAGAGAGAGAGCTGTCGGATGAAGAAATCGCATGGGGGGGTTGAGCGGCTGGAAGAACACGGTGAGAGGGAGACTAGCGGCGTGCAGAGGAGGCAGGGAAAAAATTAGGGATTTAGGGCTTTTTTTTAAATAATAAAAAAAACCTTAAGAAAGGTATTCTTGACATTTAAAATGTAACAGGTAAATTATCAATAAACTTGACATTCAAAATGTAACAGGTAAATTATCAATAAACTTGACATTCTTAAAATGTCAAATTTTATGTTCGCGTGAAAATTTTCGAAAAATTCCGTCAAACATCGCATTTTTTTTTTTTCAGTTTTCTTGACATTTTTCATTAAAAAATACATTTTTCTTGACATTTTTCTTTAAAAAAACCTGTTACTTGACATTTTTTTTCATAAAAACATCAAGTATTTAAAAGTTATAAATGTAAAGTAATATTGAATTTGTAGTAGTGTGAAGGTAAAAAAGAAGAAGAATATATGTTTATTACTTGAATAATATTTTTATTATTTTAATATATTTTATTTCAAAAATTAAAAAAAGCATTTTTTTAATAAAAAAATTTGTGCCACATCAGTAATCCATTAGTCATTAACGGAAAAATGGACGAAGGGACCAAAATGCAACGAAATTCAAACTTCAGGGGTAAAAATGTCAAGTTTGAAAACTTAGAGACCAAAATGGAACCTCGTGGGTCTAATTTGTTATATGTTTATAATCTCCCAATTTTCTTATCTTTATTGAATTCCTTGTAAAAATCCTTTAAAACGAGTATAATATGTGTACTCTATGACAGAGCATCCAAGCCAAAATTCCCGTGACCAGAGCGTCTAGACGCTCTAAAGAGCATTTGAACGCTCTGAAGACATCAATTCCAGCCAAAAATCCCGAGGGTTGAGCGTCTCAACGCTGCCAAGCGCTTATGCTCAACGCCGCAAAATTACATACCAACGTCTCGACACTGGCTGCCTATCGTCGAGACGCTAGGCAAATTTTCAGATTCTGCCTTCCATATTTGAGCTACGATTTTTCCATGTTTGAGCCCTCGTTTCAGAGCCAAATTCACATGACTTGGAGGCCAAGAAGTCCTATAAATATGTAGCTTAGGTTTAGGGTTAGATATCTCCATTCTTTTGCATTTTGTAGCCGTTTTCCTTCACTTGTCTTGTACCTTTTCCAAATTTTAGTAGTTTTTAGTGAGTTTTCATGATGTATCAAGGCAAAAATCTAGTTTGTTCGTGCTCCATGAGTGGCTCGACTTCTTATTCATGTAATCGAGACGTCAAATGTAAGTTCAATTTCTTTTAATGAAATCTCTTGCACTTTAATTCTTCAATGCATGTTTATGTGAGTTTAGTTTTATGCATATAAGCTTAGATAGTGCTAGGGAAAGATTGGCAACCTTTAACTGCGGTTTACTTAAACTTAATTGCTAATCTAAGTAGCAAATAGGAAAACGTTTTTATATTTCTCATGCGTCACCTAGAACTAAAGGATTTAATCAATTGTAATTGAGGTTTGTTGCGCATTGCATGTGTTATTAATTTGGCTAGATCCCAATGCGGTTTAGATTAGTTAATCGACCAATTAATTAATTTGAATTAGAATCAAACTTGGCATTTGCATGTTTGTGATAGTAGGATCACGACTTTCAGGTTGTTCCTAGAGTATGTCTAGCTTAGATATATGATTGATGTGTTTAATGAGATTTATGATTTAATTGAATTGACCTTAACTAAGACAACCCCGATTACATGAACCTTAAGGTATTGACTCAACTCTGGCTATTCTTTCGCTTTCTATTTCCCGCACTCCTTTACTTTCCATAATTGATTTCTCACTTTTTTCTCAATATCCCCCTTTTTGTTACTTAAACGGAAAAGGAAATTAACTTTCGTGTTCATAGACTCCCTGTGATCGACCCCCGACCACTACTTCTACAAGTTAGCTTTAAGTGTTGTTGATAACAAATTTATTTCATAAGACCCTCGACAAGTCGTCTATCAAAACATAACCAAAAACCTCAGGGACCAAAAGTGTATTTTTCCCAATTTTATTTGACATTGACCCTTAACAAATCATTCCATCACTAAGTTCTACCATTTAACAAGGAAAGTAACTCCTATCGCTAGGTGATTAACACCAACAGAACCAGAAACTAAAAGCATCCACCTAAGAATTCAACATCAAGCATCATTATCCCCTATGCAGGATGAAAATAAATGAAACTTAACACAAGCTACTAAGGTTCTTCCTCAAACGTCTCCTCTACCGCATCACTGTGGGCATAGCAGTCCACCAAACTTGCATCATCTAAAATGTTGGGGAAAAGAGAGGGGGAGGGTATCAGTACAACCACGTACTGGTAAATAGCTCATGCTTGGTGAGCCAACAAACGTCAAACAATTTCATTCAACATCCTTCTCACACACATTCATCATGCTTTTAAAGCCATAAAATAACCAACATACTTGAACCGATACATGCATCTCACACTATGCAACACACCCTCTAACATCACATGATTTTTGTGTCATGCTACGCACCTAACTCATGAATATACGTCATGCTATAAAAACCTATCACATGAATTACGCGCCATGCAACGCACCTAACACATGAATTACGCGCCACACTACAAAAACTTTTCACATGAATTACGCGCCTTGCAACACACCTAACACATGAATTACACGTCATGCTACACATCTACAACATGAATTACGCGCCATGCAACACACTAACCCACTAGACTCATGTCACAACTCTACCATGCTACATAGCTAGCCAACAACACATCATGCTCAAACTCAACCATTTCAACATGCTTTTAACACAACAATTCATGCTCAAGCTCAAACACTTCAACATGCTTATAGCACAACAAATATACTTCATGCGATAAAAAAAAACTCATCAAAGGAGAAACTACCTACCTAAAGCGATTACTAAACAATCCAATGAAGTCTTTCTTGCTTTCAACCTACCAGGCAAGTCTAACACTTGAAGCAAGTTCAAATTCCAAACCAACCACACCCAAGCATTAGAAACTAACCTAAAAGAATTTAAGCATAGTTTCAGGAGCCCAAGGGACAGTATTACTTACCGAATACCACCCAACAAAGGCAACTAACTTGCTCGAATTTGCACAAATTAATAAGCTCCAATTGGACTCACAACTACAACCAAAACTACTTAAACATAATGGACAAGTCTAAAGTAAAGCAAGTATCTTAAAACATGTCGTTAGGGGACAAAACTTACCCAAAATGATCCAATTCCTTGCTAGACAACAAATAAAAATCCCCCAAAATGAAAACCCAAAGCCGTTGGACAATGGGCAACCACGTCTAAGGCTTTACGAGCTTTGGGTGTTCGCTGAATGCCAAATTTAAGGCTACATAGCCACATGATAACAAGAAAAAACTACTCAATAAAGCATTTTAGAATCATATAAGGATCGGGTAACTCGAATTTGACATCGATAATTCATGGGTATTGAAACTAAAGGTATTTTGAACCAAAGACAACGAAGGCTCAATTGCAATTAGATCGATTTGCTTGACTTGATTTAATTGTTTTGCTAACTTGGTTAGTGATAGGTTTGTTGTGTGATTATGTGCGAAGGTGTGTTATCCCAATTGGCTCAATTGCATGATCTATTTAGAAATTTAGGTTTAGAATTGTATAAACCCAAGCTGTTCCTAGTTTATATGAATCTATCTAATGATCCAATTCACGTAATGCAGTTAGTTTCTTATTAATGAGATGTCATTGGTTATAATTCTAATTAGGCTTCGGCTTTGATGTGTTGGTCAGGTTGGAAAGGTTAGGGGTCCTTAACCACTGGTTCTAGTGACAGTTAGACAATTAGATAATAATTCAATTAATTTTAAGAGTCAATGATTGAGAGTGCCAAACTGAAATTAGGATAACCAATTGCACAATCCCGAGGTAAGATTAGCCAATCCACCCTTCTTATTTTTTGCATTTTTAATTTTTAGCATTTTAATTTCTTTCATTGCAATTCCTCCACACCATACCCCCCATGTTACTAATCGAAGAATCTCTAATTGATTTATTTAATTATGGATTCTCTCTGTGTTCGACCTCGAACCACTGTTTCTACAAAATAGTTGTAGTGGCGTGGATTTATAAATTTATTTGATACGACCCTCGACAAGTCATTCTATCAATTTGCTGCTTTAAATTTTCTGTCTTTTAGTAAATTATAAGTGGATGTAAAATTTGTAGCAAAAAGTATTCAAATTTCAATACATTGTGATGATAGAGGGTTTTAAATTTTCGTCAACATGTCGACACTTTCATCAACATTTCTATATGTCAATGGGTTCAACATTATCAACATGAAGGGTAAATTGACATTTCCATTATATCTTAGAAAAATCAATGAAATATAACAAAAATATCAACAAAATATCACTCATGTGGACCTAATATTAATAATTTAGAACTTATTTCAAATGGTGAAAAGCTTATTTATTAATTTAAATATTTTTTGAATTTTTTAATATTTATAATTTTTCCACGAATATCCATCGACAACGACATTTTATCACTATTTTCATCGACATTTTCATAAAATTAAAACCTTGATATTTTTGTCAACATTGACATTTAAAACCTTGGATGAAACTATGTGTTTGACGTTTTCATTATTCAATATTTGTTTTGTTGAATCAATGGAATAAAGTGGTTCGATTTTTGTTAGTTGATGTGAATTTATTTTAACATACCAAAAAACGGAAAACGAATCGGTTTGACTTAATTTGATTCAAAATCTTACATCCATATTTGGTTATAAGTTATAACAAATGTGACAACCAAAAAATTATAAATGACCAAATGATAGGTAAAAATTGAGTCATTTATCCATTAAAAAAAGAAAATTGTAACGACCCTACTTTTCATGCCTAGATCCTAAGGCCGTTACTACATGCATTTCATTCTACTTCTAAGAACAGCGAGGAAATATCATTTAAAGAAAACATACTTAGAAATTTTGCGAAACTTTTCAACCTGGGATCCCAGTTAAAACAGAACAAACGAAACCTTTAGTTATTCAAACAAAACTTAAAGCGGAATAAGCCTTAAATCATTCACAATACAAGTTCAAAATAAGAATTTCAAAACACAAAATGCGGAATACTATCCTAAAGGAGATCCATGGCCCAGCAACTCTCCGTCACGCGTCCTGTACACCTTTACCTCTACCTGCAGTTGTATGTAAAGGAAAAGAATGAGTATTTAAGAAAATACTCAGTAAGTAGCAATCAAGGTTTTAACATTTTATTCGAGTTAAGGGCCTAAGGGTTAGGTCATCTCATTCTTATTCATTTCATTTCATTTATCTGCAGTTCGGGTCTCGTGTTCAATTAGTTCACCTATATATATAAGTTTGCCAACTCACTGATAGTGCACAAGTGGGAGTTTTGGGAGGTCTCTACTCCTACTGATGGTAGATGGCACCCAGTCAGTGGAGCTAAGTCTCATCCCTCAAGGCACTACTGGGCGCGTAGCGCTCTAAACTACCATTTCACTGGTGGGGCGTTCATGGGTTTAAGTCAGAAATTAACTTTCACAGTTAGTAAATGGCACCTAGTCTGCGAAGCCAAGTCCCGCCCATTAGGCCCCTCATCTCACTCTAATACATCTCAGTCCTAAGTGTTTAATTGACACGACCCTCTTGTAAGGCACTAGCCTATTCCTTTCCCTTTCTTAATCCTTTTCCCTTTAGGACCCCTTAACACTTACTAATCTTTAACCGCAACCTATTTAATACAATCGATTTCTTTTCTTAGATTACTGACAGGCTAACTGATATGCACCATCCCAACTCAGTCATATCACAAGAATAAGAAATGGAGGCGACAACCGACACTTCTAACTAGAGAAAACCACAACTTCTCGTTGCCCACAAACAATGTCAGCCAGCTTTAAAAATATACAATAGTCATACACTCGCCTCTATCACACAACTCAGATATATATATGCAGTAGCCATGATCTTGAAATTATCGCAACATATCACCTCAGTCTCAATCCGAACAACTTATACACATACTCATGCCAGAAGTAAACAATCATTTCAAACATACACATTTCATTCCAAAGCGGCAAGCTACTTACCATGTTCAGCTACCACACAATACACTTAAAACATGGAATTTGAATCCAATTAGCTACTTAGATTCCAAGGGGAAACTTAAGGATTAAATCCAACTCATGCTATTGTAAACCATACTCATCTTAAATGAGTTTAAAGCAGAGAATTTATTCCAACGGCTACTTACATTGAGATACTACGCTTGATCGAAAATCACCCAACAACTCGATAAGACCAACCACGTTATGCGAAAACGTAATCTATTAACACGTGTAAAAAGGGTCTCACATCAGATGCATTCCAGTTCCAATAATTTTCTTAAGAACACAAGACTAAGAAGGTCGAAAACTCACCTAAGCGAACCTAACGCTTGCTGTCCAGTTACCAATTTGCTCCGCCTTCGATGATTCGACCACCACCTACTACAGACACCTTAAATTAAGATCCAACGTTAATGGGTATTTCATTAAGGCATAAAAGACCAATAAGCTTTGACTTACAACTCCCTTACCCCAAATAATTCTTTAGAAGCAAAGCTGAAGCTTCAAGTGGCGGCGACGAACAGATCTGAAAAGAGCGAACGAGCAGATCTGAAAAAGACAAGCAAGCCCGAGAGCGGCAGTGGCTGCTCGAATTTGAACGGAAAAAGTGCGGCCATTATTAACACAGTAGAGAGAGAAATCTGAGAGAGAGAAAGAACTGAGGGGAGACGTTACCGGCGGCGGCTTGCGGTGGTCTGCTACGGAGGAGGCGGCGAGCGGCGTCAACGAGCGACAGTGGCGGCAGGTGGCGCTCGACGGCGGGCTGTGGTGAGGAGAAAGAGAGGGAGCCGAGTGAGAGAGAGAAAGAGAGAGAGAGAGAGAGAGAAAAACTGAGAGAGAGAGGGAGAGAAAGATACCGGCGGCGGCGAGCTGCGGCGGAGGGAGACAGAGAGCGCGCGAGGGAAAGAGAGAGAGAAGCTGTGAGAGGGAGAGAGAGAGAAAGCTGCGAGAGGGAGAGAGATTCCTATTTTTTTTTTTTTTAAATCGGTCAATTGACCGAATTTGGGGGGAAGTTTCCCCCCATTTCTCTTTTTCCCTTTTTGACCGGGCCTTTAATGCCCACTTCTTTTTTTTTTTTTTTTTTTTTCCAATGCTTGCCGTTACAAAAATACAATTGTTGTTAACTTGAACATAACTTAACTAGTTAATTCAAGTATAGATCCTTGATCATGAGGTCGGAGATTAGAAATTTTCACCTCATATTATTGAACTAAAAAACTGTCGTTACAAATAATGGGGTAATAAGAAATATGACTTTTTTTATTGAATAGAGTATATATTTACATTACATATATTTATTAAATATAATATAATACCACCCTAGAAACTATAATATGTTCAAATTGACAACACAAATAATACATTTATACTTGACACCTAAGTGGATATTCATATTATCACTGTATTAAATATACTCAAAAAAGCTATTATATATGTCAACTTGAGCATAACTCAAACATTATAATCTAATTATCTCCCTTCTCAACATATACGGTTAATTTTTGTTAATTTTTTTGAAGATAAGAAGAAGAAACAAATAGATAGAACCCATATTGTAGTTATAACACAACTCACATCGAAGGTTGAAACTCTCTTCAATTATTTGCCCTCCAATGGAAACTTCCCCATCTCCTCCATCGATTTCCTTTATAGTTAGACAGAAAAAGAACAAACCATTTCTCTAAATTCCATCTATATATGTAAATTACTCATTTCATCAAGGACAAAATAGTGGAAAGGAAAACAAATAAAAATTGAAAAAAAAAAATGGCAAATTCCAATTCCAATTCCAATCTAGTTTTTCTTTGTTGTCTTGTTTTCTCCAGTATCGTTCTTTCGAATGCAGATTCGGCACCATCAAATGACATCGCATCGAGCATCTGCCCAAAAACCAGAAACGTATCTTTATGTTGGAGTTTATTGAATCCCATGGGAAGCACAGAGGTTGTAAAGGTGGCCAATTACACACTTAGCTTTGCCTATACGAGTGCCGTTGAATGTCTCGATCACACGCGGAGGCTGGAGGCAGCAGAGATGGCGAATCTAGAACTTAAAAAGCGGTATTCGCAGTGCTTAAAGGAGTTGGACTTTGTGGTGTGGGACATAGAACGAGCTAAAGAAGCGTTGCCTACTGGTGGCAGTATTCTCCTCCTAGGCACAGTCGGCGCCGAGACCGCCGCTGATAACTGTCTAAAAACCTTCAAACATCCACCGCCAGAACCGTCGAACCTGCAGGAGAAGGTCAAGAATCTGGGAGATATTTGGGACATTGCCGTTTGGGTGTCCACTCTTATCACCGGAGATGATCACTAAACTCGCCTAAACCTAAGTGCTCACATTTTGTTTGTAAGATTTGTATCAAACTTCTGTACTCATAAATCATTGTGGACGAATATATCTTTCGGTTCCTAATATTTTGCTTTTTTTTTTTTATAAAAAAATAATTTCTATATATTGTCCAAAAAGTTTCAATTTCATCTCTTACATTTCAACCTTTTTCAATTACACGAATCCTAAAGTTTGAGGATGCTTCAATTGAATAATGATAAATTTATATATGACATAATACTTAATTTGTTGGTAAAAATTTAAGTGAAGAATTAGATCATCTAAAATAAAAGGTCTTGAAGTTTCAACCCTTCTTAAATAGTCTAATTCTTCCTCTAAATTCTCTTGATTTATTAAGTTTATCACCAACAAATTTGAATTAACATTAACCTTCAATAAGGTGTAATTGAAAATTTTTCGTATTTTATTTAATGTATAATATAAATAATTAATACAAATAATATATATATTCAAACAAATAATCTATTTTTTTTTTTTTTTTTTTTTTTGAGGAGAAACAAATAATCTATTTATAGTAATAAAAAAACAGGAAAAAAATACATTTTTGTTCCCTATGTTTTAAGGAAAAGACGCATTTGGTCATAAGTTTTCAAAATGAACATTTTGAGTCCCAAAATTTTGAGAAATAAGTTTGAAAGGGCCTTTTTTTTTTTTTGACAACATGTGAGGGTGGGGGACTTGAACCACAAACCTCTTGGTCGTTAATATAAAAGTCATGCCAGTTGAGCTACGCTCATGTTGGTAGATTAAAAGGCCCCTAGAATTATTTTTTTTTTCAAATTTATAAATGAAATCAATATTCTTTTTAGGGAAAAATACACTTTTAGTCCCTGAAATTTGGGTTAGGTTTCATTTAGGTCCCTGAGTTTTCAAACTCAACAATTTTACCCCTGGAGTTTGTATTTAGTAGCATTTTAGTCCCTCTGTTAAACTTTCCGTTAAATATATAAAAGAAAGCTGGCCAAACATTTCTTTAATCATTTTCTAAGGTTGACATGACATTTCTTTATTAAAAAATAACTTTTAGTTTTGTTAATAATAATAAATATTTTTAATTTATATTTCTATTTTCTTTTCCCTTCTCTCTCTTCTTTCTCTCCCCTCCCCATCCATCTCTTTTCTTTCCTCGCTCCGTCGCCGTCGAGACCCACCACCACGTCGCCATCGAGACCCACCATCACACCGTCGCTGCGATCTTTTTCTTTCCCTTTCTTCTTCTTCTTTCTCCCATCCTCTTCTTCTTCTTACCTTTTTTTTTTTTTGCGTTTCCATCGCCAGTGAGATCCAAAATGAAGGGGACCTTCATCAAGAAATTTGGTGCAATATCTAATTTCTGTTGGGTTTTGGTTTGATTTCATGTTTGTGTTTGGTTTTGTTGATTTCTTGTGATTTTGTTTCTCTGTCTTGGTTTTTTGATGGGTCGGTAAGAAAAGGAATTTCGGAATGGGTTTATATAGAAAGAGTGAAAGACTTTTGATTCCAAAAATTTCCCTCTTCCGCCTCTGGGTGTAGTCTTTTGATTCGAAACCTCTCTTCTTTACTTATCGAGCAGTTCTGCCTCGCTGTCGGGCAGTGCAAGGACGAGATTTGCTGTCGAGCGGAGAGGCAAGATGCGGTGGAGAGAAATGGGTTGGTGGTGGAATGGACGGTGGCGGAGTGTAGATTCTGCAACAAGAGCGGTGGTTCTATAGATGTGATGCTTCGACTCATTTTCACAAGTGTTATTGTCCTGATCGGCCTCATGTTTTTCAATGTACTCCACCGGGTTATTTCCTTTTCCTTTTTCTTCTCCATCTCAATTTCTCTGCTTCTCTTCTTCCCAAAATTCTTGCTTCTTCAATTGATTCATCTTTATTTTTTTTTTCTTTTCTTGATTGGATGAAAATGTGGCTTGAACCCCCTTTTTTTCTTTTCAGATCTGAAACGTCCCTCCCCCTTTTTTCTATTAAAAAAAAAAGAAAATGGATAGAAAGGAGAAGAAAGGAAGGGAAAAAAAAGTTGTCACCGGCGGAAGTAGCAAATTGGGTGGGGGTAGTGATGATGGTGATGGTGAAGAATAAGAAGAGAGAGGGAAAGAAATAAAAATAATAGAAAATAATAATTTTTTTTATTATTTTAATATATTTTTATTTTTTTAAAAAAAAAATTAGTGCCACATCAACAATCTGTTAATTATTAACAAAAAATTGGATGGAGGAATCAAAATGAAACGAAATTCAAACCTTAGGGGCTAAATTGTCAAGTTTGAAAACTCATGGACCAAAATGAAACCTAATCCAAACCTCAGGGACCAAAAATGTATTTTTCCCTTCTTTTTATTAATTTTAATATTGAATGCTTTTTTACATTAAAAAAATATTTTCTGTCTCCTCTCTCCTTCCTCCATCTTCTTTTCCCCTTCTTTCAACATTTTCTTCTTCCCCTTCTCCCCGTCCCTCTTTCCTATACCCAATCTAGTCCATGATGATGGTGTTGGGAGAAGAGGAAGAAGATGTTAGGGAGAAGGAGACAATATGAGCAGGAAGGATGGTGTGGAGTGAGGAGAGAGGAAAGAGAATGGGACAAAGAGGAGAGAATGAATTTTTTTTTAATTTAAAAAACCATTCAATATTAAAAATTAATTTAGAAAATAAAAAAAATATATGAGTGATCTTTTTAACCTATTTCTAAAAAGTCCAAGGACTAAAAAGATTTATTTAGAAAAATCAAGAACCTTTTAAACCTATTTCTCAACAAAATTTATGAACTAAAAAAATGTCCATTTTGAAAATTCATGGACTATATTACTACTAAAAAGTTAAAATAATAAATGTTTCTTTTTAGTGCATTTGAGAAAGTTGAACATCCCCTTATCTTGTATCCTAAGAATGTGAGGTCTCCACTAATCTTTTCAATGTGGGATCCTCAACATGCCTCCTCGTTTGGGTTTAATGGACTCTGATACCATATTAGATTACATGGGATTCCAACTCAAAACCAATTGGCAATGAGTGGGGTGACCCTTGTATCTTAAGAATTGTGAGATCTCCACTAATCTTTTCAATGTGGGATCCTCAACACCCCTCATCGATTTTTTTTTCTTTGTTTTTTTTTTTCCTGAAATAAAGTTAAATTCCAAAAAAAGTTAAAATAATAAATGTATTATGTAAAGAAAGATTGGAGTGGTGTATGGATAGGATACTCATTTATCACTGTTTTTATGTCAATTTTCTTTTATCTTTTTCTCTTCTAGGATATTTTTAACTCAATTTTCAGACTAATGTTTGGAAAAGGAAAGAAAGAATAATAATAAATTTAGCCCATCAACTTTCATATTGTTTGTATAGTCATGTGCTTTAATTAAATTTCTTTTAACAGAATTACTGTATTAAGAAGAATTAGTTAGTCTGTTATGCTTCTAGCAGTTTGTAAACTAGTGAGTTAGTTTTTCTGTTGTAATCAGTTTGTTACAGCTCATCTATTTAATATTGAGGAGCTTACTGTAATATGTGTGAGTTTTATGAATAATAACTCATTCTTCTCTTCTCTCATTGATACGTGTAATATGGTATCAGAGCGTGCTACCGCCTAAAACACAAATTTTGAGAGTGTCTTTTAATTAGTATTATAGACAAGTTGATTACAAACAAGTTTAATGTTTGTTAAACATAAGCATTAAACTAAGTTATAATTCAATAAGAAAGAAGGCAAAATATGCAGTAAGTTATAGCAAACTGATAAAAAAAAAAAAAGTAATAGCAAACTGATCTCTCCATATTTCCAATAAAAAGGAATTTTATAAATGACATCCCATTAAATTACATTAATTTCGTTCATCATGAAAAGAAACTTCATTCAAGATGAATGTAACTTGAAGAAGAAAGAAAGAAAAATCACAGACACGTCGTTGCTTTAAAAAAAACAAAAGGACAAAATTCTTAATGATACATGTAGCATTAGGTTATTATATCCGATCTTCTCCCTATACCCATGTAATAAGAATGTACATGGACATTATTATGTAGAAACAATATAAAGTTTTTAAAATAATAAATACTTGCTTGGATTGTAGTATGGACAAACTCCTACTAAAATTCTGGCCTGACGTGTTCTCACTCCAAAAAAATTTCACCTTTAGCGACGAAAAAGATTTGTCGCTGTAAGTAGCATTTCGACAAAATGAATTCTTCAGTGGAAAAAATCAAAAAGTCGCAAAAAACGTCGCTAAAGCATAGTTTCAAGCTAACTTCAACGGCGATTTTTTCAAATTCATCGCAAACATATGTGACGAAAATGTCTATTTTCATCACATTATCCTTGCGACGAAATGAGCTGATTGCATCCCAAGACGTGAGACGAATTACATGATTTCGCCGCATAAGAGCTGCAACGAAAATAACTCATTTCATTGCAAGGATCATGCATGCAACGAAAATAGGCATTTTTGTTGCAAAGCTTGTGTCGAAAGGAGTTTATTTCGTCGCATCACTTATGCGTCAAATTGATCGTGTTTTGTTGTAGACTTCGATTTTTTTGCAATGAAAATCTCATATTCGTTGCACATATTTTAGGCAATAAAAAAAATATATTGTTGGAATGAGACTTCTAAAAGCTCAATTTCATATTCAAATTGACTTGGTTGATAAACATTTTATAGATATAATCAAATAGTTTTACAAAACAAAGCATTCACCATAAGAAATGTTCAATACTACATCCAAAAGTATGTTTCATATATAGGTATTTTATCAAAGCCTTGATAGGTGAAAGAGTTACAAAAATAAAGACCATTAGGAAGTTTATCCAATTACAAAAAGAGACATTTACTAAGCCTATGTTCTCTCAAAAAAGACGATATTCGTTTGGCCATTGTTGTCATTAGCAAAGTTTACTTCAATCCTGCAAATAAACAACAAATTACATATACATAAGTACACATGAACAACAAACCATCCTTAACCCCATTCACAAATTAAAAAGCATCACATACATAATTAGGGCATATAAAGTCACAATTGCAATGACAAGAACAAATACTATTCCCCTCAAATCATCCCCAATCTCATAGTTGTAAATTTTTCACCCAATCTACATTTTATAAAAAGAAAAGCCTAATGTTAGTACTCCTCCTGAAACCCCCATTAATCACAATCAATAAAATCTCAACCACGTCCACTATAAAAAAACACACATGTTTAATAATCACAAAACAACCACATGGACAACTTAAGTTAAAAAGTAATTTCTTTTCAAAAATAGAACCTCAACCACACACCTTCTCAAATCACATACTCAAGAGCAAACACTCATAGTTAAAATAAAACCTCAATCACAACCACATGGACAAATCACAACCACATGGACAACTTAAGCTACAAATAGAACCTCAACCACATGGACAACTTAAGCTAAGAATAAAACCTCAACCACATGGACAACTTAAGCTAAAAATAAAACCTCAACCACAACCACATGGACAACTTAAGCTGAAAAGTCATAGTTCAAATTGTTCGGTTTTATGCCCTAAAACTCGTAGATAGTGAATGTAACAAATTATATTTACTTGTTCAATAAAGTTGTTATTTATGTTTATTCACTAAAGTTGTTATTGAATAATTGAGTTACACATTAGTTAACTCAAATCCAATAAACTAAAGATTCCTGGCTATAGTATGTATACTTGAGCTTTATGTGGAGACATAAAAGTGGATCAGGCTCGAGTAATAGCCAAAACGGTCTATAGTATAGGGATAGGGTTGGGTACCTTATCCTAGAGACAATATGGGACCCGACTCACTTTGTAGTTAGTACACAGACGATGTGATCCTGAGATGTTCATGTGGAGACATGCGAGTGGGGGCGTCTTATGTAATGAGTTTGCATAAGACCAGACCGCGAAATAAGTCACTTTCACTTTATAACGTCGTTTACTGTTGAGATTGACTAATTTCATAAGATGACCTAGGTAACTCGATCTTAATCCTAAGCTAACTATGAACTCCTGTTTATTCGGGATTATCCTTTGATTTCCATGGGTGAGAGTGGCTCGAGTTTGCCGACTCAATAAGCCTACCATTTTGGGGATAAGACTGGGTAGATAGCTAGGGACATAGTCCTGCAAGATGGAATTCACTCCTACCCGCCTTTAGGGATAGTAGAAAGGTTGTTCCCTTAAGTGTTGACTCCAGGTCTTGAACAAGGGGCCCCACCCTCTCATTGGCCCGAGAGGGACTCAGTTTACTGGTTGGACCACAAACCAATTGTTCATTAGAGGATCAGTGGGACTTAAGGAGCAAGAGATAACTTCAGGTGTAAAATGGACATTTGACCCAACTGTAGTTACGAACAACCTGTGAAGGATCGACTTACTAATCATGGTTATATCGAGTGGTTATAAATAAATCTACAGTGAGAGGAATGCAGCTACTGGGCTATAGTGGAATGTCCCGGTAGCTAATAGATGTTGGTTAACTAGATTAAAAGAGTTTAGTCGGTTAATCTCGGATCATTGGAGCCCATGATCTGTAGGTCCATTAGGTCCCCCAGCTAGCTCATACGGAATGAACCTTAGAACAGTGTGTTGAAAGAATGTGAAGCGTTCAAATTCTGTTTACGGAATTAACGTTAATTATATACGATATACTTAACGTGTTATAATTTAATTATGAATTAAATTATAAAGAGAGTTGGAAATATTTTAAGGGCCAGTTGCATATATAATTAAATGGGCCAAAATATTGGCAAATATAGCAACCCACAAAAAATTGTAAAAATGGAAAAATATTTTCTTCAGACCGTTTAAATTACCAAAATACCCTTTCTAGGTTTCTATCACTGATAAATTCTATTTCTATCACCGATAGATTCTAGATAGAATCTATCAGTGATAGAAGGTTTCTAGCACTAATAGATTATTAGTGATAGAAATCTGGTAGACTTCATCAATGATAGAATCTATCAGTGATAGAAGATTTCTATCATAGAAAGATTTTCTATCACTAATAGATTCTATCAAGTGATAGAAGATTTCTATCAGTGATAGAAATCTTCTATAACTGATCGGTGAAGAAGATTTTCTATCAATCTATCAATGATAGAAAAATTTTCTATCACTGATAGAATCTATTAGTGATAGAAATCTTCTATCACTGATAGGGTGATAGAAATCTTCTATCACCGATAGATTCTATCAAGTAATAGAAAGATTTTCTATCAGTTGATAGAATCTATCAAGTGATAGAAGATTTCTATCAGTGATAGAAATCTTTTATAACTGATACGGTGATTTCTATAACTGATACGGTGATAGAAGATTTTCTATCACTGATAGAATCTATCAGTGATAGAAGATTTTATATCAATCTATCAATGAAAGAAAGATTTTCTATCACGAATAAACTTCTACCAGTGATAGAATGAAAACCAACTTTTTTTTTCTACCATTTTTCCTCTACATCCTGAAATTAATCTCAAAATCAATACACAACAACTCAAACAATAACTTATAATTAGCAATTCATAATAGAATCAGTAAATTAGAATCAATAAAGTTTGTCTCCAACATGACTGATAGAATCAAAACCAAAACAGGGGCAAAACGGGGATTTAAAAAAACGATTTAAAAACTTTGCCATATTTGCAATATTTTATAAAAGTTGCTATATTATTCATTAACCACTCAACTTTTGCCACCCATTACAATTATCCATATTTTAATGTGGTTGAAATATTGTTAATTTGTATAGGATACGTATTTCAGTTTGAAATGAATATGATTCATATTCAAAAACGGTTTTGAGAGATGTTGGGATTGGTGGAATTATTTGATTTAATATTTGATATTAAATTAAATAATTATAATTAATTAAAGTTTAATTAATTTTTTTAATTATTTTATTTAAAATTAATTATTTGAATTAATTTTAATTTTAAAAGTAATTAAATTAAATTTGATAAATCAATTTAATTTTTGATTTTCAACTTTCATATAAACCAGGAGGTAAATTCCCTTGGCATGACACCTAGATGTGTGACTAATCCAACTATTAAGCTTGCTGTCTTGATCTCCAAACTTTGTTGGCAAGAATTTGTTCAAGGATTGGACTTTTTGCTCTCTAAAAAGAAAGTTGATAACTCTTTACTTTTCTCTCCCAAATTCATCACGATTTTGGCTCCCACAAGCCATTCTAAGGCTGGAGGATAGTGGGGAAGGCACTTGTGGTCGTCCACAACTTGCTCGTGTCCAAATTCATCCAACGGAGTAGCCGAATTTTTCCTTAAAAGGTTGATAACTTCATTGCTCTGTTTTCGGTCTTTTGACACCATGTTTTTCTTGTGTAAAATTAATGGAATTAGAGTGCTTTTGATCCAAATCGCTTCCGCTTGAGTGTTCTACAGTCCTTCACAAATAACAATCACTAATATTACCCCCCTCCTCCATCCTCAAACCACAATAAAACCTCAAACGCACGCTTTCTCAAATTATATTCAATGTCAATCAATAAAAAAACATTAATGTCAATCTATAATGAACAATAAGAACACTCCCCCCTCCATTCATCCTCAAACTCAATGTGAATAAAAAAAAATAAAGTCATAAAACCACCAAAAAAAATCATCAACCATTCTCATCGAGAAAATCACAAGTATAATATGAAACATATGAAAACAGAGTGTCAAACAGAATAAGAGTCCCAACCTAAAAAACAAGTCATAATCATATCACTATATACTTAAGTTCCATGTTTTAAAAAATATACCTTACAAATGGATGGATGTGCTCCAGTGAATCTTTCCATAATTTCACCCATTTGTCAAAACCTTCATTCATACTCATCTCGCTGCATTTCTATGGTTTGATCTATTCATTCTTTCATTTTTGCTTCCATTTGATCTTCCCCTGGGCTACCTCTCAATCAGTTTTGCATAAGATCGGACCGCGAAATAGTAACCGCTAGCTATAACACCGTTGACTAGTTAGGTTTCTATTTCACTAGGATGACCTAGGCAACTTAGTCTAAATCCTGAGTGGATTATGGACTCCTGTTCACGAGGGATTGTCCTGTGATTTGTATAGGTGAGAGTGGCAAGTTCGCCGACTGAATAAGTGATAGGACCTAAATAGTCCTATTTTATCACCTCTAATCTAAGCTTGTTAGAATCATTTTATGCTTTACTTGTCCTATTTACAGGTTAATTGAGCTTAGACTATGTTGGGAGCCGATCACGCTAATTGGTGTTAATTCGAGCCAATTACGGAGTTTTGGAGCCATCTCGGTGTCTTGGACGACGAGGAGGTGAAAAGACCTAATTGTACTGAAGCGGGCCTGAAGATTGACATTGAAAGCCGAAGATTGAAGCTCCGAACGGAGAAGAAGCGAGACAAGACCGAGAATCAAAGTAGGAAGTTGAGACTTGAGGCTGGCGTCTCGACGCCGACACGAATTCGGCCTGAAGTGTGATGTTCGCGGCGTCGAGACGTTGCCCTAGGCGTCTCAACGCCGACGTATTTTCTATATATATGTAGCCTCGGTTTTAGTCTGCTGTTAGGTTAGAATTTTGGTCCATTTTACGATTTCTTTGCCTCTTTTACATTCCAGCACTGTTGTAGACCATTCTTGGTCATATTTTATGGATTCTTTCATGTTTATTGTTGATTTTACTTCATCTATGTGTAGCTAATCTCGTTTAGATCGTTGGATTGAGTTTATGTCTTGATTTTAAATAAGATTGGCTGAGTTTTCTGAGTTTTACTTTCTGTTCTTGTTGTATTTTCATTGAGTTTTGCATGTTATCCCGTTTAAACCAATACATGAGGCTGGTCTATTAGGATTGACGCCCTATGCAATTACCGCTTGTGTATTCTATCAGTTATTTTTAGATAGCCACTAGGCTGAGGCAAGCCACTCTCTATGTGAGACAACCCTTGATAGGCCTAGGATGCATGTTAAATGTTGTAGGAATTAGATTTAAATTGCATTTGAATTTGGTTCTTACGATTCCAGACCCATGATCCCAAAGCGGCTAGTTTTAATAGGTAGTTGAAAAATTGCTTGTTAATTAACTAGTTAGATATAATTAGTAACCGTTGCAGAGGTCTTGGATGGTTGCTAAATTATGCATAAGGGGTGGCGAGCGATAGAGTCTATATTAATTAATCTTGTTAATTGCAGGATTCACGATTGGCAAGATAATTAGCACAAGTTAGTGTAGGGGGTCCTCCGAGTAACCCAGAAGCCAACCGGACTAATGAAATCAGTTAAGAATAATCATTAGAGAAAACTAGGAAGCCAACATATTAGAATCAAGCATAATAAATCTCAATCCAACGATCCCTTTTTCATGTTATAGTTTCCGTCTAATTTTTCTTCTGCATGTTTATTTTGTGCCATTTAAATTCAGTATTTTATTATTCCTACTTGTCCTTCATTCTAAAAATCCCCCCCATAAACACGAAATTCTACACTTGCTAGATTCCCCTTCCCTGTGTTCGACATCGGCCGCTATTGCTACAAAATAGTGGTAGTGTCGTGGATTATAAATTTATTTGACACAACCTTCGACAAGTCGTCCCGTCAATAAGCCTACCATTTTGGGGACAAGACTAAGTGGGGAGCTGGAAACATAATCACACAAGATAGAATTCACTCCTACTCGACTTTAGGGGAAGTAGATGAATGTTCCCTTCAGCGGTGTCTCTGAGTCTTGAACAAAGGGCCCTACCCTCTCACTGGCTCGAGAGGGGTTTCTGTTTATTGGTAGGACCATAAATAGGTTGTTAATTAGAAAACCATTGGTACCTAAGGATGTAGAGGTAACCTAGGGGTAAAACGGTAATTTGACCCAACTGGTGTTATGAACACTCCTAGAGGAATAACTTGTTGTTATTAGTCAATATCCGTGGACACAGATATATATCTGCAGTGAGAAGAGTGCAACTGTTGGTCCATAGTGGAGTGTACCCACAGTTAACGAACATTGGTTAACTTGGTTAATGAGTTTAGCCAATTAATCTCATATCGTTGAAGCTTCTAATCTATAGGTCCATTAGGTCCCACTGGTAGCTCATAAATGGTGTTGAGGTAATTAAAATAATTTGAAATGTTCAAATTTACTTAGTGAAATAATATAATGTATAGGGATACATTATAATATAAAGTTTATATTTTAATTAAACTTTATGATATAAATTTATTTTGAATTTAATTCAAAATTAATTTATGAGAGAATTAAATATTTAAAGGGAGTTCAAATATTAATTTTAATATGAAGTGAGTTTGTATTAAAACTATAGGTTAAAATTAATGCAAATTGGATGCACATTAAGACTATAGGTAATTTGAGAGAAAGATAATTGAATATGATTCAATTATAGGATTAAATTAAATATATGGTATTTAATTTAATGATTAACCAATTGGAGAATTAATAAATTTTTTAATTTAATTTAATTTTAATTAAATTTGATTTAATTAAATAAATTGAATTTAAACTATAGGTTATGTGGGAAATATTCATTTAAATATGATTTAAATGAAATGATTAATTAAATATTGATTTAATTAATTAAGTAAGTAATTAAATAAAATAAAATAAATTTAATTTATTTAAATTAAAATTTCTTGATAAGTTGTTTACACTGATATGACATGTGTTGGTCAGTCATCCCTTCCCATAACCAACTATACCTACATGATAGGGAAGTTAGACTTCCTCTCCCTATCTAGGCGTGTGAGGCAGGTATTGTGGATTCTCTCTCAATCAGTTTTGCAACAAGCTTTCTTTGTGAATCCCTCTACAACTTTTCTTCCTAGAAAAATTCTTCTAGAGAGTTTCCTAAACACCTAGAGGTTTCCACAAGCCTCATAGCCTCAAATCATCAATTGGAGAATACTAGTGGATCCATATTGGTTGTGTCACTTGTTTTTAGGTGCTGATCGTGTTGAATTCCAGAGAGGAAGAAGGTTCGTGATCTTCCTAATTGACGAATCGGTGAAGCCCTCCAGATCCAAAGCCTACAATGATAGTAAGGGCTTCAATCTTTTCTTCTCTATAATTATTTAGAATTAGATTCTATAAATTCAGCATGCTTTAACCTTATTTTGCAGTAGGTTTCATGTGATGTATGCTATAAATTTTGTTGCCAATGTGTACCAGTATTTAGGATCGTTATTAAAACAGTGTTCAGTCTCTGAAATCTTCCGCTGCGTTAGGGATTTCAACCCTACACTTTTTGTGGTGTCCCAAGAAGATTCAGTACGTGTTTTTCAACGTTGGGAAAGTTTGTGACCAAGAGAGATCAATTCTTGCTGTAATCAGAGTCATTAACGACGGCGAGTTTGCTAAACACTTTACAGCAATCTTATATGCATACTTAGCCTAGTTTTGTATAGAATTATTCTGTATGGATTGGCAATGTATGGGTATTTTAGAAAAGAAATTAAAGTACGAATCGGTTCTATATGCTTCCGCTGGGAGTTTCAGGAATTCCAATCCTTCAATTGGTATCAGAGTTAGGTTGTATGTTAAATTTTAGTTTTCTAAAATTTGCATTGGTTTTGGTTGGATTTAAATGTGCATTATGTATGTTTGAATTAGTTGCTTTAATTCTGGGTTCCTATTCTTAATGCGGTTAGTTTAGGTGATCAATTGCGAGGGTTATCAGATTGGTTATTCTAAATTAATTAGAAATAATTTGAATGTTATTTCGGGTTATGCATGAGGGGCAGCAGACATAATTAAAAATAATTAATCAAATTAATTGTTGGGGTTACAGGTTAATTGATTAATTAAACACAAGTTAATTAGGAGGGTTGTTCAATTAGCCAAGAAGCACTACCGAACTAGAATTCTAATTCATAGAATTATCCTTAGATCAAACTAAGAAGCCAAACCATGAAAAGTTCAGTAGAAAATGCCACATCCAGCGATCCTATTTCTATTTGATTTTTCATCTCGATTTCCTATTTTTGCTCGTTTTACCAATTTTGCACATTTATTTTTCCCGCTTTTATTTTCCAAGTTTTTCATCTCTGAAATCCTCCCTGTTCGTGTTTGCACAAGAGCCTAGATTCCATTATAACTCTCTTCCCTGTGTTCGACCCCAACTACTTACTACAAAAGTAGTTTGGTGCCGTGGATACAAATTTATTTGACCCTCACTACCCGTCATAGTGTTGAGACGCTGCCTCCATATCGTCTCGACGCTCATGAACTAGATATAGGTTTGTTCATGATTGTAAAAAAAAAAAAAAGACTGAAACTAAAAAAAAAAGTAACAATTTTATTCCACTGCACTCGCTAGAAATTGCTTTCAATTGCTCTACCTTTCACTACCCCTTATTTTCTTGCTTATTTTCTTGTTTGTTTCCTGAGAAAGTGAAAGAAAGTTCTCGAGATTCTTGTTATTTCTAGTAAAAATGCAAAGCTTTGAAAACCCAAAACAACTCTATGCCCATTCTTCTTCTTCTTCCATCTTTCTCCAGTAGCCCATAATTGTTCTTAAGCGTCTTTAATGGGATTTTATTTTTATTTTATTTTTATTTTTGGGTTTTGGTGTTATTAATTTCCATGGCAACTCTCTATATTTTTTTTTAATTAAAAAAGGGAGACAACAATGGGTGAATTCGTATGTGGTTTCTTTCAGATATTGAGGAGCTTCAACAATCAGCTGCTGCTATTGTTGCTTTTCAACATTTTCGGCATCGAAAATGGAGAAGGGCGCTCCATCCTCCCTTTGGTTTTTGAAGAAAAAAAAAAAATATAAGGAGAAGGAAGAAAATAGAAGAAAAGAAGAGGAAGAAAAAAAAACTAGTGGTCGTCAGCGGCGACGGTTGGCCGCTGAAGAGCGACGACTGGTGGCTGCTGGTGGTAAGGCTTAGGGTTATGGTGTTGACGAGCGAACTTGTAGTTGGCTGGAAGCCCAAATCATGCAAAAGGAAGGTCGAGAGATGCGAACTCGATGTGATTCCTTGTCGAGTTAGCGTGGGTCAATCTGCAAACTACACAACAGAGTGAGTAAATGGTTGAATCAAGGAAGGAAGCTTTAAAGAGGGCGAAACTCACAGGAAGAGAGGCACAATTGCGCGGGTTTCCTTCCACGTTGCTCGTTGGAACCTCGCTGGAGATCTTGCACTGGAGTTGCTCGTGGTTGCAGCATCACACGACTGGAACAAGAGAGAATGGGTGGTGGTGACGCGAAGAAGAAAGTGAGGGGGGTTGCCGGCAGAAAGAAAAACGAGAGAGAGGATGGGTCTACTGCTCGCCGACATGGAGGAGAAGACGATGCCGGAGGAAGGAGAAGCCGAGAGAGAGAGAGAGAGCTGTCGGATGAAGAAATCGCATGGGGGGGTTGAGCGGCTGGAAGAACACGGTGAGAGGGAGACTAGCGGCGTGCAGAGGAGGCAGGGAAAAAATTAGGGATTTAGGGCTTTTTTTTAAATAATAAAAAAAACCTTAAGAAAGGTATTCTTGACATTTAAAATGTAACAGGTAAATTATCAATAAACTTGACATTCAAAATGTAACAGGTAAATTATCAATAAACTTGACATTCTTAAAATGTCAAATTTTATGTTCGCGTGAAAATTTTCGAAAAATTCCGTCAAACATCGCATTTTTTTTTTCAGTTTTCTTGACATTTTTCATTAAAAAATACATTTTTCTTGACATTTTTCTTTAAAAAAACCTGTTACTTGACATTTTTTTTCATAAAAACATCAAGTATTTAAAAGTTATAAATGTAAAGTAATATTGAATTTGTAGTAGTGTGAAGGTAAAAAAGAAGAAGAATATATGTTTATTACTTGAATAATATTTTTATTATTTTAATATATTTTATTTCAAAAATTAAAAAAAGCATTTTTTTAATAAAAAAATTTGTGCCACATCAGTAATCCATTAGTCATTAACGGAAAAATGGACGAAGGGACCAAAATGCAACGAAATTCAAACTTCAGGGGTAAAAATGTCAAGTTTGAAAACTTAGAGACCAAAATGGAACCTCGTGGGTCTAATTTGTTATATGTTTATAATCTCCCAATTTTCTTATCTTTATTGAATTCCTTGTAAAAATCCTTTAAAACGAGTATAATATGTGTACTCTATGACAGAGCATCCAAGCCAAAATTCCCGTGACCAGAGCGTCTAGACGCTCTAAAGAGCATTTGAACGCTCTGAAGACATCAATTCCAGCCAAAAATCCCGAGGGTTGAGCGTCTCAACGCTGCCAAGCGCTTATGCTCAACGCCGCAAAAATACATACCAACGTCTCGACACTGGCTGCCTATCGTCGAGACGCTAGGCAAATTTTCAGATTCTGCCTTCCATATTTGAGCTACGATTTTTCCATGTTTGAGCCCTCGTTTCAGAGCCAAATTCACATGACTTGGAGGCCAAGAAGTCCTATAAATATGTAGCTTAGGTTTAAGGTTAGATATCTCCATTCTTTTGCATTTTGTAGCCGTTTTCCTTCACTTGTCTTGTACCTTTTCCAAATTTTAGTAGTTTTTAGTGAGTTTTCATGATGTATCAAGGCAAAAATCTAGTTTGTTCGTGCTCCATGAGTGGCTCGACTTCTTATTCATGTAATCGAGACGTCAAATGTAAGTTCAATTTCTTTTAATGAAATCTCTTGCACTTTAATTCTTCAATGCATGTTTATGTGAGTTTAGTTTTATGCATATAAGCTTAGATAGTGCTAGGGAAAGATTGGCAACCTTTAACTGCGGTTTACTTAAACTTAATTGCTAATCTAAGTAGCAAATAGGAAAACGTTTTTATATTTCTCATGCGTCACCTAGAACTAAAGGATTTAATCAATTGTAATTGAGGTTTGTTGCGCATTGCATGTGTTATTAATTTGGCTAGATCCCAATGCGGTTTAGATTAGTTAATCGACCAATTAATTAATTTGAATTAGAATCAAACTTGGCATTTGCATGTTTGTGATAGTAGGATCACGACTTTCAGGTTGTTCCTAGAGTATGTCTAGCTTAGATATATGATTGATGTGTTTAATGAGATTTATGATTTAATTGAATTGAACTTAACTAAGACAACCCCGATTACATGAACCTTAAGGTATTGACTCAACTCTGGCTATTCTTTCGCTTTCTATTTCCCGCACTCCTTTACTTTCCATAATTGATTTCTCACTTTTTTCTCAATATCCCCCTTTTTGTTACTTAAACGGAAAAGGAAATTAACTTTCGTGTTCATAGACTCCCTGTGATCGACCCCCGACCACTACTTCTACAAGTTAGCTTTAAGTGTTGTTGATAACAAATTTATTTCATAAGACCCTCGACAAGTCGTCTATCAAAACATAACCAAAAACCTCAGGGACCAAAAGTGTATTTTTCCCAATTTTATTTGACATTGACCCTTAACAAATCATTCCATCACTAAGTTCTACCATTTAACAAGGAAAGTAACTCCTATCGCTAGGTGATTAACACCAACAGAACCAGAAACTAAAAGCATCCACCTAAGAATTCAACATCAAGCATCATTATCCCCTATGCAGGATGAAAATAAATGAAACTTAACACAAGCTACTAAGGTTCTTCCTCAAACGTCTCCTCTACCGCATCACTGTGGGCATAGCAGTCCACCAAACTTGCATCATCTAAAATGTTGGGGAAAAGAGAGGGGGAGGGTATCAGTACAACCACGTACTGGTAAATAGCTCATGCTTGGTGAGCCAACAAACGTCAAACAATTTCATTCAACATCCTTCTCACACACATCCATCATGCTTTTAAAGCCATAAAATAACCAACATACTTGAACCGATACATGCATCTCACACTATGCAACACACCCTCTAACATCACATGATTTTTGTGTCATGCTACGCACCTAACTCATGAATATACGTCATGCTATAAAAACCTATCACATGAATTACGCGCCATGCAACGCACCTAACACATGAATTACGCACCACACTACAAAAACTTTTCACATGAATTACGCGCCTTGCAACACACCTAACACATGAATTACACGTCATGCTACACATCTACAACATGAATTACGCGCCATGCAACACACTAACCCACTAGACTCATGTCAACCCTCTACCATGCTACATAGCTAGCCAACAACACATCATGCTCAAACTCAACCATTTCAACATGCTTTTAACACAACAATTCATGCTCAAGCTCAAACACTTCAACATGCTTATAGCACAACAAATATACTTCATGCGATAAAAAAAAAACTCATCAAAGGAGAAACTACCTACCTAAAGCGATTACTAAACAATCCAATGAAGTCTTTCTTGCTTTCAACCTACCAGGCAAGTCTAACACCTGAAGCAAGTTCAAATTCCAAACCAACCACACCCAAGCATTAGAAACTAACCTAAAAGAATTTAAGCATAGTTTCAGGAGCCCAAGGGACAGTATTACTTACTGAATACCACCCAACAAAGGCAACTAACTTGCTCGAATTTGCACAAATTAATAAGCTCCAATTGGACTCACAACTACAACCAAAACTACTTAAACATAATGGACAAGTCTAAAGTAAAGCAAGTATCTTAAAACATGTCGTTAGGGGACAAAACTTACCCAAAATGATCCAATTCCTTGCTAGACAACAAATAAAAATCCCCCAAAATGAAAACCCAAAGCCGTTGGACAATGGGCAACCACGTCTAAGGCTTTACGAGCTTTGGGTGTTCGCTGAATGCCAAATTTAAGGCTACATAGCCACATGATAACAAGAAAAAACTACTCAATAAAGCATTTTAGAATCATATAAGGATCGGGTAACTCGAATTTGACATCGATAATTCATGGGTATTGAAACTAAAGGTATTTTGAACCAAAGACAACGAAGGCTCAATTGCAATTAGATCGATTTGCTTGACTTGATTTAATTGTTTTGCTAACTTTGTTAGTGATAGGTTTGTTGTGTGATTATGTGCGAAGGTGTGTTATCCCAATTGGCTCAATTGCATGATCTATTTAGAAATTTAGGTTTAGAATTGTATAAACCCAAGCTGTTCCTAGTTTATATGAATCTATCTAATGATCCAATTCACGTAATGCAGTTAGTTTCTTATTAATGAGATGTCATTGGTTATAATTCTAATTAGGCTTCGGCTTTGATGTGTTGGTCAGGTTGGAAAGGTTAGGGGTCCTTAACCACTGGTTCTAGTGACAGTTAGACAATTAGATAATAATTCAATTAATTTTAAGAGTCAATGATTGAGAGTGCCAAACTGAAATTAGGATAACCAATTGCACAATCCCGAGGTAAGATTAGCCAATCCACCCTTCTTATTTTTTGCATTTTTAATTTTTAGCATTTTAATTTCTTTCATTGCAATTCCTCCACACCATACCCCCCATGTTACTAATCGAAGAATCTCTAATTGATTTATTTAATTATGGATTCTCTCTGTGTTCGACCTCGAACCACTGTTTCTACAAAATAGTTGTAGTGGCGTGGATTTATAAATTTATTTGATACGACCCTCGACAAGTCATTCTATCAATTTGCTGCTTTAAATTTTCTGTCTTTTAGTAAATTATAAGTGGATGTAAAATTTGTAGCAAAAAGTATTCAAATTTCAATACATTGTGATGATAGAGGGTTTTAAACTTTCGTCAACATGTCGACACTTTCATCAACATTTCTATATGTCAATGGGTTCAACATTATCAACATGAAGGGTAAATTGACATTTCCATTATATCTTAGAAAAATCAATGAAATATAACAAAAATATCAACAAAATATCACTCATGTGGACCTAATATTAATAATTTAGAACTTATTTCAAATGGTGAAAAGCTTATTTATTAATTTAAATATTTTTTGAATTTTTTAATATTTATAATTTTTCCACGAATATCCATCGACAACGACATTTTATCACTATTTTCATCGACATTTTCATAAAATTAAAACCTTGATATTTTTGTCAACATTGACATTTAAAACCTTGGATGAAACTATGTGTTTGACGTTTTCATTATTCAATATTTGTTTTGTTGAATCAATGGAATAAAGTGGTTCGATTTTTGTTAGTTGATGTGAATTTATTTTAACATACCAAAAAACGGAAAACGAATCGGTTTGACTTAATTTGATTCAAAATCTTACATCCATATTTGGTTATAAGTTATAACAAATGTGACAACCAAAAAATTATAAATGACCAAATGATAGGTAAAAATTGAGTCATTTATCCATTAAAAAAAGAAAATTGTAACGACCCTACTTTTCATGCCTAGATCCTAAGGCCGTTACTACATGCATTTCATTCTACTTCTAAGAACAGCGAGGAAATATCATTTAAAGAAAACATACTTAGAAATTTTGCGAAACTTTTCAACCTGGGATCCCAGTTAAAACAGAACAAACGAAACCTTTAGTTATTCAAACAAAACTTAAAGCGGAATAAACCTTAAATCATTCACAATACAAGTTCAAAATAAGAATTTCAAAACACAAAATGCGGAATACTATCCTAAAGGAGATCCATGGCCCAGCAACTCTCCGTCACGCGTCCTGTACACCTTTACCTCTACCTGCAGTTGTATGTAAGGGAAAAGAATGAGTATTTAAGAAAATACTCAGTAAGTAGCAATCAAGATTTTAACATTTTATTCGAGTTAAGGGCCTAAGGGTTAGGTCATCTCATTCTCATTCATTTCATTTCATTTCATTTCATTTATCTGCAGTTCGGGTCTCGTGTTCAATTAGTTCACCTATATATATAAGTTTGCCAACTCACTGATAGTGCACAAGTGGGAGTTTTGGGAGGTCTCTACTCCTACTGATGGTAGATGGCACCCAGTCAGTGGAGCTAAGTCTCATCCCTCAAGGCACTACTGGGCGCGTAGCGCTTTAAACTACCATTTCACTGGTGGGGCGTTCATGGGTTTAAGTCAGAAATTAACTTCCACAGTTAGTAAATGGCACCTAGTCTGCGAAGCCAAGTCCCGCCCATTAGGCCCCTCATCTTAGTCTAATACATCTCAGTCCTAGGTGTTTAATTGACACGGCCCTCTTGTAAGGCGCTAGCCTATTCCTTTCCCTTTCTTAATCCTTTTCCCTTTATGACCCCTTAACACTTACTAATCTTTAACCACAACCTATTTAATACAATCGATTTCTTTTCCTAGATTACTGACAGGCTAACTGATATGCACCCTCCCAACTCAGTCATATCACAAGAATAAGAAATGGAGGAGACAACCGACACTCCTAAACAGAGAAAACCACAACTTCTCGTTGCCCACAAACAATGTCAGTCAGCTTTAAAAAATATACAATAGTCATACACTCGCTTCTATCACACAACTCAGATATATATATGCAGTAGCCATGATCTTGAAATTAACGCAACATATCACCTCAGTCTCAATCCGAACAACTTATACACATGCTCATGCCAGAAGTAAACAATCATTTCAAACATACACATTTCATTCCAAAGCGGCAAGCTACTTACCATGTTCAGCTACCACACAATACACTTAAAACATGGAATTTGAATCCAATTAGCTACTTAGATTCCAAGGGGCAACTTAAGGATTAAATCCAACTCATGCTATTGTAAACCATACTCAACTTAAATGAGTTTAAAGCAGAGAATTTATTCCAACGGCTACTTACATTGAGATACTACGCTTGACCGAAAATCACCCAACAACTCGATAAGACCAACCACGTTATGCGAAAACGTAATCTATTAACACGTGTAAAAAGGGTCTCACATCAGATGCATTCCAGTTCCAATAATTTTCTTAAGAACACAAGACTAAGAAGGTCGAAAACTCACCTAAGCGAACCTAACGCTTGCTGTCCAGTTACCAATTTGCTCCGCCTTCGATGATTCGACCACCACCTACTACGGACACCTTAGATTAAGATCCAACGTTAATGGGTATTTCATTAAGGCATGAAAGACCAATAAGCTTTGACTTACAACTCCCTTACTCCAAATAATTCTTTAGAAGCAAAGCTGAAGCTTCAAGTGGCGGCGACGAACAGATCTGAAAAGAGCGAACGAGCAGATCTGAAAAAGACAAGCAAGCCCGAGAGCGGCAGTGGCTGCTCGAATCTGAACGGAAAAAGTGCGGCCATTATTAACACAGTAGAGAGAGAAATCTGAGAGAGAGAAAGATCTGAGGGGAGACGTTACTGGCGGCAGCTTGCGGCGGTTTGCTACGGAGGAGGCGGCGAGCGGCGGCGTCGGCGTCAACGAGCGACAGTGGCGGCAGGTGGCGCTCGACGGCGGGCTGTGGTGAGGAGAAAGAGAGGGAGCCGAGTGAGAGAGAGAAAAAGAGAGAGAGAGAGAGAAAAAAAAACTGAGAGAGAGAGGGAGAGAAAGATACCGGCGGCGGCGGCTTGCGCGACGGCGGCGAGCTGCGGCGGAGGGAGACAGAGAGCGCGCGAGGGAAAGAGAGAGAGAAGCTGTGAGAGGGAGAGAGAGAGAGAGAGCTGCGAGAGGGAGAGAGATTCCTATTTTTTTTTTTTTTTTTTAAAAAATCGGTCAATTGACCGAATTTGGGGGGAAGTTTCCCCCCATTTCTCTTTTTCCCTTTTTGACCGGGCCGTTAATGCCCACTTCTTTTTTTTTTTTTTTTTTTTTCCAATGCTTGCCGTTACATCATACTAACCTGAAAAGAACTTTCGTCCTCGAAAGTTGCTAGTACTGGAACAACTCTGGATACTTGGCCATCATTTCATCTTCTCTCTCCTACGTTGCCTCTTCAGACAAATGGTTTCGCCAAAGGACCTTCACGAGAGCTATCTCACGATTGCGAAGGACCTTCACCTCTCTGTCAAGAATTAGCACAGGTTCCTCCTCATAAGACAAGCTCTCGCTCAGATGTAAAGGTTCGAAGTCCACCCTGTGGGTTGGATTTGTCAAATACTTTCGCAGCATGGAGACATGGAAAACGTTGTGTACCGCCGAAAGAGAAGGCGGCAACGCTAGACGATAAGCTACCGGACCAAGCCGTTCTAGAATTTCAAACGGACCAATGAAACGTGGACTGAGCTTGCCTTTCCTTCCAAACCTCAATACTCCTTTCATTGGAGCTACCTTCAAGAAAACATGATCACCCACGTCAAACTCTAAATCTATTCTCCTTGTATCAGCATAGCTCTTCTGTCGGCTTTGGGCTGTTAACATCCTCGATCTGATCGTACGAATAGCCTCACTGGAGGCTTGAATCAATTCAGGTCCCAACAACTGACGTTCTCCGACCTCATCCCAATAAACAGGGGACCTGCATCTCTTCCCATAGAGGGCCTCAAACGGTGACATACCGATGGTTGCTTGATAACTATTGTTATAAGCAAATTCCATTAAGTGCAGGTGTGCATCCCAACTACCTGAGAAATCCAAGACACATGCTCGCAACATATCCTCTAGAGTTTGGTTCAATCGCTCAGTTTGACCATCTGTCTGAGGGTGAAAAGCTGTACTGAAACGTAACTGAGTACCCAAGGCTCTTTGCAGACTCCTCCAGAAGTTAGAAGTGAATCGAGGGTCTCTATCTGACACGATTGATACCGGCACACCATGGAGCTTGACTATCTCTGTCATATATAACTGTGCCCACTTTTCAACAGTGTAAGTAGGCTTTCCAGGGAGAAAGTGCGCTGACTTGGTGAGTCTGTCGATAATGACCCAAATCACGGTGTAACCCTTGGCCGTTCTAGGCAATCCTGTGATGAAGTCCATAGATATATGCTCCCACTTCCATTCTGGGACACTCAGCGGCTGCAACAAGCCTGCTGGTTTCTGTCTCGGGGCTTTCACCTGTTGGCAAACAAGGCATTTACTGACAAAATCCGCTATCTCTCTTTTCATGCCCTGCCACCAGTAATACTGTTTCAAATCATGGTACATCTTCGTACTTCCTGGATGGATTGAAAAAGGTGAACTATGTGCCTCTGCTAATAATTCTTGTTTGAGATCGGCATTCCCAGGTACGCATAAGCGACCCTGGTAACACAAGCCGAGGTCTGAAGATAAGGAGAACTCGTTCACCTGCCCCGCCTCTACTTGACTGCGCTTAACAACAAGGTCAGGGTCACTTGGTTGTGCATCTATGATCCTCTGTCTCAAGCTCGACTTAACTGTCAACTGAGCTAGGCGTGCTGTAACTTCGCCCACTGCAACCACAATCTCTGCACGCTCCAAGTCATCCAATATATGAGCCTGAGTAGTAATCAAAGCAGATGCATGAGCAGTCTTCCTACTGAGGGCATCTGCAACCACATTTGCCTTGCCCGGGTGGTACTGGATGTCACAATCATAATCTTTCACTAACTCTAACCATCTCCGCTGCCTCATATTTAGCTTCTTCTGGGTGAAGAGATATTTCAAACTTTTGTGGTCCGTGAAGATTTGGATCTTCTCTCCATACAAATAGTGTCTCCAAATCTTCAGGGCAAAGACCACCGCTGCTAATTCCAAGTCATGGGTTGGGTAGTTCTTCTCATAATCTTTCAACTGACGCGATGCATAAGCAATGACCTTACCATGCTGCATTAACACACAACCCAGTCCTTTCTTTGAAGCATCACTGTAAATAACAAATTCTCCTGAGCCATCAGGTACTGTAAGTACTGGTGCTGAAACTAGTCTTTGCTTAAGCTCTTGGAAGCTTGCCTCACAAGCTTCGTTCCACAAAAACGGAGTACCCTTTCGGGTCAACTGAGTTAGGGGTGCGGCAATGCTGGAAAAGCCTTGCACAAAACGACGGTAATATCCTGCCAACCCCAAGAAACTCCGAACCTCGCTGACTGAAGTGGGTCGAGACCAATTGGTCACTGCCTCTATTTTGGCTGGATCTACTGTGACACCTCCTTCGACACCACGTGTCCCAAGAAGGAAACTCGTTGTAGCCAAAACTCACATTTAGAGAATTTGGCGTACAACTTGTTCGTTCTTAAGGTAATTAGAACTCTCTTGAGATGATCCTCATGTTCCTCTTCTGTCTTGGAGTAGATAAGAATGTCGTCGATAAAAACAATTACAAACGAATCAAGGAACTCCTTAAATACCCTGTTCATCAAGTCCATGAAAACTGCAGGAGCATTAGTAAGCCCAAAGGACATTACGGTAAATTCGTAATGCCCATACCTGGTCCGGAAAGCTGTCTTAGGTATATCTTCCTCTCTAATCCTCAACTGATGATAACCTGACTGTAGATCTATTTTAGAGAATACTGCTGCACCCTGAAACTGATCAAAGAGGTCATCAATCCTGGGCAGAGGGTATCTGTTCTTTATTGTCACTTTGTTCAGCTCCCGGTAGTCGATGCACAAACGCATTGTCCCATCCTTCTTTTTCACAAAAAAAACTGGAGCACCCCACGGCGAGACGCTGGGGCGTATATAACCTTTGTCCAACAGCTCCTGAATCTGCACCTTAAGCTCTTTCAATTCCGCCGGAGCCATCCTATATGGAGCTTTAGAAATCGGGTTAGTCCCTGGCTCAAGCTCAATGCAAAAGTCAACCTCTCGTGCTGGCGGTACTCCTGTCAGATCCTCAGGAAATACATCTGTGAATTCCCTCACTACCGGTATTGAGGTCATTGATGTCTCGGTTTTCCTTGCGTAAGAGCCACGAACTCTGCTTGCTTCTTGAATCGGGAGGCTGCAGGGTAATACTTCCTAAAGAACTCCCCCCTGAACTGAGTCCATGTGACAGGTCCGTTGCTGACGTCTATAGTCCTTTCGATCGATTGCCACCAAATCAAGGCGTTATCTCGTAACAAGAACACGGCGCAGTACACTTTCTGGTCCTCCGGGCAGTTCATGTGGCGAAAGACAGTCTCGATGGAGGACAACCACAACTCTACCACCGTGGGGTCCCTGGAGGCTCCATCGAACGGACAGGGGTCCCATTTCCTAAAATCTCTTAAGCACCTAGCCTCCCGCGATAGGGTGGCTTCGTTGTTCTGAGGCGCTTGGGCCTGTCGTCCCGCAAGCACGCCCGCAACTGCAGCCTGAACTGCGGTCTAAACTATTGCCTGGATATCCACTGTGACAGGTCCTACCGCAGGCCCCGGCTGTCCACCCGGTTGTTCCACTTGTGGGTTTTCTGGTAGATCTCCTTCTTGCTCCACAGGTGGCACGACTTGCTCAGGGGCTGTACGACCCCTACCACGACCTCTTCCACGACCTCGTGCACGGGGAGGCATGATCTATTACACAAAATTTTTATCATCTTACTAAACAGGCTTGAATCCTTTAAACAATTCACAGTTACAAAACCTTATTCATAATTTCCCACAACATGAATCTTTTCAAATATATATATAACATTTACAGGCTACAAAGTAAACAAACGTGTACCTGGCGTGACCGGATGCTTGCTGATAAGCCATGGACATACCTAAGGTTTACGATGTAAACCAGTCTACAGAACCTATAACCTAAAGTCAATGGCACCTAGTCTGCGAAGCCAAGTCCCGCCCATTAGGCCCCTCATCTCATTCTAATACATCTCAGTCCTAGGTGTTTAATTGACACGGCCCTCTTGTAAGGCGCTAGCCTATTCCTTTCCCTTTCTTAATCCTTTTCCCTTTAGGACCCCTTAACACTTACTAATCTTTAACCGCAACCTATTTAATACAATCGATTTCTTTTCCTAGATTACTGACAGGCTAACTGATATGCACCCTCCCAACTCAGTCATATCACAAGAATAAGAAATGGAGGCGACAACCGACACTCCTAAACAGAGAAAACCACAACTTCTCGTTGCCCACAAACAATGTCAGTCAGCTTTAAAAAATATACAATAGTCATACACTTGCTTCTATCACACAACTCAGATATATATATGCAGTAGCCATGATCTTGAAATTAACGCAACATATCACCTCAGTCTCAATCCGAACAACTTATACACATGCTCATGCCAGAAGTAAACAATCATTTCAAACATACACATTTCATTCCAAAGCGGCAAGCTACTTACCATGTTCAGCTACCACACAATACACTTAAAACATGGAATTTGAATCCAATTAGCTACTTAGATTCCAAGGGGCAACTTAAGGATTAAATCCAACTCATGCTATTGTAAACCATACTCAACTTAAATGAGTTTAAAGCAGAGAATTTATTCCAACGGCTACTTACATTGAGATACTACGCTTGACCGAAAATCACCCAACAACTCGATAAGACCAACCACGTTATGCGAAAACGTAATCTATTAACACGTGTAAAAAGGGTCTCACATCAGATGCATTCCAGTTCCAATAATTTTCTTAAGAACACAAGACTAAGAAGGTCGAAAACTCACCTAAGCGAACCTAACGCTTGCTGTCCAGTTACCAATTTGCTCCGCCTTCGATGATTCGACCACCACCTACTACGGACACCTTAGATTAAGATCCAACGTTAATGGGTATTTCATTAAGGCATGAAAGACCAATAAGCTTTGACTTACAACTCCCTTACCCCAAATAATTCTTTAGAAGCAAAGCTGAAGCTTCAAGTGGCGGCGACGAACAGATCTGAAAAGAGCGAACGAGCAGATCTGAAAAAGACAAGCAAGCCCGAGAGCGGCAGTGGCTGCTCGAATCTGAACGGAAAAAGTGCGGCCATTATTAACACAGTAGAGAGAGAAATCTGAGAGAGAGAAAGATCTGAGGGGAGACGTTACCGGCGGCGGCTTGCGGCGGTCTGCTACGGAGGAGGCGGCGAGCGGCGTCAACGAGCGACAGTGGCGGCAGGTGGCGCTCGACGGCGGGCTGTGGTGAGGAGAAAGAGAGGGAGCCGAGTGAGAGAGAGAAAAAGAGAGAGAGAGAGAGAGAGAGGGAGAGAAAGATACCGGCGGCGGCGAGCTGCGGCGGAGGGAGACAGAGAGCGCGCGAGGGAAAGAGAGAGAGAAGCTGTGAGAGGGAGAGAGAGAGAGAAAGCTGCGAGAGGGAGAGAGATTCCTATTTTTTTTTTTTTAAATCGGTCAATTGACCGAATTTGGGGGGAAGTTTCCCCCCATTTCTCTTTTTTCCTTTTTGACCGGGCCTTTAATGCCCACTTCTTTTTTTTTTTTTTTTTTCCAATGCTTGCCGTTACAAAAATACAATTGTTGTTAACTTGAACATAACTTAACTAGTTAATTCAAGTATAGATCCTTGATCATGAGGTCGGAGATTAGAAATTTTCACCTCATATTATTGAACTAAAAAACGGTCGTTACAAATAATGGGGTAATAAGAAATATGACTTTTTTTATTGAATAGAGTATATATTTACATTACATATATTTATTAAATATAATATAATACCACCCTAAAAACTATAATATGTTCAAATTGACAACACAAATAATACATTTATACTTGACACCTAAGTGGATATTCATATTATCACTGTATTAAATATACTCAAAAAAGCTATTGTATATGTCAACTTGAGCATAACTCAAACATTATAATCTAATTATCTCCCTTCTCAACATATACGGTTAATTTTTGTTAATTTTTTTGAAGATAAGAAGAAGAAACAAATAGATAGAACCCATATTGTAGTTATAACACAACTCACATCGAAGGTTGAAACTCTCTTCAATTATTTGCCCTCCAATGGAAACTTCCCCATCTCCTCCATCGATTTCCTTTATAGTTAGACAGAAAAAGAACAAACCATTTCTCTAAATTCCATCTATATATGTAAATTACTCATTTCATCAAGGACAAAATAGTGGAAAGGAAAACAAATAAAAATTGAAAAAAAAAATGGCAAATTCCAATTCCAATTCCAATCTAGTTTTTCTTTGTTGTCTTGTTTTCTCCAGTATCGTTCTTTCGAATGCAGATTCGACACCATCAAATGACATCGCATCGAGCATCTGCCCAAAAACCAGAAACGTATCTTTATGTTGGAGTTTATTGAATCCCATGGGAAGCACAGAGGTTGTAAAGGTGGCCAATTACACACTTAGCTTTGCCTATACGAGCGCCGTTGAATGTCTCGATCACACGCGGAGGCTGGAGGCGGCAGAGATGGCGAATCTAGAACTTAAAAAGCGGTATTCGCAGTGCTTAAAGGAGTTGGACTTTGTGGTGTGGGACATAGAACGAGCTAAAGAAGCGTTGCCTACTGGTGGCAGTATTCTCCTCCTAGGCACAGTCGGCGCCGAGACCGCCGCTGATAACTGTCTAAAAACCTTCAAACATCCACCGACAGAACCGTCGAACCTGCCGGAGAAGGTCAAGAATCTGGGAGATATTTGGGACATTGCCGTTTGGGTGTCCACTCTTATCACCGGAGATGATCACTAAACTCGCCTAAACCTAAGTGCTCACAGTTTGTTTGTAAGATTTGTATCAAACTTCTGTACTCGTAAATCATTGTGGACGAATATATGTTTCGGTTACTAATATTTTTCTTTTTTTTTTATAAAAAAATAATTTCTATATATTGTCCAAAAAGTTTCAATTTCATCTCTTACATTTCAACCTTTGTCAGTTACACGAATCCTAAAGTTTGAGGATGCTTCAATTGAATAATGATAAATTTATATATGACATAATACTTAATTTGTTGGTAAAAATTTAAGTGAAGAATTAGATCATCTAAAATAAAAGGTCTTGAAGTTTCAACCCTTCTTAAATAGTCTAATTCTTCCTGTAAATTCTCTTGATTTATTAAGTTTATCACCAACAAATTTGAATTAATATTAACCTTCAATAAGGTGTAATTTAAATTTTTTTCGTATTTTATTTAATGTATAATATAAATAATTAATACAAATAATATATATATTCAAACAAATAATCTATTTATAGTAATAAAAAAACAGGAAAAAATACATTTTTGTTCCCTATGTTTTAAGGAAAAGACGCATTTGGTCATAAGTTTTCAAAATGAACATTTTGAGTCCCAAAATTTTGAGAAATAAGTTTGAAAGGGCCTTTTTTTTTTTTTTGACAACATGTGAGGGTGGGGGACTTGAACCACAAACCTCTTGGTCGTTAATATAAAAGTCATGCCAGTTGAGCTACGCTCATGTTGGTAGATTAAAAGGCCCCTAGAATTATTTTTTTTTTCAAATTTATAAATGAAATCAATATTCTTTTTAGGGAAAAATACACTTTTAGTCCCTGAAATTTGGGTTAGGTTTCACTTAGGTCCCTGAGTTTTCAAACTCAACAATTTTACCCCTGGAGTTTGTATTTAGTAGCATTTTAGTCCCTCTGTTAAACTTTCCGTTAAATATATAAAAGAAAGCTGGCCAAACATTTCTTTAATCATTTTCTAAGGTTGACATGACATTTCTTTATTAAAAAATAACTTTTAGTTTTGTTAATAATAATAAATATTTTTAATTTATATTTCTATTTTCTTTTCCCTTCTCTCTCTTCTTTCTCTCCCCTCCCCATCCATCTCTTTTCTTTCCTCGCTCCGTCGCCGTCGAGACCCACCACCACGTCGCCATCGAGACCCACCATCACACCGTCGCTGCGATCTTTTTCTTTCCCTTTCTTCTTCTTCTTTCTCCCATCCTCTTCTTCTTCTTACCTTTTTTTTTTTTGCGTTTCCATCGCCAGTGAGATCCAAAATGAAGGGGACCTTCATCAAGAAATTTGGTGCAATATCTAATTTCTGTTGGGTTTTGGTTTGATTTCATGTTTGTGTTTGGTTTTGTTGATTTCTTGTGATTTTGTTTCTCTGTCTTGGTTTTTTGATGGGTCGGTAAGAAAAGGAATTTCGGAATGGGTTTATATAGAAAGAGTGAAAGACTTTTGATTCCAAAAATTTCCCTCTTCCGCCTCTGGGTGTAGTCTTTTGATTCGAAACCTCTCTTCTTTACTTATCGAGCAGTTCTGCCTCACTGTCGGGCAGTGCAAGGACGAGATTTGCTGTCGAGCGGAGAGGCAAGATGCGGTGGAGAGAAATGGGTTGGTGGTGGAATGGACGGTGGCGGAGTGTAGATTCTGCAACAAGAGCGGTGGTTCTATAGATGTGATGCTTCGACTCATTTTCACAAGTGTTATTGTCCTGATCGGCCTCATGTTTTTCAATGTACTCCACCGGGTTATTTCCTTTTCCTTTTTCTTCTCCATCTCAATTTCTCTGCTTCTCTTCTTCCCAAAATTCTTGCTTCTTCAATTGATTCATCTTTATTTTTTTTTTCTTTTCTTGATTGGATGAAAATGTGGCTTGAACCCCCTTTTTTCTTTTCAGATCTGAAACGTCCCTCCCCCTTTTTTCTATTAAAAAAAAAAAGAAAATGGATAGAAAGGAGAAGAAAGGAAGGGAAAAAAAAGTTGTCACCGGCGGAAGTAGCAAATTGGGTGGGGGTAGTGATGATGGTGATGGTGAAGAATAAGAAGAGAGAGGGAAAGAAATAAAAATAATAGAAAATAATATTTTTTTTTATTATTTTAATATATTTTTATTTTTTTAAAAAAAAAATTAGTGCCACATCAACAATCTGTTAATTATTAACAAAAAATTGGATGGAGGAATCAAAATGAAACGAAATTCAAACCTTAGGGGCTAAATTGTCAAGTTTGAAAACTCAGGGACCAAAATGAAACCTAATCCAAACCTCAGGGACCAAAAATGTATTTTTCCCTTCTTTTTATTAATTTTAATATTGAATGGTTTTTTACATTAAAAAAATATTTTCTGTCTCCTCTCTCCTTCCTCCATCTTCTTTTCCCCTTCTTTCAACATTTTCTTCTTCCCCTTCTCCCCGTCCCTCTTTCCTATACCCAATCTAGTCCATGATGATGGTGTTGGGAGAAGAGGAAGAAGATGTTAGGGAGAAGGAGACAATATGAGCAGGAAGGATGGTGTGGAGTGAGGAGAGAGGAAAGAGAATGGGACAAAGAGGAGAGAATGAAATTTTTTTTAATTTAAAAAACCATTCAATATTAAAAATTAATTTAGAAAATAAAAAAAATATATGAGTGATCTTTTTAACCTATTTCTAAAAAGTCCAAGGACTAAAAAGATTTATTTAGAAAACTCAAGAACCTTTTAAACCTATTTCTCAACAAAATTTATGAACTAAAAAAATGTCCATTTTGAAAATTCATGGACTATATTACTACTAAAAAGTTAAAATAATAAATGTTTCTTTTTAGTGCATTTGAGAAAGTTGAACATCCCCTTATCTTGTATCCTAAGAATGTGAGGTCTCCACTAATCTTTTCAATGTGGGATCCTCAACATGCCTCCTCGTTTGGGTTTAATGGACTCTGATACCATATTAGATTACATGGGATTCCAACTCAAAACCAATTGGCAATGAGTGGGGTGACCCTTGTATCTTAAGAATTGTGAGATCTCCACTAATCTTTTCAATGTGGGATCCTCAACACCCCTCATCGATTTTTTTTTCTTTGTTTTTTTTTTCCTGAAATAAAGTTAAATTCCAAAAAAAGTTAAAATAATAAATGTATAATGTAAAGAAAGATTGGAGTGGTGTATGGATAGGATACTCATTTATCACTGTTTTTATGTCAATTTTCTTTTATCTTTTTCTCTTCTAGGATATTTTTAACTCAATTTTCAGACTAATGTTTGGAAAAGGAAAGAAAGAATAATAATAATAAATTTAGCCCATCAACTTTCATATTGTTTGTATAGTCTCGTGCTTTAATTAAATTTCTTTTAACAGTATTACTGTATGAAGAAGAATTAGTTAGTCTGTTATGTTTCTAGCAGTTTGTAAACTAGTGAGTTAGTTTTTCTTTTGTAATCAGTTTGTTACAGCTCATCTATTTAATATTGAGGAGCTTACTGTAATATGTGTGAGTTTTATAAATAATAACTCATTCTTCTCTTCTCTCATTGATACGTGTAATATGGTATCAGAGCGTGCTACCGCCTAAAACACAATTTTTGAGAATGTCTTTTAATTAGTATTATAGACAAGTTGATTACATACAAGTTTAATATTTGGTAAGCATAAGTATCAAACTAAGTTATAATTCAATCTAAAAGAAGGAAAAATATGCAGTAAGTTATAGCAAACTGATAAAAAAAAAAAAAGTTATAGCAAACTGATCGCTCCATATTTCCAATAAAAAGCAATTTTATAAATGACATCCCATTAAATTACATTAATTTCGTTGATCATAATTGAACTTAACGAAAAGTGAGAGAGAAAGAGAATTGGGAGATAATACTCAGATTTCTTATTCACCAGAGGAAAATCTTAGGGCACATTTATACACTTCAATAATTAACCAATCATAAGAATAAAAGAATAAAGAATAAATCACAGAGTTTTACTAATCTATCAATGCGGTCATTGTTATTCCCAGTCACAACCACATCGTCAACATATACCAGCAGCAAGATAATATCACAATTTGACCGAAATATAAACAAACAATTGTCTGACCTGGCATTTGTGAATCCCCAAAACTGAAGAGTTGTCTTTAAAGTGTTGTTCCACGCCCTCGGGGCTTGTTTAAGGCCATAAATAGCTTTGTTAAGCTTACACACATGAGTAGGAAACTTAGTATCCACGTATCCAGGTGGCTGACTCATGTAGACAACCTCATCTAGGTGGCCGTTGAGAAACACATTATTGAAATCTAATTGACGAAGCCGCCAGCCCTTAGTTATTGCAACACTTAGCACAACGTGAATAGTGGAAGCCTTCACAACTGGACTGAACGTCTCAAAGAAATCGATCCCTAGACTCTGATGAAATCCCTTGGCTACTAAACGAGCCTTGTATCTTTGAATGGAACCATCTGAATTCTTTTTGATACGAAAGATCCACTTGTTGCCAATAACATTGAACGTAGGTGAGGGAGGAACAAGACTCCAAGTGCCATTTTTCATCAATGCTAAATATTCAAGATCCATAGCCTCTCTCCACTGTGGTGTTGCTAATGCATCCTGTACTCGGGTAGGCTCTGTGATGGACCAATCGGTAGTGGTTGTGGATAGCCATAATTTTGGTTTGAAGATGCCTACTTTTCCCCTTGTGACCATAGGATGTGTAGACTGTGCTGATGTAGGTATGACAGTGGGCTGGGTTAAAGCTTCAGAGGGTTGAGGTACAACATCAGTAGGCTGAGAAGGGGTCGGTTGTTCTCTTGCAACAAGAGATGGACTGATGGATTGAGGGAGTGATGCAGGGGAGGTGTTTGGTCCAACGCACAGTGTGGGCTGTGGAGAGGTCGATAAGGAAGGTAGGGGAGATGTGGGTGCAGTAATGGGACTTATATGGGCTACTGGTTATGGAGGAGTTGACAGACACGGTTGAGTTGGGCTATTAGTGTTGGAATTAGGAATCACTGGCTGACTGTTGGTAGAGGGATGAGGAAACCAGGCCGTAATTAAAGGAGCAGTTGAGGGTGAAGGGGAACCTGCAGGTAACACATCTGAGCCAAATTCGGATGCAAAAGGAAACTCTCCTTCATTGAACTTAACATGGCGCGAGATAAAGAGTCTTCCCTTGGAATTGACACACTTGTGGCCTTTGTGGATCGGACTTGGGCCTAGATAAACATATTTTTCAGTATGGAACTGAAATTTGTGTGCTTGATATGGCCGAAGGCAGGGAAAGCAACTGCACCCAAATGTTCTCAACGCACCAAAGTCTATCTTCTTTCCGAACATGAGCTCCATAGGTGATTTGCCACCTAAAACCTGCGAGGGAAGACCATTGATTAGCATAAAAGCAATTGAGAAAGCATCCCACCAGAACCTTAAGGGCATCGATGCTTGTGGTAGTAAGGTCAAACCGGTTTCCACAACATGTATATGTTTTCTTTCAGCCCGTCCGTTTTGCTGTGAAGTGTGAGGACAAGACAACCTGACATTAATTCCCATTTGTTCACATAAACGACGCACCTTGGCATATTCTCCCCCACTGTATGATTGTAAGGACTTCACTGTGCTGTCAAACTGATTTTGCACAAGAGTAACAAAATGGTTAAAGGCTGCCACTGTATCATTTTTCTGCTTCAACGGATAAATCCAAACAAATCTACTAAAGTCGTCTATGAATATAACATAGTATTTGAATCCTTGTGTGGAGTTAAGAGGTGCGGGGCCCCAAAGATCTGTGTGTACCAATTCAAATTTTGTAGATGCTTGTGAGGATGAATTAGGAAAAGGTAAGGCATGAGACTTGACATACTGACATGCAGCACAAAAGTTAACTCCTTCATTAACTTTAGTAGAAAGATTACATTCTTTAACTATTGACTCAAGGGTCCTTAAAGAAGTCTGCCCTAAGCTTCTATGCCACACATACTTAGAAACAACTACATTAACCGAATTTGAAAGAACAAACGCAGAACTATCAACTTTATTGACTCTATCAACCTTGCTCCACTTTCCTGTCTTTGAGATATCCTCTGAAGCAGCTGTCACACCATTGTCAAAACGATACAAGCCATCAATAAGCACCCCTTTCAGCAGCACATATTGTCCGTATCCTTGGTCTTAACAAGACAGAAATTGTCATGAAACTCAACATAAACTCCATTGTCATGAGCTAATTTGGACACACTCACTAGATTCTTAGCAATATGTGGAACACACAAAACATTTTCTAAACTAAGTTTATTGTTCCCATCAGTCAAACATGCATTGCCAACATATGAAATTTTCAATCGATCACCATTTCCAACAGTTACACACTCTTTACCTTCATATTCCGATGGATTGGCTATGTTCTTGTAATCGGTAGTCACATGATTGGATGCCCCGCTGATAACTCTCCAAAAGGGAGTTATTTAGACCTTATTTCTATATTGATTCGTGTGTTGTGCTAAATAGGGTTGCTTCTAGATAGATATTATATGTTTTAACCCATTTGGAAGAATGGATGCTTTGGAAGTTATTTTGTGCAGAATATATTGCTGAGCGACTTGAGGGAGCAAAATCTGTGCTGCAGCAAAGCAGGGAGCAAAACTGCCACGTCACAGCTCGTTAGCCAATTTAATGAACTAAATTCTGTTAAGCTATTCTCGGGATAAAGGAGCAAGGAGAGCCATCCACGTGTCTAGGTCAACCTAATTCAAGCTTTCCTCAACTCTATAAAAGGAGATAGCCCAAGTCAAATTCATTCCTTTTTGGGGGGAGGAACATTCCACTCTTGGAAAGGGATCATTTCTCATTTCCATTTTGGGAGCCAAATAGAGGAGAGAGATTGGAGACCAACAAGAAGACCATCAATTACAAGCTGATCAAGGGAATTAATATTTTCTTGTATTACTTTGTATTTATGGATGCATATACTTATATTGTAATGTGTGTCTCTATGCGTTTTATGAACTAAGTAATTTTAGGCGTTGGTTAGGAGACATGTAGTTGTCGTGCTTAATATCTATGCAATAAATGTTGATTGATGCATCTTGATTATTTGTTGTGCTCATTTATATTTTGTGCCTGCCTGGCCAGCCGGTATGAATATCACTTTCTAGTTTCAGGGATGATTTAGGGAGTGTGTGGCATTTAATCACACTAGATCATTGTGTATTGGTGAACGCCAGTGACTGAGCTAGGGATAGCCAGTTTCTTAGTGCTTGATCGGTAGTGCTTCATTGGAGTTGAAACACATTCTAAAAAATCCGGAGTTCCGGGAGGAATCTGCTAATAAGACTGCGAGAGTTTTGCATGATCAATAATATTGTTAGAGCATCTTTTAAAACAATTACTAAATCCTGACCAGCGCCTGTTTCTAATCTGTCTGCCTATTTGTTTACTTTCTGTTCTGTCATTTCTTTTGCTTTAGCATTATATCAAAACCAATCATTTTAACCACCTTTGAAACCATTAAAAAGCAAAACAAAATAGATAAAGTGAAAGCTAATTTAGACCTTGGATTCGATAAATACTTATTACTTGTTGCAGACTGTGTATACTTGCACAGAGTTCTAGAGTCTATTTACATCTTATTTCTTACTACATTTTTACTCACTCTGGAGATCCAACACTCGCTGTCTGCATACCAATTGGGATCAACCACGGTTTCAGGAGATGCCACAAATGGATTGGAATTTTGATTAGCAACAAATGTTGCAGGCGGTGTGGGAGCTTGAGCATTCTGTCGATTGGTATTTCTGTCTCCTTTGTTCTGAGTCTGTGGACCTGAAAATTCTTTATTAAAACGTTGGTAACACATTAGTGCAGTATGACCTATTTTACCATAGACTTGGCAGATAGGTTTGTTATTGTTATAACTACCATAGCCCCTAGATCGTCCTCTGCCTCGATTACCTCCTCCTCTCTAGTTACCTCTTCCATAATTACCTTGTCGATTCCCACTCGAAAAGTTATGCTGATTTCGTTGAGTCCCTGAATCCTAACTTGAGGCCATGTTTACTGATGCACCATTACTAAGAGTCAGTGAGCTCTTAAAGTTGTTCTGCAACTCGAATCTCTTCTCAAACACAAGTAATTCGGCCTGCAACTCAGACCAAGTAATCCCAATTCTACCCTGGACCATTGCTACTACAAGGTTGTATTCCTCATCAAGACCTAAAAGAACTTGTGATATTAAGGATGGTGTACTTACCGGGCTGCCGGCTTGTCCAAGATTATCCGCATGGTTCTTCATCACGCCCAGATAATCCCCATTTTCAGACTGCCTTTTCTGGTTTGCTGAAAGACTTGGCAAAGGTAATCTTCTTCAGCTCGCGGTTGAACACCAAACAGCTCCTTGATTGAACACCAAATAGCTCCTGTAGCATTAGGTTATTATATCCGATCTTCTCCATATACCCGTGTAATAAGAATGTACATGGACATTATTATGGAGAAACAATATAATGTTTTTAAAATAATAATTACTTGCTTCGATTGTAGTAAGCACAAACTCGTGCTAAAATTCTGGCCTGACGTGTTCTCACTCCAAAAAAAATTCACCTTTAGCGACGAAAATGATTTGTCGTTGTAAGTAGCATTTCGAAAAAATGAATTCTTCAACGACAAAAATCAAAAAGTCGCAAAAAACGTCGCTAAAGCATAGTTGCAAGCTAACTTCAACGGCGATTTTTACAAATTTGTCGCAAACATATGTATTTTCGTCACATGATCCTTGCGATGAAGTGAGATGATTGCATCCCAAGATGTGCGATGAATTAAATGATTTCGCCGCATAAGAGCTGCAACGAAAATAACTCATTTCGTTGCAAGGATTGTGCAACGAAAATAGATATTTTTGTTGCAAAGCTTGCGTCGAAATGAGTTTATTTTGTCGCATCGCTAATGGGTCAAATTGATCATGTTTCGTTGTGGATTTCGATTTTTTTTTTGCAACGAAAACTCCATATTCGTCGCACGTATTTTAGGCTATAAAAAAATATATATTGTTGGAATGAGACTTCTAAAAGCCCAATTTCATATTGAAATTTACTGTAACAGCCTGGAAATTAAAAAAAAAAAAGGTGGTTTTTGGCTCGGTCAAAAGGGAGGAAAAATGGGGGAAACTTTCACGTTTTCCCCCCAAAAATTCAGTCAATGGGCCGTTTAAAAAAAATTGAGATTTTTCCCCCTCTCTCACGCCCTCATCTCCCTCTTAGCTCTCTCTCTCTTGTCTCTCTCTTGGCCTCACTCTCACGCTCTCTCTCTCTCCCGTCTGTAGAGCTGCCGCTGTGGACCGGAGATCGCCGTCGTCGCTCGAGCTTGGTCCACCGTCGCCTAGAACGTCGCACCACCGTCGAGCCACCATCGCCCTTTCCTCTTTTTCGGTCAGTCTCTCTCTCTCTCTCAGCCTCACTCTCACATTCTCCCTCTCTACTGTAGATCTGACCGCGAGCATCGCCGCCGCTCCTCTCCTCCGGTCATCGTCGCGAAACGCCGCCGCTCCTCTCCTCCAGTCACCGTCGCGAACCGTCGCCCATGGTGAGTTTGTTTTCTCTCCCTCTCTCTTTTTCTCTCTCTTGTTTCTTTCCTCTCGACCTCAGCTCCCTTTCTTTTTCTCTATCTATCTCTACAAATCTGTCCATCATGAGCGCTGTCGCCGCCCACTCAAATTCACTATCGACTCTCAGCTTCGTCGCTGCCGCTGTGAACCGACATCGCCGTCATCCAATTTCCAGCATTAGTTCTAAGGAATTGATTGGGTAAGAGATTCAGTCGGCGTTAAGCTTTGGTAACTTTGTTATTGGTGGCTAGGAAAACCTGTGGGCCAAGTTGTGTTATTCTGTACTGAATTATTAAGGTGAGTTAACTTGCTGAATTAATATGTATTTATGCATTGGTATGGCAATTGTGCGTCCAACATATGAAATTGCTATGTATGAGTTGAGACTAAAATGACCTGAGAAAAATATGAACGATGTTGTTTTCGAGAGTATGGCTGCAGTATTTTTTTTGTGTTATGAGATAGAGGTGAGTGCATGTTTTTTTGGTATATTACAGTTGGCTGGCATTGTATGTAGACGATAGGAAGTTTGTGGTTTCTCTGTTTAGGAGGATTGTTTATCGTTCTTGTTTATGTAAAAGACTGAGTTGGGGTGCAACCTCCAAATGTTGATGTACTCAAAAAAGAAAAAAAGTATTGAAAATGAAAATAGTTACCACCCCAACTCAGTCTGTTACAAAAATAGTTACCCCCGAATTTTTGGGGGGAAAATGTGAAAGTTTCCCCCCTTTTTCCTCCCTTTCGACCGAGCCAAAAACCACCTTCTTTTTTTAAAAAAAAAAATTCAGGCTGTTATATCTTACTAACCTTAAAAGAACTTTCGTCCTCGAAAGTTGCTAGTCTTGGAACAACTCTGGATACTTGGCCATCATTTTATTTTCTCTCTCCCATGTTGCCTCTTCAGACAAATGATTTCGCCAAAGGACCTTTACGAGAGATATCTCGCGATTACGAAGGACCTTCACCTCTCTATCAAGAATTAGCATAGGTTTCTCCTCATAAGTCAAGTTCTTGCTCAGTTGCAAAGGTTCGAAGTCCACTCTGTGGGCCGGATTTGTCAAATACCTCCGCAGCATGGAGACATGGAAAACATTATGAACCACTAAAAGAGAAGGCGGCAAGGCTAAACAGTAAGCTACCGGACCAATCCGTTCTAAAATCTCAAACGAACCGATGAAGCGTGGGATGAGCTTCCCTTTCCTTCCAAACCTCAAAGCCCCTTTCATTGGAGCCACGTTCAAGAAAACATGATCGCCCATGTCAAATTCTAAATCCATTCTCCTTGTATCTGCATAACTCTTCTGTCGGCTTTGAGTCGTTAGCATCCTCGATCTGATTGTGCGAATAGCCTCACTAGAGGCTTTGATCAATTCATGCCTCAACAACTGACGTTCTTCGACCTCATCCCAATAAACAGGGGACCTGCATCTTTTCCCATAGAGAGCCTCAAACGGTGACATACCGATGGTTGCTTGATAACTGTTGTTATAAGCGAATTCCATTTAATACAGGTGAGCATCCCAACTACCTGAGAAATCCAGAACACATGCTCGCAACATATCCTCTAGGGTTTGGTTCAATCGTTCAGTTTGACCATCTATTTGAGGGTGAAAAGCTGTACTGAGATGTAACTGAGTACCCAAGGCTCTTTGCAGACTCTTCCAAAAATTAGATGTGAACCGAGGATCTCTATCCGAAACGATTGATACCGACACCCCATGAAGCTTGACTATCTCCGTCATATATAATTGTGCCCACTTTTCAACGGTGTAGGTAGGCTTCCCAGGGAGAAAATGCGCTGACTTGGTGAGTCTGTCGATAATGACCTAAATTACGGTGTAACTCTTGGCCGTTCTAGGCAATCCTGTAATGAAGTCCATGGATATATGCTCCCACTTCCACTTCGGGACACTCAGCGCCTGCAACAAGCCCGTTGGTTTCTGTCTTAGGGCTTTTACTTGCTGGCAAACGAAACACTTACTAACAAACTCTGCTATCTCTCTTTTCATGCTATGCCACCAGTAGTACTGCTTTAAGTCTTGGTACATCTTCGTACTTCCTGGATGAATTGAAAACGGTGAACTATGTGCCTCCACTAATAACTCTTGTTTAAGGTCGGCATTCCCAGGTACACATAAGCGACCATGGTAACACAGGCCGAGGTCTGAAGACAAGGAGAACTCGTTCACCTGCCTTGTGTAACGTCCATAATTTAAGGTAAATCTCAAATTTCATTAGTTTTGGAGTTAATTTGGTTTAAGTTGTGCAAATTTGGAGTTGGAGGGAAATTAAAAGATTTGAAAATTGGTGGAATTTTAAGAATTAATGCTGGGATGGCATTTTTGTAATTAAGTGAATTTTTGAGCCAAGCCTAAGCCCAAGACTACTTCTTTTAAAAGGTGCACGAAGCCCTAGGTTTAAGCCATCAAGCCAAGCAATTAAAACCCCATCTTTCCTTCTTCTTCTCCACGTGAAGCAACAACCCTTTTGTTTTATTTTTCTTCTTCTACGACCGGCAGTACCTCCCCATCAACGGCGGCGTCACCTACGTCTCCTCAGGTGAACTCACGGCGGCGCAGCTACGATTCAGTGACGGGCAGAGGCGGTGGACGTCTTCTTCGGCGTGTGAAACAGTCGTGGGCGGCGATTGGTTGGCGGTTGCTGTCCGTTTTGTGCAGTAAGTTGTGAGGTGCAGCGTGGGTCTTTTCTGGCGTGCAGCGGCGGTTGGGGGCAGCGTGTTTGCGACAGTGGGTGTTTTCCGGCGAACAACGGTCTGATCAACACGAGCAACAACGATTTTGGGTGTTTGGAGTCTTTTTCCATCTTGTTCAACCTTGGGTAAGTTGGTTTGAGTGTTTAATTGGCTGGTTTTGGCATTTAATTGAATACCCATTGAAGCTTAGTCTTTGATTTAAGGTCTCCCATGTTATTGGAGTCGAAATTGTCGAAATTGGACTGATTTTGTTACCAGACCAGAAGCATTAGGAGACATTTTGGGTAAGTTTCTTCTTGATTTAGCCTTCGTTAGAGTTTAATTTAGTTCTTGGCTATTACTCATTCCTTATTGGACTTGTTTCAGTGTTGCCCATAATTGTGGATTTTCGCTCATTTAAAGTTCTGTTCAGCAAGCTCAAATTCTGTTTTGGACCGATCATTTAATTAAGGTTGAGTTTGACTCTTTGTTGAGTTGTTTGGGCGGCTTAAAATAAAGACTACTAGGCCGAGGTAAGTGGCTTTACTGTTGAACTTTTTAGTTGGAAGCACGTGTTTGATTTTCCAAAATTCCTGTGCTTTATGAGTTGTTTTAATATGTTTTCGTTTATGAAAATTGTTGAAAGCATGAAATTTAGTATTATTGCTTGCAATTGTTGATGTTTGAAATATTTGAGTTGGTGGTCTCTCAAAATTCCATTATATGTATGAGTTTAAATTATTTATGAGTTTTCTTAAATATTCGAAAGTGTACATGAAATTGATGTACATAAAGAGATGCCTACACAAGACTTAGAGACATGAAATTGATGTACCTAAGTCGAGGTTCGTGAAATTGACGACCTCCGTAGGAGACACATGAAATTGATGTGTGTCTAGGATATGCATGAAATTGATGTATATCCTCTCATTAATAAGTTTAAAATAAAGTTTAGAGCTACCAAAAAATATATTTGTTGTTGATTTTTAAAACGTGTTTAAGCGTGACCCAACCTCAACAGTAGGGTCACTTACTGAGTATTTTAAATACTCATTCTTTTCAAAAAATATTTTTTTCAGGTAAAGGCAAGGGCAGGTGCAAGGCGACTGATGAGAATTCGTTAGGCAGCCAAGAGGGAACCATGGACTTCATATTTTATTTTTCTTCCGCTTTAAGAACTCTGTTTTATTTCATTTGATTTGTAAACTTGTTTGAGAACTTTCTTAGAGGCCATGTATGTTTATAGTTTGGAAATTATTTAAGAATATTTAAAACTTTTAAAATTAGGGATCCTGAATGAAAGTTTTGTTTTGAAGTTTTTACTTAAATTAGTGTTTATATTTTAAAATGTTTTTTTTATTTAAAAAGGCCTCCAAAGCATGCATGTCGTAACGGTCCCGAAAAGACTCTTGTAAGAAGTCGGGTCGTTACTGTTGGTATCAGAGCCCAGTTAAGGGTTCTGTAGACTGCTTACATCGTAAGCTTATGTTTTCCCATGGCTAAATAGCGAGATTCTCATCATCGACAAGTATGCCCTTGTAATAAACTTTGTTTTAAAAATTATATGTTTATGTAATTATTTTCCCATGAGATGCATGATTTCTCCGCCATTTAGTTTTCGGTTAGATAATTAAATAGGCTTAGTATGGGTGTAGAAACTTGAAGAATGCTTCCACGTGGACAAGGTCGAGGACGAGGATGCGGACGTGGTCGTGGTAGGGGTGGTAGAGGCTTGGCACTCCCGGGCTCAACTGTGGGGGCTCGGTGTCTGAAAGATTTTAAGAAGTATGACCCACCAACGTTTAGCGGGAAGACTGTAGACCCCACGGAGGCCGAAGCTAAGACTGCCGTTCTTCATCTCAATTCTCATGATCTTAAAAAAAAAAAAAACCGACCGAACCGACCGTTCGGTCGGTTGACTGGCAGCACCCATCGAAAGTCGTCGGTTTCCAGATTTCTGGAAAAACCGACCGACCGATGAACACCCCTATCGTCTATCAAAACCTAACCCAAACCTCAGGGACCAAAAGTGTATTTTTTCCAATTTTTTTTGACATTGACCCTTAACAAATTGTTCCATCACTAAGTACTACCATTTAACAAGGAAAGTAACTCTTATCGATAGGTGATTAACAACAACAGAACCAGAAACTAAAAACATCCACCTAAGAATTCAACATCAAGCATCATTATCCTATGCAGGATGAAAATAAAGGAAACTTAACACAAGCTACTAAGGTTCTTCCTCAAACGCCTCCTCCTCTGCATCACCGTGGGCATGACAGTCCACCAAACTTGCATCATCTAAAATGTTGGGGAAAGAGAGGGGGAGAGTATCAGTACAACCACGTACTGGTAAATAGCTCACGCTTGGTGAGCCAACAAGCATCAAACAGTTTCATTCAACATCCTTCTCACACGCATCCATCATGCTTTTAAAGCCGAAAAACAACCAACATACTTGCAACGATACATGCATCTCACACTATGAAACACACCCTCTAACATCACATGATTCTTGTGTCATGCTACGCACCTAACTCATGAATTACGCGTCTTGCTACACAAACCCATTAATTACGTTCCATGCAACACACCTAACACATGAATTACGTGTCATGCTACACACCTACAACATGAATTACGCGCCATGCAACACACTAACACACTAGAATCATGTTACAACTCTACCATGCTATATAGCTAGCCAACAACACATCATGCTCAAACTCAACCATTTCAACATGTTTTTAACACAACAATTCATGCTCAAGCTCAAACACTTCAACATGCTTATAACACAACAAATCATGTTTTACAACAAGTAAGAGATTAAAGCAAGTAACAAACAAATATACTTCATGCGATCAAACAAAATCATCAAGCAGAAACTACTTACCTAAAGCGATTACTAAACAATCCAATGAAGTCTTTCTTGCTTTCAACCTACCAGACAAGTCTAACACCTGAAGCAAGTTCGAATTCCAAACCAACCACACCCAAGCATTAGAAACTAACCTAAAAGAATTTAAGCATAATTTCAGGAGCCCAAGGGACAGTATTACTTACCGAATACCACCCAACAAAGGCAACTACCTTACTGGAATTTGCACAAATTAATAAGCTCCAATTGGACTCACAACTACAACCAAAACTACTTAAACATAATGGACAAGTCTAAACTAAAGCAAGTATCTTAAAACATGGTGTTACGGGACAAAACTTACCCAAAATGAACCAATTGCTTGCTGGACAGTGAATAAAAATCCCCCAAAATAAAAACCCAAAGCCGTTGGACAATGGGCAACCACGTCTAAGGCTTTACGAGCTTTGGGTGTTCGCTAAATGCCAAATTTAAGGCTACACAGCCACTGGACAACAAAAAAAAACTACTCAATAATGCATTTTAGAATCCTATATAACGATCAGGTAACTCGAATTTGACATTGATAATTAATGGGTATTAAAAGTAAAGGTATTTTGAACTAAAGACAACGAAGGCTCAATTGCAATTAGATCGATTTGCTTGACTTGATTTTTAATTGTTTTGTTAACTTGGTTAGTAATAGGTTTGTTGTGTGATTATGTTGAAAGGTGTGTTATCCCAATTGGCTTAATTGCATGATAGATTTAGGAATTTAGGCTTAGAATTGTATAAATCCAAGTTGTTCCTAGTTTATATGAATCTATCTAACGATCCAATTCACGTAATGCAATTAGTTTCTTATTAATGAGATGTCATTGGTAAGAAATCTAATTAGACTTCGACTTTGATGTGTTGGTCAGGTTGGAAAGGTTAGTGGGTCCTTAATCACTGGTTCTAGTGACAATTAGACAAATAGATAATAATTCAATTAATTTTAAGAGTCAATGATTGAGAGTACCAAACTAAAATTACGATAACCAATTGCGCAATCTCGAGGTAAGATTAGTCAATCCACCCTTTTCATTTTCTTTATTTTTAATTTTTAGCATTTTAATTTCTTTCATTGCAATTCCTCCACACCATACCCCCCCAGGTTACTAATTGAAGAACCTCTAACTGATTTAATTAATTACGGTTGCTCTCAGTGTTCGACCTCGACCACTATTTTTACAAAATAGTTGTAGTGGCGTAGATTTATAAATTTATTTTATACGACCCTCGACATGTCATTCTATCAACTTGCTGCTTTAAATTTTCTGTCTTTTTGGTAAATTATAAGTTGATGTAAAATTTGTAGCAAAAAGTATTCAAATTTCAATACATTGTGATGATGGAGGGTTTTAAATTTTCGTCGAACATGTTGACATTTTCATCAACATTTCTATATGTCCATGGGTTCAACGTCAACATGAGGGGTAAATTGACATTTCTATTATATCTTAAAAAAATCAATGAAATATAACAAAAATATCAACAAAATATCACTCATGTGGACCTAATATTAATAATTTAGAACTTATTTAAAATGGTGAAAAGATTATTTATTAATTTAAATATTTTTTTATTTTGTTAATATTTATAATTTTTCCACGAATATCCATCGGCAACAACATTTTAACTGTATTTTCATCGACATTTTCATAAAATTGAAACTTGATATTTCTGTCAATATTGACATTTTAACCCTTGGATGAAACTATGTGTTTGACGTTTTCATTATTCAATATTTGTTTTGTTGAATCAATGGAATAAAGTGGTTCGATTTTTGTTGGTTGATGTGAATTTATTTTAACATACCAAAAAAGGAAAACGAATCGGTTTGACTTAATTTGATTGAAAATCTTACATCCATATTTGGTTATAAGTTATAACAAATGTGACAACCAAAGAGTTATAAATGACCGAATGATAGGTAAAAATTGAGTCATTTATCCATTAAAAAAAGAAAATACAATTGTTGTTAACTTGAACATAACTTAACTAGTTAATTCAAGTATAGATCCTTGATCATGAGGTCGGAGATTAGAAATTTTCACCTCATATTATTAAACTAAAAAACGGTCGTTACAAATAATGGGGTAATAAGAAATATGACTTTTTTTATTGAATAGAACATATATTTACATTACATATATATATATATATTTATTAAATATAATATAATACCACCCTAAAAACTATAATATGTTCAAATTGACAACACAAATAATACATTTATACTTGACACCTAAGTGGATATTCATATTATCACTGTATTAAATATACTCAAGAAAGCTATTGTATATGTCAACTTGAGCATAACTCAAACATTATAATCTAATTATCTCCCTTCTCAACATGTACGGTTAATTTTTGTTAATTTGTTTTAAGATAAGAAGAAGAAACAAACAGATAGAACCCATATTGTAGTTATAACACAACTCACATCGAAGGTTGAAACTCTCTTCAATTATTTGCCCTCCAATGGAAACTTCCCCGTCTCCTCCATCGATTTCCTTTATAGTTAGAGAGAAAAAGACCAAATCATTTCTCTAAATTCCATCTATATATGTAAATTACTCATTTCATCAAGGACAAAATAGTGGAAAGGAAAACAAATAAAAATTAAAAAAAAAAATGGCAAATTCCAATTCCAATTCCAATCTAGTTTTTCTTTGTTGTCTTGTTTTCTCCAATATCGTTCTGTCGAATGCAGATTCGGCACCATCAAATGACATCGCATCGAGCATCTGCCCAAAAACCAGAAACGTATCTTTATGCTGGAGTTTATTGAATCCCATGGGCATCACAGAGGTTGTAAAGGTGGCCAATTACACACTTAGCCTTGCCTATACGAGCGCCATTGAATGTCTCGATCACACGCGGAGGCTGGAGGCGGTAGAGATGGCGAATCTAGAACATAAAAAACGGTATTCGCAGTGCTTAAAGGAGTTGGACTTTGTGGTGTGGGACATAGAACGAGCTAAAGAAGCGTTGCCTACTGGTGGCAGTATTCTCCTCCTAGGCACAGTCAGCGCTGAGACCGCCACTGATAACTGTCTAAAAACCTTCAAACATCTGTCGCCAGAACCGTCGAACCTGCCGGAGAAGGTTAAGAATCTGGGAGATATTTGGGACATTGCCGTTTGGGTGTCCACTCTTATCACCAGAGATGATCACTAAACTCGTCTAAACCTAAGTGCTCACATTTTGTTTGTAAGATTTGTATCAAACTTCTGTACTCATAAATTATTGTGGACGAATATATGTTTTGGTTCCTAATATTTTGCTTTTTTTTTTATACAAAAATAATTTCTATATATTGCCCAAAAAGTTTCAATTTCATCTCTTACATTTCAACCTTTTTCAATTACACGAATCCTAAAGTTTGAGGTTGCTTCAATTGAATAATGATAAATTTATATATGACATAATACTTGATGTGTTGGTAAAAATTTAAGTGAAGAATTAGATCATCTAAAATAAAAGGTCTTGAAGTTTCAACCCTTCTTAAATAGTCTAATTCTTCCTCTAAATTCTCTTGATTTATTAAGTTTATCACCAACAAATTTGAATTAATATTAACCTTCAATAAGGTGTAATTGAAAATTTTACGTATTTTATTTAATGTATAATATAAATAATTAATACAAATAATATATATATTCAAACAAATTTATAGTAATAAAAAAACAGGGAAAAATACATTTTTGTTCCCTATGTTTTAAGGAAAAGACGCATTTGGTCATAAGTTTTCAAAATGAACATTTTGAGTCCCAGAATTTTGAGAAATAAGTTTAAAAGGCCTTTTTTTTTTACATGTGAGGGTGGGGGACTTGAAGCACAAACCTCTTGGTCGTTAATATAAGAGTCATGCCAGTTGAGCTACGCTCATGTTGATAGTTTAAAAGGCCCCTAGAATTATTTTTTTTTCAAATTTATAAATGAAATTAATATTCTTTTAAGGGAAAAATACACTTTTAGTCCCTGAAATTTGGGTTAGGTTTCATTTAGGTCCCTGAGTTTTCAAACTCAACAATTTTACCCCTGGAGTTTGTATTTAGTAGCATTTTAGTCTCTCTGTTAAACTTTCCGTTAAATATATAAAAGAAAGCTGGCCAAACATTTCTTTAATCATTTTCTAAGGTTGACATGACATTTCTTTATTAAAAAATAACTTTTAATTTTGTTAATAATAATAAATATTTTTAATTTATATTTCTATTTTCTTTTCCTTTCTCTCTCTTCTTTCTCTCCCCTCCCCATCCATTTCTTTTCTTTCCTCGCTCCGTCGCCGCCGAGACCCACCACCACGTTGCCATCGAGACCCACCATCACACCGTCGCTACGATCTTTTTCTTTCCCTTTCTTCTTCTTCTTTCTCCCATCCTCTTCTTCTTCTTACCTTTTTTTTTTTTGCGTTTCCATCGCCGGTGGGATCCAAAATGAAGGGGACCTTCATCAAGAAATTAGGTGCATTATCTAATTTCTGTTGGGTTTTGGTTTGATTTCATGTTTGTGTTTGGTTTTGTTGATTTCTTGTGATTTTGTTTCTCTGTCTTTGTTTTTTGATGGGTCGGTAAGAAAAGGAATTTTAGAATGGGTTTATATAGAAAGAGTGAAAGACTTTTGATTCCAAAAATTTCCCTCTTCCGCCTCTGGGTGTAGTCTTTTGATTCGAAACCTCTCTTCTTTACTTAACGAGCAGTTCTGCCTCGCTGTCGGGCAGTGCGAGGACGAGATTTGCAATCGAGCGGAGAGGCAAGATGCGGCGGAGAGAAATGGGTTGGTGGTGGAATGGATCGGCCTCATGCTTTTCACTGTACTCCACCGGGTTATTTCCTTTTCCTTTTTCTTCTCCATCTCAATTTCTCTGCTTCTCTTCTTCCCAAAATTCTTGCTTCTTCAATTGATTCATCTTTATTTTTTTTCTTTTCTTGATTGGATTAAAATGTGGCTTGAACCCCCTTTTTTCTTTTCAGATCTGAAACGTCCCTCCCCCTTTTTTCTATTAAAAAAAAAGAAAATGGATAGAAAGGAGAAGAAAGGAAGGAAAAAAAAGTTGTCACCGGCGGAAGAAGCAAATTGGGAGGGGGTAGTGATGATGGTGATGGTGAAGAAAAAGAAGAGAGAGGGAAAGAAATAAAAATAATAGAAAATAATAATATTTTTTTATTATTTTAATATATTTTTATTTTTTTAAAAAACAAATTTGTGCCACATCAAAAATCTGTTAATTATTAACAAAAAATTGGATGGAGGAATGAAAATGAAACGAAATCCAAACCTTAGGGGCTAAATTGTCAAGTTTGAAAACTCAGGGACCAAAATGAAACCTAATCCAAACCTCAGGGACCAAAAATGTATTTTTCCCTTCTTTTTATTAATTTTAATATTGAATGGTTTTTTACATTAAAAAAATATTTTCTCTCTCCTCTCTCCTTCCTCCATCTTCTTTTCCCCTTCTTTCAACATTTTCTTCTTCCCCTTCTCCCCATCCCTCTTTCCTATACCCAATCTAGTCCATGATGATGGTGTTGGGAGAAGAGGAAGAAGATGTTAGGGAGAAGGAGACAATATGAGCAGGAAGGATGGTGTGGAGTGAGGAGAGAGGAAAGAGAATGGGACAGAGAGGAGAGAATGATTTTTTTTTAATTGAAAAAACCATTCAATATTAAAAATTAATTTAGAAAATAAAAAAAATATATGAGTGATCTTTTTAACCTATTTCTAAAAATTCCAAGGACTAAAAAGATTTATTTAGAAAACTCAAGGACCTTTTAAACCTATTTCTGAACAAAATTTATGAACCAAAAAAATGTCCATTTTTAAAATTCATGGACTATATTACTACTAAAAAGTTAAAATAATAAATGTTTCTTTTTAAAAAGTAGTTAAAATAATAAATTCGTGCATTTGAGAAAGTTGAACATCCCCTTATCTTGTATCCTAAGAATTGTGAGGTCTCCACTAATCTTTTCAATGTGGGATCCTCAACATGCCCCCTCAAGATGGTGTCTATCGGATCCCAATTTTTTTCTCGGACCGAATACCCGTTTGGGTTTAATGGGCTCTGATACCACATTAGATTACATGAGATTCCAACTCAAAACCAATTGGCAATGAGTGGGGTGACCCTTGTATCTTAAGAATTGTGAGGTCTCCACTAATCTTTTCAATGTGGGATCCTCAACACCCCTCATCGATTTTTTTTTTCTTTGTTTTTTTTTTTCCTGGAAACAAAGTTCAATTCAAAAAAAAGTTAAAATAATAAATGTATAATGTAAAGAAAGATTGGAGTGGTGTATGGATAGGATACTCATTTATCACTGTTTTTATGTCAATTTTCTTTTATCTTTTTCTCTTCTAGGATATTTTTAACTCAATTTTCAGACTAATGTTTGGAAAAGGAAAGAAAGAAAGAATAATAATAAATTTAGCCCATCAACTTTCATATTGTTTGTATAGTCTTGTGCTTTAATTAAATTTCTTTTAACAGAATTACTGTATTAAGAAGAATTAGTTAGTCTGTTATGCTTCTAGCAGTTTGTAAACTACTGAGTAAGTTTTTCTATTGTAATCAGTTTGTTACAACTCATCTATTTAATAATGAGGAGCTTACTGTAATATGTGTGAGTTTTATGAATAATAACTCATTCTTCTTTCTCTCATTGATACGTGTAATATGGTATCAGAGCGTGCTACCGTCTAAAACACAATTTTTGAGAGTGTCTTTTAATTAGTATTATAGACAAGTTGATTACAGACAAGTTTAATATTTGGTAACCATAAGTATTAAACTAAGTTATAATTCAATCTAAAAGAAGGCAAAGTATGCAGTAAGTAATAGCAAACTGATAAAAAAAAAAGTTATAGCAAACTGATCTCTCTATATTTCCAATAAAAAGCAATTTTATAAATGACATCCCATTAAATTACATTAATTTCGTTGATCATGAAAAGAAACTTCATTCTTCCAGCATCCATCAAGATGAATATAACTTGAAGAACAAAGAAAGAAAAATCAGAGACACGTCATTGCTTTAAAAAAAAAGGACAAAATTCTTAATGATACATGTAGCCTTAGGTTATTATATCCGATCTTCTCCCTATACCCATGTAATAAGAATGTGCATGGACATTATTATGTAGAAACAATATAAAGTTTTTAAAATAATAAATACTTGTTTGGATTGTAGTATGGACAAACTCCTACTAAAATTCTGGCCTGACGTGTTCTCACTCCAAAAAAATTTCATCTTTAGCAATGAAAAAGATTTGTCGCTGTAAGTAGCATTTCGACAAAATGAATTCTTTAGCGGCAAAAATCAAAAAGTCGCAAAAAACGTCGCTAAAGCATAGTTGCAAGCTAACTTCAACGGCGATTTTTACAAATTCGTCGCAAACATATGTATTTTCGTCACATGATCCTTGCGATGAAATGAGTTGATTGCATCACAAGACATGCGATGAATTACATGATTTCGCCGCATAAGAGCTGCAACGAAAATAACTCATTTCGTCGCAAGGATCGTGCAACGAAAATAGACATTTTTGTTGCAAAGCTTGCGTCGAAATGAGTTTATTTCGTCGCATCGTTGTCGAAATGAATGAATGAATTATTTATTAAAATTAGATATTGTTCAGATAATAGATTTGAACTTATTAATAAACCTTTTCCTATTGGAAAAATGAGACCTTTTCCTATTAGGAAAAAGATCTTGGCCTTTACCTATATATAGGACCCCTAGGGTGGGGTGAAAGGCATCCCATTGTCTCTCATTCTCTTAGAGATCTCTCCCAAAAGACTCACACAAGTCTCCTGCTTCAAGAAATCTTAGAGATATACCGGTGTAGCCGATTGGTGGTGTTCGCACAAGAATGTTGCTGCGTTTTCGATCTTATTAGCAAGAAAAGGCGAATCGATTGAGGCTTTCAACAAAAGTAAATTTTCTATGAAATCCTTGATCACTAGGATCAATCTAGTTGATCATTTAGCATGTTTATAGCCTACATACAACCCATTAAATATAGATTTATTGTTGTAATATTTTGCAAATTGTATTGGTATTTCAATTAGAATCTAAGACTCTGAGTAGGTTCGGTAATTCTTTCCACTGCATAGGGCTTTTATCCCTTCAATTGGAATTCCCCAAAGATGGAATGCCCTTGACTTGAGACGACTCTCCCCTTTTATAAAGTGAAGGCAAGCCCTAATTAGGTCAAATTGTACACGTGGAAGGCTTTCCAAGCTTCTTAGATCCGAAAATCGTTCAACTAACTCCAGTTCATTAAAATGGATTACGAGCTGTTACGTGGCAGTTTTGCTCCTTGCTTTGCTGGATCACAGATTTTGCTCCCTCAAGTCGCTCAGCAATATATAAACTCGTCTAAACCTAAGTGCTCACATTTTGTTTGTAAGATTTGTATCAAACTTCTGTACTGTTAAATCATTGTGGACGAATATATGTTTTCGTTCCTAATATTTTGCCTTTTTTTTATAAAAAGTAATTTCTATATTGCCCAAAAAGTTTCAATTTCATCTCTTACATTTCGACCTTTTTCAATTACACGAATCCTAAAGTTTGAGGATGCTTCAATTGAATAATGATAAATTTATATATGACATAATACTTAATGAGTTGGTAAAAATTTAAGTGAAGAATTAGATCATCTAAAATAAAAGGTCTTGAAGTTTCAACCCTTCTTAAATAGTCTAATTCTTCCTCTAAATTCTCTTGATTTATTAAGTTTATCACCAACCAATTTGAATTAATATTAACCTTCAATAAGGTGTAATTGAAAATTTTACTTATTTTATTGAATGTATAATGTTGATGCCAAAATCCGGACAGAGGACTCATCTGACCTTCACGTGACACCAACAGTGAATTTGTAGAAGCTGGGGAAGACGTGACCTGCAAAACCAACAAAAACTGCACACCGATGTGGTGCTTACCACACACGCTTCGATGCCTAAGTCAGTGATCGGAGAGAATCCGGCAAAACAATAGTAATTCTGTAAAAGTCTGGAGTTGGGAATTCAGGTTTCGAACCCTTCTCCAGACGTGGAGAAGGGTATTTATACTTGGGTTAGCATTATTAGGGTTTTCAGGCGTTGGAAGACGATTCGGGCTGAACAAAGTTGAATCGGGGCAGCCAAAAGACTCCAGGGACCGAGCGGAAGGGAGGAAGCTCGACCCGCACAAGCGGGCCAAGGGTCGGCCGAGGCTGAGCGAGGTTGGGCCAAGGCCCAACCCTGTGGCCCATTTCCCCTTTGGGGTCCGTTTTCGTGTTGTGTCTTCGGTCTCGGGTCACATTGTCCTCGACTGCTCCTTGGATTCCAGGATGGTACAGAATTACCTATAACATTAACCCTTCACTCTTGAATTGGGATTCAGGTGTGACTTATTGCTATAGGTTGAGCTCCTTAAGCCCGATTTAAGAGTATCGATCTTCCTCTCGTGCCAATTCATATGTTGACTTCTCGTCGTCCTGCAAGAGAGAACAAACAGTAGACAAAACAAAGGCTCCCTAGATAGGGGTTAGGTAAGCTAAAGATGAGAGAAGTGTGAGATTGTAGGAACGACTGGACAAGCCTCAATTCTAGTTTCGGCCTCAACCTGGTCGGCATCGACCATCTAGACATATTCTTTCCAGACAAGCTTTAATCATCACCCAATCGATAGTCTCCCCTTCTCAGCCCCCTACTCAAGTGTTATTTTGAATTTAAAGATTATACTTGAGTAAAGGATATTCATAAAGTAACTCATCATACCTCAAAGTTTTAGTATCTCTGCACCTTCTTCTATCGGTACAGCTCTGATTGGAGCCTTGGCTCCATTCCCGAGGGTCCTCTAGTTGTCGTTTGCCTTGGGGAGTATCGAGGTTACCATTCCTCCAAGGATATTTCCGCAAGTCGATTGCCTCGGGGAGTATAGGGGTTACCACTCCACCGAGGACATTTTTCCTCAAGTCGCTTGCCTTAGGGAGTATCGGGGTTACCACTCCTCGAAGGACATTTTCGCAAGTCGATTGCCTCGGGGAGTATAGGGGTTACCACTCCTCCGAGAACATTTTTCCTCAAATCGTTTGCCTTGGGGAGTATCGAGGTTATTACTCCTCCAAGGATATTTCCGCAAGTCGATTGCCTCGGGGAGTATAGGGGTTACCACTCCACCGAGGACATTTTTCCTCAAGTCGTTTGCCTTGGGGAGTATCGGGGTTACCACTCCTCCAAGGGCATTTTCGCAAGTCGATTGCCTCGGGGAGTATAGGGGTTACCACTCCTCCGAGGACATTTTTCCTCAAGTCGTTTGCCTTGGGGAGTATCGGGGTTACCACTCCCCCAAGGACATTTCCGCAAGTCGATTGCCTCAGGGAGTATAGGGGTTACCACTCCACGGAGGACATTTTTCCCCAAGTCGTTTGCCTTAGGGAGTATCGGGGTTACCACTCCACCAAGGACATTTTTGCCTGTAACATTAAATCATCTGCAATAACAGAACTAACAAGAAAGTAGAACTTTTATTAAGATTAGCGCCTCAAGCGTTTTAAATTTCCTACACCTACAAATGTAAATGCTAAAACAGAATGAAAATGCAACTAGTCATTGAAAAACATAATGAGAACAAAACATAAGCTATCATTGCTTCATGAGGGAAGGAGGTTCCCCTGGTCGGCCTCGGCCTTGGTTTGACCAAGAGCCGGTATTCGCTTTTCTAATTGTTTCTCTGAGTGCTGTAAAGTTTCACTCTCTAGAAGCCTTCTCTCTCCGCCCACTTTGACTTAATCAACTCTTTAGCATTTATGTACCTCTGCGCCCTAGAGATGGATTCTGCATACGTACACGGTTGGTGTTCTCCAATGGAATTCAACAATTTTTCATCCTGCAAACTTGAAATAACTGCAATTAAAGCTACACTGTCATCGTACCCTTTTACCTGCAACACCTCATTACTGAAACGTGTAAGGTATCCGTTCAAGCTTTCCTTAGGTCTCTGCTTGATGGTTAGCAAATTGAACTGTGAAATTTTATTAGAGATAACGTGAATAAGCGGACAGGGAGAACTCACCTGACCCTCCCTTGCCACCAACAGTGAATTTGTTTGAAGGGGAAGACGTGGCCTGCAAAACAAAGGAAACCTGCACAACGGTGTGGTGCTTGCCACACCGCCTCCGATGCTTAAGTCAGTAATCGAAGGGAAAATGAGCAAACCAGAGAGCTAGAGGAAGAGAAGAGAGAGTTTTCGGCCCCCTTCTTTAGTGACGAAGAGTGGTTTAAATACCTGCTCATGCTCCTAGGGTTTTTAGGAACTCGGAGGCGTTTCGAGCTGAACCGAGTGGAACTGAGGCAGCCGGGGGCACCAGGGACCAAGCGAAGGTGGTAGAACTCGGCCCGCGCAAGTGGGCCAAGTGGTCGGCCTCGGCCTCGGCCTTGTCGGGCCAAAAGCCCAATCCCTTCGGCTTTGGCCCGACCCTTTCACCTGTTCTTCCTCCGGATTCCGTTTCCCGACTGTCTCCTCGGGCTGGTATTGCGCTGTCTTCATCAGCTCCTTGCATATCGGAGTGGTCCAAAATTACCTATAACATATAATATAAATAATTAATACAAATAATATATAGATATTCAAACAAATAACGTATTTATACTAATAAAAAACAGGGAAAAATACCTTTTTGTTCCCTATGTTTTAAGGAAAAGATGCATTTGGTCTTAAGTTTTCAAAATGAACATTTTTTAGTCCCTGAGTTTTGAGAAGTAAGTTTAAAAGGTCCCTGAGTTTTCAAAAAGAAACTTTTTAGTTACTGAGTTTTGAGATATAGGTTAAAGAAATGTCCCTTGAATTATTTTTTTTTTCAAATTTATAAATGAAATTAATATTCTTTTTAGGGAAAAAACACTTTTAGTCCCTGAGGTTTGGGAGGTTTCATTTAGGTCCCTAAGTTTTCAAACTCAACAATTTTACCCATGAGGTTTGTATTTAGTAGCATTTTAGTCCCTCTGTTCAAATTTCCGTTAAATATATAACAGAAAGTTGACTATACATTTCTTTAATCATTTTCTAAGGTTGACATGACATTTCTTTATTAAAAGATAATTTTTAATTTTTTAATAATAATAAATCTTTTTAATTTATATTTTCTATTTTCTTTTCCCTTCTCTCTCTTCTTTCTCTCCCTTCCCCATCCATCTCTTTTCTTTCCTCGCTCCGTTGCCGCCGAGTCCCACCGCCACGTCGTCACCGTCGAGACCCACCGCCACACCGTCACAGCTATCTTTTTCTTTCCCTTTCTTCTTCTTCTTTCTCCCCTCCTCTTCTTCTTCTTGCCTTTTTTTTTGCGTTTCCATAGCCGGTGAGATCCAAAATGAAGGGGACCTTCATAAAAAAAATCAGTTGCATTATCTAATTTCTGTTGGGTTTTTGTTTGAGATTTCATGTTTGTGTTTGGTTTTGTTGATTTCTTCTGATTTTGTTTCTTTGTCTTAGTTTTTTTTTTTTTTTGGTCTATAAAAAAGGAATTTCAGAATGGGTTTATATAGAAAGAGTGAAAGACTTTTGATTCCAAAAATTTCCCTCTTCCGCCTCTGGGTGTAGTCTTTTGATTTGAAACCTCTCTTCTTTGCCTAACGAGCGGTTCTGACTCGTCACCGGCAGTGCGAGGACGAGATTTGCAGCCGAGCAGAGAGGCAAGATGCAGCTGTTTTGCAAGGAATGAAATGGGCCATGCCCATTAGGTTTTTTTCAGAATCTTCTATATATATGTATTGGTGGCTGGAACTTTGGTCAAGAAAAGAAAAGACAGTGTGTTGCGACTGAGATTTTAACCAGAGAGGAAGTGTTATCTTGCAGCTGGAGTTCTTTTCTTCACGAAGCGGCAGTGGGTGCTTCTTGAGAGAATTAGATTTATTCTGTTGTGTTGGGTTGAAGGTATTTTTCTTTGTTTATCCCAAGCTATCGGGTTGTGAGACTTGGAAGTCAATAGCTATTGTTGGGCTATTGAGGGTTAATTTGTGGCATTAATGAAGGCTTCCTATTAATCTCCCATCATTCGAGTAGAACCTACAGTTTCAGAAGATTGGACGTAGTCCCGAGCTTGGGGCGAACTAGTATAATTTTTCGGTGTCGTTTTCTTTTCCCTATCTTTATTATTTTTCGTGACTATTATTATTGGCTTGTTTGGCTTAACCTTTGGAAGGGGAGATAGTTATAATATTATTGATTGTCGTCATAATAATATTATTATTTATATTCCGCATTTTTCCCCCAACATTTTTTTGCGTTTCCATCGCGTCACAGCGATCTTTTTCTTTCCCTTTCTTCTTCTTCTTTCTCCCCTCCTCTTCTTCTTCTTGCCCTTTTATTTTTGCGTTTTCATCGCCGGTGAGATCCAAAATGAAGGGGACCTTCATAAAAAAATCAGTTGCATTATCTAATTTCTGTTGGGTTTTTGTTTGAGATTTCATGTTTGTGTTTGGTTTTGTTGATTTCTTCTGATTTTGTTTCTTTGTCTTAGTTTTTTTTTGGGTCTGTAAGAAAAGGAATTTCGGAATGGGTTTATATAGAAAGAGTGAAAGACTTTTGATTCCAAAAATTTCCTTCTTCCGCCTCTGGGTGTAGTCTTTTGATTTGAAACCTCTCTTCTTTGCCTAATGAGCGGTTCTGACTCGTCACCGGCAGTGCGAGGACGAGATTTGTAGCCGAGCAGAGAGGCAAGATGCAGCTGTTTTGCAAGGAATGAAATGGGCCATGCCCATTAGGTTTTTTTCAGAATCTTCTATATATATGTATTGGTGGCTGGAACTTTGGTCAAGAAAAGAAAAGACAGTGTGTTGCGACTGAGATTTTAACTAGAGAGGAAGTGTTATCTTGCAGCTGGAGTTCTTTTCTTCACGAAGCAGCAGTGGGTGCTTCTTGAGAGAATTAGATTTATTCTGTTGTGTTGGGTTGAGAGTATTTTTCTTTGTTTATCCCAAGCTATCGGGTTGTGAGACTTGGAAGTCAATAGCTATTGTTGGGCTATTGAGGGTTAGTTTGTGGCATTAATGAAGGCTTCCTTGTAATCTCCCATCATTCTAGTAGAACCTACAGTTGCAGAAGATTGGACGTAGTCCCCGAGCTTGGGGCGAACTAATATAATTTTTCAATGTCGTTTTCTTTTCCCTATCTTTATTATTTTTCGTGACTATTATTATTGGCTTGTTTGGCTTAACCTGTGGAAGGGGAGATAGTTATAATATTATTGATTGTCGTCATAATAATATTATTATTTATATTCTGCACTTTTCCCCCAACATTTTTTTGCGTTTCCATCGCTGGTGAGATCCAAAATGAAGGGGACCTTCATCAAGAAATAATGTGCATTATCTAATTTCTGTTGGGTTTTTGCTGATTTCATGTTTGTATTTTGTTTTGTTGATTTCTTCTGATTTTGTTTCTCTGTCTTGGTTTTTTATGGGTCTATAAGAAAAGGAATTTTGAAATGGGTTTATATAGAAAGAGTGAAAGACTTTTGATTCCAAAAATTTCCCTCTTCCGCCTCTGGGTGTAGTCTTTTGATTTGAAACCTCTCTTCTTTGCCTAACGAGTGGTTTCACCTCGCCACGGGCAGTGCGAGGACGAGATTTTGCAACCGAGCGGAGAGGCAAGATGTGACGGAGAGAAATGGGTTGACAGTTGAATGGATGGCGGTAGAGTGTAGATTCTGCCACAAGAGTGGTGGATTCTATGGATTTGATGCTTCAACTCATTTTCTCAAGTGTTATTGTCTTGATCGACGTCATGCTTTTCACTTTACTCCACCGAGTTAGTTCCTTTTCCTTTTTCTTCTCCATCTCAATTTCTCTGCTTCTCTTCAATTGATTCTGATCGACCTCATTTTCTCAAGTGTTATTGTCCCAAAATTCTTGCTTCTTCAATTGATTCATCTTTATTTATTTTTTCTTTTCTTGACTGGATGAAAATGTGGTTTGAACCCCCTTTTTTTCTTTTCAGATCTGAAACGTCTCTCCCCCTTTTTTATATTAAAAAAAAAAGAGAAAATGGATAGAAAGAAGAAGAAAGGAAGGAGAAAAAAAAAGTTGTCACCGGCGGCAGCCGACCATCGGCGAGCGGCAGTCGCTGGCTTCTGGTGGCTACCGGCGGAAGTAGCAGATTGGGTGGGGGTGGTGGTGATGGTGATGGTGAAGTAGAAGAAGAAGAAGAGAGAGTGAAAGAAATAAAAATAATAGAAAATAATAATTTTTTTATTATTTGATTATATTTTTATTTTAAAAAAATAAAAAAATTAGTGCCACATCAGCAATCTGTTAATTATTAACGAAAAATTGGATGGAGGGACCAAAATGAAACGAAATCCAAACCTCATGGGCTAAATTGTCAAGTTTGAAAACTCAGGGACCAAAATGAAGCCTAATCCAAACCTCAGGAACCAAAAGTGTACTTTTCCCTTCTTTTTATTAATTTTAATATTGAATGGTTTTTTACATTAAAAAAATTATTTTCTCTCTCCTTTCTCTACCCATTCTCTCTCCTCTCTCCTTCCTCCATCTTCTTGTTCCCCTTCTCCTCAACATTTTCTTCTTCCCTTTCTCCTCGTCCCTCTTTCCTTTACCTAATCTATTCCATGATGATGATGTTGGGAGAAGAGGAAGAAGATGTTAGGGAGAAGGATAAAAGATGAGCAAGAAGGAAGGTGGGGAGGAGAGAGGAGAGAGAATGAGACAGAGAGAAGAGAATGAGAATATTTATTTAATTGAAAAAACTATTCAATATTAAAAATTAATTTAGAAAATGAAAAAAAAAATATGAGTGATCTTTTTAACCTATTTCTCAAAAATCCAAGGACTAAAACGATCTATTTAGAAAACTCAAGGACCTTTTAAATTTATCTCTCAAAATTCATGAATTAAAAAAATTATCTATTTTGAAAATTCAGGGACCAAATGTACCTGTTGAAGGAGAAATTTTGACCAATCACAAATTGCCACGTCGTTACATGAAATTAATGGCGAAATTATAATTAATTAAATTTGAGACCAATTATAAATTGACATGTGTCCCAAATTTAATTTGAAGACAAAGTTGGCCAATTAATTTGACCAATTAATTAAAAAAATAATTATTATTTGGATCGAATTTGGGTCATATGGTTTTGGGTCAAATATGAACCAAACCCAAGACTAAATAGTTCAGCCCAAGACCAATAGAGCCCAAACCCAAGTTGTTGGCCCAAAAGTCACCAGGGCCCATCCAGCGGGAACTCTATAAATAGAGGGGTTCTCTTCCATTTTGAGGGGTCAGAATTTTGAAGCTCCAAGCCAGAGTCAGAGAATTCAGAGAAACTCCATCAAGATTGAAGACTGAAGACTGAAGACTCTTTGAAATCCATAAGTTTCAAAGTGCTGAACACTTCTTGAAGATTGAAGACTCCTTCAAGATTAGAAGACTTCAAGCTCCAAGAATCCATTGAAGCTTCAGACTCGAGATCAAGCGTTCCAGCCCTCGAGTGAAACACATCCACACACAAGAGAGAGAATCAGAGGATTAACATTAGAGATTGTACATCCACACGCATACAAATATTAATACAAATATACGTTTATTCCACGTGTCTCCATCTTCGAAGTTACGTGTGAACAAATTGGCACGCCCAGTGGGACCATCTCTACCTCTCATCTCTTTCTCTTGCCTAAAGATCCAACCGACGTGATGACACCAAAGAAAAGCTCCCGCGAAGGTTACAACATCGAGCGACTCTTATACGGGTCCTGTCACTCGTAGTCGTTCCCAAGGAATTGAGATAAAGGAGGATCATACTCCTCTTGCTGTTGCAAGCAGGATCTCAAAGTTGATTGAAGAATCCTATAAGGATAAGGTTGCAGTCAAAGATAACCCGCTGTTCGAATCTGTCGTTCCAACATCTAAACAGCCAAAGGATACACTAAATCCTGATGTGATGTCCGTCATGATGGCTGATGTAGACCAGGATGAAAGAATGGCAGAGATGGAAAGAAAACTCAATCTCTTAATGAAGGCAGTTGATGAAAGGGATCTTGAGATTGTCTATTTGAAGAACCAGTTGCAAAACCGAGAAACGGCTGAGTCTAGCCAGACCCCTGCTGTAGGAAAGAATGATAAGGGGAAGGCGGTCATCCGTGAAGACCAACCACAACACTCCGCGTCAGTGGCCTCTTTGTCCGTCCAACAACTGCAGGACATGATCATGAATTCCATCAGGGCTCAATATGGTGGACCCACTCAAAGTTCCCTCTTGTATTCCAAACCTTATACAAAGAGGATTGACAATCTGAGACTGCCCTCTTGGTATCAGCCTCCCAAGTTCCAACAGTTTGACGGAAAGGGCAACCCAAAGCAGCACATCGCGCACTTTGTTGAAACCTGTGAGAACGCTGGTACTCGGGGAGATTTGCTTGTTAAGCAATTTGTCCGAACACTGAAAGGAAACACATTCGATTGGTACACTGACCTGGAGCCTGAGACAATTGACAGTTGGGAACAGATTGAGAGAGAGTTTCTGAATCGCTTCTACAGTACGAGGCGAACAGTTAGTATGACGGAACTCACGAGCACAAAGAAACGGAAGGGTGAGCCAGTCATCGACTACATCAACTGTTGGAGAGCCTTGAGTCTCGACTGTAAAGATAGACTCTCCGAAGTGTCCTCTGTTGAGATGTGCACCCAAGGCATGCACTGGGGACTTCTTTACATCTTACAAGGGATAAAACCTCGGACCTTTGAAGAATTAGCGACTCGCGCTCATGATATGGAGTTGAGCATCGCTAGTAGAGGGAATAAAGATCCCGTAGTCCCAGATACGAGGAAGGAAAAGAAGGAAGTTAAAGGCACTGAGAAAGTGACGAAGAGTGCCACGAAAGAATCTATGGTCGTCAACACGACCCCCGTGAAACTTTCCGCCAAAGGAAGGGAAAACAAAACAAATAAGCGCGTGGAGACAGGCGAAAGACGTCGCCTAACTTTAAAAGAAAGACAGGAAAAGGTTTATCCATTTCCAGATTCCGATGTCCTAGATATGTTGGAACAGCTGCTAGAGAAGCAATTAATCGAACTCCCTGAATGAAAACGACCGGAAGAGTTAGGAAAAGTTAATGATCCTAACTACTGCAAGTATCACCGAGTCGTTAGCCATCCGGTGGAGAAATGTTTTGTTTTAAAGGAGTTAATCCTTAAGTTGGCTCGTGAAAAGAAAATTGAGCTGGACCTTGATGAGGTGGCCCAAGCAAATCATGCAACGATAATGGCGAATGTAGGGGATCAAATTCCCCTAATCTTCTCATGTGATTATGAAGAAAGGCTGATTCAGTTTGGCACCCTTGATCCTATAGTGGTTCGTTTCCAAAAAGAAGCCACAATGAAGGGATCCCAAGAAAAATATGATTCCATCGAAGATGAGAGCGAAGGTTGGACCCTTGTCGTTCGTCGCAAAAAGCAAAAGCAAAGTTACGCACGAAAAGAGTCCCACTTATTTCGAGACAGTAAAAGAAAGGCTAAATCTCAAAGGAAGAAGGGAAAAAAGAAGTCAAGGAGGTCAAAGCATGTCGTGGAGGAAAGTGAAGATTTCTTTTGCCCTCCACAACCCATAACTTTGGCAGAATACTTCCCAAGGTGCTTTCTCGATGATGGTCAAGGAAAAGCACTTGAAATCGTCACGTGTCACATTGTGGACGTGGTGGAAGATGATGATGTCCCTACTAGTTCCTCGGGAACGGTGGCAGGTCCAGGAGACTTATCCTCCTTCAGCATAAAGAATTTATTGTCACTTCCTCAGGAAGCTAAAAGTGTCCTTATTAATGCATTGATAGAGTCCGATGGTACAAACATCCCAACCTCCATGGCACGCACATGTGCTTCGTGTTGCATGACTATAGGATTTTCCGATGAAGATTTGCTGCTAGGGTCGAAGCCTCACAATAGACCTTTATTCGTCTCGGGATACATCCGAGAACAGAGGGTTAGTCGGATTCTCATCGATGATGGATCAGCTGTCAATATAATGCCTAAGTCAACCATGAAGCAATTAGGCGTCTCGATGGAAGAACTATCAAACAGTAAATTGGTAATTCAAGGTTTCAATCAAGGCGGACAACGAGCGATTGGCATGATACGCCTCGAGCTCATCATTGGGGATTTGAAGGCCGATACTTTGTTTCATGTGATAGATTCCAAGACCACTTATAAGCTGCTATTAGGTCGTCCTTGGATCCATGGCAATGGAGTGATAACTTCTACATTGCACCAGTGCTTTAAATTTTATCAAGATGGCATTAAGAAAGTTGAGGCCGACACTAACCCATTCTCAGAAGCTGAATCCCATTTCGCTGATGCAAAATTTTATATAAAGAGCGATAACACAGGGGAAGCTATACATGCAGAAATTCCCTTGATAAAAAGAATGATAAGCTCAATTTAGAGCCACAAGCAGATGCAAGGAAGGAGGTTGTTGAGGATGTGAAGGCGTCTGACCTGGAAAATGGTGAAACATCTACAAGCCTTGTGAAACCTAAAGTTGTAGAGGATGAAAAGTGTTCACCTGTCCTACGATACGTCCCTTTATCTCGACGTAAAAAGGGTGAATCACCTTTCACTGAATGTCCAAAAAGCATAAAGGTCGGTGACGTTGAAATTCTGAAGGAAAGTTTCACTACGCCTCTTGCAAAGATCACAAAGCAAGAGGTTAAGAAACCTGAGGATGACCAGATAAAATCGATTTTGCCTGACAAACGAACTAAAGACGGGTTCGACCCCAAGGCATACAAACTTCTAGCGAAAGCAGGTTATGACTTCACAACTCACACTGAGTTTAAAGGTCTAAAGATTTTTGATGAAAGATCTGAGCTCTCTACAACACAGAAGAAGCTTCTAAAGGAACGCTATAGTCTGCCTACGACGAGAAAAGGACTTGGATATAAGTCGCCCGAGCCAGTTCGCATAACAAGAAAAGGGAAGGCGAAAGTGGCAGACATAAATCATATAACAGTAGAGGAGGTTGATGACTCAAAAGAAGAAGAGAGCGTCGACCAACGAGCTTCTGTTTTTAGGCGCATCAGGCCACCTGTTGCTCGTGCTTCAGTCTTTCAGAGGATAATTGTGAATGAAACAGAGGAAGAAAGTGGACAACCTACCAATAGCTCCACTCGATCTTCAGTTTTTCGAAGGTTAAGTATGTTCATTGGGGAGGAAGAGACTACACTTTCAACTCCGAATGTCACGCGACCTTCAGCTTTTCGAAGGTTAAATATGCCCGTTGGGGAAGAAGGGGGTACACTTTCAACTCCGGATGTCGCGCGACCTTCAGCTTTTCGAAGGTTAAATATGCCCGTTGGGGAAGAAGGGGGTACATTTTCAACTTCAGATGTGACTCGACCATCAGTTTTTCAAAGGTTAAGTGTTACCACGAAAAGAGACAAAAAAGAGCAGTCTGCTTCGTCGACTTCTCACCGACTTCAATATGAAGATGCAATGAAAACTGAAAAGATCACGAAGGCCGATGGAGAAATTCGCAGTGCAGTTCCTTCACGAATGAAAAGAAAAACCCTTGTTACTGTCGATACGGATGGTTCTTTAAAGGTAAAGAGACGTGATGTTGTCATCACCAATCCTTCAAAAGAAGATAGTGACCAGGAAGAAGAACAAGCGTCTTGCCTTCATATCACTGTTGAAGAAGAAACAGAGGTCGAAATGTCTGAAGTAGATGAGGATGAAGCACCTTTATCACTTGAAGACGGCAGCAAATCTACAGTGGATGAGCTTAAAGAAGTAAACCTGGGTACGCCAGAAGAGCCACGCCCAACTTTTATAAGCACGTCACTTACTCCCGAAGAAGAATGTGAATATATGAGTTTACTCGCTTCATATAAAGATATCTTTGCCTGGTCATATAAAGAGATGCCTGGGCTTGATCCAAAAGTAGCTGTCCATCATCTCGCAATTAAAGAGGGGTATAGGCCAGTCAAGCAAGCTCAACGACGCTTTCGCCCGGAACTTATCCCTCAAATTGAAATAGAGGTCAATAAGTTGATAGAAGCAGGATTCATCCGTGAGGTGAAATACCCCACGTGGATAGCCAACATTGTTCCTGTTAGAAAGATGAATGGACAGCTCCGCGTTTGCGTTGACTTTCGCGATTTGAATAACGCATGCCCAAAAGACGATTTTCCACTGCCAATCACAGAACTCATGGTGGATGCCACCACAGGACATGAAGCTTTGTCTTTTATGGATGGATCGTCAGGTTATAACCAGATTCGAATGGTTCTTGCAGATGAAGAAATGATAGCCTTTCGAACTCCAAAAGGGATATACTGTTACAAAGTGATGCCCTTTGGATTGAAGAATGCTGGTGCTACTTATCAACGTGCTATGCAAAAGGTCTTCGACGATATGCTGCATAAACATGTGGAGTGCTACGTCGATGATCTTGTTGTTAAGTCAAGGAGACGACAAGATCACTTGAAGGATCTAAAAGTGGTCTTTGATCGTTTGAGAAAGTATCAATTGAGGATGAACCCTCTCAAATGTGCATTCGGTGTTACTTCTAGGAAATTCCTTGGATTCGTTGTTAGACACCGAGGAATCGAAATAGACCAGTCAAAGATTGACGTCATTCAAAAGATGCCAAGGCCTAAAAACTTACATGAGTTGAGAAGCCTGCAAGGTCGTCTGGCCTACATTCGAAGATTCATCTCTAACTTAGCCGGTCGATGCCAACCTTTTCAAAGGCTAATGAGGAAAGGAGAAAAATTCGAATGGGATGAGGCATGTCAAAACGCTTTCGAAAGCATTAAGAAATATTTGCTTAATCCTCCTGTCCTAGGAGCCCCCATAGCTGGAAAGTCATTGATACTATACATCGCTGCTCAAGAAAGATCGCTCGGAGCGTTATTGGCACAAGAAGGTGAGAAAGGAAAAGAACGAGCCCTTTATTACTTAAGCAGGACTCTGAATGGTGCTGAGATAAATTACTCACCCATTGAGAAAATGTGCCTTGCTCTTTTCTTCGCTATTGACAAGTTAAGGCATTACATGCAAGCTTTCACAGTGCACTTGGTCGCGAAAGCTGATCCTATTAAGTACGTTCTATCGAGGCCGGTTATTTCTGGTCGCCTAGCTAAGTGGGCCATCTTACTCCAGCAATATGACATCGTTTATGTATCTTAGAAGGCGATTAAGGGGCAGGCATTAGCCGACTTCTTGGCGGATCATCCGATCCCGTTGGATTGGAAGTTATGTGAAGACCTACCTGATGAAGAAGTCTTCTATGTTGAAATCACGAAACCCTGGACTATGTACTTTGATGGTGCAGCACGAAGAAGTGGAGCAGGGGCAGGAATCGTCTTTATTTCACCCGAGAAACACATGCTCCCCTACAGCTTTGTGCTTGGTGAATTGTGTTCAAACAATGTTGCTGAATATCAAGCACTGATAATTGGCCTCCAAATGGCCTTGGAAATTGGCATAACATATATTGAGATCTATGGTGATTCAAAGTTGGTCGTTAGTCAACTCTTACTCCAGTATGAAGTAAAGCATAAAGACTTGAAGCCTTATTTTATCTATGCAAGACAACTGTTAGAAAGGTTTGATAGTATAGTACTGGAGCATGTTCCGAGATCAGAAAATAAAAAGGCAGATGCTCTAGCAAATTTGGCGACTGCCCAACGATCCTGAAAGATATGTCGATGAACATCTCACTTTGTCAGAGGTGGATTGTGCCGCCAGTAGAAGATGAATGCGAAAAAGCAAATATGATTTCTGGTTTTGCAATTGAAGAAGAGGACTGGCGACAGCCTATTATAGATTATCTTCAACATGGAAGACTTCCCACAGATCCCAGACGTAGGGCCGATATACGAAGAAGAGGTGCCCGATTTATCTACTACAAGGAGACCCTGTATCGTCGTTCTTATGAGGGACTCTTCCTTCGATGCCTTGGAAAGGAAGAAGCAGCAAAGGCATTAGATGAGGCACATTCAGGTGTTTGTGGCGCCCACCAGTCGGGTCCAAAACTCCAGTTTCAATTAAAAATGATGGGTTATTATTGGCCTACAATGATTCGAGACTCAATGGAATATGCAAAGAAGTGTGAAGCCTGTCAATTCCATGCAAACTTCATACATCAGCCACCGGAGCCTCTTCATCCGACTGTAGCTTCGTGGCCTTTTGAAGCTTGGGGGATTGACCTTGTTGGTCCTATAACACCTAAGTCTTCAGCAGGACATTCTTACATTCTTGCAAGGACGGATTACTTCTCAAGATGGGCTGAAGCCGTCGCATTGAAAGAAGCCAAGAAAGAAAATGTTGTGAATTTCGTTCGAACTCATATAATCTATCGGTACGATATCCCTCATCGTATTGTGACAGATAATGGAAGGCAATTCTCCAACAACCTAATGGACAAGTTGTGTGAGAAGTTTAACTTCAAACAATACAAGTCCTCTATGTACAATGCTGCGGCAAATGGGTTGGCATAAGCATTCAATAAGACGCTGTGTAACTTATTGAAGAAAGTAGTCTCCAAGACAAAGAGAGATTGGCAAGAAAAGATCGGTGAAGTGTTGTGGGCTTACCGAACTATTCATCGCACTCCTACAGAAGTCACACCTTATTCCCTAGTCTATGGGGTAGAAGTTGTGCTCCCGTTAGAAAGAGAGATTCCTTCATTAAGGATGGCCGTCCAAGAAGGGTTGACAACGGAAGATAATGCTAGGTTGCGCCTTCAAGAGTTAGAAGCACTTGATGAAGTGAGGTTAGAGGCTCAACAAGCGTTGGAATGTTACCAAGCACGAATGTCTAAAGCCTTTGATAAGAATGCGAAGCTTCGATCATTTCAAGTTGGTGATCTTGTACTCGCTGTTCGAAGACCCATCATCACGACACGACACAGGGAACAAATTCACACCTAAATGGGATGGACCCTACGTCGTCAAAGAAGTCTACACAAATGGAGCGTACAAGATCGTGGATAAAGACGGATTAAGAATAGGCCCGATAAATGGCAAGTTTCTTAAAAAATTTTATGCGTGAAATGTAATGCTCCATATCGCAAGAGCCTAAACTGCATGATACTCCTGGCCCGCATGAGTTAAAAAGGTGAACGACCAAAAAAAAAATAATCAAATTTGTACCCGTTTATTAATGGGTACGTAGGCAACTTAAAGGAAACTTTAAGCTCAGTCCATAAAAAAAAAAAAAACAAATCATCATTCCATTATGCGAAACAAGTCTGATGTTGGATAAAAAATCTTACCTATTACAAAAAAATGGAGATATCTTCGATAAAAAAATATAACAAAAAAAGTCCTACAATGATAAAAATAATGAAGTCTGATCATGGTATCCACTTGTAGTTCTTCAGCTCTTCTTGTGCATCTTCCAACATTCTACGAAGTATCGTTAGAGTTTTAGCATCAGCATCAGTAAGAACAGGGGCATTTTCAATACTACTTATAGTTCCTCGCAGTTTGGAAGCCTCGAGTTGATGTTGCTTTAAAAGATCATCCTTCTCGATAATCGACTTAGAAATCTCACATCGCTTAGCTTTCACAGCTTCAAGCTTAGCTTCCAATTCTTCTTCTTCTCGCAATGCTTGCATATGTTGTTGCTGAAGTGAACCTTTCGCTGTGAGTGGTTCACTTTCACTGTATAGTATCTTCTCCAAGCTAAACTTAGTCTCTTCCAGTTGGCGATTCTTACTCTCCGAAGTTAATTGAGAAGAAAATGACGACTGCAGCTGGTTATACTTCTCTACCTTCTTGAAATACGCGCTTACAATTTCTTTAAGAGAATCCAAGCCGGGTACACGAATCTCAGAAATTGCATGAAGTATTTTGACTGTCTCTTGTTTAAGACGAGGTATTTTGTCGAACGGAGTGCGTATGATCTTCTGGTGTATGCCTCCCACAGGGTAAGGGCAGACTGTTTCCTATAGTTGGAAATCACATCGTCAGCACAATAATCAGAGATCTCAGACGCAGCCGCATGGGTTGTTGTCTTCTTTTGTCCAGGAATTTCATCAATTACAGGATGACAAGATTGAATCACGACTCTATCCGTTGGCGCTTTGGAATTGCCCACACACGCACCTACAGAGTCAAAAACGTCTGGACTCACAAAAGGAGGACTATGATGCCCTTCGACTTCTATAAGGGGATCATTTAAAGGTGACTGCAAAAAAAAAAAAGGTAAGTAATAATGATAATAATAATAGTAAAATATTATAATGAAGAGGGAATGAAAAACACTTACTAGTGGTGTAGGGAGTTCAGGAAATTGTGATGCGCTAGGAACTCCATCAAAAAATTCATCTTCACATACTGATGGTTGTTTGGACTTTTTAGATCTTTTCCAATGATGATCACCGCTACTACTCTGACTGCCATCATTATCCTTAGAGCGAAATTCACCAGGTTCAAACATGCGAATCCTTTTGCCTCCGTTGTCATTACCAACCTTTTTGGGAAATTTCGGCTTGGGAGGAAGAGGAATTGCACTAGCCACCAATTTAAGGCCTTCTTCAAAATAATTTCCATTTTTGCCAACCACCAACTCCTGTAGCATTGGGTAATCTGGATGTGTGCCTTCATCGCGTGCGCAGGGAGATAAACTTGAGACAATGTTTTTGCTCGAACACATATCATCCAATAGCACAATACATTATCTAAGTTGGCTTCAGGAAATTCTTCACTTAGATCGTTTGGCACGTCTTGGTAAAATCCAAATTGTCGGCTAAATCGACAAGGATTATAAGATTCGATGATCATCGAAGACCCACATCGGGAAGATAAGAAGCATGATCGAATACTTATAAAGAATGAGGAATGCCAAAATGATAGCTGGTCATCATCTGTCAGAACCATGCCTTTGTTGCGGGGAGGGAGATTCGCATACCACGATACATATTTACCTTTATGAATATGTACACGAGCTTCAAAATCGTCGAAGTATTTAGCTCCACCCTCTCCGGAAAACTCAACCATCATTGGGCCCCTAACTTTTTCTGGAACTGCATAATGCGTGTTAAAATAATAAGCAAGCCAAGCGTAAACATAATGCACGGGAAAACAAGCCTATGACCGTCCTACCGAAGGAGACGCTTTATAAATCTGGCCCAATCCATGATAGATATTAGCCAAAACCGGGACAGCAAGACTAAAAGCATAACCTTCTGCCATAAGGCTTGCAACTTTGAAGACTTCTGGACGAAGAGAAACCTGATTGTCGGGAAACACAAATACACATAACCAACAAGAAAGAAAAGCAGCCAAATAAGCCTTTTCTATCAAATCGTCTTCTACACCCAGCTCATGAAAGAACTCGAGTTCTGTCTCAGACCAGTCAGAACATTTGATAGGAACTCCATTTGGATTATGAGTCGAACGAGGACGACTAGCTTTCTTCGCTTTTCGAGGAGGAGGCTTCTCATACTTCAAATCTCTCTTAAACCAAAAAGAAATCCATGAACTAATGGAAATCTGGAAATGATCACGGTTCTGAGAGGATATATGATAATAAGCAGCAAATAGATACTCACAACTTTTCAGGAGGCCTTCGTTGTTTTGGTCAAATGATGCTAACAATTCCTTGCAGCAAGGAATAACTTCATCATAGAACTTCCCTTTAATGGAAAGGCCCCCTAATCTCCACATGTCCCATAAGGAGATAGACAATTCTCCAGACGACGTATGAAGAGTATTTGTTGAAGGACACCACGCCTCGCAAAAGGCTCGAATTATATCGGTGTTACGATCATAGGTGTATAAGGAAGCCATCACAGCATCAAGCAGACGAGCCTTCTTAAGTGTCGGCTCATTGCGAGCAACCACGATTTCCAACCATTCCCAATAATGGCGAGTGTAACTGAATTCTCCATGGACTTTAAACGATGAACTCCAGCGAGCTTTACCCTCAATAATTTGACGACCTAGTGTTGACTCTGGATTCTGACTTGGCGCTTTATTATGTATTGGAGATTCTAGGAACCACATTTTCAGGGATGATTCTTGATTCAAGGGTCTTCCCTCAGACCATCTAGACGGGACTCTAGAACTATCTAAGGAAGGCTGCAATGTCCTAAAGTTTCCATGCACCATCTCTCCTACATGAAGAATGACTCCATTTTCAACAGGTTGATCTCTATTCTTCAAGATGACTAAGCAGTTCTTCTCAGGATCAGGATGCTCAGTGAAATACACCATGATGGAGATAAGTTTTTCTACACAAGAAAATTTTTTTGATATCAATCTTGTCCAATAAGCTATGAAAGCAAGAAAATGATGCATAAATAATCAATCATAAAAAAATAAAAAAAAAAGGTGACCACCTCTGCAGGAAACTACAGTCATCAAAGTGACTGGTCTAGACAGGTGGTGAAATCAAAGCAAGTGAAGCTGATGAGGACCGTGGTGACCACCCCTGCAGGAAACTACAGTCATCAAAGTGACTGGTCTAGACAGGTGGTGAAATCACTGCAAGTGAAGCTGATGACGACCGTGGTGACCACCCCTGCAGGAAACTACAGTCATCAAAGTGACTGGTCTAGACAGGTGGTGAAATCACTGCAAATGAAGTTGGTGACGACTGTTGCACGATACTTACACATTCGAGCAAGAAACAAATTGCAATAAAATATGTGCAAAAAAAAAGTAGGAGACAATAAAATCTACAGCACAATCAAAGCAGTTCATATGTACACATCCAATAAGGACACCGGTGGAATATATACATATTAAAAAAAATTTGAATATGTATATACCTTTCAAGTGGTGGACAAAGATTGATGTTGTGTCCTAGGAGATTGTCGAATAACTTTGTTAGTTCCAAATTCTACAAAGAAAAGACAGTAATTAGCAAAAAAAAAAAAAAAAAGAAGCTGCAAAAAAAAAAAAAAAACCAATGAAGAAAATCAAACGTTGCGGCGCATTAAAATAAAAAAAAGATGGAGCTGTGTGTATGGCACTTGTCCTAAAAAAAAAAAAAAAAAATCTTTTAGATGCATATCGCTGGCGACAAAGTTTGAGATTGAATAATGAAATTTGTTAAGTTTTGTGATTAGGTGGGATTTGAATGAAAAAAAATGTTGAAAAGAGTTTTATGATTATGAAGATAAAAGTTTGCGGCTGGGGCATTCACTTAACCTAAAAAAATTAATTTTATTTTTAAGTGCAAGACATGAAGTGGCGTTACCAAAAAAAAAAAAAAAGGTGTATGTTGATGTTGGTGGCTGCTGACACTGAATATACCCACATGAAAAGAAATATACAACTTGATACAAGAAGTCATGAAGCCAAAGGCAAGAAAGAGGAACACATGTGTGGGTAAAATTCTGGTGGACGACAATTTGGAAAAAAAATAATAAAGGGCATGCATGTGTTACGCGAAAACCCAGGGGCTGAAGTTGAAGCATAGGAGAAGAATTGAAACTGCAGAAGCTTATCGATTGAAAAAAAAGAAGGAATTCTTAAATCAATTTTGACTTACCGGCGGCAAAATTATAAGCTTCGCGCTTACACCAACATTTAACAAAAGCGGTGGTGAGATTTTAAAAAGTTTGTTGAGGTAGTGTTTGTTTTTTTTTTAAAAAAAACAAATTGATACATAAATCCAGGCGCACAATCCTAACCGGCGTCACTATAGGAAAAAGAATCTTCTTTTAGGTCTTGCAACGGTGCGACAAAAAAAAAAAAAAAAAAAAAAGGGTTTTCTTAAAATCGCCGCCGACACTTGTATCCGTGGGTGCTGTGAACAAGCTGAAGTTCTTTTAAAAAAAGGGGTCTAAACCTTCAAAACATGGTTTTATGTAATGTCAGTCGTCCATTCAAATTGAAGTTTTTTTTAAAAAAAAAAATTTAATACAGGTTTTCACAACTTCAAATTAAAGCTCATGGACTTTCAAGTTTAAAACTAAAAGTAATAAAATAATCAAAGAAAAAAAAAATAGTCCAGTAATAGCAATTAGGTGTATATACATATATGTGGAAAAAAGCGGCAGTAGCTTATGGACAAAAGAATATATATTCAAGATTGATTTTGACTTACCAATGGCGCGAGAAAGAAGCACGAAGGGAGATTATTGCTCGAGCTCAAAGCCTACACAAAAAGATAAGATACATGAGCATTTGAAGTCAAATGAAGGAAAGAAAAGAAAAATTGAAGAGAAGAGTTTTTCTCAATACCTAGACTTCTTTCTTGGGTGGCTTTGTGTCTTGACCTATGCAACCTCTTCTATTTATAAAGAAAGGGATTAGGTCAAACCTATAAGGAAAAGGTATTATGAGATTTGATTCTAAATTGAATCTTATCTTTAATTAAAAACCTTATCAAATTAGGAGTGTTTATTCAAATCCTAATCCAAATGTGAAATTTGAATCAAATCAATTTGAAAATAAATTCAAGTTGATCCAATTTTAAAGCAAAAGATAAATTGGATGGATTTCAAATTTAGTTTGATAAAGTTAATTTGGGTATAGTTAAATCCTTACCTAAATCAAATTCAAAGTGGGGCTGGTGTAGGTGCTAGCGCCTCTTTCATATGTATGGATTTTGAAGCCCCTTGCTGAACTAAAGGCCATAAATGAAGGAATCAAGTTGGCTATTAGACTTGGATGCCCTAAGATTGTGATCAATTCAGACTGTCTGCAAGCGATAAAATTTGTGTCTAAAGCCTCTATACCTTGGAGTGACGTGGAGGCGCAAGTGGGGGAGATCTGGAAACAAAAAAATTAGCAAATGGCCCAATCACAATTCTTTCCTAATTCAATATTTGTTCATCATTCGTTGGCAATTTGTGATTGGCCCATTTGCTAATTTGTTCAAATTGGCACCATCAGGTTGGCGGCATGATAGATGTGTAAAAAAAAAATCAATCAAATTTTGACCAAATTTCATATTTTGATTGACACGTCAAGCGGAGTCAAAATTTTAAAAAAAGTTGATTCCAAATAATTTCTTTTCGAGATTCATTCACACATAATTTGTGCCTAAATCTCGAAAAGGGGGCATTTGTTGAGGGAGAAATTTTGACCAATCACAAATTGCCACGTCGTTACATGAAATTAATGGCGAAATTATAATTAATTAAATTTGAGACCAATTATAAATTGACATGTGTCCCAAATTTAATTTGAAGACAAAGTTGGCCAATTAATTTGACCAATTAATTAAAAAAATAATTATTATTTGGATCGAATTTGGGTTATATGGTTTTGGGTCAAATATGAACCAGACCCAAGACTAAATAGTTCAGCCCAAGACCAATAGAGCCCAAACCCAAGTTGTTGGCCCAAAAGTCACCAGGGCCCATCCAGCGGGAACTCTATAAATAGAGGGGTTCTCTTCCATTTTGAGGGGTCAGAATTTTGAAGCTTTAAGCCAGAGTTAGAGAATCCAGAGAAACTCCATCAAGATTGAAGACTGAAGACTGAAGACTCTTTGAAATCCATAAGTTTCAAAGTGCTGAACACTTCTTGAAGATTGAAGACTCCTTCAAGATTAGAAGACTTCAAGCTCCAAGAATCCATTGAAGCTTCAGACTCGAGATCAAGCGTTCCAGTCCTCGAGTGAAACACATCCACACACAAGAGAGAGAATCAGATGATTAACATTAGAGATTGTACATCCACACGCATACAAATATTAATACAAATATACGTTTATTCCACGTGTCTCCATCTTCGAAGTTACGTGTGAACAGTACCTACTCCCGAAAACTCATGGACTAAAAAGGTATTTTTCCCTAAAGAAATATATAATATTTATACATTAACTCATATTATCATCACTAAAAAATAAAACTCATATTATTAATGTATTAGTTTTTAAAATATTACTACTAAAAATTTAAAATAATAAATGTTTCTTTTTAAAAAGAAGTTAACATAATAAATTCGTGCATTTGAGAAAGTTGAACATCCCCTCACCGAGTTTTTTTTTTTTTTTCTTTGTTTTCTTTTTCCTGGAAACAAAGTTAAATTCCAAAAAAGTTAAAATAATAAATGAATAATGTAAAGAAAGATTGGAGTGGTGTATGAATAGGATACTCATTTATCACTGTTTTATGTCAAATTTCTTTTATCTTTTTCTCTTCTAGGATAGTTTTAACTCAATTTTCGGACTAATGTTTGGAAAAAGAAAGAATAATAATAATAAATTTAGCCCATCAACTTTCATATTGTTTGTATAGTCTCGTGCTTTAATTAAATTTCTTTTAACAGTATTACTATATTAAGAAGAATTAGTTCATCTGTTATGCTTCAAGCAGTTTGTAAACTACTGAGTTAACTTTTCTGTTGTAATATGTGTGAGTTTTATGAATAATAACGCGTTCTTCTCTCCTCTCATTGATACGTGTAATATGGTATCAATGAGAGGAATACTCTTAAAACACATTTTATGAATAATAGCTCGTCAGAGCGTGCTACCGCCTAAAACACATGTTTTGAGAGTTTTTTTTTTTAATTAGTATCATTTTTAATTAGTGATGTGGATTTTTCCTTACCGCAAGTTGTACGGGTCAAATTTTAATATAGTGTTTTCGTGATTAAACGAGTATCGTCCTCCGGATTGGTTTTCTAGCGAATTAATTACCGTGAATAATCTTGTGCAGATTTATTTAGAGAGAAAAACTTAATGAAAAAGATAAATCTAAAGACAAAAGCATAAAATAAAAATGGAGATTCAAATGGAAAGACTCTTAGGGAATTGATTTCATTATTTGAGATTGAGGATTAATTAATGGGAATGAATTTTAGCGTGCAATTATTTTATAAGTCAAGGAAACTTTTATCACAATTATCTCACCCGAGCATAATTGATTCTCATGCATATACAATAAACCCAATATCCTTATGTAAGTTCATTAGCATGCAAGGTCTTGAGTTTAGTCCTTTTTACAACTTCTAAAGTTATTCTAAATCTCCTGATCTTAGAATTTAACTTAAGTCATGAAATTAGTATCTCAGCTAAATCCTCTCTCCCGAGCAAGATTCAACACTATATCATTCAATCAATGGCCAGTTAATTAAATGTATTCTAATATAATTGCATGAATAAAACAAAAACACATTCATACCATAAATCAATCCAACAATCCAAACAACTACATCAATCTCTAAGACAAACAATTAGCAAACTCATTGCTTTGGAACTACAAACACTAATTGAAAGGAAAGCCATAAAAACAACTAGATAAAAAGGGAAAGAAAGGGATAAAACGCGAATCCGTTGAAACCGTATGTCCTCATCACGATCTCCACGCCTTCTCGATTGATTCCCCGCTCCTTGTCCTTACTTCAGCTCCCACCAAAGGTCTCTAGTCGGAATTAGGGCTAAAATCTAACCAAATGAACTCCCATTGGTCGTAGTACATAATGATGTATTTATAGGAATTATGTCGACAGCTTCGAGGCGTTGTCCTTTGCCGCCCAATCAAGTATGGAAAATTCTTAGCAGCATCGAGATGCTAAGGGGGCAGCGTCGAGACGCTAGCTCTCGGGTTTTCCCACTTTTCTAAGCTTCCAACTTGATTCCTTTTCCACTTCTTTTGCTCTTCTTTAAGTCTCGATCACCCGATCAACTCCAATTTCCTATTTTATCATCAAAACTCAATTTCCTACAAAATAAACATTAAAGTGCAAAATTCAACCAAATAATACTCAAAGACTAACTAAAATGAACCGGAAAAAATAACTCGCTATACGTGCTATCAATTAGTATTGTTATAGGTAATTTCGGACCACACTGACGAACAAGGAGCTAACGAGGACAATCGGGCAAAGGTAGGACCAGAAAACCGACCCAGAGGAAGACCAGACCAAAGGGTCGGGCCATGGTCGGCCTCGGCCTTTATCCGAGGCCGAGCATAAGGGTCGGCCTCGGCAAAAATGCCGAGGCCGACCATTCGGCCCTCTTGCGCGGGTCGGGCTCGGTCACCTCCTTTCGACTCCTGATGCCCCGGATCGCCCCGATTCCGCCTGGTTCGTCCCGAAACACCTTCGAATTCCTAAAAACCATAGGAGGAAAAACAGGTATAAAAACCTATCTTCATCACTGAAGAGGGGTTCCGAAAACTTTATTCTGGACTTCGCCTCTTACTTTCTAGGCTCCTCGGTTTTCTGACTTAGGCATCGGAGGCGGTGTGGCCTACACCACACCGGTGTGCAGCGGTTTTTGCTGGTTTTGCAGGTCACGTCTTCCCCAGCTTCTACAAATTCACTGTTGGTGTCACGTGAAGGTCAGGTGAGTCCTCTGTCCGGATTCTGGCATCAACAAGTATTATAGACAAGTTGATTACAAACAAGTTTAATCTTCGGTAAGCATAAGCATTAAACTAAGTAAGTTATAATTCAATCAAAAAGAAGGAAAAATATGCAGTAAGTTATAGCAAACTGATAAAAAAAAAGTTATAGCAAACTGATTTTTTTTTTTTAATAACTGGAGATATTTCATTCAATAAAAGATTTAGATACCAACTACCTCCACATTTTACGTTGTGGAAAACCAAAAAGGAAAACAAAAAGGCTCAGGCCTAAGGCTACAACTCGGTTCCTCTTCCAGACCAAAGGCTGAAGAACTCCAAAAAAAAATAACAGAAATTCCCATGGGTTGATGTTGAGCGCGCCACAGAATGCGCCAACAGATTTTCATTCCTAGGACATTTGACGAAAGAGTCAACTCGCGCTTCCCCTGTTTGGTCTCTGATCTCACTGACGATCAAAGATAACTCAGAGATGTCTATTATCTTCTGATTAATAACTCCGATAACCTCAAGGGAGTCCGATTCGACCACTAACGGTGGCCTTCAAATCACACTAGCAGACTCGAAGTTGAGGGAGAAAGACTCAAGGCCCTTGAGGATTGCAGCCGCTTCCAGCACCTTTATCGCAGCACCTCTACAGACTCACTTGTAACCCGCTCCAACCAATGAAACATAACATGATGGTTCACAACCGTCATTAAAAGTGATTTAAAAATGACGCGAAAAAGTTTAACAACGATGACGGTTCATAACCGTCATTAAACAAAATTTTAAAAAGGCATTGTGTTTTTTGAAGTATGACGAAAATTTTATCGAAAATTTTATAAAAGATGTCGGTTTTGGACCCTCATTAAAGGCTTCCAATGATGGTCCATAACCGTCATCAAACAAAATTTAAAAAAAAGACGTGTTTTTCGAAGTATGACAAAAATTTTATGGTAAATTTTCTAAAAGATGTCGGTTTTGAACCGTCATTAAAGGGACCTTCAATGACGGTTCTAGCCCATCATAAAAGTAATGGTGTTCAATGTCGGTTGCATCTCGGCATATAATTGCGGTCTTCAAATGGGTTAGATGATGGTTTTGGACCGTCATTAAAATGGACTTCTATGACAGAGTTGGCCCATCATAAAAGGGACGGGCTTCAATGTCAATTGAGGCCCGGTCATCTTCATATGGGTTAGATGATGGTCATCACCCGTCATTAAAAGTGGGATTCGATAACGATTTTGGCCCGTCATAATAGGGATGGGCTTCAATGTCGGTTACGCCCCGATACATCTTTGTGGGTTTCAAATGGGCTAGATGACGGTTATGGCCCGGTATATCATTGTCTGACCTTTTGTACTCTTTCTTTTTCCTCTCTTATTTCATTACTGCCTTTCTCACTCTACCTGCCCTTCTCTCTCTAGAATCCTCCATAGTTGGGCAACCAGACCTGTGCTTCTCTGTCACCTTCTTTCTCTCCAATTTTCTTAGGGAAAATCCTTACTCTTCACATTCACCATCGCTCCCGGTTCCGAAAGATTCTTCGTTGTCCCTTTTTCGTGTGTTAATCGTTCGTTTTCCATGTTTGTATTTCTCATTCCTTGATTGTTGCATTTTCTGTTAGGCGATAAAAGTATAATCAATCTAAATTTAGACAATATATAATTTATCGCAATTCCCAGATCCGGTTCCGGTTTCAAATATAATGTGAAATAAATAATATGAAACCAAGAGCTTAGAAGAATAGATAAACCAACCTAAAATTCTAAGTAACAAGAACAATAATAAATAAAAGAGAATGAAGGAGAAATTGACACCGAGTTTTATATTGGTTCACCCAATGTGGGCTACGTCCAGTTCTCTGCTACCGATGCAGGTTCCACTAAAAACTCCAAGGAGAAAGTTACAAGAGTTTACAACGCTCAAGAATGATTTCTCTCACTTTTCTCTCAAGAAGAATGCTCACAAATCACTCTACAACAAGCTCTCAAAAACTCTTAATGAAAAAAAAAACAATTCACGACAAAATAACTCAAGAAGAAAAAAAAAAACTCTCAAAGCTCTCTCTATCTTTCTTCTCACAAAGACAGCAACTTCAATTTTTTCTTCTCTGTAGGATGATTAAAATGAAGACAACCTCCCCCCTTTTATAGGCACATCCACCACCTTTTTAGCCAATCAAGTTCTGCCGATTTTTTCTTCCTGATTAAGCAAATACGGCTGCCTCAATTTTTCTTCCTTTTCACACTTGATCTGCCACCATACTCATAAATTTAATTCAAGCAATTTGGGCTTTGTTTTGGGCTTCATAATACTTAACAATCTCCCACTTGGAGACAAAACAAGCAACACGTCTCTCCTCCAACGGTAGTGACTCCTCTTTACTCATGGAAGAGTCCAACTGAAGTTGTACACAACTTCAGTTTGTCAGCAGGAACAACCTTGGTAAACATATCAGCTGGATTTTGACTTCCTGGAATCTTTTCAAGCACCAACACTCCATTTTCCAAAGCCGATCTGATAAAATGGTACCTCACCTGTATGTGTTTCATTCTTGAATGAAACACTGGATTTTTTGCTAAATGAATAGCACTCTGACTGTCACAATGCAAAGTCCCTTTTCCCAAATTCAAGCGAAGTTCTTCTAAGAAAGACTGAAGTCATATTATCTCCTTACTTGCCTCGGTAACTGCAACATACTCAGCTTCTGTAGTAGAAAAAGCCACTATCTTCTGCAGTCTAGAAATCCAACTAATAGCAGTATTACCTAAAGTGAAAACATACCCGGTAGTACTTTTCCTGCCATCTGTGTCACCTGCCATATCTGCATCTACATAACCCTGCAATTTAAAATCTTCTGACTTCTTAAAATGCAAAGCATAGTCAGTTGTACCTTTCAGATATCTGAGAATCCACTTTACAGCTTCCCAGTGCTGCTTTCCTGGATTATTCGTATACCTGCTAACAACTCCCACTGCATGTGCGATGTCTGGTCTTGTGCAAACCATGGCATACATCAGGCTTCCTATAGCTGAAGCATATGGCACTCTAGCCATATGATCTATTTCCTGCTCAGTAATGGGTAAGTGCTCCTTTGATAATTTAAAGTGACAAGCTAAAGGAGTACTCACAGGTTTTGCATCTTGCATGTGAAACTTACTTAGTACCTTTTTCACATACTCTTCTTGTGACAAAGTCAATGCACCATCTTTTCTCTCGATTCTCATTCCCAAGATTTGTTTGGCAACTCCCAAATCTTTCATATCAAATTCTTTAGATAACTTAGCCTTTATCTTAAGAATTTCTTGTTCGTTTGTCCCTACTATCAACATATCATCAAGATAGAGTAGAAAATAATATATAAGTTACCTTGAGATCTTATGTAGCAACAGTGATCTGCCTGACACCTCTGAAATTCATTGTTGCACATAAAACTATCAAACTTCTTATACCATTGTCTGGGAGCCTGTTTGAGACCATACAGGCTTTTCTGAAGTTTGCAAACAATTTTCTCCTATCCCTGTACTGTGAAACCCTGTGGCTGTACCATGTAAATTTCTTCCTCTAAATCACCGTGAAGAAATGCGGTTTTTACATCCATTTGTTCCAGAAACAGATCCTCTTCTACCACTATTGACAATACAGTTCTAATAGTAGTTAATTTAACTACAGGAGAAAATATCTCATTAAAGTCAATACCTTCCTTCTGTTGAAAGCCTTTGACTATAAGCCTTGCTTTGTATCTTTTGCTACCATCAGGGTCTTGCTTGATTCTGTAAACCCATTTCTTCTGCAAAGCCTTCTTGCCTCTAGGTAACTCAGTTAGTTGCCATGTTTGATTTGTCATGAGTGAATCCATCTCATCTTTCATGGCAAACTCCCACTTGACAGAATCTTTCAGTTGAACCGCTTCATCATAATATTCAGGTTCACTTCTGTCAGTTAGTAATATATAATTCAAAGTAGGGGAATACCTCTGTGGTGGTCTGATAGTTCTAGTGGATCTCCTAACTACTGTAGGTGGCGTTCTCTGAACTTCATCAGGTTCTACAGTAGTTTCCACAACTGGTTCCTCAGAGTCCACAATCGGTTCCTCAGGAGTAGTTGTATTTTGATCTTCAATTCTTGTTTTTCTAGTCTCAACCTCTGGATTAGTTATAAACTGAGTCTTCTCCTTTTTGCTTTCATCTGACTCTGATCTTTCTGAGGCAACTGTTGTTCTGTTTTTGTACAGAACTTCTTCATTGAAGATCACATTCTTGCTTCTGACTATCTTCCTGTTTTGGTCATCCCAAAATCTGTAACCAATCTCAGCACCGCCATACCCGAGAAAGTAACACTTCTTGGATTTAGCATCTAACTTACTCCTGTCTGCAGCATCAATGTGAAGATAAGACACACAACCGAAAACCTTTAGATGAGAAAGGTTTACCTGTTTACCGCTCCAGACTTCTTCAGGCAACTTGAAGTCTATAGATGTGGTCAGGCTCCTATTGATCAGATAGGTCGCCGTGTTGATTGCCTCTGCCCAGAACATCTTAGGCAATCCTGCATGCAATCTCATGCTCCTGGCACGCTCATTCAGCGTCCTGTTCATTCTCTCAGCCACACCATTTTGTTGTGGTGTCCCTGGAATGGTCTTGACCATTACAATTCCATTATCTGCACAATATTTCTTGAATTCCCCATCAACATATTCGTCGCTATTGTCCGACCTCAAGCCTTTAACTTTTAGACCTGTCTCATTTTCAACCATGGCCTTCCAAGTTTTGAAAACAAAGAATACATCAGACTTATGTTTGAGAAAATAAGTCCATACCTTCCTGCTTGAGTCATCTATGAAGGTCACATAGTATTTGGAACCACCAAGAGAAGAAACTTCAGAAGGCCCCGACACATCAGTGTGAACTAACTCCAACATTGTGGATTTTGGCTTTGCTCCTGTTTTTGAGAAACCAACACGCTTCTGCTTCCCAAATACACAACCCTCACACAACTTGTATTCAACTGCCTTCAGTCCCTGTAACTTCCCTGTAGAGTGAAGAAGCTTCATACCTTTTTCACTCATATGTCCCAACCTGTTGAGCCACAAATCTGTCTGACTCGAGTGATCTACAATAGCCACCATATCTTTGTCATCACTGTTGACATATAAAGTCCCTGACTTGCATCCTCGAGCAATTATCATGGCACCTTTTGTAACCTTCCAATTTCCTTGACCAAAAGATACTTCACATCCTTCGCTGTCTAACTGCCTTACAGAAATCAAGTTCTTAATCATATTTTGAACTTGTCGTACCTTGCGAATTTTCCAAGTTGAACCATTCGCCATTTTCAATTTGACGTCACCGATCCCAATGATGTTCAAAGGCTCTCCATCAGCTAGATACACTTTTCCATGATTTCCTGCAACATAGTTTTCAAGAATGTCGCGTTGACCTGTAGTATGAAATGACGCACCTGAATCAATCACCCATGTGTCATGAGCACTTTCCACTGCCAGAACCAGAGCATCATGCGTCTCATTTGCAACAACATTTGCACCGGCTTCATTCCCTTCAGTTCGCTTCAGAGTCTTGCAGTTCCTCTTCACATGTCCAGTTTTACCACAGTTCCAACATTCTAATCTGCCATTCCTAGACTTGCTTCTGTTGTTTCTTGATTTACCTCAATTTCCATGACTTCTGTTATTACTCCTTCCTCTGTCCACATTCAATGCTGTACCAGAAGTAGAAGCAACACCTGAGTCCTTCCTACGAATTTCTTCTGCTAGAGCAGAATCTCTAACCTGTGAAAACTGCAATTTATCTTTACCACATGAATTAGAAAGTGCAGCTTTCATGGTTTCCCAACTATCAGGCAAAGATCTCAACAAAAAAAACCGCATTTACTTCATCAGTAAATTCTAGTTCAACAGCAGCTAATTTGTTCGTCAACAAATCAAACTCATTTAAATGGGCAGTAACAGATGTACCTTCAACCATTTTCAAATTAAAGAATTTAGTTGCGAGATACATCTTGTTATTTACCGAGGGTTTTTCATACATGTTAGACAACGCTGTCATCAGCTCTGCTGTGGTCGTCGCCTTCGCCACACTGCTTTGCACGTTCTTTGTCAAAGTCAGGCGAATAGTCCCCAACACCTTTCTGTCCAACTTCTTCCATTCTTTTTCTCCCATGTCATTAGGCTTTCCTTCTAATGGTAAATCCAATTCCTTGGAATGCAAATAATCCAATATCTACCATTTCCAAAAAGAAAAATCTGATCCATTAAATATAACCAATTTCTCATCCCCTCCTGACATTGTTCTACAACCCGAATGCTCTGATACCAATTGTTACGCGATAAAAGTATAATCAATCAAAATTCATATAATATATAATTTATCGCAATTCCCAGATCCGGTTCCGGTTTCAAATATACTGTGAAATAAATAATTTGAAACCAAGAGCTTAGAAGAATAGATAAACCAACCTAAAATTCTAAGCAACAAGAACAATAATAAACAAAAGAGAATGAAGGAGAAATTGACACCGAGTTTTATATTGGTTCACCCAATGTGGGCTACGTCCAGTTCTCTGCTACCGATGCAGGTTAAACTAAAAACTCCAAGGAGAAAGTTACAAGAGTTTACAACGCTCAAGAATGATTTCTCTCACTTTTCTCTCAAGAAGAAGGCTCACAAATCACTCTACAACAAGCTCTCAAAAACTCTTAATGGAAGAAAAACAACTCACGGCAAAATAACTCAAGAAGAAAAAAAAAACTCTCAAAGCTCTCTCTATCTTTCTTCTCACAAAAACAGCAACTTCAATTTTTTCTTCTCTGTAGGATGATTAAAATGAAGACAACCTCCCCCCTTTTATAGGCACATCCAGCACCTTTTTAGCCAATCAAGTTCTGTCGATTTTTTCTTCCTGATTAAACAAATACGGCTGCCTCAATTTTTCTTCCTTTTCACACTTGATCTGCCACCATACTCATAAATTTAATTCAAGCAATTTGGGCTTTGTTTTGGGCTTCATAATACTTAACATTTTCTTCGTTGCAGTCCGGTTGTTTGCAACTTTGTATAATGATTGTTATAGATAGTTTTGGACCACTCCGATATGCAAGGAGCTGACGAGGACAGCACGATACCAGCCCAAGGAGAAAGCCAGGAAACAGGATCCGGAGGAAGAATAGGCCAAAGCCGAAGGGATCGGGCATTTGGCCCGACCCCCTGCTCGGCCCGCTTGCGCGGGCCGAGTTCTTCCGCCTTCGGTTGGCCCCTGGTGGCCCCGGTTGCCTCGGTTCAGCCCAAATCGCCTCTGAATGCCTAAAACCCTAGGAGCATAAGCAGGTATTTAAAACCTCTCTTCGTCACTGAAGGGGGGATCTGAAAACTCTCTCTTCTCCTCCTCTAGCTCTCTGGTTTTGCTCATATTCCCTCCGATTACTGACTTAAGCATCGGAGGCGGTGTGGCAAGCACCACACCGGTGTGCAGGTTTCCCTTGTTTTGCAGGCCACGTCTTCCCCGGATCCAAACAAATTCACTGTTGGTGTCACGTGAAGGTCAGGTGAGCGCTTGGCTGGATTTTTCCATCAACAGTTGGCGTCGTCTGTGGGGAAGAAGCTTGCTAGTGGGATTTGCACACCGGTTACCTCAAACCTTCCAAAAAATAACCATCGCACACAGAAATCACGAAAAAAGAGTTACCGCAGAGGTCACTAAGACGAACAGTGCCGACCTGAGGTCGAGGCTGAGGCCGACCAGGCCAAGGCCGAGGCCGAGGTCAGGACGAAACCCCACGAGGGATCAGGATCATCTTTGGAGGACAAATCAGCAAAAAAAGTCCTGTTGAAGAGTTGAAAATCATTCTATCAACATCCAAGATTGAGGAACGAACACTCGAGAAAGACTGGGGGCTAAGAAGGAAAAGCTGCCGGATTGAGGCCAACTCTAGGTCGAAGCCGAGACCGACCTTCCAAGGCCTAAAAGTGTCTCCAATATCACAATGTCAATGCAAATTTGATTGCTAATCGAGTCGAACAAGAGACGAGGTTAAGATTGGTGCAAAGAAGCCAAATACGAAAGACGATAGATTATTCCAGGCTAAGGCCGAGGCCGAGGACGACCAGGTGAACCTCCTTCCCTCATGAAGCAGTGATAGCTTATGTTTTGTTCCCATTATGTTTTTCAATGACTAGTTGCATTTTCATTCTGTTTTTAGCATTTACATTTGTAGGTGTAGGAGATTTAAAACGCTTGATGCGCTAATCTTAATAAAGGTTCCATATTTAGTTCTGTTGTTGTAGACGATTCAATAATGACAGGCGAAAATGTCCTCGGTTGAGTGGAACACTTGAAGATTTACTTTCAGTAGCTTCCACAGAGATGGAGCACCACTGCCCCACCACAGGAAGGCACAACCCGACCAGGCTGAGGATGACCAGGCCAAGGCCGACCAGGCCGAGGCTCATAGGCAATTTCTTAAAGACTTTACTTATTGTTTAATTCAGTGCTTTTGTTTACTTTAACAGTATATGGTGTTGTGTGCAAAAACGCTTGAGGCGCTAATCTTAAAAGTTCTACTTTATTTTTAGTTCTGTTATTGCAGATGATTTAATGTTACAGGCGAAAATGTCCTCGGTGGAGTGGCCTAATCCTATACTTCCCGAGGCAATCGACTTGCAGAAATGTCCTTGGAGGAGTGGTCTAATCCTATACTCCCCGAGGCAATCGACTTGCGGACATGTCCTTGGAGGAGTGGTCTAACCCTATACTCCCCGAGGCAATCGACTTGCGGAAATGTCCTTGGAGGAGTGATCTAATCCTATACTCCCCGAGGCAATCGACTTGCGGAAATGTCCTTGGAGGAGTGGTCTAATCCTATACTCCCCAAGGCAATCGACTTGCAGAAATATCCTTGGAGGACCCTCGGGAATGGAGCCAAGACTCTGGTCAGAGCCGCACGGATAGAAGAAGGGGCGGAAACATTAAGGCTTCGAGCTACTCAAGTATAATTTGTAAATTTAAAAAAAATAATAATAACACTTGAGTAAGGGGTTGAGGAGGGGAGATTATCGATTGGGTGATGATTAAAGCTTGTCTGGAAATAATATATCTGGATGGCCGAGGCCGACCAGGCTGGATTAAGTCATTACTTTTTTCCTTGCTATCTTTTATCATATATGTTATTGTGGCTGTTCAATTTTAATCATGCTCATGATATTTCTGTCGCGAATTGGTAACTGTTTGCCTAGGCACGAGCTTAAGGTCAACTAGGTTAAGTACTTGTTTAGTGCCCTGTGTGCTTTTTGCAGGAAAGATGATGCCGAAATTGTTGTGATAAGAGGTTGTGGTGACCCAGTCACACCAATGTTATTATCTTGCAAAAATTTCATTATTCTGCTTAACTGATGCACGACATTAAGTATTTTACCATATTTTTACAAGAATAGGGTCAAGGGCGACCATCCCACGCCCATACTATATTTCTACAAGAAGAGGGTCGAGGCCGACCAGGCCATGCCCAACCAGAATATGCCCAACCAGGCCATGCCCATACCATAATCCAATAGGAATAGGGTCGAGGCCGACCAGGCGATGCCCATGCCATATTTTTACTGGAATAGGGTCGAGGCCGACTAGGCCAAGCACATTCTAAGTGATCCCATCATAGTAGTAGTCAATTTTGCTTAATCTCTCTTTGCAGGAGTATAAGGCCATGGCCGAGGCTGACCCTAGTCTTTTCCCTCGTTTTTCTTTTGCAAAAACTAATGTATGAGTGTAGGGAGCTACAATTTGAGCTAATGAAGGATTAAGGCCGAGGTCGACCCTATCCTCTTCACTCACTTTTCTGTTGCAGAAACTAATGTTTGGTGTAGGAACTCAAGATTTTCACTAACATGGAGAGTGGCCGAGGCCGACCCTATGGTCTTGCTAGGGGAGCCACATAAATGGTTAAGTGAGAAAAGCACCTACGCAGGGGGCTTTAAAACAGAGGAGTAGACTGAACAACGTCCAAAACGATAGACCAAAGGCACAAAAGTTTGGACTCGCTTCAAACGTTATCCTCGGCCTCATCCCGAGGCCGAGGCCTAGGTCGGGTTATTTCTTCAATCCCCACCTCTCTTATTTTCTCTCTTTCCTACTCCCTATTTAGGGAGCTCTTGATGTGTCTATGTCTATTATATCTTGCAGAGTAATAATAAATCTGCACATAAGTCAGAACATGGCACAGATCACTACTTTTAAATCAGGCTTAAGGAGTTCGACCTATAGCAATAAGTCACACCTGAATCCCAATTCAAGAGTGGGGGTTTAATGTTATAGGTAGTTTTGGACCACTCCGATATGCAAGGAGCTGACGAGGACAGCGCGACACTAGCCTAAGGAGACAGCCAGGAAACAGGATCCGAAGGAAGAATAGGCCAAAGGGTGGGCCAAAGCCGAAGGGATCGGGCCAAACCCGACCCCCTGCTCGGCCCGCTTGCGCGGGCCGAGTTCTTCGCCTTCGTTCGGCCCCTGGTGCCCTCGGTTGCCTCGGTTCAGCCCAAATCGCCTCCAAATGCCTAAAACCCTAGGAGCATAAGCAGGTATTTAAAACCTCTCTTTGTCACTGAAGGGGGGATCCGAAAACTCTCTCTTCTCCTCTTCTAGCTTTCTGGTTTTGCTCATATTCCCTCCGATTACTGACTTAAGCATCGGAGGCGGTGTGGCAAGCACCACACCGGTTTGCAGGTTTCCCTTGTTTTGCAGGCCACGTCTTCCCCGGATTCAAACAAATTCACTGTTGGTGTCATGTGAAGGTCAGGTGAGCGCTTGGCTGGATTTTGCCATCAACAATGATTAATGGTGGTTTCATCTGTGTATGATTGATTGCAAGGGAAAGAAAAATTGGAGGGGGCTTAAAAATTTCTGTAGAGAATTCTTGAAATTATATACATACATGGGGAAGTAAGGAATCTTTATGTATGTCTCTCAATCAATCAAGGCATGATAGGCATGAGGATCCTCAGTTTGAGAAATCAGCGCGGTCGTCGAGGTTGAAACAACAGAAAATTAAATCTCTTAGGGACTTTATTCTAAGCTGGGCGATTCCGGCTGATTTGCACTACCGATCGTCTCCAACAATAGGTAATGGCATTGCGACATCCGAGGATTCTACCCGACATGGCTACTCCCGAGGCATGGCTCTTATACCACTTGTAAGGGACAACAGACACGACACATATCTCCACAATGGTATGATATTGTCCACTTTGGGCATAAGCCCTCATGGCTTTGCTTTTGGATCACCCCAAAAGGCCTCATACCAATGGAGATACTTGTCCTCCCTTATATACCCATGATCTTCCCCTCATCTAGCCGATGTGGGACTTTGGGCGCACTCCCAACATTTCCTTTGTTTCGCACAACACGCACGGAAATCTAGGGCTAATGTATGGTCTATAAATTCTACCGTTTCGACTAACCCTAGCAGAGGACAAAACAGTTCTCATGTGCAGCTGCAACCAAGATGGTATGAGATCATTAAAAACAAATATTATATATCATTCTCATGGAAGAGCTACTCAATTGCTTTCTAAGTACTATTATCAAGTGCAACTTCTCAAACGACCTCAAAGACTTCTGTTGCATTTTCAAATGACATGTTTATTTAGCATGGGTAAGTGAGTTTCATCAAGTTTTCATGAAATTTATGTTGAGAACCATATTTAATGGAATACCCATTGATATTGGTTATGGTTTGCAAGGTGCCGGCATTTAATGGAATACCCATTGATATTGGTTATATTGAGTTTACATGCACAATGAGTCTTGCAAATCAAGACACCAAATGCATGACTCAATGAAGAAAATTTAGGTGGCTAAATATGGTGAGGTTTTTGTGTTAGAGTCATAAATCACCATTCTATGAAATTCTATTATTTGAATTTCTAAAATTCAAATTAAAAGGAATTTCAAATTTTAATTTTTAAATAAAATTAATTCAAATAATCAATTTTAAACAAAAATTAATTTTAAATAATTAATTAAACAATTTAATTAATTATATTAATTTAATATCGAATATTAAATTAATATTTTGCACCTAAACCCGATTTTTCTCAAACATGAATCTTCATCCATATATATAGTATTTAAACCATATTTAAATAATTCAACTCTCTCAAAAAATATAGTTTAATTCATAATTAAACTATTATGTCGAATATATCGTTATATAATTGACATCATCTCCCTAAATTGAATTTGAACGTTTCAAACTCTTTCATCACTATGTTCTAAGGTAGTTCCGTATGAGCTAGTAGGGGGACCTAATGGACCTACAGATCATGGGCTCCAATGATACGAGATTAACCAGTTAAACTCATCAACCTAGTTAACCAACATTCGTTAACTAACGGGCGGACACTCCACTATAGCCCGTAGTTGCACTCCCCTCACTGTAGATATATTTCTGTCCACCCAATACAACCATAATCAATAAGTCGACCCTTCAGGTTGTTCGTAACTGCAGCTGGTCCAAAGTCCGTTTTACCCCTGAAGTTGCATCTTGTTCCTTAAGTTCCACTGATCCTCTAATGAACAATTTGTTTATGGTCCAATCATTAAACATAAAAATCCTCTCGTGTCAGGAGAGGACGACACCCCTTATTTCAAGACTCGAAGTCAACACTTAAGAAAATAACCTCTATTATCCCTACAGGCAGGTAGGAGTAAATTCCATCTTGCGAGACTATGTCCCCAGCTATCTACCCGGTCTTATCCTCAAAATGGTAGGCATATTGAGTCAGCGATATTGAGCCACTCTCACCTATGCAAATCAAAGGATAATCCCGAATAAACAGGAGTCCATAGTTACCTCAGGATTAAAATCGGAGCATGAAATAGTCAGTTTCACAATAAACGACGTTATAAAGGAAAGTGACTTATTTCTCAATCTTGGTCTTATGCAAACTCATTGCATAGGACGCCCCCACTCACATGTTTTTACATGAACGATTCAGGATCACATCGTTTGTACTAAATACAAACTGGGTTGCGTCTCATAGTGTTCCTAGGATAAGGCACCCAACCTCTATCCCTATACTATAGACCGTTTTGGCTATTTACTTGAACTTGATCCGCTTTTATGTCTATACATAAAGTTCAAGTGTTCATTATATAGTCATGGGTTCTAGTTTATTTGATTTAGGTTAATTAATGCACAATTTAAACAACCATTCAATAACCATTTATCGAATAACCTTAATAACGCTTTATTGATTATAATTAACTTTGTTACATTTACTATCCATGAGTTTTAGGACATATATAAAACCCAACAAATCGTCGATTTGGAGCGAAATTGGACCTATAATATTTGAGAATCACGTTTTTCGTGCGTAATTATTTAGAAAACCTCACTTGGTACTTGTCGTCTTGCTCGGCAAGTAAGTTCTCGTTTAGAAAACCTTACTTGTATCCAATTTGCAAGGTGTTTCTCTCTCGTTATGAGCAATGAAGCATCTTTAACTGACTTTAATTGCACCTTTGGGAGTTGAAGATTCAGTTGAGATCGTTTGCTGTTAATTATTCTTTCATCTGTCTTTCAATCAGTAAATGACATTTTTAAAAAAACAATGTGAACTCCTAGAAATTTATAAACTAACTTGTCTTTGTTGCTTGCATATGTATATTTTTTTTAGGGAGAGTTGCTTCAACTGGTACAAGGGATAGTAACTTGGAGATTCTTGTGGGAAATGATGGTTGGGTTGACCATCAAGAAAATGGAATGACTTATTCTTTCGATGCCACTAAGTGCATGTTTTCTTGGGGAAATCTTTCTGAAAAGCTATGGATGGCCCATCTAGACTGTAAAGAGGAGACCATTGTGGATTTATTTGCTAAGATTGGATATTTTGTGTTGCCATTTCTTATTGGGTACATTACTTTATTTTTTTTTTTATTCATAAATCAAGGATTAACTACACTCACAATTTCCTCTCCTGAGCATAATTGATTCTCAAGCATACAATGAATTAAATATCTCTATCTAGATTCATTAGCATGTAGGGCCTTAAGTTTATCCTTTTAACGATTTCTAAAACTATCCTAAATCTCCTGATCTTAGGATTATTATAGTTATGCAAAACAAGGTCTAAACTAAATCCCCTCTTCCGAGCAAGACTTACAGAAAGCAACATTCAATTCATGGCCAATGAATCAAAAGCATTAAGACTAGAATATACATAAATGAATTCAAAGCAATACAACATCCATGAAATTAACTCAACAACGTCCAAAGGGCTACATCAATCCCTAAGAAATACGTCTAGCTACTCATGATCCTGGTTACAATATAAGCTAGAAGAGAAAAAGTCATAAAAAACAACCAAAGAATAAGGAAAGGGAAAAACTCTAGATTCGCCGAAATCGCACATTCCCGTCACGATCTCCACAAGCTATTGTCTTGAATCCCCATCCTTGTCCTCACTCAAGCTCCCGCAAGAGGTCTCTAGTCGGAATTAGGGCTACAAGGTGTCCAAAAGAACTCCCTCTGGCCGGCCAAAATCGTTAACTATTTATAGGAAAAATTGGGCAGCGTCGAGACGTTGTCCTATTGCCACTCAAAACAGATTAGGAAAATGCCTATAGCGTCGAGACGCTCTCAACTAGGGATGGCAAAATTCCCCACGGGGTCGGGTCCCCGGTTGGGGACGGGGCGGGGATGGGGATGGTATCCCCGCCCCGTCCCCGACCCCAAACCCGCCCCGAATAATTTTTTAAAAAATATATAATATATATTATAATTATTTACAATAATAATATTATTATGTTATATTTTAGGGAAAAATACACTTTCAGTCCCTAAGGTTTGGGAAAGGTTTCATTTTGGTCCCTGAGTTTTCAAACTTGACAATTTAGTCCCTGAGGTTTGGATTTTGTTTCATTTTAGTCCCTCCATCCATTTTTTCGTTAAAAACTAACGAAATGATGATGTGGCACATTTTTTTATTACTTTATTTAAATTTTAAAAATAAAAATATATTGTTTCAAAAAAGGGAAAAATACATTTTTAGTCCCTGAGGTTTGGGTTTGGTTTCATTTTGGTCCCTCAATTTTCAAACTCAACAATTTAGTCCCCCTAAGGTTTGGTTTTAGTTTCATTTTAGTCCCTCCATCCATTTTTTCTGTTAAATTTTAACGGAATGCTGACGTGGCAATATTTTTTTATTAAAAAATTTATTTTTCCATTTTTTAGAATAAAAATAATAAAAATATTATTTTTTTAATATATTTTTATTTCTTTTTTCTTTTTTCATCTTCAACACCCTCATCATCACCCAACCTCATTCTTCTTCTTCAACACTCCCACCAAAGCTTGAGTCGCTGCCGCTGCCCGCCAATCACCGTCGTCGCCGCCAATCGCCCACCGTCGCCTACATTTTTTTCCTTTTTTTTCTTCTTTCTTTCTCTCTCCCTCACCTCACTGTCGCCGTAAACCTCACCTTAGCGCCCCTTGCTAGAAATACAGTTGCTACCTGTGCCTCGAACCAGCTGAAAACCTCACAAACACCTCTGGAACCGCGAACAAATCTTGAAATACTGTCGCCGCTAGCAATCGCGAACAGATCTGGAACGCAACATTTCAGTGGTGACCCACGAACAGATCTGGAACCCGCTGCGCCGCCACACTGCTGCTCGACGGAAAAGACGTCGGAAATGAGAGGGACAACCGTCAATCTACCCAGATCTGCCGTCGATCTGCCCAGATCTACAAAACCTTCGCCGTCGGAAACCAGATCTTCTAGACTGCCGCCATCGATATGCAGAAGAGAGAGAGACGAGCTGGCCGATGGAAACGAGAGAGAGGAGGACGAGCTTGCCGTCGATATGCAGAAGAGAGAGAGAGAGACGAGCTTGGTGCCGTGGGTTTTTCTATCGGTAAATGAAAGAGCGGTGGCGGTCCGATGGCCGACAACAGAGATGGTGGTGACCGGTGGTGGACCTTGAAGTTGAAGAAGAAGATAAGGAGGAAGAAGATGGAAGAAGAAGATGAAGAAAAAAAAGAAAAGAAAAATAACAAATAAACATTTAATATACTATTTTATTTAAAAATTAGAAAAAATATTTTTTTTAATAAAAAAATAGGTGCCACATCAGCATTCTGTTAAGATTTAACGGAAAAATAGATGGAAGGACTAAAATGAAACGAAATCCAAACCTCAGGGACTAAAATGTTGAGTTTGAAAACTCAGGGACTAAAATGAAACCTAACCCAAACCTCAGGGACCAAAAGTGTATTTTTCCCTTCAAAAAATATATATACATATGTATATTAAAATAAAATATATATATATAGATATTTTTTTTATTCTTTCTCTCTCTCCTCTTTTCTTCTTCGTTCTTCTTCATCACCTTCACCTTCAACTTCACCATCATCTTCACCAACTACCGTCGCCAACGCCGGAGCCCTCGCCGGAGATGCTGCCGGAGTCGTCGCCGTTTCCGTTTTTCCCTATTTTTCCCCTATCTTCATCTTTTCTCTCCTCCCCTTCTTCTTCCTTCTTCCTTCCCTCTTCCTCCCTTCTCTCTTCTTTCATTGTGTTTTTTTTTAAATAAATAAATACAGGAAGGGGGAAACCCCCTTCGAATCTGGCCAGAACGAAGGGGAAACCCCCTTCGTTCCGGCTGACGGAGTGTGGATCGAAGCAACTGGTTCTTCGTTCATGCGCAGCGACATGCGGAGCATGGACGACTGGATCTGGAACTCAGATCGCCGGATTTCGACAGGCGGAGCAATCGTTGCTGGTTTCCAGCGAGGCGAGCTCCGAACTAATTGCATGTTTGTGGATTGTGTGTATGTGGACGGCTAGCGAGGCGATCTCGAACTGAGCTCCAGATCTCGACAGGCGGAGCAATCGTTCGTGTTTGTGGACGGTTGGATTGCGTGTTCGTGGTGGTTTTCGGCGAGCTCCAAACTGATTGCAAACGCTGGATCTGCTCGATTTGCTAACACCGGAAACAACCCCAACATTTTCCGTTGATCTATGCTCGAACGGTGGGCTCCCTCCTCCCTGTCCCTCTTTTTTATTAAAAAAAACATAAAGGAAGATTGATAGAAAGAAAATAAGAAGGAAAAGTGAAGAATTTTTTTTAAAAAAAAAAAATGTCGTCGTCGGCTGTCGGTTGCCGGCGAGCGGCGGTGGCCGATGGTCGGTCGCCGACGGCAGGTTTGTGGTGTGAAGGAGGGTGGTGGTGAAGGGTTGAAGAAGAAGAAAGAAAAAAGAATTTAAAATATATTAAAAGTTAATATTTTTAATATTTTTATTATTTTGTATTTTAAAAAATGAAAAAAATAATTTTTTAATAAAAAAATAGTTATCACGTCAGCGGTCTGTTAAAATCTAACGGAAAAATGGATGGAGGGACTAAAATGAAACAAAATCCAAACCTCAGGAACTAAATTGTCGAGTTTGAAATCTCAGGGACCAAAATGAAACCTAACTCAAACCTCAGGGACTAAAAGTGTATTTTTCCCTATATTTTATTCTAATAACATTTTACAAAGTTTTTTTTTCTAATTCTTAAGTTTTGGTTGATTGTATTGTTTAGTTTATTTATTTCTTTTCTTTTTTTTATTTAATTTAGGTGTTTAAATCTATAATAAAAGTCTTTAACATTTTAAAACTTAATTATTTAAATAAATAAATAAATATAATACTAATGGAGATTTTTCCCCACGGGGATTCCTCGACCCCGACCCCAATTCCCCAAAACGGGGAATGGGGAGGGGATGGGGATGGGGAGTGCATCCTCAGTCCCACCCCACCCTATTGCCATCCCTACTCTCAACACAGTGTCTCGACGCAGTGGCTTCTGGAATGCAGGTTGGGGCTTCTCTGTTGCAGCGTCTCGACACGCTCCTCTTAGGTAAATGGCTTGTTGTAGCTCCTTATATAATTTTGCTTAAATTTCTTTGCCTCTTCAACTCCCATAACATTAGATCATCATCCTAATTCAACAATTCATTCAATAACACATTTCCTACAAAGTAAACATAAAGTGTATGAAAATGGTCAAATAATCCTCAAAGACTAACTATAAAAGGTCGGGAATACTAGCTCATTTTGTGAGCTATCAAACCTATTCGGGACCGTTACCACATGCATGTTATGGAGACCTTTCTAAATAAGACATTTTTAAACATAAACTCAATTTTAAGTAAAAACCTCAAAATAAAACCTTTATTCAAAATCCCTAACTTAAAGTCACAAAATATTCTCAAATAACTTTCAAATAAAAATCAAACATGACCTGTAAGGAGATCTCAAAATAAGTTCACAAACGGAAAGGAATGTAAAAAAATAAATAGTTCAATAAGTGGAAGAAAACATGAAATCCATGAGTCCTAGTGTCTCATGCCTACCTAACTGATTCTCATCAATCGCCTACACACGCCCTTGCCTTTACCTAAAAAAATCATTTATGGAAAGAATGAGTATTTAAAAATACTCAGTTAGTAACTCCACTACTGGGGTTAGTGTATGCAAACACATACAACATGGTTCATATTTATTTTCTAGTGGGACCCTATTTCATTTTTCCTCTTAATCATAAATTTCCTTTAAGGTCTTAACATGGACAATTACCCTCCTTTGTTTCTCTTCCAACTAAAAGATACAGTAGGCATCCTCTAGAGAATGCATCCCATTTAACAGTCAATTGACACCTAATTAGTGAGGTCAAATCTCGTCTACAATTATCTCAAGTTCCTCTAGATGTACATCAATTTCCACTGAGGGTAATTGTCATGAATCATGGTTCTTAAATTTCATGAAAACATACATATGCATGAGCTCCCACAATAAAACATCATTAACTCATGGAATGCACGTAAATATCCTCAATCAGGTATGATACAACAAAGTAAATAAATTCATAGTTCTTGTATCATCAAGTCATGCATCACATACATAAAAGTTCATGCAAAAATCTATTCTATCAACACAAAATTCTCAACCTAGCCTAACTGTTCCAATAGTAAAGCCACTTACCTTGGCTTACAAAAAGGGGGAAAATTCCTTAAAACCAATAGGATCTTAAATCCTTTATTCTACTAGGAACCAATCGACTTAGAGAGAGTTTAACACTTAAAAATTTATCCAATCTTAACCTTTAGCTTACTGGTCGGGGTTCCAATTTTGCTCCAATTCGATGATTCGACCCTTCCAAATTTATGGGTACCTTGAATTCAATAACTAAAATTAATGAGTAATCAATCTAAACCTTAAATTCAAGTCAAAACCCAATCAACCTTCTTGTTAATTTACTTACCCACGTTGGAATTGCTCGGAACCAAAGGAACTTGAAGACCCACTGCTATAACTCACAAGAAAACATTGTACACAATCGGAACATGCAGAAAAAGTCCTAAAAATGTTGATGCCTAGGTGATTTATGGTGTATAAATTTGCCTAAACTCGCTACTGTTCGTGGGAGATAAATATTTGTGAGAGATTGAGCGTGAGAGAGGGGATTAGAGAGAGAGAGATAGACTACCCACTACCGAACTATTACCAGCCACTGGAGATAGGGGAGAAACGGGGACCTCGATTGCTGCACTACCTGAAGGACCTCGCCAAACACTGTTGCACCATGTCAAAGAATGGTCGGAGAAGTCAAAATCGTGCCAGAACACGTGGTTTGCTGTTGTCGGAAGAAAACGCTCGTTGTGACAGGTCTCGTACTCGTCGGAGAACTGCTCGGAGACGTCGCGAGCGATCAGCCACTCACCGCCGGTGTTCGTGTCGAAAGAGATGAAGAAGAAAAGCTGTTGGAGATGGACCTTCAAGCTTGGTGTCTGATAGCATGCATAAATGCTATCTATTTCCTATTAATTTTAGCTAGTTTTGTGCTTAATTTGTAAGCTTTGATGCCATTTTATGTTTGAATTTCAAAAACCGAGCCAAATGAGCAAAACCAGATTTTTGAGAGATTTTTTATGAATTTGGAGGCTTTTGGAGCATTTTGAAGAAAACCATTCAAGATCCAAGCCCAAAAGCCCAAAAGAGATGAGTTGGAGACCCAAAATGAAGTCCAAAGTGTCATCATTGAAGAAGAAGACCGAGAGGCTAGCATTTCGACGATGGTAATTGATGCGAACAGTGGACTGAATGTGGATGTTAGAAAAGATGATAAATTAAGAATGATAATAATTTCAGCCAACCAAGTGCAAGTATACACTATCGCATGCAGTAATAAAATCTCTGGAAATATTCCAAAGGTATCGATCCCATAAAGACCAAGTTGAAAACACAGATTTGAAGAAGAAACTGCTCAAAGATTTCTTTAAAAAGGTAACCAAAAGAAATAGTTGATGTTGGGTTTTATAAAACAAAGAAATAACAAGTAAAGAAATAGCAATGATAAATAAGCGAGGTATTCAATAAAGCTTCAACCCTATGGCAAATAACTCTAATCATGGCTTATTTAACCCAAGTCTATTCATGCATTGGGTCAGATTTAACTTCTATTTGGCCTTGCTCCCAAGAACTGTTAAAAGGCTAAGCAAGTACCGTTATGCACATTTCTCTGACTCGACTCCGACATAAATAGTTCATGCATGCAACCTATAACCTTATAGTTGTGATAAGGCGACCTTCCCCTATAACACCGAATACACTCTTTCGAGCCCTTTCTCCTATATCACCTTTATGAAAACCGGTATTGCTTGTCCCTTTCAGGATCAAACTCACATAGCATGCAAAGTCTAAGTGATCAAGTTAAACTCAGCAAGATTCAAAATGATATTCAATAAAGAGTGACATGCAATAAATAAAACTTAGGCAAATAAGCACATTCAAGCCATTTAAACCATAAGGGAATTCACTATATCGAACCCCTCAATGGAATTTAGCTACGCATGATGGAATATAATGAAAATGACAAACATTCCATTGAAATAATGAATAAAGAATACAAAGTAATGAAAAGAAACAAGTGCTGGAAAAATATAGTGTAGTAGCTAAAACTAGGGTTTTTCACTTTTATCCAATCCTGTGAGAATATGGTGAAATCTCTACAAACACTCGGGTTTGATGTCTAACTAAGGGTTAGAATTTAGTCTTCTAAGAAGGACCTCGGGCATCCCTACTCATTGGCATCTACTAGGGTTCTATCACCACCCTCTTCTTCCCAGTGAGTTCTGCTTAAATTTCCCTTCGAATCGAGGCCTTTTATAGTGTGGGGAGTGGTTGAGGAGTCACGAAAATGGTGTTGGTAGGTAGCCCAGTCAATTTCGGAGTCAAAATAGCCGGTTAGGTGCACAAAACACTCGTTCAAAACGACCTGCAACGGACTCGGAACTACCTTCATCTGCCCAGAAATGCAGTCGCAATCGATTTTTGCTTTTCCAGAAATGCAGTCGCATTTCTGGGAGATTCCAAATTCCTCTGTTTTTCTGCGCAAAGCACCAAAACCAAGTCAGATTCTTACCAAAATGGGTTCTTTTAAGCACAAATAAGCATTTTTGACATACATGACTCTCAACTTCCTAATTCATAAACTTTAATACTTTTTGAGCTCGGGAATAGTATATTTGATCTAAAACATACAACTTTGACAACATAACGAGCTAAATATAAGGGTTAAAATTTTTTTTACCCTTATCATCAATCCGTGAAGAGCAAGCTGAAAATGTTGCAGCGTCGAACCACTGCCTTCAGCGTCTCGACGCTGCAGTAATTTGGGCTCCAAGAATATTACGTCACAGCGTCACGATGCTGTGACATCAGCGTCTCGACAGATTAAGGGAGCCAATTTGAGGGGTTTTACCCCATTCTAGAAACCACACTAAAATTGAGGGTTTCGGGAGAAGATTTGGAGCCTTGTTGAAGATCTTGGGAGCTTAGGATCGATGGAGGTCGTCATGGGATCGAGGATATAAACTTGATTATGAGCATTTCTCTTCCCTTTTTCTTTGTTTTTAGTTTCTAGATTAGGCGTAATTAGGAATTAAGTTTTGTTTAGTGATTATGAGTAGTTAATTCCTAAATTCTATGGGTTTGATTTAGTTTGTTGAACCTTTGCTTAATTAATGAAGTGATTTGGTTTGATTGTCATTATCATTCATTTGTGCATTTTGTCGTTAATGCTTTTAATCACCTGATCACTGATTAAATGAACTATTTTCTAAGTGGAAACTCGACAGAGAGAAACTTAGACTATAACTTAATGCATTACTAATGTTTATTTACCTGAGTGACAACGGGATGAAATAAATAGACGTTAAAGGTTGTTATTGAAGGGTCGTAATGCCATGCTTAGTAAGTAAGGAGGAGACCGAAAGGATTCCCTATTAAAACGCATGAGAATAGGAGGAGACCGACAAGAGAGTCCTTGATATTAGGCTTATAGACTTATGAATTGAATGTCTAATTAATTTGATTTGGCTAATTGATTATGCAATTAAAGATCCAACTAATGAAATCAACACACCCTAGAATTATCCCTCCAAATTGTGACTCCATTTATCTTTTGCTTTTTAATTTTATTTGAGTCTTAGTCCATTGTTCGTGATTGTGCTGCTATTTGGTGTTTGCATCTGATTGAGAGCCTGATCATTATTGCATTAATTGTTTTAAATGGATTTTTATAATTTTGGGTGGCCCTTTAGGGAATCTGAGCTCGAAGAACCAACACCATCGTCCAATTTTTCCTTTTCAAATTATCCCCCTTTAGAAGGAAAATCTCCCTTAGAGAGCCTACTTCAAAATTATATTGAGGATAATAGAGCGACTAAATTAGCTCTAGAAAAATCCCTAGGGAGATTGCATCCCCAAGAGGAGGTGAGTGATGTGAGATCCACTCCCATAGAAGAAAATTCTTCCCTAGAGAGCTTGCTTCAAGATTTTATTGAGGAGTCTAGAGCTGTCAATTTAGAATTAGAAAAATCTATGGAGAAACTCCAGACCCAAAGGGAAGATAGGGAAGTGGGATCCACTTCCATAGGATGTCTAGTGAGTCATGTGGCCACTGATTCATTAGAGCCTATTCAAGAGCTTAATTCTTTTGATTTTGCTGGGTATGAGCATTTAGGGGTGAGTTGCATAGATAGTGAGGAAGAGTTGGAAAGTTTTAACACCCACCAAGAACATGTTTGTGAGGAAGAAAAAGAAAATGAGCCTGTAGTGTTTGAGAAAGTTCAGGAGGTAGAGTTTAAGGTTGAAAAGCCTTTGTCTGTTCTATCTTCTCCATCCTCTATTGATCATGGTTGTTCTTTTTATTATTCTCACAAGTCAGAGTATGTGTCAGAGTCTGAGTCCCTTTATTTTGATCTTTCTCCTTTTATGATTTTATTATTCAAAAATACCAAAAATATTTATACTTCTGGGGCCCATGAAAAGCTAGTAAGCTTGCTAGCAATAGTTGGCTTCATCGATTCAAGGAAGAAGGGCCCAAAGAAATATGAGAATTTTTATGTGCCTTGAAAGCCGGCACGAGCTCATCTAGCTAAGAGATGTTAAAAAAGCGCTTCTTGGGAGGCAACCCAAGTTTATTTTCCGTTAATTTTATTTTCTTTGTTTTTCAATTTTTTTAGTTAGTGTATGTTGATCTTTCGTTCCTGTTGATTAATTTTTGTAGGAGCTCGAGACCACAATTTCTTCCAAAAATGACCCCAATGATTGTTGAGGTTGACATCCTTTGTTTCTCTCGCACTCCAAGGCAGTATTGTTCTCCCTATATCTCTTTAATTGTCCTTATGCATGCTTAATTAGTCTTAATAGTTGATACATTGAGGACAATGTACAATTTAAGTTTGGAGTGAGGCTTTGTTGTTTTGATCTGAGCTTATTGAAAATTTTCATGATGATTCTATTGCATTTGAGTATGATGAGGACAACTTGTGATATGATCTAGATAATGAATTTTGTACAATTTTTGTGAAATATGAAAGCATGTTCAAGATTCATGTAAATTTAAATTTTTTCTTTGATTTCCTTGCACATGTTGAGCACTTAGCCTACTTATTAATGGTTTTGAAGGCTTCGAATATGATTATATTATCTATATGTTTGTTGTCACTCCGATAGGCTTAAGATCTGATTTGAAAGTTGAACTGCATGAGAGTTTGTAATGTTTTACTTGGGAGAAATTACATGATTATTAGCCTGCAAAGAAAAGAAAAGAGGAAAAGAATATAAAAAAAAAAAAAAAAAAAAAAAGAAAAGAGGAAAAGAATAAAAAAAAAAAAGAAAAGAAAAGAAAAGAAAAAAAAAAGAGAAAAAGAAAATGAAGAAAATAACTTGTTGTGGTTAAAATGATCAAGGGTAAAAAGAGCTACCTCTGTTGTGATCAGTTAGGCCATCCAAGGGTTAAACTCTGGATAAGGGTCCCTGCAGCAATTGTGTGAAAGCTAGTGCCCTTGAATTAAAGAAAAATGCAAGTTTGGGGGAGGCATACCCCGTAGTTTTCAGACACCTTAGTGGAATATTGCTTTCTTGATTGTTGGGAAGCTGGATAATTAGACCTTAGGGCCAGTGTAGGGGGAAGATGGACTGAGGATTTTATAAACCTTTTCTAAGTTAGTAAGGACCTAATAAGAGCGATTGCACACACACACACGCAAAGGGATGAAGAATTTAAATTTAAATTTTGTGATGAATGAATATGATTTAATATTTCCTTTAATTGTTTGAATTAAATATTTGGATCGTTGAGGTTAGAGTCATGTATTTGCAATTTTTGAATCATATATGTGGTTTTAGCTTTGCTCGGGACTAGCAAAGGTTTAAGTTTGGGGTGTGATAGCATGCATAAATGTTATCTATTTCCTATTAATTTTAGCTAGTTTTGTGCTTAATTTGTAAGCTTTGATGCCATTTTATGTTTGAATTTCAGAAACTGAGCCAAAGGAGCAAAACCAGAGTTCTTGAGAGATTTTGGATGAATTTGGAGGCTTTTTGAGCATCTTGAAGAAGACCATTGAAGATCCAAGCCCAAAAGTCCAAAAGAGATGAGTTGGAGGCCGAAAATGAAGTCCAAAGGGTCATCATTAAAGAGGAAGACCGAGAGGCTAGCGTCTCGACGCTGGCAATCCGTGAAGAGCAAGCCGAAATTTACGTCTCGACGCTGGCAATCCTTCAGCGTCTCGAACTGCAGCAACTTGGGCTCCAAGAATATTACGTCACAGCGTCGAGCGTCTCGACGCTGATGCTGCTGGACACCTATAAATACATCATTTTTTAGCCGGATTAAGGGAGTCAATTTGAGGGTTTTTACCCCATTCTAGAGTCCACTCTAAATTTGGGGGTTTTGGGAGAAGATTTGGAGCCTCATTGAGATCTTGGGAGCTCAGAGCATTTCTCTTCCCTTTTCCTTTGTTTTTAATTTCTAGATTAGGTGTAATTAGGAATTATTGGATGTTTAGTGATTATGAGTAGTTAATTCCTAAATTCTATGAATTTGATTTAGTTTATTTAACATTTGCTTAATTAATGAAGTGATTTGGTTTGATTGTCATTATCATTCATTTGTGCATTTTTTCGTTAATGCTTTTAATCACCCGATCACTGATTAAATGAACCGTTTTCTAAGTGGAAACTCGATAGAGAGAAACTTAGACTAGAATTGAATGCATGACTAATGTTTATTTACCCGAGTGACAGTGGGATAAAATAAATAGACGTTAGAGGTTGTTATTGAAGGGTCGTAATGCCATGCTTAGTAAGTAAGGAGGAGACCGAAAGGAGATTCCCTATTAAAACGCATGAGAATATGAGGAGACCAACAGGAGAGTCCTTGATATTAGGCTTCTAGACTTATGAATTAAATGTCTATTTAATTTGAATTGGCTAATTGATTATGCAATTAAAGGTCCAACTAATGAAATCAACACACCCTAGAATTATCCCTCCAAATTGTGTCTCCATTTATCTTTTGCTTTCTAGATTAGCTTTTTAGTTTATTCTTTTCCAACATTAGATTTTCTTCTCTAAATAAAGCTAAACAATAGTATTCACAATAATTAAGTGAATAAATCCAATCCCTGTGAAGACGATACTCTATACTCAAAATCACTATATTACTTGACCCGTGCGCTTGCGGTGCTCGCATCAGTGTCGTGAGGAAGAGGAGGAGAAGATGAGGAAAATGAAGAAGATGGCTTGACCTAGGACTGTGTGCGGCTCACTATATAATAAAATATTAGGACTTAAGCTTGGCTAAAGATCTCCATAATTACAAGTTTGCCACTTTGTCTATTTAAATTGAAATCCAAGAAAATTTCAATCAAATCCTTAAATTAAAATTGATTTAATCCATCTCTCAAACCAATTTCATGAAAAAAGCTCAATAAAATTTTAAATGGGAGAAATTTAACTTTACCTTAACTTCTCGACGTTACATATCTCCTTATGATATGATTGTACCTTGAGAAACTTTGAGGAACCTGAAATGGAGCCACCAAGAAAACCATGAAGTCCATTGGGTAACATCGTGTTCAACAGTTGATTCTTCTAGAGTAGAAAATTCGTATTAGTGAGCTTGACAGAGTGAGGGAATTGCGGTGGTTGAAAAATTGTGGAGTTTGAGGGCGTGGAAAGGAAGACGGGTAAAATGGCTGAAAAAAGTTTGAAGATGGGTAAAACGATTGTGATTGATAAGGGTCGAATGGAAGTTGGGTTTGAGGAACGTTAGATTGAGTTTGAGGTAGAATGGGGCGCAGTTGAGTTGGTGGCTAAACTGGAGTCTGTGCAATAGGAGTGACAACTAGAGTCGTGGTGGGTGTTGAGGGAGTAACGACGAGCGGAGTAATCAGTGCAGATCAAGAAGATGAAGAAGAAGCTTTTGTTGACATAGTTAAATTATAGAAGAAACAGAGGAAATAATTCTGATATTGATGAAAAGAATTCACTAAGCAATACAAGGACAAGAGGCAACATAAATACTGAAATAAAACACCACATGGAAGCCTCTAATAGGAGGCAAGCTAACAAACAACAATTACACAAAAAACAAAGAAGTAGCGGAGAATTCTACGATAGCAACTCCATTTTTCTCCTTTGAAAACAAAGTCGGACGTGCAAATCAATTAAGACCCGTTTGGTAACGTTCTCGTTTCTTGTTTTTTGTGTATGCTTCTTGTTTCTCATTTTTAGAAACACTCCCAAAATTTGTATAGAACTTTTGGGAACAACTAAAACTAGTTTCTCCTTTTTCGTTCTTGTTTCCAATTTTTTCCAAACATAAATAAAAATATAGGTTTATTATTATTGAATGTATAGGTGTAATGAAGAAACGGAAACTCTATGGGTCCTTAATATCCATTCACATAACCCAATTAAAATTAAAACCGTATAACAAATTACAAATCCACTATAAATAAGCTATTTTGGTTTTAGAGATTAGAAAATAAAAATAAAAAGCCAATCCATGAGATTTACAAGTGTCTCAACTTTTTATTTAAGATGCACATATGGACATAAAATTACATGAAATTAAAAATAAAATAAAAACAACAAAAGAAAGAAAGAGATGAACATATATAATACAATATATTAACACATCAAGCTGCACTCATACAAAGCTTGTACCCTCGTTAAGATTATCCATTCACAATAGTCCCACCTGCACATTCATGCATAAATCATATCACAAAAATTAAGGTATCCTTTGATCATTTAATCATTAAGAAAAAAAAAAAAAACAGTTTTAAGGAAAAATAATAGGCAAGGAATAATGCAATAGTGAAAAATATGCTAAAGAATTTAAACATAATTTTGGACAACAAGAGTATGTCTCGATTGGCATAAAGCTTGTATCCTAAGCAAGAGGTTAGAGGTTGGTTTTTAGTTTTTGGTTTTTGAAAACCAAGGAAGGATATAGATAACAGAACAAACTAAAAAACTTGGGGTAAAAGTAGTTTTTATAGGCTTAATTTTTAAAAAATTAAAAACCAAAAATAAAATGGTTATCAAACGGGATCTTAAAGATCCATTATAAATTTTAGAAATAAGGTCAAGAATGAACTAAGAAAAATGGTCAAGGATTAAAATGAACTAAATTTACACACAAGCTTCTTCTAAAATAAATAATGTAAATTCTTTTTTGCTAACAAATATAATCTTAGTTATAAAGTAGTCAAAAAGAAATAAAAAATGTATAATTTAGTTAGAAAGTAATTCATTATCTTACAAAGTAGTCAAAAAGGATTCTCCTAGCTTATTTACAAAAATAATAATAAATAGTTTTAGTACATATATTTTGATAATGATACTTCAATTTACCATTCTTAATCCTTAAATTTGACATTAATATTAATATCCTATGAAAAGATAAATGTATATAACAATGTCTTTGATTCGAATCCCCACCCCACATATTGAATAAATAATTATGAAGAAATAGAAAAGATGCCTAAAAATCTGTCTTTAATTTTTCCTTTACAAAAATACATTTAAGTTCTTTAATTAGACACCACCAAAAACCAAACAACAAGCAGATTAAATAAGAATAACAATATTATAATAACAAAATAATGTTTTAAACAATACATTTTAATCTAAATTTTATTTTAATCTGAATTTTCATTAAAAAAATTAATTAAGAATTTAAAGAAAAAATAAAAAAATAAAAAAATAAAATTTACCGACTAAAATACATTTTGGAGCTTCATACTTTCTAGTTTGCTGTATGCACGGGAAACTCACCGTTAGGATGGAGGATTTGGCCACTGAAGTAGGAAGAACAATGGTTGCAGGCGAGGAAGACATACGACGGAGCCACCTCAATCGGCTGCCCGGCTCGCTTCATCGGAACTTCAGACCCGAAGCTTTCAATCTCTTCATTGTCGAAGGACACCGGGATCAATGGCGTCCATATCGGACCCGGTGCAACTCCGTTCACTCTTATCCCTCTACTCGCCAGCTGAAGGGCAAGACCTCGAGTGAAGGAGACAATAGCACCTTTCGTCGCCGAGTAGTCTAGGAACTGGGGGCTGCCCTTGTAGGCAACTACCGATGTTGTGTTGATGATTGAGCTGCCTTCCTTCATGTGCTTCAGCGCATGCCTGATGTTGACACAACCAAAAAAGAATTGATAGGAATGATAAAAAAAAAATAGGTCAAAATACACCTTTAGACGTGTCAAATAGGTCCCAAACTTTAAAAAGTGTCAAATTGGTCTCTATCATTAACTTTGTCCAACTCCGTTAGTAAATGCTTACGTGGTATTGCTGACACTACACTATAACATTTATGTGGCAAATAAAAAATCTAAAACCCTAAAATCCGCCCAATGTGACAATTTTTATTTGTCACATAATCGGTACAAAAGTGTTCAGCAATGTCACATAAGCATTTAATTACCGAAATTGAACAAAGTTATCGGTACGAACCAATTTGACACAATTTTTTACACAAAATTGAAAGTTCAGGACCAGGAACCTATCTGACACTTTTAAAAGTTTAGGGACCTATATTTTATTGTAGGGACTAATTGTGTATTAAAAAAAATCATAAATCTAATTACTAATTCTGTATCTCTGTTTTATTATTATTTTTTTAAAATTTAATTTCTTACCTGACCATGAAGAACTGGGAGAATATATTAGTTCTGAAAACTCTCTCAAGCCTCTGCTCATCAATCTCCTCCAAAGATTTTGTCTTGTGCTGCTCAGCAGCAGCATTAACCAAAACATCAATCCGGCCGTACTCCGCCACCACCTGGTCAACCACCCGCTTGCAGTCCTCATCGAACCCCAAGTCGGCGCCGACCGCAATCGGCTGCTTGGCATCGGGAGCCTGACACTCCCGAAGAATCTCAAGCATATCTCGAGCATCCTTCTCCTCCTGCTTCTTCACGTACGTGAATGCCACAGTCGCACCCTCGAGCGCGAAGCAGTGGCACACCGCTCGGCCGATCCCCGAGTCGCCACCGGTCACAAGCGCGACCTTGCCGAGAAGCTTGTTGGAGGGCTTGTATTGAGAGCTTGTGAATTGAGGAGACGGGTCCATGACATGCTCCTTCCCTGGTTGGGTTTGTTGCTTTTGGGGTGGAAACATTTGCCCTTCGGTAGCCATTGGAGCAATTAATTGGAGAAAAAGGAAAGCTTGAGGTTTTGCAGAGAAATTAGATGAAGAAGATGAGAGTGTAAAATTGGAGTTTGGATTATAAAGGGGATTGGGAGAATGACACGTGGGAGATGTGTGGTAGAAGAGAGTGTACAAGGTGTCCATGTAATCTCATGTAATAGACACGTAGGAGAATGTTGGGGTGGAAATTAAGGTGATGGAGAGAGAGCATAAAGACACGTATGTTGGAAACACAGACAACAATTTAAGATTGTCCTAGGATCATGTAAGAGGTGAATGGATCAATATGTTTGAATTACTTTTGATACAGTTGATTTTGGATTTTTGATAGAGGTTCAAACAACATTTTTGGTCCGAACCTTCATAACATAACACTTATTCTTTGAATTTTAATATGTAATAATTTCGTCTACAATTTAGAATCCGTTCAGAATACATTTTAATTTAAATATTTTTCAAGAATGCACTTTTTAAAAAAACATTTTGTATAAAAATTGTTTAGAATTTAAACACTCATATGTTTGTTACATTTGTTCATAAGTGTTTTTATACACAAGTTATTGTATACTTAAAACTATTTTTAAAGAAGTTGGTTTCTAAGTGTTTATCTCAAAATGATTTATTTCTCAATCTCATTTTCTAAATCATTTTCAGTAGTTGGCAAACACTAGAAGTTTTTTCAAAATGATTTTTTTTTTTCAAAATTAAACACTTGAAAAGTTAACCAAACACACCCTTAGTCTTTGTTAAGAACATTCTTATTGAAATTAAATGTCAATTTTTATTATGTATAACGACTTAGTTATTAACATACATATGATCCTAAACTAAGTTAATCAATATATATATATATAAGAAATTTCATTAAATCTTAATCATATTTTTCACGATAGGAACTAAATCGTTACAAATTTTAAAGTTTAAAGAGTAAATTGTTACATATTGAAGTTCAAGGACTAAATTGTTATTTCTAATTAGATATTAATATCATATTTTCCCTGATAGACAAATTATTGTCAATTTGTTGCAATGGCACACCAAAAACTTGATGCGTAATTTTGCTACTGCAAGTGTACGGATCAAGTAATAATATAGTGATTAAAATCGAATGTCGTCCTTTGGATTCGTTTTCTTCTAGTTAAATTAATTACCGTGAATACTTTCGCCCAATTTTATTTAGAGATCACAATGGAATGAGAATAATGAATCAAAAGTAATGCAAATTAAAGAGTGGAAACTCAATTGGAAAAACTCTTAGGAATTTGATTTCATCAAATTAGATTTATGATTAATTAAGGGGAATAAATTTTAACGTGCAATTATTTTATAAGTCAAGGAAACTTAAATAAAAAATATCTCTCCCGAGCATGAATGATTCTCAGACATACAATAAACCTGATATCCCTAATCTAAGTTGATTAGCATGCAAGGTCTTAAGTCTAGTCCTTTTTACAACTTCTAAAAGTTATTCTAAATCTCTCGATCTTAGAATTTTACCTCAGTCATGCAATCAAGATCTAAGTTAAACTCTCTCTCCCGAGCAAGATTCAACACAAAATCATTCAATCAATAGTCAATTAATTAAAAACATTAGGAATATAACTGCATGAATAAAATAAAGGCACAATCATCCCAATAATTAATTCATAAACGAAGCTAGCTACTCATAGTCATTGAATTACAATCACAATTTGAATGAAAATCCATAAAAAGTACAAGAGATAAGGGAAAGAAAGGGAAAAACTCGAATCCATCGAAAACCGCACATCCCCATCACGATCTCCACGCCTTCTCGCTTGAATCTAGCTCATTGTCCTTGCTTCGGCTCCCACAGAAGGTCCCTTTTCAAAATTAGGTCTAAAATTCTCCAAATTGAACTCCCCTCTCTCGACCAAATCACATTCCGTTTTTAGAAATTCTATCGACAGCATCGAGACATTAGGGCCAATGTCTCTCAAATTGCACGTTCAAATTCATTCCCCTTAATTAATATATATAGAGAAGATATGAGGGAGATTTTTCATACAATAAGGTGGCAAATTCTCAAATTTTGCGTGATTTGAGTTCATGCAATTTGCCACCTACAGATGAAATTGATTTTGTAAAAACAAAATAATTTTCATAATCAATTTTCTTTTACAATTAATTCATATACTTAATTTTAAATAATAATTAATTATAATTTATTTAATTTAATATCAAATATCAAATTAAATAATTTCACTAATCTCAATCTCTCTCAAAACCGATCGTTTGAATATGAATCCCTATTCATATGTAAAATATGTATCGTATACATAATTGCAATATTTAAATCACATTTAAATATATCCAACTCTCTCTATAGTTTAATTCATAATTAAACTAGCTATAACACGTTAAGTATATCGTATATAATTAACGGTAACTCCCTAAACCGAATTTGAACGATTCAAATTCTCTCATCACATTATTCTAAGGTTTAGTCTGTATGAGCTAGCAGGGGGACCTAATGGTCCTAGAGATCATGGGCTCCAACGATCCGAGATTAACCGGTTAAACTCTTTAACCTAGTTAACCAACATTCGTTAACTACCGGGACACTCAACTATAGCCCAGTAGTTGCATTCCCCTCACTGTAGATATATTTTTGTCCACTCGATATAACCATGATTAGTAAGTCGACCTTTCACAGGTTTTTCGTAACTACAACTGGATCTGTTATGACGAAAACAGTAACAACGTAACAAGAATGAAAGGGCGAAGAGAAACAACACACAGATATACGTGGTTCACTAACGGTGTGTTAGCTACATCCACGGGCAGAGGGAGAGAACGTCTTATTATGAGAGGAGTATTCAGATTACAGAGATTAGGGCGAAAATAGGTTAAGAGGGTTTATATATGGCACCACTCTTAACCCTAACACAATAGGCCCAAAATAGTAAAGCCCAAAACGGAAAATCATAATCTAATCTCTACACATAATTTAGCTTAGGGGGCGTTGCCCCCGAACCCCCACCGGGCGCGTCGCCCCTGGACCCCGACTCGCTGACCAGTCAGCGAGATCCCCGTACTTGGTCGTTCGGAGCGCTTCATATCAGATTCAAGGCATATTAACAGGATCAAATGTCCGTTTTACTCCTGAAGTTACCTCTTGTTCCTTAAGTCCCACTGATCCTCTAATGAACAACCTGTTTATGGTCCAACCATTAAACAAAAGTTCCTCTCGGGTCAGGAGAGGATGGGTGCCCTTAGTCAAGATCTGGAGTCAGCACTTAAGGGAACAACCTCTATACTATCCCTAAAACGGTCGGGTAGGAGTGAATTTTGTATTGCAAGATTATATCCCAAGCTATCTACCCAGTCTTATCCCCAAAATGGTAGGCTTTATTGAGTCGGCAATGTTGAGCCACTCTCACCCATGCAAATGAAAAGATAATCCCGAATAAACAGGAGTTCATAGTTAGCTTAGGTTAATTAATGCAAAACTAAACAACCATTCAATAGCCAGGGGTTATTGAGTCGGCAATGCTGAGCCACTCTCACCCATACAAAATGGTAGGCTTATTGAGTCGACAATGTTGAGCCACTCTCACCCAAGTATTCATACTATAGCCAGAGGTTTTAGTTTTATTGGATTTTGGGTTAATTAATGCAAAACTAAACAACCATTCAATAACACCTTATTGAATACTCTCAATAACGCTTTATTGATCAAAATTAACATGTTACATTTACTATCAAAAAAGACAATGTTGGGGTGAAACCTAAGAAATTGTATCCATTTTTGGAGTTCGCGCTAGTACTTCATGCCCATGCCCTTCGAAGGGATGGTCACACTACGACAACACGCAGGTGGAACATGAAATCTCATGAACAAACCAATGGAGGAGACCTGTAACGCCCCGCGTTTCGAAATTATGCCATTTTGGATTAATCGGGTTTGAATTCTAATTTGAAAAAAAATTAGAATTTAATTATAGCCTTCAGTTGATATTTTAAAGTCAATTGAGATTTTTTTCCCTTTCTCGTGTGTTAGAGGTTGATTGATTTAGTCGGTTAAGTCTTTGCAGGTTAGTGGGCAGTTTAGTAGCGTCTTTTTCGTTAGTGGGTGGTTTTGGAATCAGTTAGGTTAAAAAAAAAAAAAGAAAGAAGGAAAATCTCTCTCTCTCTCTCTCTCTCTCTCTCGTCCGCGTGCGTGCCCCCTCCCCCATCTCTTTCGTTTTTTCCCTCTTCTCCCAGCCGTACCGCCGCACCGCCCTTCACCCCGTCTTCCTCGCGCCGCCCAGCCGCCTCGCACAGCCGCTGCCGCCGAACTCCTCGCGCCGCCCAGTTGTCTCGCACAGCACGCCGCCGAACTCCCAGCGCCGCCGTCGCCTTCCCCATTCGCGAGCGCTGCCTCGCACAGCACGTCGCCGACCTCCTCTTGCTGTCGTTTTCTCTCCGACGGCCAAGCACGCGAGCGACCCAGCAAGCCCGAGTCGTCGCTGCCGTTCCTCCCCCTTGGTACTGGAGATCCGAAATCGCATGCGAGTTAGCCGCCTTCCCCTCGATCTTGTCCAACAGTGGGTAAGATCTAAATTTTTCTCTCATTCTTGGTTGATTAAGCTTGGTCTGACCTTCCTCTTTCTCGCCTTGGTTAGATCCCGTGCAACCTGCATCTTAGATCTCGTTTCCCTCGCAATCTTGCTTATGCCCAGTGTGTTTCGGCGTGGTTCCAGCCCTCTTTTGGCGTTATTGGACGATTTTAGTAAGTTCTATCTTGACCCATTCTCTTTTGGCTTCAAATACCCGTGATTCAAGTAGTGTTAATCTGAGTTACCCATGCTTTATCGTGCCTTAAATCGTAGATTTTGGCCACTTTCGAACACTGTACAGCACGTAAGCATCTCTGTTTGGTGCTGAACGGTAAGTTCCAGCACCCTTGGGACTTTAGAATTCATCTAAATTAGCTTTAGAATAACCTCTAATCGTTGGCCATTCGTTAGTTTCAGTTTTAACTCATTTCGGGCTCGGGACAACACTTATTCAAGGGATTTCAGTGTTGTTTGGTAATTTCCAGCAAGCTTTTCGCCCCTGTTCAGTAAGTTTTCAGCACCTTAGGTCCCTTTTAATCGATGTTGGGTGTTGGAAAGGTTGTTAGGCTATTTCCCTAACCTTAGAAGGTCTCTTTTGTGCCTGTAGGTCCGTTTAGAGCATATTCTAAAATTTTCCAGCAATCGGTAGTGGTTTAGGAGCGCTTTTTATCCTGTGTAAGTAGTTTCTATCTGGTTGGGCTTGTTTGTTTGTTTGAGCATGCTATTGCTTTACTTGCTTGGTTACTATATGTTGTGTTTATTATGTTTGTAGATCGCTTTGTGAACAAGCATGATGCTTTGTTGGATTCTTCAGCATGTTGCTTTGATGATTCATAAGTATGCTCTTTGTTTAAATCATGAGCATGAGATACTATTGTTGTTGGATATGTTGCATGAGTCGTGTCTGCATAGTGTGTGTTCATTAGGGAGAGGCGGAGCATGACGCGTAAATCATGTGTTGGGTGTGTGTGTGGAGCGTGACGCGGAAATCACTTGTGGGTGTGAGTGCGGAACGTGACGCGGAAATCACGTGTGAGTGGCGCTGCACATGGCGCGTAATAATACATGTGTTGGGTGGGTTTGCGGAGCGTGACGCGGAAATCACGTGTGGGTTGTGAGTGCGGAGCGTGACGCAGAAATCACGTGTGAGTGTGCGGGCATGGCGCGGAAACCATGTGGGGATGCATAGCATGATGCGTGGATTCATGTTGTCATCCCATTTTTGCATGAGGCATGTGTTGGCATTGTTGTTTTCGTGTTTATGAGCATGTTGGATTGTTTATCGCTTTACAAGCATGATGTGTGTGGTTAGCATGTTGTGGTGGTTGTTTGTTGTTTGGTGGCTCACCGGGTGTGAGCTACTTACCAGTACGGTGGTTGTACTGATACCCCTCCCCTTTCTTCCCCCAACATTTTCAGATTATATGTAGGTGATGAGCTTTATGTGCCCGGTGATGTGGATGAGGAGGTTCACGAGGGATGACCATCTGGTTCAATTTATTAGTTTGTTTCTTTCATTTTGTTGGTTAGGTTAATTTATAGTATTTTGCTGCTGAGTCAAAGAAATCTTTAGTTGATTAAATTGTAGTAGTTAATGCTTCCGCTAGGATGTAAATATGTTAATGTTTAATAAAGTCGAACTGTTTCTAGAAGGTTAAGAGTATGCTTGCACTAGAAAAATTTAGGTTCTGTTGTTAGTTGAAGATGCGAGACCTGACTCGTAATCTAATATGAAGTTGTTTCTGTGGAGTTGTGGGGTAAATGGATTAATATAGAAGTGTTGTTTTGAGTTTAACAGGTGATTAAAATTTTGGTTTCGTTCTATGTACGTCGTTATGTTTCCTACCGAAATTTTCGGAGCTCTCGGTTAGTTGAATAGGAATTTAGTAATGTCACTAGGCTAGATATTAATAAAACCTGGGGCGTTACAAGACCGTAGGATGTGTCAACAACTTTATTGAATAAACCTCAATAACAACTTTAATGAACAAGTATAAAATTTGTTACATTCACTATCTACGAGTTTTAGGGCATAAAACCCAATAACCTGCAATTCTAATATTTTCCAAATTAGAACTTTACCGAATAAGTTTGATTATACCAAAAAGGTTTAATTTTGAAATACAGGGTATCACAATTTCCCTACATTTTTCTTATCTTCACTAAATTATGTGCGAAAAATGATGAAAAATGAGTATAATATTGTTGCAGACCTAAATAATAATTTGGGACCGTTTAGGACAAAACTGAGCAAAAAAGAGTCAAAATGACTAAAATACCCTTCGGTCAACCCAAGTTAAAGTTCGAGTGGGAAGAAAATGAAATTCCATAATGCATAGCATCTCAAAGCTAAAGAGTGTTGCCCCTCAACGCCGCTATGTCAAGGCTCAGCGTCTCGACACTCGAAGATCGTTGGAGCACATCCCTTTCGTTCGAATTGTCTCGACGCTTTCTACTGGGCTATTATGCTTCTTTTTCCATTTTAGGGTTATCTTTTATCATTCCCTTCTATTTTAGCCGCACTTTCCCTCTATTTCCATGTATCCTTTCTAATTTTCAGTGTAAAGTTAGTTTTAGGAGTAATTTAGGTCGATGGGTCGAGCCCAGGGGTCGTGTTTGTGCATTTCCATGACAAGCTATGTCATTTTTATGTAATCAAAACTCGATGTTAGTAAGTTCAAATTTAATTTTATGAGATTTTTATTCTTTAATTGCTTGATTTAGTATTTTGGTGATCTTAGCTTTGTGAATTTATGTTTAATTCTAATAGGAGGGTATGACAAACCCGACTGCAGTCATCTTAAACATACTAGCTATAAAGTAGTAAATAGGATTGCATGTGGCTAAATTTAGGAACTTATTTCTTAGATATGGTTTTATTCGCATGTATCCTAGGGCTAGGAGATTTATTAATTGTGTTTAAGGTGCGTTATCCTCTAAATGCATGCATGGATAATTTGGCTATTTCCCAATGCCATCTAGATTTAATCAATTGTACAATTAATTAGAGTTAGCTAGGTTAGAATCGGGCTAGGTGCGTTGACCTGTCCATGAAAGTGGAAAACAACTCTCTGCCTGTTTCAGGAGTACGTTGGACTTAGTTAATTAATTATAGATTTAGTTATAGAACGAAGCGCATAGGAGAGATCGTCATTTCATATTTGAGAAGGCCAATAGTGGAATAATGGAACTGAACTATGTTCCATCTCGTTGTCAAGTTGCCGACATACTCACACTAAAGCATTACCAAGGATAAGCTTTAAAGAATTCAACTCCAAGCATGACTTGTATACTGTATAGAAACGAGCTTGAGGGGGAGTGTAGATTATTTCATTCAAATTTATTATTTTTTTCTTGTTTAGATTAGATTCTATAGCTTTCCTTTTTGGTATTTTTCTTTGTTATCTATCTTCTTGTATTTTGGAGGCTAGAATATAGATTATTTTTCTCCCAAAAACCACAATAAATACCCTTTGATATTTTAGTAAGCTATACTTGCAATATTTAAGACTTAAGGTTAATAAACAAAATACTCAATTTACTACAATTGGTAATATTCGTTGCCTTAAAATATTTAAGATTTACTATAAACTTATTAATAAGTATTAAATCATTTACTTAAAAACCATTATATTGGATACATATAACAAAACCACATCATATCAACAACCTACAACATTATAAATATATTTTAAAAAATATATTTTAAAAAATATACTCAACTATCTACTAATTAATTTCCATATTTCTTTAAGTACAAAGTTCATTTTAATAAAATCAAATTCTCAATAATTCAAACATTTTATTTCAGATGCACTTATTGGACACACTTAACGTAAAATTAAAACAAAAGTATAAAAATAAATAATAAAAAGAAAAAAGGAAAAAAGACTTACACATATATAGAATAATAACACTCCTTTTCTCCTGCTTTTATTTTTTTATTTATTATTTTTTTACGGGAGACAATTATTTAGTAGTACACCATTTTTATTTTATTTTATTTTATTTTATTGTTAAGAACACATGAAGCTCCAATAGTTTGAAGAACCCACCACTATGAGATTACGCATTCACAATACTACCACCTGCATATACAAATTCAAACAAATAATATATCAAAAAACTGCAGGTATCATTATATTTGATTATCAAAATTAAATTTTGATTAGTAATAGTTTATTGCTAATTATTTTAAATAGAATTAAAAATTCAACCATATATATATATATTAGATTTGATTAAGATTCTTAAAATTTTACTCATTGCATCATTTTTTTAAAGAATTTTACAACATATAAGTATCAATAGAAAGATATGGTAGAGAAATATAGACAGATAAGTTAAAGAGAAGTAATGAAAAATTATAGTGGGGAAGAAAGTTACCTACAGAAAAAAGAAGGCTAACTTATAAAAAATACCCTGAACTATGGGGTTTGTTTAAAAAATGCTCCTGAAGTACTTTAAAAAGTTTCAAAAATACCCTTGGACTTTGAAAAATGTTTCAAAAATACTCTTGTCGTTAATTTTGGATGGAAACCGTTAAAGTTTCAATTTCAAAAATACCCTTGAACTTTCAAAAAAAAATTCAAAAATACCCTTATTGAAAAATGCTTCTTTTTTTTTTTTTCCCTTCTCCCATCATAAATTAATTCTTCCTCCATGAAAATTAATGATAAACTTTACTTATTTATCATGTATTCATAATCTAGGAGCTTTTCTTTTCTTTCAACACATCCCAAGAACTCTTGAAATTCTACATGTGCTTGACTTCATTTGTTGGTAGCCTTTTCAATATTATTTCCTCACCAACCATTACCAATTAGCTTTCTCTATATTCATTTTATGAAAAATAAATGAAACTATTGTTGTATATGGGTTCTAACAATTCTTTTTTTTTTTTGAGATTAGGGTTCTAACAATTCTTAATTAAATATTAATAATAACAATATCATATATAAAACTTTTGATTAATTAATCTTATAAATTTGACCAAACCCATAGTCTTAAACACTTCTTCTTCTTATCACTAACATACACAAACAAAGAGAGCAAAAAGGAAATAACATATATACATATGTATGTTGTTTTCTCACACTTATTTTCTTTACAATTTTTAAAAGATAAAACTCGATTTCACAGTCTGATATTATCTAGTATTGTAATGCACACAATCTTTATTATAAACAAAGTTTTGCATTAATTTTCATGGAGAAAAAATTTACGGTGAGAGGAGGAAAAAATAAGAACATTTTTCAATAAGGATATTTTTTAAATTTTTTTGAAAGTTCAGAGGTATTTTTGAAACTTTTCAAAGTTCAGGGGCATTTTTGAAACAAACTCCAAAGTTCAGGGGTATTTTTTATAATTTAGTGAAAAAAGAACTAATAAAAAAAGTGGGGAGAAATGTAAGATACAGATGTTGAAATTTGGAGATAAACTGTTTAGAGAAAAGGAAAAAGACTATAGATTGAAATTTAAGAGAGACACAAAGATTTGTTAATAAAGAGGACGAAATTAGAAAAGTTATAGAGATTAAGATCGAAAGAAAAAGTTTGAAAAAGAAAAATTATGGAGTGAAAAAGTTTAAAAAGAAGAAAAGAAAAGTTATAGAGAATGAAAATTTTTGAAGACAAGATATGTTTTAGGGAAACAAAAGCTAGAAAAAAAATAAAAGTTAGAGAGATAATAATAGAGAACAAATTGGAATTTTCTCCTATGGTTGATTGTATGGAAAGTTACCATTGGGATGGAGGACTTGGCCAGTGAAGTAGGAAGAACACTCGTTGGAAGCCAAGAACACATACGATGGAGCAACCTCGATCGGCTGACCGGCTCGTTTCATCGGAAAATCACTCCCAAAGCATTCAATGTCTTCGTCATCGAATGATGCCGCGATCAATGGCGTCCATATCGGCCCTGGGGCAACGCCGTTCACTCGAATCCCTCGGCTCACCAGCTGCAGAGCCAGAGCTCTAGTGAAACCAACAATGGCCCCCTTGGTGGCAGTATAGTCCAACATCTGAGAGTGGCCTTTGTATGCATTTACTGAAGTTGTGTTGATGATTGCACTGCCTTCCTTCATGTGTTTCAGCGCATGCCTGGCATTGCCAAAAGAAGAAGATAAGAAAGGATGGTACAGATTGAGCCTTAGGTTTAAATGATAGGAATCTTTTCGGTTTTGATTTTAAAGTCTTGTAGTACCATCTAAATATTGACTTTAGGGAACGAGTGATGATTTGCCATGAAAAATAAGTAAAATAGATCGAATAAGGATGAGTGAGAAAGTTTTGTTCAATACATGATATACGTTTTGACAGAAATAATTACCCAAAGTATAAAATAAATGTTAGATTACAAATTTGTTCTTTATAGTTTGAACATAGTTTCAATATATTGAATAATAATTTTTTTCTCAAATTGACACGGAAATTATAAGTGTTTTTTTTTTTTTATTTGTTCAACAGTGATAGTTGACACGGTTCATAATAGGGTCGTTATTTATAGCTAAGTAAAAAATAAGAGAAAATGAGTGAATTTTCAATTGGGAAAAATATGATTTTAAAATGATGGTGAATTTTAACTGACTTCAAATTACTTATAAGGTGACTAACTTTTAAAACAATAAAAAATTGAGACAACCAAACTCCTAATTAGACCATAAAATAAAGTCTAACCGTTTCAATTATTAGGGCCCGTTTGATAACCATTTGGTTTTTGGTTTTTGGTTTTTGAAAATTAAGCCTATAAACACTACTTCCACCTACAAATTTCTTTGTTTTCCTAATACATTCTTTCCATGTTTTCAAAAAACCAAGCCAAATTTTGAAAACTAAAAAAAGTAGTTTTCAAAAACTTGTTTTGTTTTTGGAATTTGGCTAGGAATTCAAATGTGTCCTTGACAAAGATGAAAACCATGGTAGGAAAATTGAGAGAAAACCAGCATAATTTTCAAAAACCAAAAACCAAAAACCAAATGGTTATCAAACGAGGCCTAGGTTAATTGTTTGTACCTGACCATGAAGAACTGAGAGAATATGTTGGTTCTGAACACCCTCTCAAGCCTCTGCTCATCAATCTCCTCCACGGACCCCATGTGCTGCTCGGCGGCATTGTTGACCAAAATATCAATCCGGCCGAAAGCCGCCACGACCTCCTCCACCACCCTCTTGCATTCCTTTTCGAACCCCAAGTCCGCTGCCACTGCCATTGCCACCGGTTGTTTGGCGTCTGCCACCCGACACTCTCGGAGGATCTGAAGCGTATCTTGAGCATCCCTGTCCTCCTGCCCCTTCACGTACGTGAACGCCACGGTTGCCCCCTCGAGCACGAAGCAATGGGACACCGATCGGCCGATCCCCGAGTCACCACCGGTCACAAGGGCTACCTTCCCCAGAAGCTTGTTAGAGGGTTTGTATTCAGAGCTGGAAAATTGAGGTTTAGGGTGCATGATGTATTCTTTTCCTGGCTGGGTTGGTTGGTGTTGAGGAGGAAATTGCTGCCCTTGAGTAGCCATTTGGAAGTTTTGAGCTTTTGCTGAAAAGAACAAATGATGAAGATATGATAATGAGAGAGAATTTGTCAAAGTGGAAGATGTGGAGAACTTGCAATGGGCAAACCAAATATTATAAAGGCTGTTGGGAAGGGACACGTGGCAGGAAGAGAGTGTACAAATTGAAGTATCCAAGATAATCTCATTAATTAAGGGGAGAGATGTAAAGACGCGTCTGTTAGAAAGAGACCCTTCCAATTGATGAACATTTTGTCTACCACCATTGCAATTTGTGGAATGAGCCAATTGACCACGATGTTTGTAGGTTTTTTTTTTTAATTTTTTTTTGCAAAAATTACATTTTTGGTCCCTAAGATTTGGGATACGTTGCATTTTAGCTCATGAATTTTCAAAATCAACAATTTTATCTTGAAGTTTGCATTTGGTTTCATTTCAGAACCTCTGTCTAATAATGGATCGTTGATGTGACATTGATTTTTTTTTTATTAAAAAATACTTTTTATTTGTTTACTATAATAATATTTTAAATACTTTTTTTATACTTTTTCTTTTTCTTTTTTCTTTTTATTCTCTCCCTTCTTCCTTCTCATCTTCTTCCTCTAAAGCCTAGTTATATCCCTTTAGCTAATCGCCATCCACCACCGCCTCTGACTACTAATTTTTTTTTCTTTCAATTTCTCTTTCTTTTTCTTTTTCTTTTATTTTCTTTTCATTTTTTTAGAAATTTGAAAGAGAGGATCTCTCATTTCAAATCTGAAACAAGGAGGGAGAAGGAGCTCCCTCCCTCAATTTCCGACGTGGAATTTCAAATTTCTAAAAAAAAAAAAAGAGAAAAGAAACGAAAAAGAAGAAGAAATAAGAAAAAAAAAATAAAGAATAAATAAAAGAGGAAAAAATTTATGGCAGGGACGATGGATAATGGTTGGACGCGATGAGGTAATTAGGGTTTAAAGGAAGAAGATCGAAATGAAGACGGAAAAGAAAGAAGGAAGAAGGAAGATAAAAAAAAAAAAGGAAAAAAAAAAAGATAATAAAAAAAGTATTTAAAATATTATTTTATTTTAAAAAATTTAAAACATATATTTTTTTTAAAAAAAAAACCAATGTCACATCAACAATTTGTTACTAATTAACGATAAATTGGATGGAGAGACTTAAAATGACCTCGGGAAGGATAAAATTGTTGAGTTTAAAAACTCAGGATCAAAATGCAACATATCTCATTGGGGATCAAAAGTGTATCTTTTTTCCTTTATTTTTCAATTCATTTATTTCAACATGCTCACAAGGAACCTAACTTTTGGGTTTTTGTTTGAGGATAATTGAAATAGGTAATAAAATCGAGTTTTGATTTTGATAAGATTCTAAATGTATTTGGTATATTTTAAATTTCTTATAATTGATATTGGTTGAACTAAAAAAATGTAATTATGTTAGTAAACTTATTGTTGAGTTTTTATTCCTATAAGATAATTTAAGGGTCTATTTGAGAACATTCTTTTTTTTTTTTTTTTTTTTTTTTTTTTTTTTTTATTTCCTCTTTTTAAGAACTAAAAATATAAATATGTTTGATAACTGATGAGTGTCAATTATACCATATATTTGTCTCTAAAAGTGAACTTATTTTTTTTGTTAAATTGACTATGTTTCAAGTATTTTGGTGTTTTATTGAGCTAAAATGAGTAGAAGTGAGAAAGTTAGGTGTTGAAAGTCATAATGTGGTAATCGAACGTATTTGAGAGTGAAAAAGACATTTTAGTTAAGAATTAATTGATTTGTGGTGTTTTGTATAAATAAATCTGCCAAGGAAGCCCAAATTGTGGTCGCAATCTTCCAAAGGCAAAAATATGTGGCCACAATTTTGCTCTAGACTAATTCAACGAGATTTTAGCAAAGTCAAAACCAAATGAGATTTTCATACAATTTGCTTCCTAAAAATCGTGAAACCAATTTCTGGGAGAAAATCAAGAAACCTTAGATCTGTGACAAGAGCAAAAGCTCCTCAATCAAATCCAAAATTATCCCAATCTCTATTTGAAAGTTAGGGTTGCATCAAAGCTCAATTCTCCTTGACAAAAGAAAGAATTGAGCTTAGTGGATTAGGGAACCATTAATTTCCTTCATGCTCTCTTAGATTGCTATTTATTGATTAGTTGCTATTATTCAATTTCATTTTTCTATAATTATATCATTTATATCAATGAAGGCCTATTTTATTTTCCATCTTTATTATGAGCTAAATTTCTTTTGGGATTGAATTATGTGAATGCCCTAAAAGATGAGATAGTGTGACGCCCCGTGCATTTCAATGTTAATAATTTCATGAATATAGTGAATAAAGTGTAAATTTATTTGGCTTGTACTTATGAAATTATTGAATTGCAATAAGGCACTTGGGATTTTGATTCTTAAGTTTAATAATGGTGTTAAATTGATTTCTCCCTAAAAGGCTTAATAATTTATCAGTTGGCAGTTAAGGTCAGATCAAGGCGTTGATTTTCCACGTTATTGAGTAAATTAGTTAGAGGTTGGCTAACTTTAGTAAGTCTATTTTGGGAGTTTTATGGGTTTAAGAAAAAATGGATAAACGAAAAGGAATTAAGAAAAAAAAAACCCTAAGAGAGCTCTCATCTCTCCATCCCTCTTTCTCTTCACGCGTAATCCCCCCCTCGCGTTTTTCAGCTCCAGCCAGCTGCCGCCTCCCTTGCCTAGCCGCCACCGTCCCCGTTCAGCTGCGCCGCCGCTCCCGTTTCGCCATCCAGCTGCCGCTCCCGTGTTGCAGTCCAGCCGCTGCACGCCCAACCGGCACCCCCTCCCTTCGCGTGTGTATTTTTCGCACGACCCACATCCGCCGTCTCCAGCAAATCGTCGCACCGCCGCCCTAGCTCCCTTCGCGCCGCTCGGCCCAGCTGCCGCCGTGGGTTTTCCCTCTCTCCCTCTCCCCGCACGCGCTTCTCTCTTTCGGCGGTCTCTCCCTCTCTTCGGTTTCTCTCTCTCGTGTGAGGCGTGAGCCCCGCTACCGCCGCCAGCCAATCGACGCGTCGCCGCTGCCGAGATCTCCCTCTCCCTCGCTCTCCCTCTCCCTCGCTCTCTCCCGTGCGTTTCCTCTCCTAACTCGAGCAGTGGCCTGATCTGCGATCCAACCGTGAGGAGACCCGCGAGCTCGATTTCGTCTCTCTTGAACGATTTCGGTAAGTTGGCCTAAGACCCACTCAATCTCTTCAAGTTTTAGCTTGTGCCCATGCTTGTTTGAGTTCGAATGCGGGTTACCCATCCCTTTTCGGCTTCTAAATTGCAGGATTAAGCCTCACTTGTCTGCTGTCCAGCAACCGATTGGACCTAATGTGAGCTTTGGACGATTCCTCACAAGCCGATCAACCTTAAACTGAATTGCCCGTGGTTTGACAGCTTTAGATTGCCGTTTTGGAGCTCTCTCAACCACTGGACAGCAAGCTTTAAGGCGTTTTAGGTGCTAATCGGTAACTCCCAGCGACCTTAAACCTTTGGAATTTGTCTTATTAGTTTTGGTTCAGTTTGTGACCTTTGGTGCTCTTTATGTTGTAGTCTGGTATCAACTCGAGCTCGAAACAGCACTAATACAAGGTGTCTTGGTGCTGTTCGGAAAATTCCAGCAAGTGTGTGGGTGCTTTTGGCGAAGATAAGTAAGTTTAAATATTCTCTAAACCATTTGAGTACCCTTCTTTATGCTGAAAATCAATCCCTTATTGTAGATAAGCTGTCTTATAGCTAAAATCATTTTAGAGCATTCTCGAGCTCATTAGGCCGCCAACCAAGGACCTAAGGTTGATCTTGAGTAAGTTCTTCCCCTTAGGCACTTGTTCGGTTGCTCCTGGTTTATGAGCTAGTGTAACCTCTAAATATTTCCTTAATTGCTTAGGAGCTTATTTGGATCTTTTCGAGTTGGCTAAGGGTGTTTTAGGAGCCTTCAAGTTCTCTAGAGCATTTGTAAATATTGTAAGTAGTCTCTACTTACTAAACTTGTTTGACTGCATGAAGCATGATCGTTGTTTACCTATTTTTCCTATATCTGTACTGAGTATGATTTGCTATGTATGGTCTATTGAGTTGTAAACGTTGAAATGGTTGTGATAATCTTGAATTGTATTTATTGCATTGCTTGAGACGTGTACGCTTAAGAAGTATAAGCATGATAGGTACTTGTCTTAGGCTTAGTGACTGTTGAGTCGAGCATGATGAGTCTGGTTGGCATGTTGCATGGGGGATGTGTAGCATTAGTCGGGTGTGAGGCACAGCACATGGTGCGTAATTCATGTGTAGCGGAGCGTGACGCGGAAATCACGTGGGTGTGAGTGCGGAGCGTGACGCGGAAATCACGTAAGAGTGGCGCAACACATGGCGCGGAATTCATGTGTAGTGGAGCATGACACGGAAATCATGTAGTTGTCGAGCATGACGCGGAAATCATGTGAAGTCTAGTGCGTGCGTTGCATAGCGTGAGATGCATTGCATGAGTTTGACGTTTTTAAGCATGTGGTTAGTTTTTAGCTTGGAAGCATGTTTCTTATTGTGGTTGTGTAACCTGTTGGATGCGTGTGCTAAGCATGTTGCTTGTATTGGTTGTTTGTTTGTGATTTGGTAAGTGTGAGCTGCTTACCAGTGTCACGGTTGTACTGATACCCCCTTCCCCACCTTTCCCCCCAACATTTTAGATGTTGCAGGTTTGGATGACGAGTTGGACCTTGGTGAGGAAGAGGAGAACTTCGAGGAGGAACCCTAGGGCGTTTGGCTTTCTTTCCTATGTTTTGATAGGCTAGAGTTGGTTATAGTTCCATTTTTGCTATGCTTGAGTAGACTAGTTTAGTTTCGTTGATTGTGGATCTGTTGGTGAGACTTGGTTTAGTTGCTTTGTTTATGATCCTAAGTTTAGTTCCATTGTTTTATCATTTTTGAAATAAAGTTGCTAGTTATCACTCTTTTGGGATTAAGTGCTGGCGTTATTAAAAGTTTAGTGAATATTGTGTTCCATTGCATGATTTGAGTTAAGGCGTGTTGCTACGAGACCTGACTCGTATAGAGAAGTAGGCTGTGGATCTGAAATGAAGTTGGTGGAGTTGAGTTGGTTGTTTCGAAGTGTTTTACTTGTTTGTCAGGTGTTTAAAAAAAATTGGTTCAGGCCATTTTACGCCGTTATGCTGCCGAAATTTTTGGTACATCCGATTTAAAGTGGTTCAGTTCCATAGATAAGGGTTTAAGGGTTGAAGTAGCGTCTCTAGGCTAAAGCTTGGAAAACCTGGGGCGTTACAAATAGCTTAACATTCGTTGTTTTATGTTTGCCCATAAGTCCAAGTGTGTTTGATTTTACTACATTAGATTAATCTAAAGTGATCACTTAGGTTAACATATTAGATTTAACTCAATACTGAAAGGTAGGGTTGTTCGTCTGTCAATCGGAGTCCGTTTTGGACGAAAACCGACCTATCGGTTTCGATCGGTCGGTGGTCGGTGATTTTGAGACGCTCCATGAAACCGACCGACCAAATACACGGTCGGTCGGTCGGTTTTGTCGGTTTTGAGATTTTGCCGGAAAAATCTCAGCATAGAAGAAAAAAATGTTCAAAGGTTGAGAGAGAAAGAAGAGATAGAGAGTAACTATAGGATCATAAGAGAAATCAAAAGGAAGAAGAGAGAAAGATTTGCAAGCACGGTGAGAAAAGAAAATAGGGAGAGAAAGAAGGGAAAGAGAAGAAAAAAAGAAAGAAAAAGAGAAGAGAAAAGAGAGAAAAAAATGGATTGGAAGAAGAAGAGAGATGAAAAGAGAAAGGAAAGAAGAAGAAATGAGAAAAGATGGAAGGAAATCGGTTACGAGGGAAGGAGAAAGAGAAAATAAATAAAAAATAATATTTTCAAAAAAGTCATCATGACTTTAGCCATGTGAAAAGATTGCACACTGCACAATGCAATATGCAGTGTGTGTGCAGTGCAGTCACGCCACACAGTGTCATGCTAGCTTTTTTTGTTTTATTATTAGTATTATTATTTGAGGTTAAAGTCGGTAAGTCGGTCGGTTTTTGCTATTTTAGTAAACCAACCGACCAAAAGTTGGTTTTTTCAATTGAAAAAATCGACCCCGACCGAATATGGAGGAAAATCAACCGACCGACTGACGTCGGTTCGGTCGGTCAAGTTGGTTTTCAGTCTAATTTTGAACACTCCTACTGAAAGGGTTGAGTACTAAATGGGTTTCATAAAATCAACACAAAAAAAAGAGCCTAGACATAAGTTTTCACTTAACTATTGAATTTATACTAGTCTCAGCGGGATCGATACTTGGAAGTATATTTCTTGTTGGTAGTCTGCACTTGCACTTGGCGAATTCCTTCAAAGGTATTCCACCCATCAAGAACTATTCACCTTTATGTGATGTTACTTGAGTTAGCTCAATTAGACTAATTTGTAAATTGTCCGACAAACTTTGTAAATTTTTCAATGATCATTAATTTATTGCAGAACATGCTATTTGTATATACTTGTAACGCCCCAGGTTTTCCAACCCTTAGCCTAGAGACGCCACTTCATCCCTTAAACCCTTGTCTATGGAACTGGACCACTTAAACCGGATGTACCGAAAATTTCGGCAACATAACGGCGTAAAATGGCCTGAACCCATTTTTTTTTCACCTGATATAAATATAAACACTTCTAAACCATGCAACAAGCCAATCTCCACCAAACTACAGCCAGAATTCACAACTTATCTCCTCTAGACAAAACATTCTTTATCAATGTCTGCAATAATTTGAACCCACGCAGCGGAACTTAAAGACAACTCATTAACAAAAGTGCAAGCTATTCCACTAGCTAAACATCTTATTAACTTAAACAAAACAAGCAAATCTAGAACATAAACTCGACCATTCTCAGGTGAATCCCTCACCATCTCAGAGGTACAAATCAACAACTCAAACTAATCAAACCATCTACTAAAACAACTAGGAAAAACATAACCACACGGACACCACCACTCTAGGGGTGTTTCCTCGTAGCTCTCCTCCTCGCCACCAAGGTTCGGATCATCCTCGATACCTGCAACATCTAAAATGTTCGGGGGAAAATGGGGAAGGGGGTATCAGTACAACCGTGGTACTGGTAAGCAGCTCACACTCACCAAACCACAAACAACAAACAACGCAATCAACATGCCTTACACACGCATCCAACATACTTTCACAACCACGAGCAAGCATCATGCTTATGCAACCACAAATATCTAACAGGCTACTAAGTCATAAACTAACACTATGCTCAGAAACCACAAACACGTGCAAATGCAACACACTATGCAACACACGCACTAGACTCCACATGATTTCCGCGTCATGCTCCGCTACTACATGATTTCCGCGTCATGCTCCGCTACACATGAATTCCGCACCATGTGCTGTGCTACTTACATGATTTCCGCGTCATGCTCCGCTACACATGAATTCCGCGCCATGTGCTGCGCAATTTACGTGATTTCCGCGTCACGCTCCGCACCTACCCCACATGAATTCCGCGCCATGTGTTGCGCCACTCTTACGTGATTTCCGCGTCACGCTCCGCACTCACAACCCACGTGATTTCCGCGTCACGCTCCGCTACACATGAATTCCGCACCATGTGCTGTGCCTCACACCCGACTCATGCTACACATCCCCCATGCAACATGCAAGCCAGACTCAACAATGACCATGCTTAAGGCAAGTACCTAACATGCTTATACTCCCTAAGCACATACATCTCAAACAACACAAAAGGTACATTTCATGATTCATACAAACACTCTAAAGATCACAACGCAGCAGTTCATATACACATTTTATACATAGCACATATACGAGTAAAGCAAGTAACAAGCGAACATGCTCCATGCAGTCAAACAAGTTTGGTAAGTAGAAACTACTTACCTATAGCTCTCCTAAGGCAACCTCAGCAATCCAAGGTAGTACAAGAAAGCACCTAAACACAAGGATAATTTCTATCGAATTAGGACCAAAGCAAAGATACTCTAAACAAGCTTAAAAGGTCTAAACAAGCTTGCTGAACGGCAACCTTTAGACCATGGGCAACCACGCTTAAGGCTCAATGGGCAATGGGTATTCGCCGAATGACCTTATCCAAGACTTTTCAGCCGTTGGACAGCAAGCAAATAATACTAGAATGACATTCTAAGAACTCCTAAAGCTTAGACAATGCAATTAAGGCCTAGACCACTAATGGAACCCTATTTAGCATGCTTCTTAAACTATGGACCGCAAGCAAAACTCATTATTTCCATGCTTTAAGAACCTATAAGGTTTAGGAAACATTTTAAGACAACGAGGCTTTAATGGGCATTGATGAACTATATGAATTCCAACTAAAACGGCAACGACAACCCATTTTCAAACATGTTCTAGGACTTATGAAGGTTGAGCAACACCTACAAGTCTAGATAAACCATGGGTAACGACTAACACATGCTTCTAAGGCTTAAACAACTAATGGGCAAAGGTAATTTCATGCTTTTGAACCACATACAGCAACCACGATCCATCTTAAAGCATATTCTAGGACCTATCACGACTGGGCAACACTTGAGGGCCTAGGTAACCAATGGGTAACGACCTAAACATGATTCTAAGGCTAGGACAACTATTGGGCAACACCTTTTTTAATGCTAAAAGCGAAGGAACAGCAAGAACCCTTACCAAACGGACTCGCTTTCACGAAAGGCGGTTTATTCTAACCTCTAACAACGTGTTAGAACGCTCCTTGGGCAATGGGTATCCAAGCTGAAGTGTTTCGAACCTTATCGAACACTTTTACGGCGCTGCAGATCAGAAAATCAAACCAAACTTAATTTTCCAGCACATATAACAAATGGGTATTGTTGGGTTTAATGTCCTATAAACTCGTAGTTTGTAAATCATTAAACATATTCTATTTCCAATAAAGACGTTATTGAGGTTATTCAGTAAAAGATGTTATTGAATATGTAAATTGCGAATGATTAACCTAAATCCAATAAACTAAGATCCTTGACTATAAAATGAATACTCGAACTATATGTAGGGACATATCGTAGGATCAAGTTCAAGTTTATAGTCAAAATAGTCTATAGTATAAGGATACGGTTGGGTGCCTTATCCTGGTGACACTATGGACGCGGCCCACTTTGTATTAAGTACAAACGATGAGATCCTAAATCGTTCATGTGGTGACATGCGAGTGGGGGCGTCCTATGCAATGAGTTTGCATAAGACTGGACCACGAAATAAGTCACTTTCTCTTTATAACGCCGTTTACTGAAGAAACTGACTATTTCTCATAGATGACCTAGGTAACTCGTTCTTAATCCTGAGCTATCTATGAACTCCTGTTTATGAGAGATTATCCTTTGATCTGCATGGGTGAGAGTGGCCAGCATCGCCGACTCGACAAGCCAACCATTTTGGGGATAAGATCGAACAGATAGCTGGGGACATAGTTTCGCAAGACGGAATTCACTCCTACCCATTTTAGGGATAGCAGAGAGGTTGTTCTCTTAAGTACTAACTCCAGGACTTGAACAAGGGGCCCCACCCTCTCGTTGGATCGAGAGGAACTTAGGTTTGATGGTTGGACCGCAAACCGATTGTTCATTAGAGGATTAGTGGAACTTAAGGAACAAGAAGTACTATAGGGGTGTAACGGTTATTTGACCTAGCTATAGCTACGAACAACCTGTGAACGAACGACTTACTGAACATGGTTAAATCAAGTGGACGGAAATATATCTATAGTGAGGGGAGTGCAACTATCGGGCTATAGTGGAGTGTCCCGATAGTTAACGAATGTTGGCTAGCTTAGATAATGAGATTAGTCGGTTAGCCTTGAATCGTTGGAGCCCATGATCTATAGGTCCATTAGGTCCCTCTACTAGCTCATATCGGATTAAAGCCTAGAACATATTGATAGGAATTTTTGAATCGTTCAAAAACGGGAAATAGGGTTTTTATCGTAAGACGTGTTCGACACAATGATTTAATTATGAATTAAATTAGGAATTGAGAGATGAGGTATTTGAAAGTGTTTTAAATACCATATATATGTATTAGGAATCATATATAATTCATGACATTAGGTGATAAAGATTGATTGGATCAATCATATCAAAATTACTTGGAAATGTCCCAATTAATTGCCTAGAAATCAATTTCAATTTTGAATTGAAATTGAAATGAATTGCAAGCTGAAAATTTACAATTAGGATACAATTCATAATGGATTTAGTGGCATTTCCACTCTTGCATGATGATGCATAGTGGAAAACAACACAACCATGCACTAGATGCATGTGTTGTGAAGTAGACACCTAGAATCCACTTTGAGTTGCATCTTGGCCATGTGGCTAAGTGTCATGAAGCTTGTCTTTGCATGGGAGATGTCTATAAAAGGGGCTTGAATTAGATTCAAGAAGGGCAAGCTTTCATTTAGTGTTATGCTGCAAATTTTCTCCCTCAAATTCTCTCTCATTTCATCTCCTTCCAAAAGCTTGTACCATCAAGCATTCCCTTCTATCTTTCTTCTATAGACTCCCACAAGTCTTTCTAGGCCCAAGAGAATAGTAGGGAAGACTCTAGAGGTTGTCCAAGGAGCATAGGAGAGGCAAACACCACAAGGAGTTCCACATAAGTGAGCTACAAAGGTTGGTGTTCTCTCAACTCTATATTCTGTCTTTTATAGAACATGCATGCTTTAGGAGCAAAATTGAATGTCTTAAGTGCTTCCGATCTTCAATTGCTTCCGCATGTGTTATATGAACACCTTAAATTGGTATCAGAGCATGATTAGAGCACTTAATTCGTTTTAATTTTGCTTTGGTGGGTACCATTTTGAAATTGAATTTTCTGTGTGCTAAAATGGAAGTGTTCTGGTTTGGCAATTTTTTGAGCATTCAAACCTTCATGAAATTGTAATTGCTCGGATATGTAAGAGCGTTAATGTGTGTACTATAGTCTGTAATTTTTATAGAGTCATTAGAGTCCATATAGGCTGTAAAATCGAAGAAAAACCGGAGAAGACGCAGCAGAAAAGTAAAATTCCAGCAGCAGCAGTTTTTTTTTTCTTCTTCTTTTCGGGTCCGGTTCGGTCTGCTGCAGTTTTTTTACACATATTTGAAGGCCGGTTAACTCCATGGAGGGTTGGTTCGGGTCGGTTCGTAAAGCTCGGGATCATCACAAGCAATTTTATTGATTATTATTGTAATAATTAGTTGATTGTTTGTTTTAAATTGCCAAACCATTCCATTTTAGCTTGATTTAATTTCTTTTATGCATTGAGAATGTATGGTTTAATTGGATTAAATGTATGTGCATTATGAGCATGCCATATAGTTTAAAATCCCACCATAGGAAAGCATGTTCATGCATTTTTTAATAAGTGTTATTAATAGTTCAAATGCATGAGGGAAATTTTATGTTTAAATTGATATAAATGTTGTATTGATTTAGGGAGATTCATGCTTGAATGGTTAATTAAAATTGATTAATTGATATAAAAGTTATATTAATCAAAAGATAAAATTAACCTAGCATGAAGCATGAAAATTCCTTAGAATTTTGTTTATAAGAGTTATATTCAAAAGGCAAGTTTGTTATAGTTTAGATTTATAATTGTTATAAATCACATAGAAATTTAAAATCTATAACAAAGAAAAAGGTGCATGCTCACTTAGGGTTAATTTGATCCAACTCTCGGTCGATTTCAATTAGATTCAAATAGGTCGATAAGCTTGTAAAACATAGGTTACAAGAGAACTCACCCGACGAGATGCTGTCTAAGGCTGGAGGTATTTAAGTTGACGGTTTACGGAACACCTCCTACCTGGGCATCGAGTCGGTTCTTGAGTTAAAGTTAACCCAGTTTTATGAGCATGCACGTGTGTGATGTGAGGTTTTAATCGTTATCACCTAGACATCGTAAGATTATATGAACTTAGACTTAGGGTTATTCAATTAGCCGGAATTCACCTAAGTATAAGTATACCCAAAACCGTTTAAAATACTTAGTGGGAGGGGAGAGATATATCAAATCCATTTCCCTTTTACGTTCTCCCTTTTGTTCACAAGGTGAGATTTATGCTTGGCCTCGTGTTGATTATACCTCAACTGCTCCATTCGGAAGGTGTTTGCATAAATCAATAACAAGGTGAATGGAGAAAGTATTTATAGTAAGTGAGTGAAGGAAGTGTGTCAACACATCCTGCGGTCTCCTCCGTTAGGTTGCACCGTGAGATTTCCATGTTGCGCCTGCTTGTATGCCCTGGAGCTACTAACCATTCGGAGGGTTGTAACATGGAGATCGGAACAACGCAAACTCCAGAGATGGATAGGATTACTTAGGACCATTTCCAACATTAGCTTTTCCATTCGGTAGCATTGTTGGGGCCGTTCTCTGTAATCTTAAAACGGCGGGTCACACTTACAAGGGTTACTAAGTGTTAGTAAATTCCTGACCAAACGTAACGATAACTAAACAACTATAGGAATAAGAGTTATTCTGGGATTAGTATTTAGTCAAGAACGTCTTGGTTTGGTGAAGGAGTAATTGACTGCCCCTCGGTAGCGGTTGCTCTAACTCACTAAAGTGTCGTTGCAAAATAATAATCCTGGGTACATTATTACTTTTGCTAAAACTTGATTGGATTTTGTCTAAAAATGGTTAATAAGCAATTTCTAATAGCTTTGTTTAATTTTTCAGCATGTCTAGCTCACTAGTACAATTACTCGCTTCGGATAAGCTTAACGGGGATAACTATGGAACTTGGAAGTCTAATCTAAACACAATACTAGTAATCGAGGATCTTAGATTTGTCCTTACCGAAGAGTGTCCACCTAACCCTGGCTCGTCAACAAACCGAATTGTTCGGGAAGCATATGAGAAATGGACTCGAGCTAATGATAAAGCAAGAGTCTATATTTTAGCAAGCATTTCGGATGTCTTGTCGAAAAAACACGAGAGGATGGTCACCGCAAGGGAGATCATGACTTCGTTGCAAGGTATGTTTGGACAACCGTCCTCACAAATCAGGCACGAAGCTCTCAAGAATGTTTACAATTCCCGAATGAAGGAAGGTGCTTCAGTTAGGGAACATGTTTTGAACATGATGGTTCAGTTTAACATTGCTGAAGTAAACGGTGCTACAATTGACGAGGGTAGTCAAGTAAGTTTCATAATGGAGTCTCTTCCGAAGAGCTTCATTCAGTTCAGGACAAACGCTGTCATGAACAAAATAGACTTTAACCTGACTACTTTGCTAAACGAGCTCCAGACTTACCAAAGTCTCACTAAGAGGGGACATGAAGGGGAGGCAAATGTTGCTACAACCAAAAGGTTCCAAAAGGGATCATCCTCAGGAACCAAGTCTGGACCTTCCACTTCAAAGAATAAGAGTATTCAAATGAAGAAAAAGAAGGATAAAGGGAAAGGAAAAGCTCCAGTGGGAAGCAAGGCAAAAACTAAAGCTGCAGATAAAGGAAAATGTTTCCATTGTAATGTAGACGGACATTGGAAACGCAATTGTCCCAAGTACCTAGCAGAAAAGAAGGCTGAAAAGGAAAAACAAGGTAAATATGATTTGCTCGTTATCGAAACATGTTTAGTTGAGCAAGATAGCTCTGCCTGGATATTAGATTCAGGAGCGACTAACCATGTATGCTCTTCTTTACAGGAAATTAATTCCTGGCATATGCTGGAAGACGGCGAAGTAACTCTCAAAGTTGGAACTGAAGAGGTCGTCACAGCCAGAGCTTCAGGAACTCTTAAGTTGTCTTTTGGAGATAGATTTTTGTTACTAGAAAATGTCTTGTACGTTCTTGATATAAAAAGGAACTTAATTTCTATCTCTTGTTTGATTGAACATGAATACCAAGTATCTTTTGATATTAATAAAGTGTTTGTTAACAAAAGAGGTATGCATATATGTTCTGCAAAACTTGAAAGCAACTTATATGTGTTAAGGCCAATTCAAGTTAAAGCTATTTTTAATACGGAAATGTTTAAAGTAGCAGAAACTCAAAACAAAAGGCGGAAAGTTTCTCCTAATACCTATCTTTGGCACTTGAGATTAGGCCACATAAATCGCAATAGGATTGAAAGATTGGTAAAGAGTGGACTACTAAACCAGTTAGAAGATGACTCGTTACCACCATGTGAGTCCTGCCTCGAGGGAAAAATGACCAAACGACCTTTTTCAGAAAAAGGTTATAGGGCCAAAGAACCTTTAGAACTCGTGCATTCGGATCTCTGTGGTCCTATGAATGTCAAAGCACGAGGAGGGTATGGATACTTCGTCAGCTTCATTGATGATTATTCAAGGTATGGCTACCTTTACCTAATGCATCACAAGTCTGAAGCCCTTGAAAAGTTCAAAGAGTACAAGACCGAGGTTGAGAACCACTTAGGTAAAACGATTAAAACACTACGATCAGATCGAGGTGGAGAATATATGGACCTACAATTCCAAGACTATTTGATAGAACATGGAATTACGTCCCAACTCTCAGCCCCTGCTACACCACAACAAAATGGTGTATCAGAGAGGAGAAACCGAACCTTGTTAGACATGGTTCGATCAATGATGAGCTATGCTCAGTTGCCTGATTCGTTCTGGGGATATGCAGTTGAGACTGCCGTATACATTTTGAACATGGTTCCCTCTAAAAGTGTTTCTGAAACACCTTATGAGCTATGGAAAGGGCGTAAAGGTAGTTTACGTCACTTCAGGATTTGGGGATGCCCGGCACACGTGTTAGTACAAAACCCAAAGAAGTTGGAATGACGTTCAAAACTGTGCTTATTTGTAGGATATCCTAAAGAAACGAAAGGTGGTCTATTTTACGATCCTCAGGATAATAAAGTGATTGTATCGACAAACGCTACGTTCCTTGAGGAAGATCACATAAAAGATCATCGACCTCGCAGTAAGCTAGTATTAGATGAGATTTCAAGAAAAACTACAAAAGAATCTACAAAAGTTGTAGATCAAGCTGGTCCATCAAAAGTTGTTGATCAAACACATCCATCTCAGGTAGTGAGAGAGCCTCGACGTAGTGGGAGGGTTATAATTCAACCTGACCGTTACATGGGTTTAACAGAAACTCAAACCATCATGTCTGATGATGGTGTAGAGGATCCATTGTCCTTTAATCAGGCAATGAATGATGTTGATAAGGACCAGTGGATCAAAGCCATGGATCTCGAAATGGAGTCAATGTACTTCAATTCGGTCTGGGATCTTGTAGAGCAGCCGGATGGGGTAAAACCTATTGGTTGCAAATGGATCTACAAGAGAAAACGAGACCAAGCCGGTAAGGTTCAAACCTTTAAGGCTCGACTTGTGGCAAAGGGTTTTACTCAGCGGGAAGGAGTCGATTTTGAAGAAACTTTTTCCCCTGTTGCCATGCTTAAGTCGATTAGAATACTCTTATCCATTGCCACATATTATGATTATGGAATATGGCAAATGGATGTCAAGACAGCCTTTTTGAACGGCAATCTTGAAGAAACTATCTATATGGCTCAACCAGAGGGATTCATAGTCCAGGGTGATGAGCAAAAGGTTTGCAAACTTAAACGATCCATTTATGGATTGAAACAAGCATCAAGATCCTGGAATATACGTTTTGACACTGCGATCAAAACGTATGGCTTTGAGCAGAATATTGACGAACCTTGTGTTTACAAGAAAATCGTCAAATCCACTGTAGCTTTTCTAGTTCTATACGTAGATGATATCCTACTTATTGGGAATAATGTAGGATTCCTGACTGACGTAAAACAATGGCTAGCGACTCAATTCCAAATGAAAGATTTGGGTGAGGCTCAATTTGTTCTGGGCATTCAAATCATTAGAAATAGAAAGAACAAAACGCTAGCACTGTCTCAAGCATCATATATCGACAAAATGTTGGTACGATATTCGATGCAGAACTCCAAGAAAGGATTATTACCTTTTAGACACGGGGTTCACTTATCAAAGGAACAAAGTCCTAAGACACCTCAAGAAGTTGAGGAAATGAGACGAATTCCCTACGCATCAGCAGTTGGTAGTTTGATGTATGCCATGCTGAGTACCAGACCCGACATATGCTATGCCGTGGGAATTGTCAGCAGATTTCAGTCCAATCCTGGTCATGCGCATTGGACTGCCGTTAAAAACATCCTTAAGTATCTAAAGAGAACTAGGGATTATACGCTCGTGTATGGAGCTAAGGATCTGATCCTTACAGGATACACTGACTCAGATTTTCAGACCGATATAGATTCAAGAAAATCAACATCGGGATCTGTGTTTACTCTAAATGGAGGAGCAATAGTATGGAGGAGTATTAAGCAAGGTTGCATTGCTGACTCTACCATGGAAGCAGAGTACGTAGCCGCCTGTGAAGCAGCAAAAGAGGCAGTATGGCTAAGAAAATTCCTAACAGAGTTGGAAATTGTTCCAAATATGCAACTGCCTGTCACCCTCTATTGTGATAACAGTGGTGCAGTTGCAAACTCTAAGGAACCTCGAAGTCACAAGCGAGGAAAGCATATTGAGCGCAAATACCATCTCATCAGGGAGATCGTGCAACGAGGAGATGTGATCGTCACGCAGATTGCTTCGGAGCACAACATGGCTGACCCGTTTACAAAACCCCTCACGGCTAAAGTTTTTGAGGGTCACCTAGTTAATCTAGGATTACGAGCTTTATTAGACTAGGGCAAGTGGGAGAAATGTAAGGGTATGGTTGATGCCCTAGTTTATTGTCTTTATACTTCTCTCACACCTAACTTTATGTACCCCACTAGAGTTTCTAGTCCAAGTGGGAGTTTGTTGGGTTTAATGTCCTATAAACTCGTAGTTTGTAAATCATTAAACATATTCTATTTCCAATAAAGACGTTATTGAGGTTATTCAGTAAAAGATGTTATTGAATATGTAAATTGCGAATGATTAACCTAAATCCAATAAACTAAGATCCTTGACTATAAAATGAATACTCGAACTATATGTAGGGACATATCGTAGGATCAAGTTCAAGTTTATAGTCAAAATAGTCTATAGTATAAGGATACGGTTGGGTGCCTTATCCTGGTGACACTATGGACGCGGCCCACTTTGTATTAAGTACAAACGATGAGATCCTAAATCGTTCATGTGGTGACATGCGAGTGGGGGCGTCCTATGCAATGAGTTTGCATAAGACTGGACCACGAAATAAGTCACTTTCTCTTTATAACGCCGTTTACTGAAGAAACTGACTATTTCTCATAGATGACCTAGGTAACTCGTTCTTAATCCTGAGCTATCTATGAACTCCTGTTTATGAGAGATTATCCTTTGATCTGCATGGGTGAGAGTGGCCAACATCGCCGACTCGACAAGCCAACCATTTTGGGGATAAGATCGAACAGATAGCTGGGGACATAGTTTCGCAAGACGGAAATCACTCCTACCCATTTTAGGGATAGCAGAGAGGTTGTTCTCTTAAGTACTAACTCCAGGACTTGAACAAGGGGCCCCACCCTCTCGTTGGATCGAGAGGAACTTAGGTTTGATGGTTGGACCGCAAACCGATTGTTCATTAGAGGATTAGTGGAACTTAAGGAACAAGAAGTACTATAGGGGTGTAACGGTTATTTGACCTAGCTATAGCTACGAACAACCTGTGAAGGAACGACTTACTGAACATGGTTAAATCAAGTGGACGGAAATATATCTATAGTGAGGGGAGTGCAACTATCGGGCTATAGTGGAGTGTCCCGATAGTTAACGAATGTTGGCTAGCTTAGATAATGAGATTAGTCGGTTAGCCTTGAATCGTTGGAGCCCATGATCTATAGGTCCATTAGGTCCCTCTACTAGCTCATATCGGATTAAAGCCTAGAACATATTGATAGGAATTTTTGAATCGTTCAAAAACGGGAAATAGGGTTTTTATCGTAAGACGTGTTCGACACAATGATTTAATTATGAATTAAATTAGGAATTGAGAGATGAGGTATTTGAAAGTGTTTTAAATACCATATATATGTATTAGGAATCATATATAATTCATGACATTAGGTGATAAAGATTGATTGGATCAATCATATCAAAATTACTTGGAAATGTCCCAATTAATTGCCTAGAAATCAATTTCAATTTTGAATTGAAATTGAAATGAATTGCAAGCTGAAAATTTACAATTAGGATACAATTCATAATGGATTTAGTGGCATTTCCACTCTTGCATGATGATGCATAGTGGAAAACAACACAACCATGCACTAGATGCATGTGTTGTGAAGTAGACACCTAGAATCCACTTTGAGTTGCATCTTGGCCATGTGGCTAAGTGTCATGAAGCTTGTCTTTGCATGGGAGATGTCTATAAAAGGGGCTTGAATTAGATTCAAGAAGGGCAAGCTTTCATTTAGTGTTATGCTGCAAATTTTCTCCCTCAAATTCTCTCTCATTTCATCTCCTTCCAAAAGCTTGTACCATCAAGCATTCCCTTCTATCTTTCTTCTATAGACTCCCACAAGTCTTTCTAGGCCCAAGAGAATAGTAGGGAAGACTCTAGAGGTTGTCCAAGGAGCATAGGAGAGGCAAACACCACAAGGAGTTCCACATAAGTGAGCTACAAAGGTTGGTGTTCTCTCAACTCTATATTCTGTCTTTTATAGAACATGCATGCTTTAGGAGCAAAATTGAATGTCTTAAGTGCTTCTGATCTTCAATTGCTTCCGCATGTGTTATATGAACACCTTCAGGTATTTACATTAAGGAACCCATCAACCATGGGTAAGGCGTAAGCTTACCGAATAGAGGGATCCGGGGCCAAAATACTTGCTGGACAGAACGGAAACACACGGAAAAATGGAACCCAAGCTGCAGAACGCGCACGAACTGAACGGAAAAAGCGAAGGGAGGTTAGATCGAGTTCTAAACAACTAAAACGAAGGGAGATAGGCTTACCCACGAATTCTATGGCTGAAACGCGAAGAAGACGGGGCTTCGGGTTGCTGTCCGCGCAAGATCCAACCAACAAGGACTAAAGAGAGTTAGATCGGGCCTTATCGAATACAAATGAGTGAGTATGAGACTTACCCACGAGTTCTTCTTGGCCGAAAATGCAAGGGAACGAGAGAAGGAAGAGATGCAGCAGCTTCAATCTGGGTAGCGGCGGCAGTACGACTCACGAACAGCGGCGCTCGGCTGCAAGGAGAAGCGGCGGCGACTGGACTTCCACGCGCGAAGAGGAAGGGAGGGACGGCGGCCTGCGCGACGACCACGTGAGGAGAAACGGCGCAGAGAGAGACCCACGGCCAGGCGTGTCGACGGCGGCGGCTGCAGAACCTGGGCGGCGGCGCGAAGACAACGGCGGCGGCGCGAACTGAGCGGCGGCGGCCACTGCAGAGGACGGCGGCGCGAAAACGGCTGAGGGGGGGGGGGTTCACGCACGAAGAGGGAGAGTTAGGGCTTTTTTCTTCTTTTCCTTTTCTTTAAAATTTCTTTTCCAAATAACCTTAAGCCAAAAATAGTCAATCCAAGATTAGCTTCCAACTAGCCCCAAGTAGCGTGAATATCTCAACGCTTTAACTCTCAAGTAACCAACACTGGCTAACCTTTAATCGAGTTTTTGGGAAGGGAAACTAAATTAATATAACGGACTAATTCCCCACACCTTAGTATATAATTAAATCCCTATGTTCAAGCCAAAATAGAGTTTATATTTCTCTTTCAACTCCAAACTCGGAATTAAAATACACCCAAAGAGCACGGGGCGTTACAATACTTTTGTGAGTCAACCTAATAATGAGAAATTTATTTAATGCTAGACAATTGAGCATGCTCGAATTTCTTTAAATCAATAATAAACTTTAATTTTATTTTTGTTTAAAAATGCATGTTATTTTCATTAGCCAATTATACACACAAATAAAATGAAAAATAAAGAAAGAAGAAAGATTTTTTTTTTTTTAAAACAAGATAAAAAAGAAACAATTAGGGAGCAAAGTAGAGAGGAAGACAAGTAAAGAGTAATTTCATTCTCTTATTTAGTTGTGTATGTGTATCCCTTCAAAAATGATCAAATAACCCCTATTTATAGGATTTACAAGATCTACACAATTCGATGAAAGGGTTAATCCTCTTTAAATCTCAATTTGAAAGGGAAACTTAGCTCAGAGCTGAGAAGGTAATGAGAGAAAGATTTCAAAAAGAAAATAATTTTGTACCAATATATTATATATACCACTTACAAACAGGTATGAAATTCGTTTTTTCATAAGTCGTTTATATATACCACTTACAAACAGGTATATGAAATTCGTTTATATCCAAAAGAAAAAAAAAGATACAAATATTGGTTGGAACAACTTATATATTATCGAATGAAAAATATAATATTGCTAAGAATATTAGGTTAATGGAATTAATGAGAAATGGAAGCCGATTTCATATTTTTGGTTGAAAATTCGGTTGGAAATGGTAGCAGAAGACAAAAATGAGTTGAAATTTTGAAATCTCAAAATACACCAAATTTTGGTTGAAAAATGGTTGCAGACGACAAAATAATGAAATTTGAAAAGAAATTCCATGTTGGGACTGGAAGAATTTTACAAAATCAAAGTTTTTAGAAGAAAAAACATGAAAATCAAATTATCTCCTCAGCCAAATCGAGAAGCAGGTGCCAAAAGCAAAAAAAGGAATTTAAGAATTCCGAAGCTGGATGTGGGAATAAAATTGAAAATAAATATAATGATTTGTTACATAAAAGGAATAAATTGAGATTGATATTTATAAGAATATCTATAATTAAATTAAAAAAACATTTTCGATCTTGGAAAATTTGTTGAAAATTGGGTTGAAAATGGTAGCAGACGACAAAATTGGGTTGAAATTTTGAAATCTCAAATTACAAGATATTTTGGTTGAAAAATGGAAGCAGGTGGCAAAATAATGAAAATTGAAAAGAAATTTCATATTGGGGCTGAACGAATTTTACATAATCGAATTTTTTAGAAGAAAAATAATGAAAAACAAATTTTCTCCTCAGCCAAACAAAGAAGCAAACGGTAAAAAAAAAAAAAAAAAAGAAAATTAATTAAAACGAATTTTTTTCTTTTCTGTCTTTTTTTTTTTTTTTTTTTTTTATTTTGAATATCAGAGGGTCAAAACGATAAATGAGCTACATTTAATTAAAACGGGCTGGACTGGAATGAAATTTTCAAGGATTATGGACAAAAGTGAAATATATGGGCTACTTTTAGCCCATTCTTGTAGATACCCAAAATCTTTTAATGTCAGTGACTTTGATGCCGGTCACTGATTGACATCGTTTACTTTTAATGTCAATTTTTAACTGACATTAAAAGTTAAATTTCTGTGATCTAATTAGAATATTCATAATAAATTTTTTTATTTTTTCTTTGAAAATTAAAGGTAAACATGAAATATCCCAAAATTGAGGAACAATAATAGAAATTTAAAAAGAAAATAATAACTAAAGTCCATTTAATGGAAAAAAAAAAAGAAAGAAAGAAATGGATTAAAATAAAAAGGAAAAATAAAGGAGAGAGAAGAGAAAGGAGAGAGACAAAAAGAAAAACGAAAAAAGAAAAACAAAGAAAAAAACCTAAAAGGATAAGGAAGTATTAAATATATATATATATGATGGAAGAGACAGAAAGGAGAGGAGCATAGAAAGGGGAGCGACATTGAAAATGGAAAAGAAACTATTAACGTTTTTTTTTATAAATTTTATTTATTTATTTTTTTTTAGTTTTTCAAATTTGGTCGGAGAAATTTTGTCCAATCACAAATTGTCACGTCATTACATGAAATTAATGAAGAAAATTATAATTAATTAAATTTGGGACCGATTATATGTTGACATGTGTCCCAAATTTAATTTGAAGACAAAGTTGGCCAATTATAAATTTATAGAGCCAAATTTCTATTTGATCAATTAATAAAAAATAAATTATTTTGATCAAATTAATTAATTTGACCAATTAATTGAAAAAAATAATTAAATGGATCAAATTTGGGTCTTTTAAATATTTGGGTCATATGGTTTTGGGTCAAATATAAATCAAACCCAATACTAAAGAGTTAGTCCAAGACCAATAAAGCCCAAACCCAAGTTGTTAGGCCTAAAAGTCATCAGGGCCCATCCAACGAGAACTCTATAAATAGAAAGATTCTCCATTCCAAGGGTTGAGAATTTTGGAGCTCTCAACCAGAGTTAGAGAATTCAGAAAAATTCCCCCAAAACGAAAGACTGAAGACTCTCTGAAATCCATAAGTTTCCAAGTGCGGAACACTTCTTGAAGACTAAAGACTCCTTCAAGACTGGAAGACTTTAAGCTCCAAGAATCCATTGAAGCTTCAGACTCGAGGTCAAGCATTTCAACCCTCGAGTGAAACACATTCACACACAAGAGTGAGAATCAGAGGATTAACATTAGAGATTGTACACCCACACGCATACAAACATTAATACAAACATACGTTTATTCCACGTGTGATCTCCATCTATAAAGTTACGTGTGAACAGTAACTTCTTAGAAACGTACGCGATTTGTAACTTAGAAACAAGATGATTTAAAACAAGTTTGTTTCTTATAAAATGAGAAATAGAAACAAAAAAAAAATAATAATAAAAAATAGAAAGCAAAATTATTATCAAACAAGCTCGATGATCTTTTTTTTTTTTTTTTTTTTTTTTTTTTTTCTGAGTACATCAGCATTTGGGGTGAGGTGATTCAAACCTCTAACCTCTTGATCGATGACACATCCCAATTACCACTGAGCTATGCTCGTTTTGGCAACAAACTCTAAGATTATTATATAAAGGATTGACTAATATTTCATAGAGTATTTATTGAATTTTTTTTTTTTGAAAGTAAGTATTTATTGAATTCAATGTAGAATAATATTTTATTTCAATATTTATTGGATTCAATGTAGAATGATGCTTCATGTGAAATAGAAACTTCATCATATTGTACGATATTATTGATAGAGTAATTAATTTAAGATTTAATGTGTAGTGTCATTGATTAAGTAAGAAGAACGTACTTCTTATAAGTTGTTGTGGATAGAGTTGGAATTTGAGATGAACTTCACTTCCTCATTATATTACGCACTCCGATCCTTTAATTGCATGCATGAAAAAACGTGAGAAACACAAATGTTAGAAAGAGACTATTAGGATGTAATATTGGATAGTTTACCTTCTGTTATATTGGTTAGTTTGTTATTAAACTGATTCTTGTATCTCTATGGCTATTTATATGCCTTATTTCTCAAATAATAAATCAAGGCAGATTTTATTTACTCTCCTTCCAGACTTATGACGTAATATGGTATCAGACTGTCTAGGACCATTTAAGTGGGAACTCATGTTTTAAATGACTGGACGGAGTAGAGTTTGTGGTGTTTTTCTTTTCTTTTTTGAATTCAAACTAACATTATTTGAGGGCGACAAATATTCGAATCTACAATCTCTTGATCGAGGATATACATAATAGGAGTGCAAGCGAAAACCGAAAAATGGACGAACCGAATTGAACCGATCCATTGGTTTGGTTCAGTTTTCTAGCAAAATACTGGACATCTTTGTTTGATTTTAGAGAAAACCGAATTTTTTCGGTTTGGTTCGGTTCTTAATTGAAAAAACCAATAAAAAACTGAACCGATCCATTGTAATTTTGTATGTTTATCTTTATTATGTATATTATTTATTTAAGATCAAACATTTTAAGGTCGTTATTCACTAATTAGTTTGAGAAAATTAAGTAATTGTATTAAAGAAATTAATTAATTGAAGTTTCAATTGAAAAGATGGTCTACAATCGACCATTGAGCCAAAAATTAAAAGAAAAATAGATCAATGAGTTGGAAATTAGAAGAGAAAACGAATCATTTATCAAAAAAATAAAGAGTTAACTACATAGATAATCGAAATTTAAAAAATGCCTAGTTTTGAAAAAATTATCAGCTTTGTCCAAAGCCAAACCAATGTAGAAATTAATTTAAGTTAATACCTATTATATTATATTTAAATTCAAAAAAGAAAGAGGTTTAGTTATAATATAATTGTTGGTATTCAAATTTGTTTCCTCAAATTTGCGACTCCTCGATACTCTCCAGATTTCCTTTCAAACCATTATCTCATATTTATTTTCAATTCAAACCATCAAAAAACACTTCTCCTCTCTCTTCCTCAATGTAGTGAAACACAGACCATCTACACACTGCCGCTTACGGAAATACAATCTTGGTACCGACCACAAAATAGGGGCCAACATCTGAGTTGACGGCGTCTGACGTCGACGACCACACAAACACAGTCATTGGACAAGGACTTTACAATTTCAGCACATCAAATCGTCACCACTTCACGCTATCACCAACACCGCTTCATCTTTATCACTCGTTCCCGCTGCACGTCGGTTAATAAGCGTCAACGCTTTGAAAATACAGTCCGAAGCTTCACGACACACGCCAGTTCACGTCATCCATCGGTTCATGCTTCTCGATTCTTGAGTGGTGAACCCCACTGCCATTATTTCACGTCGTTCGTTGCTTCATCTGAGGTCACATTGTCTAGATTTAACTCCTCCATCAGTTGGAGTTCGTTAACCAAAGGAAAACTTTGGTTTGTTTTTGGGTTTATAAAAATTATACAAGTTTTTTTTTTCTTTTTACGTTGCTTACTGTGTTATTCTTTACTTAGTTAAAAGGGTTCATAAAAATTATATAAGGTTTTTTTTTTTTTTTTTTTTTTTTTTTTTTTTTTCTTCTTCTTGTTGGTTACTCTGTTATTGTTTACTTAGTTAGAGGGGTTTATTAAAATCATACCTAAATTATATTTCAATAAAATTTCCACAAAAAAGGTATATTTGGGTTAGTAAGTATTTTTTGGATTAGCAACATATGGGGCATTATATATTATATAAACCAGTCTTTTTTTTTTTTACACATTGGTTCTATTATTATTTGCAAATTTATTAGAGTTCTAAAAAAATCATTATGAAATTTTATGATACAATATACTGCCAGTATATATTTATCATTATGAAGTTTTATGATAATACTCCCTAGTATATATTTGTCATTATAAAATTTTTCATATGAACTATATAAAAAAAGACAAATATATTCTATAATTGTTTATATATTATAATGTATGGTATATATTTATCATATGAAGAAATTCTACAAGCAATTGAGGGTATTAGCTGTAACTAGGGTTAATGTGAACAAAAAAATATATAAAATTACAAACATTTCATGTCTTTACATATTAAAAACAAAATAAATATATATTTATAGATAAAATATATGGCATGATCTGTATTTGCAATTCTGAAAATTCACTTATGAAGAAATGTATAAACCATGTTGTATAAATATTATATAAAGAGGTTTACATAATATACTTCTAAGTATATATTTATGATACAATATACAACCTGGTATATATTTAGCATTCTGATGTTTTACTTAAAAACTGAATAAACAATGACGAATATATACTATATAATGGGTTCAATATATTGATTATATATTATAATGTATGGTATATATTTATCATTTGAAGAAATATTACATTCTACCATCAATTGAGTGATTAGATGTAAATACGGGTTAATGTGAATAAATAGAAAAAATTAGAAACGTCTTATGTCATTAGATATCAACAACGAAATAAATATTAAAACAAATGCACATCATATACTTGAGTGATCTTATGCGAAAAAGAAAAGAAAGAAGAAATACATTGTTTTTGACAATATAAAACAAAAAAGGAAAGAAAAATTGTAAACATATTGATTAAAAATAAAATATTTTTATACAAGTTGCTTGCTTATGATTTGACACCAGATTCATTAAGGAAAAAAATACGTAATCTTGCTTGACCAAATAAAACAAAGAAAAAAAAAAGAGGCCTTCTCAAAAAAAAAAAAAAAAAAAGGCATACTCATATTGCACCCAACATGATGAAATTTAGATTGATTTTTTATGGCAAGCAACGAAAATGGAGGCAGAAGAGGGTCTTCAATTTATGACGGCAGTTGGTTGATATGTTTTTAAAAATGTATGTAGAATTAGGGTTGAGTATTGGCAAATTAATTCTTGCTTTCTTGGAAGTTTTTATTATGAAAAGAATCAATACAAACCAAATTTTTAACGGTAGAATAGGGAAGATTTAGTTGAAAAATCTGGAGCCAAGACATAGCCAATTTTTTTTTCATAATTGGACATTTGTAAAAGGGTTAACGGCAAGAATGGTCGAAAAAAAAAAACCCGTTTTGAAAAATAGCAACTGTCTTTATTCTTTAGATAAATGGCCAAATCAATTTTTTGAATTTTAAAATGTGAATTAACAACTTACGAAAATACTCTTGATGCAAAAATATATCCGAATCTTTTGGATTATAGGGTAGTTAGATAAAATCTGAGATTCAAATCAAATAAACTAAATTCTAAAATTCAAATCAAAACCCTTAAATATGGTAGTTAGATAAAATCTGAGATTCAAATCAAATAAACTAAATTCTAAAATTCAAATCAAAACCCTTAAATCAAGTATCCATTAAGCAACCAAAAAATTGAAAATACACCATAATTAAAATTTTTTATCTAATGGATTAATAATTTAATATCAATACATAATAATAAATAAAAAATCAAGAAAGACACTTCTAATTCGTATAACAACTTCTATATGTTGTTTGTTCAACTTGTATATGAAGCATGATAATGTAGTTGAAAAGCATGATACTTGTTCTGTATATGTATGTTGTTTGATGGCTCTTCAGGCGTGAGCCACTTACTCAGTACTGTGACTTTTGTACTGACCCACCACCAGGTTTTACAGGTGGTGAGATCATACTCAGACTTGGTGATGAAGAGGAGGCTTGAAGGAAAGACCATTAGTTAGTTCGTTTGGTTGGGTTTTGTCATACCGAAAACTAAAGTAGTTGTCGATTATTTTGTGGGCTCTTGCAATAAACTTAAGAGTTTAATTTCTTTTATCTAGGATGTGTTAGTTTTATTAATTGTACTTGTTACGAGATCTGACTCGTAATATATCTGCTTGAGAGTTGGAGTTAGTTCTTATGTTACTGAGTATGTTTGGGATGTATGTTGTCAAGTGAAGTTGAAGTTGTTATATGAATAAGAAGTGTCTTTCTTGTTTTCAGGTGGTTAAAAATTTTTGGTTAGTTGAAGTTACGTCGTTATATTGTCAAAATTTTTGGGGCATCAAGTTGGCGTTAGTGTAATAGTTTAGTAATGTTCCCTAGTTTAGATCGAATTTTGGGGGCGTTACATTCGTAGTCATGAACATACACTATAAGAATTTTAGGTTATGGTGATATCACATGTAACACCCTAGGTTTTCTTAATTAAGCCTAAAGAGATTACTAATCAATCTAGTCTAAAACTAACCAGATGCATCGAAAATTTCGACAGCATAATGACATAAAAATGAAAATCCCAAAATTGTTCTCAGGCCGTTAAACATAAAAGCAACACTTCTATATTGTTTCAGCCAATTCCACCATACTTCAATTCACAGAACTCCCACAATTGAACCGCTATACGAGCCAGGTCTCGTAACAACAACTATCTAAAGACTTATAGGATAAAACACACAACAACAAGGTATCTTAACAAACTCAAGGCTTTATTTATCCATAAAGAAAAAAAATTGGAATCATCCTACAAATTGAATCCTACCATTCAATAAGAGAAATAACTTTTATAGCTAGGTGATTATCATAGGACTAAAAACGAAACCATCCATCTACGCACTCAACATTAAGCAAATGTATCCTACTTAGAATGAAAATAAAGGAAACTCAACACGAGGTAGTTAAAGTCCTTCCTCATATGCCTCCTCAGTATCACCGTGGTCATGGAAATCCTCATAACTTGCATCAGCTAAAATGATAGGGGAGAGAGAGGGAGAAGGTATCAGTAAAAGCCACGTATTGGTAAGTAGCTCACACTTGGTGAGCCAACAAGCACAATGAAGGAATTGAATCCTTCAGCGGAAGCGAAATAAATCGTGCGTGAATGGATTCGATCATTAGATAACCGATACATTGGGCAATACAGAAAACCATTTTCTATAATTACAGATTAAACATGTAAAACGAATCTAAACTATTTAGATTAAGTAAAACTTACAGGAATCGATGGCAACAACACTATGCTCCGAAATCTCTACCAATGGACACCACCAATAGTGAGCTCCCACTAATCTTTGAGTCCTTGAGATTTGGATTGTGGGATTCAACCTTGCCTTGAAAGGGAATGAGAAATCAACCAACAGTGGCTGTCTTCTCAGAGAGAATTCATAAGAGAGAGAGATCTTGTGAGAGAGAGCATTCTAGTCTGTGAACCACGTTAGAATCAGAGTGAGAGAGTCCAACCCCCTCAGGAAACCCGTATGTATTGGATGGGAAGTTACAATTAACTTCCCTAACCAATCCTGGCCATACGATCTAAATCAATTAGATCTGGACCGTTAATTATTATCATATAATAATTAACTATCCATTTAACTATATGTTATGGAACAAATTAATTTAATTACAACAACTTATAATTAAATTAATTTTAACATATAGTTTTAATTCAATCAAATGATATTTAATTGAATTAATTAGGCCAATAAATTAATTCTAAATTAATTGTTTCCTCACATTAATTAAATATCATATACTTAATTAATTTTACAATTGAATCATATTCAAATGTAAATCTCTCATTTACCCTATAGTTTTAATGTGCATCAAATATACATTAGTTATAAACCATAGAATTAATTTGATTAAATCATATTTAACCAAATTAAATTAATTCTCTAATTAATTTATGAATTAATCAAATATCACATATTTAAATAAATTCATAATTCTCTCCTAAATTAATTTTGAATCATATCCAAAATTAATTTTATTATAAAGTTTAATTCTCTAATTAAACTTATATTATAATGTATCTTCATACATTATTTTAATTGTATCAAATACAATATAATTCCCTTAATGAATTTGAACACATTTCAAATTCTATTCAAGACTATTTAACCTCAGAACCCTTTACGAGCTAGCAGGTGGACCTAATGGACCTACAGATCAGAAGCTCCAACGACACGAGACTAATTGGCTAAACTCATTAACCAAGTTAGTCAACATTCGTTAACTGTGGGCCACTCCACTAAAGACCCACAGTCGCACTCTTCTCACTGTAGAATATTTCTATGTCCACGGATATCAACCAATAACGGTAAGTCAATCCTTCACGAGTGTTCGTAACTCCAGCTAGGTCAAATTACCGTTTTACCCCTGGGTTACCTCTAGATCCTTAAGTACCACTGATTCCTCTAATGAACAATCTGTTTATGATCCAATCAATAAACAACAGTTCCTCTTGGGCCAGGAGAGGATGGGCGCCCTTGTTCAAGACCCGGAATCATCCCTTAAGGGAACACACATCTGCTTACCTCAATAGGGGAAGGAGTGAATTCCATCTTGTAATGTTATGTTCCCAGCCCCCACTCGGTCTTGCCCCTGAATTGGCCACTCTCACCCATACAAATCTAAGGACAATCCCTCCTGAAATGGGTTCATAACATACTCAGGATTTAGATTGAGTTACCTAGGTCATCCTATTGAAATAGAAACCTAAACTAGTTAACGGTGTTACATCTAGTGGTTACTATTTTGCGGTCCGATCTTATGCAAACTCATTGCACAGGATACCCCCACTCGCATGTCTCCTACATGGATGCTTTGGATCATTGCATCTATATCGAATACAAAGTGGGTCGTATCTCATAGTGTCACTAGGATAAGGTACCCAGCCTTATCCTTATACTATAGACCATTTAGGTTGTTACTTGAACACTGATCCCCGTATGTCCCCACATACTAGTCCAAGTTTCATCTAAACAACCTAGGATCTTAGTTTATTAGATTTGGGTCATATTGTGCAATTTTAGTAACAATAACTCTTTATTGTACAAACCTCAATAACAATGTATTGAGACAAGTGAACAATTTGTCACCATTCACAATCTACGAGTTTTAGGGCATAAAACCCAACACATAAAACAATTCACTCAACATGTTTTTCACACTCATCCAATATGCTTTCAAAGTTATAAAGCAAACAACATACTTGGCATACGATACATGCATCTCACATTATGCAACACACTCTCGAACCAACACATGATTTTCACGTCATGCTACGCACCTAACACATAAATTACGCGCCATGCAACGCTCACTTATCACATGAATTACGTGTCATATAACGCACCTAACACATGAATTACACGCCACATGCAATGCGCACTTAGTACATGCCTTACGTGCCATGCAACGCACTAACTCACTAAACACATGTCACAACTCTACCATGCAACATAGCTAGTCAACAAAACATCATGTTCTAATACAAACACTTCAACATGCTTACAACATAGAAATTCATGCTTTAAACAACAATCAAGAGATAAAAGCGAGTAAACTGAAGGGATAAAAGCCCCATGTAGCTGAAAGTATTACCGAACCTACTCAGAGTCTTAGATTCTAATTGAAATACCAATACAATTTGCAAAATATTACAGCAATAAATCTATATTTAATGGGATGTACATAGGCTATAAACATGCTAAAAGATAAACTAGATTGATCCTAGTGATCAAGGATTTCATAGAAAACTTACTTTTGTAGAAAGCCTTGATCAATTTGTCTTTACTTGCCAATAAGATTGAAAACGCCGCAACCCTCTTGTGCGAACACCACCAATCGGCTACACTGATATATCTCTAAGACTTCTTGAAGCAGGAGACTTGTGGGAGTCTTTTGGGAGAGATCTCTGAGAGAAGGAGAGACAATGGGATGCCTTTCACCCCACTCTAGGGGTCCTATATATAGTAAAGGCCAAGACTTTTTTCCTAATAGGAAAAGGAAAACCTTTTCCTAATAGGAAAAGGTCTCTAATTTTAATAAATAATTAATTAATTACCCAATTAAATATCATATATTTAATCTTAGGGATTTTATTAAAATTAAAATTAATATGAATCCAATTCATATTAAAATTTATTTGAACTCTTTCAAATATTTTCTCTCAAGAATTAATTTTTGAAATTAATTAAAAAATTATATTATAAAGTTTCATAAACTTTATATCATAATGCATCAATATACATCATATGATTCCCCAAATAAATTGAACACTTTCAATTTACAATTTATATTTATTTGCTTCAAGTCTTTTTACGAGCTACTAGTGGGACCTAATGGACCTACAGATCAGAAGCTCCAACGATACGAGACTAATCGACTTAAACTCATTAACCAAGTTAGTCTCCATTCGTTAATTGTGGGTCACTCCACTAAAGACCCTCAGCTGCACTCTTCTCACTGCAGAATATTTCTGTGTCCACGGATATCGACCAATACTACAAGTCAGTCCTTCACGTGTGTTTGTATCCCAGTTGGGTCAAATTACCGTTTTACCCCTGGTTTACATCTTTGTCCTTAAGTTCCCAGTGCTCCTCTAATGAACAACCTGTTTGAGGTCCAACCAACAAACAGAAGTCCCTCTCGTGCCATAGAGAGGGTTGGGCCCATTGTTCAAGTCCCAGAGACACCACTTAAGGGAACACACCTCTACTTACCCTAGAGTCGGGAAGGAGTGAATTCCATCTTGTGCGATTATGTTCCCAGCTCCCCACTCGGTATTGTCCCCAAAATGGTAGGCTTATTAAGTTGGCGTACTAGCCACTCTCACCCATACAAATCAAAGGACAACCCCTCGTGAACAGGAGTCCATAATCCACTCAAGATTGAGATCGAGTTGTCTAGGTCATCCTAGTGAAATAGAAACCAAGTCAACTAACGGTGTTACAGTTAGTGGTTAACTATTTCGCGGTCCGGTCTTATGCAAACTCATTGCATAGGATACCCCCACTCGCATGTCAACTACATGAACGCGTTGGATCATTGCGTTTGTATCATAATACAAAGCGGGTCGTATCCATAGTGTCACCAGGATAAGGTACCCAACCTTATCCCTATACTATAGATCCTTTAGGCTGAATCTTGAACATTGATCCCCGTATGTCCCTACATGCTAGTTCAAGCCTCATACTATCAGCCTAGGATGTTTAGTTTATTGGATTAGGGTTAATAAGACAAGATCTACTAAATACAAACAAAATAAACTATTTTATTAATGTTCGGTAAAATGTTACATTTACTATCTACGAGTTTTAGGGCATAAAACCCAACATAAACAGACAATCATACTTCATGCAATCAAACAAACCCATCAAGTAGAAACTACTTACATAAACCGGTTACTAAAACAATTCAGTAAAGCCTTTCTTGCTATCAACCTACAAAGCAAGTCTAACACCTGGAACAAGATCACCTAAACCAACAACAACCAAGCATTAGAAACAAACTTAAGGGGTTTTGAGCATAATTACAAGAGTCTAAGGAGTAGTATTACCTACCGAATTCCACACAACAAAGGCAATTTCCTTGCTGGAATTTATTCAAATACGCTCCAATCGAATCCACAACTACAACAAAAACTACTGAGCATTATGGGCGAGTCTTAACCAAAACAAGTAAGCTTAAAACATGGTGTTTGAGGACTAAACTTGTGACGCCCGTGCATTCCAATGTTAATGATTTCATGAATATAGTGAATGGAGTGTAAATTTATTTGGCTTGTACTCATGAGATTATTGAATTGCAATAAGGCACTTGGGACTTTGTTTTTGAAGTTTAATTATGGCGTTATATTGATTTCTCCCCAAAAGGCTTGTTAAATTTAAGTTGGCAGATTAAGGTCTTTTGGGAAACGCTGAACTTCCACGTTCTGAGTAAATTTGGTTAGCGGTTGGCTAACTTTGGTAATGCTATTATTAGAAGTTTTTGGGTTTAAGAAAATTGGTTAAGGGAAAGGGAATTAAGCTTAATTAGAAAGCAAAAAAAAAAAAAAAAACCCTAAGAGAACCCTTTTTCTCTCCATCTCTCTTTCTCTTCACGCATATCACCCCCCCCTTGCGTTTTTCAGCTCCAGCCACCGCCTCCCTTGCCGAGCAGCCGCCGTTCGCTCAGCCGCGCCGCACACCCAAGCGTCGTTCGCTCAGTCGCGCCGCACACCTAGCCGCCGCTTCCGTCCTTCTTTCTCTCTTTGCGCGTACTTCTCCCTCTCTCAGCAGTCTCCTCATCTCTGCGGCATCCCTCTCTCGTGTGAGACGCGAGCCCAGCCGCCGTTTGTCAGCCAGCTGACGCGCCGCCGCCGCTGAGACCTCCCTCTCCCCAGCTCTCTTCTGTGCGTTTCCTCCTAGCTCGGGCGGTGTTGATCCGCGATTCAGCCGTGAGGAGACCTGCGAGCTCGATTTCGTCTCTCTTGAGCGATTTCGGTAAGTTGGCCTAAGACCCACTCAATCTCTTCGAGTTTAGCTTGTGCCCATGCTTGTTTGAGTTCGAATGCGGGTTACCCATTCCTTTTCGGCTTCTAAATTGCAGGATTAAGCCCCACTCATTTGCTGTCCAGCAACCATTTCGGCCTAACGTGAGCTTTGGAAGGTTCCTCACAAGCCGATCAACCTTAAACTGGATTGCCCATGGTTTGACAGCTTTAGATTGCTGTTTTAGGTGCTGATCGGTAACTCTTAGCGCCCTTAAACCTTTGGAATTCGTTTATCTAGTTTTGGCTCGGTGTGTGACCCTTCTGGTGCCCTTTGTGTTGTAGTCTTGTATCATCTCGAGCTCGAAACAACACTAATACAAGTTGTCTTGGTGCTGTTCGGAAAATTCCAGCAAGCGTGTGGGTGTTTTTGGCGTAGGTAAGTAAGTTTAAATATTCTCTAGGCCATTTGAGTACCCTTCTCTATGCTGAAAATCAACCCTTTAATTGTAGATAAGCTGTCTTGTAACTAAAATCATTTTAGAGCATTCTCGAGCTCATTAGGCCGCCTACCAAGGACCTAAGGTTGATCTTGAGTAAGTTCTCCCCTTAGGCACTTGTTCAGTTGCTTCAGGTTTATGAGCTAGTGTTAACCTCTAAATATTTCCTTAATCGCTTAGGAGCTTATCTGGATCAATTTGAGTTGGCTGAGGGTGTTTTAGGAGCCTCCAAGTTCTCTAGAGCATTTATAAGTATTGTAAGTAGTTTCTACTTACTGAGTTTGTTTGACTGCGTGAAGCCTATTTGTTTGTTACTTGCTTTTCCTATATACTTATGCAATATATGAACTGTTGAGATGTACTGCTTATGTTGTTTGAGATAAGTATGTACTGATTTGTTGCTGGTTATGAGCATGTATCGTACTCGTTGTGTTGTGATCGTTGTAGTGCTTGTGAGAAGCATGAGATGTGTCTTTGTGTTGCCTGAGATGGGCGTGTTTTGGGTGTTAAGCATGATGTGATGTTGGGTTAAGCACAGTTGAGTCTGGGCTGCATGTTGCATGGGGGATGTGTAGCATGAGTCGGGTGTGAGGCACAGCACATGGTGCGTAATTCATGTGTAGCGGAGCGTGACGCGGAAATCACGTGGGTTGTGAGTGCGGAGCGTGACGCGGAAATCACGTAAGAGTAGCGCAACACATGGCGCGGAATTCATGTGGGGTAGGTGCGGAGCGTGACGCGGAAATCACATAAAATGCGCAGCACATGGCGCGGAATTCATGTGTAGCGGAGCATGACGCGGAAATCATGTAGTTGCGGAGCATGACGCGGAAATCATGTGGGGTCTAGTGCGTGTGTTGCATAGTGTGTGATGCATTTGCACAAGTTTGTCGTTTTAAGCATGTTGTTAGTTATGGCTTGAAAGCATGTTGGATATTTGTGGTTGCTAAAGCAGGATGCTTGTTCGTGGTTGTGAAAGCATGTTGAATGCGTGTGTAAAGCATGTTGATTGCTTTGTTTGTTGTTTGTGGCTTGGTAAGTGTGAGCTACTTACCAGTACCACGGTTGTACTGATACCCCCTTCCCCACCTTTCCCCAAACATTTTAGATGTTGCAGGTTACGTTGATGAGCTGGATCCTGGTGAGGAAGAGGAGAACTATGAGGAGGAATCCTAGGGGGGTTGCCTTTTTTTCCTATGTTTTGATAGGCTTGAGTTAGTCATAATTCCATAATTTTTGTTATGCCTGAGTAGACTAGTTTGGTTTCGTGGTTTATGGATTTGTTGGTGGGTTTTGGTTTAGTGGCTTGTCTATGGTCCTAAGTTTAGTTCCATTGTTTATTAATTTTTGCAATAAAATTGTTAGCTGTCGCTCTTTTGAATTTAGAGCTAGTATTAATAAAAGTTAGTGAATATTAAGTTCTTTTGCGTAATTTGAGTTAATGTATGTTTCAATGAGCCCTGACTTGTGTAGAGAAGTAGGTTGTGGATCTGAAACGGAGCTGGTGGAGTTGAGGTGGTTGTTTGAAGTGTTTTTATTCGTTTATCAGGTGTTATAAAAAAAATTGGTTCAGACCATTTTACGCTGTTATGCTGCCGAAATTTTCGGCACATCCGGTTTAAGTGGTTCAGTTCCATAGATAAGGGTTTAAGGGTTGTAGTAATGTCCCTAGGCTAAGGGTTGTAAAACCTGGGGCGTTACAAAACTTACCCAAAATGACTTGATTCCTTGTTGGACAATGAACAAAAAGCTCCCAAAACGAAGACCCAAAGTCGTTGGACAATGGGCAATCACTTCTAAGGCTTTTCGAGCTATGAGTGTTCACTACGCCAATTTTAAGGCCAAACAGTTGTTGGACAACAAGCTAAAATCACTTAGTTTTGCATTTTAGAAGCCGATAAAGGTTGGGTCACTTGAATACGACATCGATAAATCATGGGTATTAAAGCTAAAGAACATTCGAACCAAAATTAGCGAAGAATCTTGCCCAAAAGAGCCTAAAATCACGCTGATCGGGGTTTGCCAGAAATGGACAACACCTATTTACGCTCCTTAGGCCATGGATATTCGAATTCAGGGCCAATCGAAGTGTGGGTCACCAAGGTAGAACGATTGCGGGCCCAATCAAGCCTTACAACTCTAAAAATTAAAGGAATAATGTGAAATCGCTTGAACCTAAGACCAAATTAAAGAGGGATAGAAGTTACGCCATTTTGTGCTCCAAGAACTTATCGGTGATAGGAACGGAGAGAGGAGGAACGAAGGCGAGAGGAGGCGCAAGAATGTGAGAGGGAGAAAGAGAGAGAGCACACGAGGGAGAGAGAGAAAGATGTGGATCTGCTGCTTGCGGACGATGGAAGGGGGGGTGGCAGTGCTCGATTGTGCGACGATGATGGAAAGGGAAGGAGGCAACGGCGGCTTACAAAAACGCGGGGGGGGGGGGGGGTGTTCACGTGTGAGAGAGGGAAAGAGATGAGTGGGTTTCCTTTTTTAAAAAAAAATAATAAATAAAACCCAAGAACAAATATCCCAAAAATAGAAATTTCTCCAACTAATCTGCATAAGTCGGCTATAGTCATTCAGTTAGCAGACCGTTCTTGTATTAGTCCTCTATGGTTGTTGAGAACGTTCTAGTTACGGAATTGGTCTTTTCTGCTAACTTTTATGTTTTAGATATGCCTACTGACGGAAGCATGTCCCGCGGCTCTATCGTCAAATAAAATTTATAATCCACGACACTACAACTATTTTGTAGAAATAGTGGCCGGGGTCAAACACAGGGAAATGGATCTAGCAGTTGTAGAATTTCGTGCTTATGAAAACAGGGGGATTTTTGGAAAGAAGAACAAGGGAAGAAAATAAATGCAGAAATTAAAGGAGACAAAAATAAGCATGTAGAAGAGAAATAAGATGAATTCAATAACATAAAAAGGGGATTGCTGGATTGGGATTTCTTATGCTTGATTCTATTTCGATTGGCTTCCTAGTTTTCTCTAATGATTGTTCTAAACTGATTTCATTAGTCCGGTTGGCTTTTGGGTTACTCGGAGGACCCCCCTACACTAACCTGTGCTAATTATCTTGCTAATCGTGAATTCTGCAATTAACAAGATTAATTAATATTAACTTTATCGCTCGCCACCCCTTATTCATAAAATAGCAACCATCCGAGACCTCTACAACGGTTACTAAATTATATCTAACTAGTTACAACAAACAATTTCACAATCACCTATTTAAACTAGCCGCTTTGGGATCGTGGGTCCGGAATTATATGAACTAAATTCAAATGCAATTCAAATCTAATTCCTACAACCTTTAACATGCATCCTAGGCCTATGAAGGGTCGTCTCGCATAGAGAGTGGCTTGCCTCAATCTAGTGGCTGTCTAAAAATAACTGATAGAATACACAAGCGGTAATCACATAGGGCGTCAATCCTATACTAGCCTCATGTATTGGTTTAAACGGGATAACATGCAAAACTGAATGAAAAAGACAGCAAGAACAACAAGATAGCGTGATCGACTCCTGACATAGCCTAAGCTCAATTATCCTGCAAATAAGACAAGTAAAGCATAAAATAACTCTAACAAGCTTAGATTAGAGGTGATAAAATAAGACTATTTAGGTCCTATCACCTACCTCTACAATGTTCTCCTTCTTCTGCATCTTTACATCTTTGTCGTCCATTCATGAAAACAGCCAAGGCGGTTATAGATGTGAATGAAGGAGTTGTATCTATAGGTTTTTAGGATAGGACTCTATGCTTTCAAGTTCTCGATGACTTTGATAATCCCCAGACCTCATCTATTGAAAACTACATGTTAGAATCTAATTTAGTGACTGATCGTGCAGATAATGTCGAATCTTCCATGTACATAAATGATGAACGTCATTCCTGTTGGGTTTTATGCCCTAAAACTCGTAGATAGTGAATGTAAACAAATTGTATACTTATTTCAATAAAGTGTTATTGAGTTTCTACAATAAAGTGTTATTGTTAAATATTGCACAATTTGACCCAAATCCAATAAACTAAGATCCAAGGTTGTTTGTATGTAACTTGAACTAGTATGTGGGGACATACGGGGATCGATGTTCAAGTAACAACCTAAAAGGTCTATAATACAAGGATAAGGTTGGGTACCTTATCCTGGTAACACTATGAGATACGACCCGCTTTGTATTTGATACAGACGTATTGATCCAAAACGTCCATGTAGTAGACATGCAAGTGGGGGTATCCTATGCAATGAGATTGCATAAGACCGGACCACGAAATAGTCAACCATTAGTTATAACACCGTTAACTAGTTAGGTTACAGTTTCAATAGGATGACCTAGGTAACTCAGTCTTAATCCTGAGTGTGTCATGAACTCCTTCTCATGAGGGATTGTCCTTCGATTAGCATGGGTGAGAGTGGCCAATACGCTGACTCAATATGCCTTCCTTTTTAGGGACAAGACCGAGTGGGAGGCTGGGGACATGACAACACAAGAAGGAATTCACTCCTTCCCGTTCTAGGAGAAGTAGATGAGTGTTCCCTTAAGTGGTGACTCTGGGACTTGAACAAAGGGATCCCGCCCTCTCACTGGCCTGAGAGGGACTTTCTGTTTAATGGTTGGACCATAAACAGGTTGTTCATTAGAGGAGCGCTGGTACTTAAGGAGAAAGATGTAACACAGGGGTAAAACGGTAATTTGACCCAGCTGTGATTACGGACACTCGTGAAGGATTGACTTACGTAGGTCTATATCCGTGGACACAAAAATGTTCTACAGTGAGAAGAGTTCAGAAGGGTCTTTAGTGGAATGACCCACAGTTAATGAATATTGGTTAACCTGATTAATGAGTTTAATCTATTAACCTCATATCATTGGAGCTTCTGATCTGTAGGTCCATTAGGTCCCCCTGCTAGCTCGTAAAGAGTAATTATGAACAAATATATCTTAAGAGAATATGAATAGTTCAAATTCATATTGGGAATTAAGTTAATTGTATGAGATACAAATTAATATAATGTATAATGATGCATTAAAATATAAAGTCTAATTTGAGATTAAAATTTATTATATTGAGAGATTGATATATTTGAAAGAGTTCAAATATATGTTATGATATTTAATTAGAAGATGAATTAATTAATTATTCAATTTAGTTTAAATTAAATGAGATTTAATTAAACTATAGTCTATGAGAGAAATAAATATTTGAAGAAGTTCAAATATTAATATGAATTTGATTCATAATAAATTTGTAGGATGTAAGAGAATTTGAAGGAGTTCAAATTTTAATATGAATTTGATTCATATTATAGAATTAATTAATTGAAGGTCTGAAATTAAATATATGATATTTAATTGGGTAATTAATTAATTAACTAATAGAAGGTCTGAAATTAAATATATGATATTTAATTGATGATTAATTAATTGGAAATTAATCAATTATGGAAATGATTAATCACTTATGGAAGTAATTACTCATTTATGGAAATGATTTAATCACTTATGGAAGTGATCAATCATTTATAGAAAAGATTAATCAATCATGGAATTGATTGGTCATGGAATTGATTAATTATGGAAAAGATTAAATCAGTTATGGAAATAATTTATTTTAAATGAATATTTTATTCATGGCCTTTCTCCTATAAATAGAACACTAAACCTAGGGTTTACGAACCACAACATAAGGCCACAAGAATGCACTCTTGCATTCTCTCTAGTCTCCCTCTCATATTCTCTCAACCCAAGAACTCTAGGGAGAATTTTCTCTCTAGAGTTTTTCTCATTCAAGATTAGGTAGTCCCACAACTACGTTCCTAATCTCAGAGTTATAGCGGGGAAGATCAAATGGTGGTGTTCTTCGTTGTTGCAGAGCAATCAAGAATCATTCTTGATTTTTAGAGACGTCAACGGAGGTTTGCTTCTCTTTTCTTTATTATAGATTTAGATCTAAATTTTGTATGCTTAGCCTTAAGTTTCTATAGAATTTGTTCTATGATTTTTGCCAATGTAATGATATTTTTTGGATAAACAAAATTAACTACGAATCGGTCTCAATTACGCTTCCGCTTTATCAGAATTAGGGAATTCCAAATCCTTACAATTGGTATCAGAGCCGATCGTAAATTTAATTTCGTTTCTCTAAAATTAGCATTGGTTCAATGGTGGGTATTTTAATTTCATATATGTGATATGTGGTTTAATTTACAAAATTGATTATTTAGGCATATTTGTTGGGATTAGATTTATACTTTTGATTAGATCAATTGTAAATGCCAAAAAGGAAAAGATTTGAAGACCAAGATATGTCTTGGATTTAAATTATTGTAATTTAAATTGCTTTTAATTTCTTAGGATATGCCAAATATGCCGGTCAATTTTGGTAGTTTTAATTTAATTATGCATGTGATGTATGTATTAAATTAATTGATTGTTGCATAAAGTATGTCATTTAGCTTAAAATCCCACCATAGGTTAAGCATATTCATGCATATTTATTATTATAAATGTTATAATGTATGAAATATGTATGAATTTTATTTTCATGAGTATTTAATATAAATTGCTATGATTAAATGGATGAAAATTGAGAAGCATTGAGCATGAAATTACTTTAGTAAAAAAATATAAAAAAGTTATATTTATGAAAGTAATTTATATGCTTATTTATTTTCATGAGCAATTAATATAAAGTGTTATGTTAATGTATGAAAATGTGAATGCTTATTTTAATTTTCTTGGGTAATTAATTTAAGAGTTAGATTAATCGAAGAAAATTAATTTGAATTGAGCATGAAATTACTTTAGTTTAATAATATATAAGAGTTATATTTATATAAGTAATTAACATGCATAATTAATTTTCATGATATATTAATATATATGTTATGTTAATGTATGAAAATGGTAATGCTTAATTTTAATTTTCTTGTATTATTAATTTAAGTGTTGTTGGATCGATATAGCAACCCTAGAGGGGGGGTGAATAGGGTTTAATTAAAACTTTTTCCTAAATTAACCCAATTAAACTAATTAATACACTTTTTATAAACAATAAGAGAAATTCAAATTATGCAACAAATAAGAACAAAGTAAAACATGCAATAAATTGCTTAAATTAATTGCAAAAATAAAAAGGAAAGAGTTAGAGAAGAAGACACCGTAATTTTTATAGTGGTTCGGTCAAACTCGACCTACTGATCCACTCCCCAAGCGCCTCTTGGGAATTTGAATAAAAACCTTTCCGACTCTTTCCACGGATTAGAGCCCAACCGTTACACCACCGCTCCTTTTACGGGTTCAAGAGCAAACCCGATCCTTTCGACGGGTTAGGATCAAATTGTTACAAGTGTTGGAATTTTTGAAGAATACAATACAACTTTCAATAGAGTGGATTTACAAGTTTGAGCACTCAACAAATTTATCCTCACAATACAATAACACTCTCTCAAGAATAAGATGAAAAGAAAAAAATTTGGAACTTGGAGAGAGCAACAATGGAAACTTTTTGATTTGGGAGGATTGTAAAAATGTAAAATTGTTAGAGAAAATTTGGGGAGGAAGATGAGTTTAAAAAGAGAGGGAAATAGGGTAAAAATTGAATTTAAATTTGGACCATTGGATTTGAAGATAAAGAAAAATAAAGGGTGGAGATTAAAAGAAATTTAAAAGAATAAAGTAATATAAATATAATAATAATAATAATAAAATAAATATTATTATTATTATTATTTTTATTTTTTTTTTTAAAAAACCAACGACAACTTTTTAAATATATAATAATATATATATATATGTAATGTGAGAAAACGGTAAAAGAAATTTAATTTTTTTTTTTTTAATAAATCTGACAGCATTAAATGCTGAAATTTTGATTTGATTTTTTTTTTTTAATATTCAAAGAACCGTTACTCATATAAAAGTTTATATATAATATATATATTTAAATATCAAAAGTCCATGTGTTGCTCTCCAATTGGTCCACATGTCAGCTTCGGATTGGTCCATTGATGTTGACTTGGCCGCCACGACATCGCCACCGGTATTTTTCGTTAAAGCTTGTTTTGGCTATAATTTCTTCGTTTTAGCATCAAAACATTGATTAATTAATTAATTAAAATTAATTAATTTGAGATTAAGGGCCAAAAAGCCAACAATCTCCCCCTTTTTGATGATGACAAACCATTCAAGAAAAATAGTTTGAAATACATGTTAACCATAGGTAGCACATAATAAAATTCAACATAACACCATAAATATCATTTTTGAAATTCACTCAAAAATAAATTCTCCCCCTAATTAATACAATCAAAATATTAACAAATTTATAACATATTTTTCTTAATTTTCTCCCCCTTTGAAATCATCAAAAAGAATAATTAAGAAACATTTACAACTACATAAATGATTCCCTTAAAAACATGAACATAAATTTAGCACAACTCCCCCTACGAATATTAACACATGCTTTTCATATCTCCCCCTATCAAAATGCCTTCTTAAAAGATTTAACAAGTAAAATTATAAAATCAAGAGGCATCACAACGAATAATACCGAGCTCAAGCCTATTTTTGTAAAAGCTTTCTTCATTCAAAGGCTTGGTTAAAATATCCGCTAATTGATTATTAGAGCCTACAAATTTAAGAATAATATTACCATTTTGCACATGCTCTCTAATAAAGTGATGCCTAATATCAATATGCTTAGTCCTAGAATGATGTATAGGATTTTTAGTCAAATTAATAGCACTAGTATTATCACAAAATATAGGCACATTATCAAACTTTAATCCAAAATCACAAAGAGTTTGTTTCATCCAAAGAATTTGAGAACAACAACTAGCAACCGCAATATATTCCGCTTCCGTAGTGGATAATGCAACCGAATTTTGCTTCTTACTAAACCAAGAAACTAAGGAACTACCAAGAAATTGGCAAGTCCCACTAGTACTCTTACGGTCAAGTAAACTACCCGCAAAATCCGCTCGGAATATCCTAGCAAATTAAATTCAACATTTCTAGGATACCATAAGCCTAAATCAATAGTACCAAGCAAATATTTAAAAATTCTTTTAACGGCATGCAAATGTGATTCCTTAGGACAAGATTGAAATCTAGCACAAAGACATACACTAAACATGATATCGGGTCTACTAGCAGTTAAATAAAGTAAAGATCCAATCATACCTCTATAAGATTTTATATCCACACACTTACCTTTTTCATCCTTGTCAAGCTTAGTGGATGTGCACATAGGAGCTTTTGCAATTTTACCTTCATTGAATTTGAACCTTTTGAGCAAATCCCTTGTGTATTTCTCTTGACTATTGAAAATACCATCCTTGAGTTGTTTGATTTGAAGTCCAAGGAAGAAGCTAAGTTCTCCCATCATACTCATCTCAAATTCATTATGCATACACTTAGAAAATTCTTCACACAAAGATGGATTAGTAGAACAAAAAATAATATCATCCACATATATTTGTACTAAAAGCATATCATTTTCTTTAGTCTTAATAAAAAGAGTAGTATCAATTTTACCCATTTTAAAACCATTCTCAAGCAAGAAATTACTAAGTCTATCATACCAAGCTCTTGGAGCTTGTTTTAAGCCATAAAGAGCCTTTTTCAACTTATAGACATGGTTAGGAAAATCAAAACTTTCAAAGCCCGGAGGTTGTTCTACATAAACTTCCTCCATGATATAACCATTTAAAAAGGCACTTTTCACATCCATTTGATACAAAATGAAATTTTTATAAGAAGCAAAACCAAGCAACATTCTAATAGCTTCTAATCTAGCAACGGGTGCAAAAGTTTCTTCATAATCTATTCCTTCCTCTTGACAATAGCCTTGAGCTACAAGTCTAGCTTTATTTCTAATAATATTTCCATTTTCATCCATTTTATTTCTAAAGACCCATTTAGTCCCAATTATAGAAGCATTGGAGGGCCTAGGGACTAACTCCCAAACTTTATTCCTTTCAAATTGATTTAATTCTTCTTGCATAGCTAAAATCCAAAATTCATCATTTTCGGCATCTTTAAAACTTTTTGGTTCAATTTGAGAAACAAAAGCAAGATTATTAAACATATTAAGAGAAGAACGAGTTTTCACACCTTGTTCGGGATCACCAAGAATTAATTCTTTGGGATGGGAAGGAGCATACCTCCACTCTTTAGGCATGGATGAAGAACCAACTTCATTCTTTTCGATTAAGCTCACCTCTTGCTTACTTGAAACAATTTCTTTGCCTTTGTCACTATCAAGTAAATCTCCAAAATTTCCTTCTAAAACATCACTACAAATAGGCTCATTAGAAATAACATTGCAAGATTCATCAAATACTACATGCATAGATTCCTCAACTACTAAAGTTCTTTTATTGAAAATTCTATAATCTTTACTAGTAGAGGAATAACCAAGGAAAATACCAACATCCGTCTTAGAATCAAATTTTCCAAGTTTTTCTTTGTTATTCAAAATAAAACATTTGCAACCAAAAACTTTGAAATACCCAATATTTGGAATTTTGTTATGCCAAAGTTCATAAGGAGTTTTATCCAAAGAAGGTCTAATTAAAACTCTATTTAAAACATAACAAGCGGTGTTAACGGCTTCCGCCCAAAAGTATGTAGGTAAACCATACTCATGCAACATTGATCTAGCAAATTCTTGCAAAGTACGATTTTTCCTTTCAACTACACCATTTTGTTGAGGAGTTCTTGGAGCGGAGAAATTATGAGAAAAACCATTTTCTTCACAAAAAGTTTCAAAAGCATTGCTATCAAATTCTCCTCCATGATCACTCCTAATTTTAGAAATCAAAAATCCCTTTTCATTTTGAACTCTTTTTGCAAAACTAGCAAAACTTTTTAAAGCATCATCCTTATGTTTTAGCATCAAAACCCAAGTAAATCTTGAAAAATCATCAACTATCACAAAGGCATAATAGTTCCCTCCAAAACTAGCAATTCTAGAAGGGCCAAATAAGTCCATGTGTAATAGTTGAAGGGGTCTAGTTGTAGAGATCACATTTTTAGATTTGAAAGAGGACTTAGTTTGCTTACCCATTTGACAAGCATCACAAACTTTGTCTTTTTCAAATTTAAATTTGGGAAGACCTCTAACCAAAGAATTCTTGGAAATATTTGAAATTAAGTGCATGCTAGCATGTCCTAGTCTTCTATGCCATAATCAAGAATCATCATGCAAAGCCGATAAACATTTATCATTAATAGGACAATCATTCAAATCAATAGTATAAACACTTTCATCTCTATTTCCAACAAATATAACTTTTCTATCACTAGCATTTTCAATGATGCAATTCTTTTTATCAAACACAACTCTAAAGCCTTTATCACACAATTGACTAATACTAAGTAAATCATGCTTCAAACCATCAACCAAAAGTACATTTTCAATTAAAATAGAGGATTCATTACCTATACTACCCTTACCAATTATTTTACCTTTCTTGTTGTCACCAAAAGTTACAAGACCTCCATCCTTTTTGGAGAGAGAGACAAACTTGGATGGGTCTCCGGTCATGTGCCTCGAGCAACCACTATCCAAGTACCACTTGTTTTTCTTGGAGGCTTTCAAACAAACCTACAAACACAAATGTTCAAGTTTGATTCTTTGGTACCCACACTTGTTTGGGTCCTAGATGGTTAGCATTGACAAACTTGGGAATCCATTTCATTTTTGTATAAACATTTACGGCATTGGATTTAGACAAGTAACAAGAATAATTTGTATGTCCAAACTTGCCACATGAGAAACAAACAACATTATGCAAAGATTTATCTCTTACAACAAATTTATGCACTCTACTTTTCTTGGAGAAATTATTCCTTGGAGCATTGTGAAACTTTGCCCTTTGAGAAAAATTTCTTCTTGGAGAAGTAGTATGAGCATATTTCAATTTAAAGCACTTAGGTCTAATATGGCCTTCAACACCACAATAATGACATATAGGCACAAAGTTAGATTTAACATGCTTAGACACAACCTTAGGCATATTATGAGATGCTTTAACAAAGATAGTTTTAGAACTTGAAGGAGTAGAACATTCATCAATATAGCCTAAACCTCTTTTATCACCAAAAGGCTTGCCTACTTCAATTATCTTGTCTAATCTTTGAGCACCTATTGTCAACTTTTTAATAGATTCTTTAGTCTTATCAAGTTCTTGCAAAGCACTCAATTCCTTTTCTTTGAGTAATTTAATCAAATTATTTTTTTCACAACTATCATGCTCAAGAAATTTAACTTTGTCAAGCAAGGCATTTTACTCATCACAATCAAAAGCATGCTTGTCACAAGAGATATTCATTTCATCAATATGCATAACATCATGCTCATTCTCTTTTAAGCAAGCAATTTCTTCAAGTAAAGACTTATTTTTACTAGATAAAACATTGTATTTCTTTTTAAGCACAACATACTTAGAACTAAGCTTTTCTAAATCATTTTGCATATTTTCAAAAGCTTCAAATAACTCATCATAAGAAAGGGGTTCTAGAGTTACCTCATCATCTTGTTCATCCTCTTTGTCACTATGAGCCATGAAGCAAAAGTTAGCCACTTCTTCATTATCACTCTCACTTTCGCTTTCATCGCTATCATCCCAAGTAGCCTTCATTGCTTTCTTCTTGGATTTCTTGGATGATATGAGAAGAGGACAATCGGTTCTAATGTGACCCGGTTTCTTGCATTCACAACATATTACCTCATCCTTTTTGCTCTTTTCACCTTTTGACTCTTTTTGGTTGGAGAGATGCTTCTTGAATTATTTCTTTCTCTTGATGAAGTTCTTATACTTACGTGAAAGATAGGCAACGTCTTCTTCATCAAGAGCATCCTCATCTTCGGAGTCAAATTCCAAGGAGATGGTCTTTAAGGCTATACTCTTCTCTTTCTTTTTCTTCTCATCCTCCATGTTTTTCTTGATCTTTAGCTCATGCGTCAACAACGAACCCATGAGTTCATCAATGGAGAGAGATTTGAGATCCTTTGCCTCTTGAATGGCGGTGACTTTAGGCTCCCATTGTTTAGGCAAAGACCACAATAGCTTCTTTACCTTCTCAAGATTTGAGTACTTTTTCCCAAGTCCTTCTAAAGCATTGACAATGTTAGTAAATCTAATAAACATATCGGAAATAGTTTCATTTTCATCAATTTTAAACATTTCATATTGATGAACTAACATGTCAATCTTTGTTTCTTTTACTTGACTAGTTCCTTCATGAGTAATTTCTAATTTATCCCATATCTCTTTAGCGGTTTTACAAATAGACACTCTATTATACTCAATTTCATTCAAAGCACAAAATAAGCAATTAATAGCTTTGGCGTTTAAAGAGCATGCTTTCTTTTCATTTATTGACCATTCTTCCTTAGGTTTTATAGAGCCAACACCATCAACATCTTTTGTTGGAATTTTAAAACCTTCCTCAACAATATCCCATAAATCATAATCAATAGAAAGCAAGAAAAATCTCATTCTATTTTTCCAATAACTATAATTAGTACCATTAAAGAAAGGAGGCTTTGTAATAGATTGACTATCGGTAAAAGGGATAAAACCTAAAGTTGCCATAGCTAAAAAACAATTAAGTTTATCAAGAAAAAAATATTTCAAGATGAGCAACCCGCTCTGATACCAATTGTTGGATCGATATAGCAACCCTAGAGGGGGGTGAATAGGGTTTAATTAAAACGTTTTCCTAAATTAACCCAATTAAACTAATTAATACACTTTTTATAAACAATAAGAGAAATTCAAATTATGCAACAAATAAGAACAAAGTAAAACATGCAATAAATTGCTTAAATTAATTGCAAAAATAAAAAGGAAAGAGTTAGAGAAGAAGACACCGTAATTTTTACAGTGGTTCGGTCAAACTTGACCTACTCCACTCCCCAAGCGCCTCTTGGGAATTTGAATAAAAACCATTCCGACTCTTTCCACGGATTAGAGCCCAACCGTTACACCACCGCTCCTTTTACGGGTTCAAGAGCAAACCCGATCCTTTCGACGGGTTAGGATCAAACCGTTACAAGTGTTGGAATTTTTGAAGAATACAATACAACTTTCAATAGAGTGGATTTACAAGTTTGAGCACTCAACAAATTTATCCTCTCTCAAGAATAAGATGAAAAGAAAAAAATTTGGAACTTGGAGAGAGCAACAATGGAAACTTTTTGATTTGGGAGGATTGTAAAAGTGTAAAATTGTTAGAGAAAATTTGGGGAGGAAGATGAGTTTAAAAAGAGAGGGAAATAGGGTAAAAATTGAATTTAAATTTGGACCATTGGATTTGAAGATAAAGAAAAATAAAGGGTGGAGATTAAAAGAAATTTAAAAGAATAAAGTAATATAAATATAATAATAATAATAAAATAAATATTATTATTATTATTATTATTATTATTATTATTATTATTTTTAAAAAACCAACGGCAACTTTTTAAATATATAATAATAATAATAATAATAATAATAATAATATATATATATATATGTAATGTGAGAAAACGGTAAAAGAAATTTAATTTTTTTTTTTAATAAATCTGACAGCATTAAATGCTGAAATTTTGATTTGATTTTTTTTTTTTAATATTCAAAGAACCGTTACTCACATAAAAGTTTATATATAATATATATATTTAAATATCAAAAGTCCATGTGTTGCTCTCCAATTGGTCCACATGTCAGCTTCGGATTGGTCCATTGATGCTGACTTGACCGCCACGACATCGACACCGGTATTTTTCGTTAAATCTTGTTTCGGCTATAATTTCTTCGTTTTAGCTCCGATTTGAGTGATTCAAGAGGCGTTAGAATCGTTGTTTCGAGCTCTACTCTATGGACACATTAAAACACTAAAATTTTCAGTAATTAAAGATTGGGTTTGTTATCATCAAAACATTGATTAATTAATTAATTAAAATTAATTAATTTGAGATTAAGGGCCAAAAAGCCAACAAAAGTTAGGTTAATTAAAAGGAAATTAAATTGCATTGAGCATGACATTACCTTAGATTAATATAATTGTTATATTTATGGTATGTCATGTATACTAATGTATGGTTTTATAAATTAATTAGAATTTGATCATTAATTTACTCACCATAGTAGCATGTTATAGGGTTAATTCATTAAAATTTATAATGGTTATAAAATTAATGAATAGAAATCGTTAACCTCTAACAAAGAATTGCATGCAAACATAGGATCTTAGGATAAATGAATTAATTTTAAAATGTTTAAAATTAATTAGACCTAAGATCACATTTCTAATAGGATTAGAATTATTCTTACTTAGAATTAAAATTAGTTTTAATTGACTAAGTAGGAAAAACGTTGTTATGATTATAAGGAAACTCCACCGGTAAAGTTCTGTCTAAGGCTGGGGGTATTTAAGTTGACGGTTTACGGAACACCTACCTGGGAACTGACCCGGAATACCGGAGTTGAATTAATCATAGTTAAATGTTAGCATGCAATGTAACTAGGTTTGTTAAAAGTGTTTAATGCACCTAGATCTTTAGAGTAAAGACCTTACATTACTGTGGTTATAAGGGAACTCTCTTGGTAAAGTTCTGACTAAGGCTGGGGGTACTTAAGATGACGGTTTACGGAACACCTCCTACCTGGGAACTGACCCGAACCTTGAGTTGAATTAAGCATAGTAATGTTGACTTGCAATGTTGGGTTTATTAAAAGAAGTTTAATTCACCTAAAACATTGCGGTTGAATCCTTTCCATAATTGTTATAATAGGATCGGACTTAGATAAATTGACTTAGCCGAATTTTATCTAAGTTAAACAACCCTAAATTAACCTTAGGACATTTTCAGTGGGAGGAAAATTACAAAACAAGATTTAAATCAAGTTTTGTTCCTACGTCCGTATATTCACAACGTGAGGTTCATGCTCGGCTTCGAGTCGCCTTAGGAGCGGCCTCCCTTCGGAAAGTGTTTGCATGAATCAATAACAAGGTGAATGGGAAAAATGTCTAGAGTAAGTGGGAGCGGGACACGTGTCAACGTATCCCTCGGTCTCCGCCCCTAGTTCGCACCGTGAGAGTCCGATGATCCGCCAAAAACTTGATGTGGACTTTTCCTACCGCAAGCGCACGGGTCAAGTAATAATATAGTGAATGTAATTCGAATGTCGTCCTCTGGATTGGATTTTTAAACAAATCAAGTATTGTGAATTATCTTGCTCAATTTTATTTAGGGATCAAAAAGGGATGAATGAATGATATGAAAACTAAATCAAAACAAGTAAAAAGTGTGGAAATTCAATTGGGAAAAACACTTAGGGAATTGATTTCGCCGATTTAGTATAGGATTGATTTTAAGGATTAAGTTATTATGCACAATGAAATTATGAGCCTAAGACCCTTTTATCACAACTACCTCTCCCGAGTATAATTGATTCTCATGCAAATTAACCAACTTGATATCCCTATCTAAGTTTATTAATATGCAAGGCCATGAGATCTTTTGACCAATTCTAAAGTTAATCTAAAACCGTCACGAATTAGAAAATAAACTTTAGTCATGCAATCTTGAGTATGTCTATATCAAATCCCCTCTCCCGAGCTAGATTCAAAACATAAATCATCCAACTAATGGCCAATTAATTGAAAGCATTAAATCAAGATTACAAACATAATAAACATTGCACAACTTAAACCATAAATCAATCCATAAACTCAATCAACTACATCAATCCCTAAGCTACAAGTTTAGCTACTCATGATTTGTATTACAAGCTCAACTAAACATAATAAAGCCATAAGGTCTAGCTAAAGAAAAGGAAAGGGAAAAGAAAACTCAATGTAGGCCGAGACCGAGCGTCCCCGTCACGATCCCCACGAACGATGGGTTGATTTCCCCCTTGCTCCCTTTCTTCAGCCTTAACCCTCTCTGTTTCTGCTCTGTTTACGGCTCCCAGAAGTCCCACCATTGAATCCCCCAAAAACCTAGCCGAAAATAACTATAAATACTGATTTTTCGTCGTAGCGTCGAGACGCTATCCAGACAGCGTCTCGACGCTGCCTCTAAAACACGCGCGTCTGGAATGGAAATAAAGGTAGCGTCTCGACGCTATTGTCACAGCGTCTCGACGCTGTGACGCTGCCGCCTCTTCTAAATAAGGAAAACCAGCGTCAAGACCCTCCAAGAGTGGCGTCTCGACGCTGATGGGCAGAATGCCCTCTCTTGGCTCCTTGTTGCTTGAACTTTCCGGTTCTTTGGCATATTTTCACGTCCCGAACACCCGATTAACTCCAATTCCACGTTTTAGCTCTAATCAACGCTTTCCTACAAAATAAACAATAAAGCACAATAAAATGGCCCAAAAATCATAAAAGACTAGCTAAATTAAATAAGTAAAAGTAGCTAGCTATGCTCGCTATCAAATACCCCCAAACTTAAGCTTTTGCTAGTCCTCGAGCAAACTACAAATCAAACACACAGTAGAAAAATGGATGCAATAATCATAACTCAATCCTCAAGGCTCAAAAGTCAATAGTCAAGCAAGCAAGAGACATGCACATAAGGACCAATGAGGGAGACAAATTAAAATTTTTCCAAAATTAACTTGCACAAGCGAGATCTAACTCAACAAGATCAGACTCTACTAGCCCGGGATTGGATTATTAAACTCTCAGCTCATCTTCCCTCTACACTGGCACTAAGGTTTCACTAATGAGTTAATGAAACAAATTAGTTTGTTTTCCTCCCAACTTAGGTGCTTATAATTAACAATTAAATTAAGCATGTATATGTGGCACTAGCTTTCACACACCTATTGCAGGGACCCTTAACCTGAGTTTTCTCTGGTTGGCCTAACTGATCACAACAGGGGTAGCTCTTTTTGCCTAAACTTTATTAATCATTGCATTGCGCGCATAAGTCATGACTTTTTTCTTTTTCAACAATAACAACAAGAATGATTTTTCGTTATGAACATGATAAGCAGATATTCTTTTCTTTTCTCCTAAGCAAGATCAAACATGCTAATTTGCAAAAAATTAACTCTTTAGCTCTACCCTACACCTATCGAGGTGACAACAAGCATATGAACCCAATAATTCGCTCCTAAGCATTCAAATCCAAATCTAGCCAAGACAAATACTCTACTCATGCAAGCCATCTCCTAGAAAAATTTTAAAAAGTCTCCCTTTTTGGGCACTCATGCTTACAACTCATCACAAGCTTGAAAATTGACAAGAAAGCCTATCCTAGGACATCATAATCATGCAAAAATACATCCAGACAACAACCATATGCTTAATTCAAAGAAAGCTCAAAACTATAGCCCGAACTCAGATGCTCAAGGGCTCCACAAACGTGCTACTCCACCCCCAAACTTAAAACATGCATTGTCCTCAATGTATCAAGAAAATAAGGCATAAACAAGCATGAGAACAATAAAATAATGAAAGGAGTGAACAATACTGGCCTGGAATAATGATGACTTCTTGACTGAAAGCTTGGAATCTTGAAAGCTTGAAAGCAAAGGAGAGAAAGACAACAAGACCTACAAAACAAACACAAACAATAAATAAAACTCAAAAGAAAGACACAACTAACTTACTTGGGTTGCCTCCCATAAGCGCTTGTTTAACGTCATTAGCTCGACGTGCTCGTGCAGTCTCTGTCAAGGCACATAAAAATTCTCGGATTTCTTTGGGCCCTTCTTCCTTGAATCAATATAACCAACGATCGCTAGTAAACTTACTAGCTTCTCATGGGCCCCTGAAACAGAATTATTTTTGGTATTTTTGGATAAAAGAAGCATAAAAGGAGAAATATCAAAATAAAGAGACTCTGACTCTAAAACTGACTCGTGAGAATAGAAAAAAGAACAATCAAAATCTACAAAGGATGGAGAAGATAAAACCGACGAAGGTTTTTCAACCTCAAACTCTACCTCCTGAACTTCCTCTAACACTACAAGCTCATTTTCTTTTTTCTCCTCACAACCATGTTCTTGAAAGGTGCTCCAACTCTCCAATTCGTCCCCATTATTCATGCAACTCACCCCTAACTGCTCATCCTCATCAAGATCGAAAGAACTACGCTCATGAATGAGTGCCAATGAATCATCTACCACATGACTCACTAGACAACTTATGGAAGTGGATCCCACCTCACTAACTTCCTGTGGAGCTTGAAGTCCTCTTATGATTTCATCAATTTTTAGACTCCTCGCTCTAGACTCTTCAATATAATTTTGAACTATGCTTTCCAAGGAAGAATTTTCATTTAAAGGGGTATAACTTGAAGATGAAAAATTGAAATATGGTGTTGAATAAAAATTCATTCACATCAATTAAAGCAACAATGATAATTAGGCTTTCAATCAAACAATAACCCAACAAGAACAAATGACAAAGACTCAAACAAAAAAACCTAATATGGAAAAAAAAATATCTAATTTAAATATGGAAGATATAATCTAGAAAAAGAAAGAAAATAACATAAAATTGAATGCAAAAATAAATATGGAAAAACACAAATAAGGAAACTAACAAATAAGGAAAAACTAATCTAAAAAGGAATAACAATAAACAAATAAGGAAAAGATTACACAACTAAAAGAAAAACTAAAACTAGATAGCAAATTTGGAAAGAAAAACAAATAAGGAAAAAAAAATGCAAACAACCTAAAAAAGTAAAAATACACCCTAAATTAAGATCAAGCAATTTTTTCACAATATCAATCTAGCTAAATGTGCCAATCCCCGGCAACGGCGCCAAAAACTTGATGTGGACTTTTCCTACCGCAAGCGCACGGGTCAAGTAATAATATAGTGAATGTAATTCGAATGTCGTCCTCTGGATTGGATTTTTAAACAAATCAAGTATTGTGAATTATCTTGCTCAATTTTATTTAGGGATCAAAAAGGGATGAATGAATGATATGAAAACTAAATCAAAACAAGTAAAAAGTGTGGAAATTCAATTGGGAAAAACACTTAGGGAATTGATTTCGCCGATTTAGTATAGGATTGATTTTAAGGATTAAGTTATTATGCACAATGAAATTATGAGCCTAAGACCCTTTTATCACAACTACCTCTCCCGAGTATAATTGATTCTCATGCAAATTAACCAACTTGATATCCCTATCTAAGTTTATTAATATGCAAGGCCATGAGATCTTTTGACCAATTCTAAAGTTAATCTAAAACCGTCACGAATTAGAAAATAAACTTTAGTCATGCAATCTTGAGTATGTCTATATCAAATCCCCTCTCCCGAGCTAGATTCAAAACATAAATCATCCAACTAATGGCCAATTAATTGAAAGCATTAAATCAAGATTACAAACATAATAAACATTGCACAACTTAAACCATAAATCAATCCATAAACTCAATCAACTACATCAATCCCTAAGCTACAAGTTTAGCTACTCATGATTTGTATTACAAGCTCAACTAAACATAATAAAGCCATAAGGTCTAGCTAAAGAAAAGGAAAGGGAAAAGAAAACTCAATGTAGGCCGAGACCGAGCGTCCCCGTCACGATCCCCACGAACGATGGGTTGATTTCCCCCTTGCTCCCTTTCTTCAGCCTTAACCCTCTCTGTTTCTGCTCTGTTTACGGCTCCCAGAAGTCCCACCATTGAATCCCCCAAAAACCTAGCCGAAAATAACTATAAATACTGATTTTTCGTCGTAGCGTCGAGACGCTATCCAGACAGCGTCTCGACGCTGCCTCTAAAACACGCGCGTCTGGAATGGAAATAAAGGTAGCGTCTCGACGCTATTGTCACAGCGTCTCGACGCTGTGACGCTGCCGCCTCTTCTAAATAAGGAAAACCAGCGTCAAGACCCTCCAAGAGTGGCGTCTCGACGCTGATGGGCAGAATGCCCTCTCTTGGCTCCTTGTTGCTTGAACTTTCCGGTTCTTTGGCATATTTTCACGTCCCGAACACCCGATTAACTCCAATTCCACGTTTTAGCTCTAATCAACGCTTTCCTACAAAATAAACAATAAAGCACAATAAAATGGCCCAAAAATCATAAAAGACTAGCTAAATTAAATAAGTAAAAGTAGCTAGCTATGCTCGCTATCACCTGCAGGTTGTCCTGGCGCAACCATCCCTTCGGAGGGCCTGATCATAGGATTCGGAACACCGTGAACTCCTAAATAGGATAGGGTCACTTAGGCTAATTACCAACAGTTGTCTTTCCCTTCGGTAGCCTGTTGGTGCGTGCCTCTGAGATCTGAAAATGGGAGGGTTACACTTACGGGGATGAGTTAAATGTGTTAACTAACCCTTGACCGAACAACGGTAACTAAACGCTAACGGAATATGAGTTATTCTGGTGTTAGAGTTTGGTTGAGATTGTCTCAATTCAGAGGAGGAGTAGCTGACCACCCTTCGGTGGCTGTTGTTCTAAACCTTTGAAGTATCGTTGCAAAAACTAAATCGATAGTTTTATAGGGTTTCTTTGATTGCTTATTTGTTTTTGCAAAATTTGATTGGATTAGATGTAATGGGTTAGTGCGATAAATAGTTAAGTAATTTGTTATTTCAGCAATTCTATAATTAAATATGTGCATTGACTTACGCCTATTTAATAAATAACGGTGATTATACAACAAACTTAAACGATTAATTTGTGGCGAATGATTTAAGATTAGTCTTAACAGAGGAATGTCCTCATGCCCCAAATGTCTAATTCATTAAGGAGTGTTATTAATGAATATGACATTGAGTCTTGCTCAACCAAAGACGACTTGTCCAAAGACAGTAAATTCGATTTACTAGTCTTGGAAGCGTGATTTGTGAAGAATGGTGATTCTACTTGAATACTTGATTCATGGTCACAAATCACGTTTGTTCTTCTTATCAAAAGGAATGAATTCCTGGCACCAGCTTGATGCTATTGAGATAACTCTCAAAGTTTTGAACTAGAGAGGTTGTCTTGGCTGTAGCAATGGGGAACGTTAAGTTATTTTTTCCAGTGGGAGCAAATACATATTATTAGAAAATGTGTATGTAATTCCTAAGATCAAAAGAAATTTGACTTTTGTATCTTATTGGCTGGAACAATATTACTCTTTACCTTTCCCTGCTAACGCAGTTCATTTCAAGAAAGAGAGTTAACTTTTGTTCAGCTGAACTAAAAAATAACATAAATGTTTTTAAGACTAATTAAGAGTAAAGCAGTCATGAACACTGAGTTGTTTGAGGCTGCTACTACTCAAAGAAATAAGAGGCAAAGGTTTTCTCCTAAAGGAAAATACATGTCTTTGGCACTTAAGGTTATACCATATTAATCTCAATTTGATTGGGAGATTGGTCAAGAGTATACTTCTATGCAAGTTAGAAGATGACTCTCTGCTACCTTATAGGTCATGCCTTAAGGGCAATATGACTAATAGATTCTTTTGCTTGAAAAAAACTATAGAGCCAAAGAGCCATTGGAGCTTGTACATTTGGATCCTTGTGGTCCAATATGTTAAAGCAGTGGGAGGGCATGAGTAATTCATCTATATTATAGATAATTATTCAAGGTATGGGTTTCTCAACCTAATGCAACTTAAGTCTAAAGCTCTTGAGAAATTCAAAGTGGTTTGAGACTGAAGTTGGAAACTTGTTAGGTGAGATAATAAAAGCATTTCGATCTGATCGAGGTGTAAAGTAGAAGGGACTTGAGATTCCAAGACTGAACATGGAATTACATCCCAACTCTCAAACCCCTAGAACACCTTAAGAGAACGGTGTATCGGATAGGAGAAATAGAACCCTATTGGATATGGTTCGATTCATTATGAGCTATGCTCATTTGCCTGACTCGTTTTGGGGTCATGTAGTGTTAACTGCAGTGTGTATTTTGAACAACGTTCCATCAAAAATGTTTCTGAAACATCTTTTGATTTGTGGATAAGGCGTAAAAGTGGTTTACGTTATTTTTGGGGACATTGTTCAAAAGTATACCTATTCGTAGGCTGCCCCATGGAAACGAGAGATGTGGATACTTCTTCAATCCACAAGAGAATAAAGAATTTGTACCAACAAATGCTACATTCTCAGAAGAAGACCACATGAGAAATGATAAGCCACAAAGTAAAGTCGTTTTAATTAAATTAACTGATGAAGCTACAGAAATATCAACAAGAGTTGTTGATAAGTCAACAAGGGTTGTTGATGATGCTGGACCTTTAGCAAGAGTTGTTGATAGGGCTGATACAACTGGTTAGTTACATCTATCTCAAGAGTTGAGAGTGTCTCGATATAGTGGGAGGGTTGTTCTACAACCTGACCGTTACATGGGCTTAACTGAAGCCCAGATCATCATACCTGATGATGACATTGAAGATCCATTATCTTAAAGCAAGACAATGAATGATGTTAACTACGACCAATGGATCAAAGCAATGGACCCGGAATTAAAATATGTGTTTCAATTCTATCTGGGATCTTGTAGATCAACCTTATGGGGTAAAACCTATAGGTTGTAAATGGATCTACAAGAGAAAACGAGACGTTAAAAATATCTACATGTCTCAACCAGAATGGTTCATTTATCAAGATCAAAAGCAAAAGGGTTTGCAAGCTTAAGTGATCCATTCATGGATTGACCTAAGCAATTCGATCTTGGAATATAAGATTTGATATTGTGATCAAATCTTTTGGCTTTGATAAGAACATTGATGAATCTTGTCTTAACAAGAATATCGTCAATAGTTCAGTAGCTTTATTAGTGTTGTAAATGATTGATATCCTAATCATTGGAAATGATATAGGTTATCTTACTGACTAGTAAAAGGAGCTAGCAGCACATTTCCAAATGGAAATTTGGGAGAAGCCGAGTTTGTTCTTGGGATCCAAATCGTTAGGAATCGTAAGAACAAAAAGCTAGCCTTGTCTCAAGTGACTTATATCTACAAGATGTCAGTTAGATATAAGATGCAGAATTCCAAGAAGGGTTCACTACCTTTCAGGCGTGGAATTATTTTTGTCTAAGAAACTGTTTCCTAAGACACCTCAAGAAGTTGAGGAGATGAGAAGAATGCCCTATGCAATAGGGATTGTCAGTAAGTATCAATCTAATCCAAGATTTAATCATTGGAAAACCGTTAAGAATATCCTCAAGTATTCGAGGAGAACGAGGAACTATATGCTTGTTTATGGGACTAAGGATTTGATCCTTACAGGATACACTGACACAGATTTTAAGACTGATAAGGATTTGAGGAAATCTACATCAGTATCTGTGGTCACACTTTACGATGGAGCTATAGTATGACATAGTTACAGTCTTGACCGTATAGGCCGAAAACATAGCTGCTTGTGAAACAGCGATAGAGACTGTATGGCTTAGAAAGTTCTTGATTGATTTGGAATGTGTTCCAAATGTGAACTTGCCCATCACACTTTATAGCGATATAGTGGTGTTGTGGCAAATTCAAAAGAACATCGCAGCCCAAGACAAGCAGACACATTAAATTGAATGAAATATTGCTAATTCATTTACAAAGACTCTCTCAGCTAAAGTGTTTGAGGGTCATCTAGAAGGTCTAGATCTACGAGATATGTACAAAGGTGTAATTTAGGGCAAGTGGGAGAAATGTACTGGGTATAGTGATACCATTATGTAATGGGTATAGTGATGCCCTAGTTTATTGTATTTGTACAATGTATATGTTTTATACATGTATTTATACACCCACTGCTGTATATATTATTGTACATCCCACTAAACTAGAGTTTTAGTTCAAGTGGGAGTTTGTTGGGTTTTATGCCCTAAAACTCGTAGATAGTGAATGTAAACAAATTGTATACTTATTTCAATAAAGTGTTATTGAGTTTCTACAATAAAGTGTTATTGTTAAATATTGCACAATTTGACCCAAATCCAATAAACTAAGATCCAAGGTTGTTTGTATGTAACTTGAACTAGTATGTGGGGACATACGGGGATCGATGTTCAAGTAACAACCTAAAAGGTCTATAGTACAAGGATAAGGTTGGGTACCTTATCCTGGTAACACTATGAGATACGGTCCGCTTTGTATTTGATACAGACGTATTGATCCAAAACGTCCATGTAGTAGACATGCAAGTGGGGGTATCCTATGCAATGAGATTGCATAAGACCGGACCACGAAATAGTCAACCATTAGTTATAACACCGTTAACTAGTTAGGTTACAGTTTCAATAGGATGACCTAGGTAACTCAGTCTTAATCCTGAGTGTGTCATGAACTCCTTCTCATGAGGGATTTTCCTTCGATTAGCATGGGTGAGAGTGGCCAATACGCTGACTCAATATGCCTTCCTTTTTAGGGACAAGACCGAGTGGGAGGCTGGGGACATGACAACACAAGAAGGAATTCACTCCTTCCCGCTTCTAGGAGAAGTAGATGAGTGTTCTCTTAAGTGGTGACTCCGGGACTTGAACAAAGGGATCCCGCCCTCCCACTGGCCTGAGAGGGACTTTCCGTTTAATGGTTGGACCATAAACAGGTTGTTCATTAGAGGAGCGCTGGTACTTAAGGAGACAGATGTAACACAGGGGTAAAACGGTAATTTGACCCAACTGTGATTACGGACACTCGTGAAGGATTGACTTATCGGCATAGGTCTATATCCGTGGACACAGAAATGTTCTACAGTGAGAAGAGTTCAGCTGTGGGTCTTTAGTGGAATGACCCACAGTTAATGAATATTGGTTAACCTGATTAATGAGTTTAATCTATTAACCTCATATCATTGGAGCTTCTGATCTGTAGGTCCATTAGGTCCCCCTGCTAGCTCGTAAAGAGTAATTAGGAACAAATATATCTTAAGAGAATATGAATAGTTCAAATTCATATTGGGAATTAAGTTAATTGTATGAGATACAAATTAATATAATGTATAGTGATGCATTAAAATATAAAGTCTAATTTGATATTAAACTTTATTATATTGAGAGATTGATATATTTGAAAGAGTTCAAATATATGTCTAATTAAATATATGGTATTTAATTAGAAGATGAATTAATTAATTATGAATTAATTAATTATTCAATTTAGTTTAAATTAAATGAGATTTAATTAAACTATAGTCTATGAGAGAAATAAATATTTGAAGAAGTTGAAATATTAATATGAATTTGATTCATATTAAATTTGTAGGATGTAAGAGAATTTGAAGGAGTTCAAATTTTAATATGAATTTGATTCATATTATAGAATTAATTAATTGAAGGCCTGAAATTAAATATATGATATTTAATTGGGTAATTAATTAATTAACTAATAGAAGGTCTGAAATTAAATATATGATATTTAATTGATGATTAATTAATTGGAAATTAATCAATTATGGAAATGATTAATCACTTATGGAAGTAATTAATCATTTATGGAAATGATTTAATCACTTATGGAAGTGATCAATCATTTATGGAAAAGATTAATCAATTATGGAATTGATTGGTCATGGAATTTATTGGTCATGGAATTGATTAATTATGGAAAAGATTAAATCAGTTATGGAAATAATTTATTTTAAATGAATATTTTATTCATGGCCTTTCTCCTATAAATAGAACACTAAACCTAGGGTTTAGGAACCACAACATAAGGCCACAAGAATGCACTCTTGCATTCTCTCTAGCCTCCCTCTCATATTCTCTCAACCCAAGAACTGTAGGGAGAATTTTCTCTCTAGAGTTTTTCTCATTCAAGATTAGGTAGTCCCACAACTACGTTCCTAATCTCAGAGTTATAGCGGGGAAGATCAAATGGTGGTGTTCTTCGTTGTTGCAGAGCAATCAAGAATCATCACTACAACAAATATCACTTACGATAGCATTAAAGAAACGCTATCGTAGGCGTTCCATAGCATTTTTTGAAACGCTGTCGTAGCCGATGTTATTGAAAGTCACCGACTTTTCATAGCGTTTTTTCAACGCTATAAAAAAGGCTATAAAAATTCCGTTTCAATTGCGTAATTTTAATGTTATGGAAATTTTTCATAGCGTTAGCAAAAACGCTATGATTGCCCTTTAATAGCGTTGTCTATAGCAGTAAAAAAATGCTATAAAAAGTATATCATAGCATTTTTAGACACGCTGTTATATCCGATGTTATTGAAAGTCTTTGACTTTTTATAGCGTTTTTTCAATGCTATAGAAAAAGCTATAAAAAAATCAAAATTTTATTGCTCATTTTTAATGTTATAAAAACTTTTCATAACGCTAGCAAAAAATGTTATGATTGCTCTTTAATAGCATCTTTTTATAACAATTAAAAATGTTATCAAAACATAATCATTTTTTATTTCATCATTGTGATAGACAATGTTATGGATAGTAGGTAACTTTTAATAGCATTTATACATACACGCATACATTTGTACCATTTTTGAGTAATATGTAACAATTTCTATAACATTTTATATGAGTACCAAATATTTTCAAATGTTATTGTAAAATAAACTCATTTATATAAACATACAATGTATTTAAATGCACTTACATCAAAATAAATTTTCAAGAATAGACAATACCAAAATTTACCTATTATAAATGACATTACAAAATTTATCCCTATTATTCGTTGAAACACTTCTAAAACTTTCGACAGCATAACAACATAACTATAGCTAACCCATAATTTTCAACCACCTACTTAAGAGAACACATAACTCCAAAGAATTTCAAAAAGAATTACGAGTCAAATCTCATAACAAATTTCATTTAAATAACTCAAATAAACTTATAAGTATAACATAATGCTAACCACAAGAGTAAGATATGCCCCTCGAATTAAATAACACACAACTAAATAAAACGACTAAGTCTTTCTAACAACCACTATTTAAGCACAAGAAAACAATGAAATTAAGACTTAGAGAGCTATTATTGTTCCTCAGACCTCTTCCTCAGCATCACCCGATTCGTAGTAATCCTCATCACCTGCAAAATTTGATGGTAGGTCAATACAAACCATGGCACTAAGGAAGTGGCTCACACCTGAAGAGCCATCAAACAACATACAACAAACTAAGCAACATCATGTTTTTCAAACACAACTAAACATGCTTTTTTATATACATGACAAGCAACCAACATAACAACTCTTGAAAGGATGCCCAACGAAGATTATATTTCAAAGTATATATTATCTAAAATAACTATTAACTTTACTTCTTTTAAGAAAAGCTACCATGTCATAAACTACCACTAAAAACACAATAAATCGCAAAGAAAGTCACAAAGCTAACTCTTGTAGTCTTCCTCATTTTCCATAAAACAATAAAGCAAAATCCTTGGAGTCTTTTTCAACAAAATTTCACTTATTCTACAAGTGTATAATATGCATTGCAAAATATCGTAACAAAATCACAAGCGTAACACTTCTAAACTCCCCCCCCCCCCCAAAAAAAAAAAATCTTGGAAGTCATTTTTCGACCAAATTTACCCATCCTATAAGTAAGAGATCACAACAAAGTCACAAGGTGTCTCCTAAACTCTTCACACCTCCCTTAAACCAAGCAAAATGAAAATTGACTAAAAGGTTGCATTATAAAAGGAAATACACAATATACTTCTACTTTCATATTAAGCTCGAATTCTTATAAACATGCATGTCCATAGGACCAAAGAAAAAAAAACTTGATAAATCCCTAAGAACATGAACAATCTCGAAAAAAAAAACTAGATAATTCGCTAATGAAGAAAAGCGATAACTCAAGAAAAGCAATAGCTTCTAGAGAAATGATAATGTTTAGTTGTTAAATCTAACCTTCAAGAATTACAAACCAAGTCACTGAAAATACTATGGTAGGCATATTGACAAATCCAAACTACCCTTGCAACCTATAATTTTAAAGCTAGAATCTCAAACTATTAAACCAAAATCTCAAAACTAACAAACCTTAGTCAAAATTATAAAACATGATCACACTCAAAACTAAAAAACCTAGACCAAATTATAATTAAGCTAGAATTTCAGAGTAGGTCATTCTCATTGCCTAAACACATGCATCCATTTATGCTTGCCAACAAAATATGTGAAAGTTGTAAAATTCCAAGATTTCAACAAAATATGTCAATTACCTTTGAAGATAAGCCTTCTAGTTTGTTGGCCCCTTAGATTTTGCAGCCTATTGTTGATGTGGTAAGCCTTTTGAGCTCCTTGATAGTTGGATTTATTGTGAAAAATGGTTATGCTACTTTGTTTGGAAGTTTACACTCTAACACACAATGCCTACGCCTCCTTTGACTCTAAAAACCAGTCTCTCCATCCCCAAATGCTCCTCCACCACGGATTAACTAGAAAGATAGTGTTGTTTTGAAAAAAAATCAGATGAAAAAAGTGAGTTCAGAAACTATTTAGAAAAAGCATGCATTTTTTTTGTCGTTTATTGGAATGCGTAGTTGAAAATTACGCATTCAATAAAGAATGCGTATCTTCAAAATGTGCAACCGGTCAAAATTTTCAAATTCATTCAAATCAAACGGATGGTTAACAGATGGGTAACGGGAGTTAACAAATGGGTAACGGGAGTTTAGGATGCAGTTAAGATCAGGAAATTGAACTGCGCATTCTTGGAAATCTACAACTGCCAAGATTCGTGGGTCAAATCAATGTCAAATCTAGATTAATTAGGTAGTTGAAAATCTTTTTTTTTTTTTTTTTTTTTTGAAAAAGGTAGTTGAAAATCTTTAAACCATGCATTTCTCTCCTTTTAAAATTACCATCAACATCAGCAAAGGCCCACAAATTTTCTTTTCCGGTGATTTTTATCCGGCTTCTTCCCCTCTTTCCGGCATCAAGTTTCAGTTTACCGGCGACTCTTTTTGTCGTCTTTTTGTCGTCTTTTTGTTTCTTTATTTTTCGGCTACGGTTTCTTTTCCTTCTCTCCGTGCTTTCTCTCCAACCTTCATTGTCTTTCTTTTTTTTTCGTTCTTTCCTTACCCAGTGGTAGCGACAACTGTTATAGATTCTGAGTTATGTAACTTTTATATTTAGTTTATGTTAGTTAAAAATGAAAAATTTTAGATTTGGTACTGATTTATTTTTTCTAACTAAATGCCTTTTTTTCTTTTTTTTTTTTTTTTTTTTTTTTTTTTTTGTACAGGAAACAAGGAGGGAGAGGAGAAAACGAAAATTTCTATCTAAGTTTGTAAAAAAAAATTATTAGCTCTTATTTAGATTCTCAGTTATGTATCTCTTATATTTAGTTTTTTTTTTTTTTTTGAATAATCTTATATTTATTTTATGTTAACTAAAAATGAAAAATTTTAGATCGGTACTGTTTTATTTTTTCTAACTAAATGTTTTTTTTTTTCTGTACAGGAAACAAAGAGGGAGAGGAGAAAACGAAAATTTCTATTTCAAGTTTGTTAAAAAATTTGGAATTCAAATACGTATTTCAAATTTGGTATTTATTTTTTATGTTACTGATATTTGGTGATACTGATTTTTTTAACTAATAAACGTTGGTGTTTCTCTTTTACAGAAAAGAAAAAGAGCATAAAGAAACTTTGAATGGATTCATCTTTATATAAAAAAAAAAAAGTTTGAGATTCAAAGAGAAGGCATGCTTTTTATTTATTATATTATGTTAGTTAATAATTTTATTTTTGCTACTAATTTTTGTAAACTAATGAATGTTGTTTCTTTTTTTTTTCAGAAAATAAAGTGCCAAAGAAGAAAATTTTGGATTCAAATTTGAAACGAAAGTTTGGGATTCATTCAAAAGGTATGCCATTCTAAAAAAATATTAATGAAATTAATAGGTAAACTTTCATGAAACAAATGAAAAAGAAAAATGTTCATTGAACAAATATTTTAGGAAACAAAAGTTAAAGTTGAAAAATAAAAAACAGTGAATAAGTTATAAAAAGTTTAGTGAAAAATGTTTAGGGAACAAATATTTTCGAAAAACCTACAAAGAAAAATAAATTATTTTGATATGGAAAATATATATATTACTGAACTTTTGTTTATAAAAAGTGTAGTAGAAAAATAGTTTTCTAAAAATGTGTAATGAAATCTAAAAAATATATCTTAATGAAAAAAAGAAACTTATAAAAAGTGAATTAGAGAAGAAAAAGTTTTCTAAAAATATATGGTATTTTGATTATAAAACTTATGCATTTATTTGAAGATTTTTTAAACTAAAAGTAACATATGTTAGGTTGTTTTTTCTCAAAAAAAAAAAAAAATGTTAGGTTGCATAAATAAATAATTTAAACAATTTGTTTAGTTTGCATATTTGGGTAAATATAGAATATATTACTAATTTATGTTCTAATTACACTAACATGCTTCAAAAAACTAATTTAGTAAAAAAAACATTTTGGCTCATTAAAGATTACTTATTAACGTTAGGAATATGTTATTTTTAGTAGTTTTCAATATTCCAAGCTGAATTACAATATTAAAGTATTCAATTTTATTAGTATATTGTTGAATTTAAATTATTGAAAATACATGAATCATCATTTACTAATCATTATTACACTTCATTTTTAATAAATTGAATCTGGTTATTAATAAATTTTCATTAAACTTGTTTAGGCTTCTTAATGAAAATTTTAATTAGTGTATAAAATAATTGGTAGCATATTTTACTATTTTTCTTTTTTTATTGTTTACTTACATAGTATTTTCTAAATATCAGATTTTGAGTTCATAAGTACCTGCAACATGGAACAAGTTGGATTTCTATGTTATATGAATGGGAACATAGTCCATGGGCCAAACGGTATAGGGTACGATGTAGGACCATGTGTTCAATTCAATACTGTTCGTGATATTTCATACGACCAATTTGTTCAGGGGATATGTAATGGACTATCTATTGATAGAAATGGAGGGCTAGAAGTCATTTTTAGATATGGGAGTATTGGGATAGAAGGGTATACTTACTACATTCCTATGTCATTGCGGAGTGAGTTTGATTTTAGATTTATGATGAACATTGCTCCATCCCTTCCTGATAGAGTAGACCTCTTCATCTCTCAACCGAGTATAACAAGTATAGCCCCAATTAGACAAGGTGAAAATAACACTGAATTTGAGGATATCCCCGAAGAAGAAGATATCCCTGAGGAAGAAGATATCCCGGAAGTTGAAGATATAGATGAAGAAGATACTAGAGAAATGGAGGGACAAAACTTGGACCGAACTATTGCCACAAATGATGATGTTGAAACAGATGGTGACGAGGATAGTGTAGATGAAATACCTGAGCTATGGGGTGAGCATGAAATCCCTCCCTTCTTCACCCAATTAGATATGGATGATATCGATTCCATGCCTGATACGGGTATTGAAAAAGAAATTCGGGGGGATGATCAGTTACTTAAAGGGATGATATTCAAATCAAAAACTGATTTAAAGAATGCTGTGAAGAGCTATTCTATTCTTCGACATCAACACTTCGACGTAGTGGAGTCAAATAAGAAAGTATGGGTCGTCAAGTGTAAACGATATGGACAGGGTTGTACGTGGCGGCTTCGGGCTCGTTGTCGTAAACGACATGGAAGATTTGAGATAACTCAGTACAATGGCCCTCACTCATGCATGTATGCAAGGTTGAGTCAAGATCACAGTCAATTAGACTCTAACCTAATTGCAGCCGAGGTGCACAGCGTTGTTCAGTGCAATCCATCTCTAGATATTAGAACACTTCAGGAAATTGTATTGAAAAAGTATGGCTATTCTGTTACGTATTCAAAAGTATGGGAGGGGAAAAAAAAGCCATAAAAAATATATTCGGAGATTGGGATGAATCGTACAACCTGTTGTCAACCTGGACGAATATATTGGATTTGACTAATCCTGGTACAAAGATCTTATGGAGGTTGTTGGAGGTTGAGGGAGAAACTAACAAGACTATATTCCATAGTGTATTCTGGGCATTCGGCCCTGTTATTGAGGGGTTTAAACACTGCAGACCTTTACTCCAAATCGATGGAACCCACTTGTATGGGAAGTATAAGGGAAAACTGTTGATTGCTACATCAGTCGATGCAGACGGACATATTTTTCCTGTTTCATATGCAATTTTGCCAGAGGAGAGCGCTGATACATGGGGTTGGTTTTTATGCAATTTACGGAAGTGGGTGGTTGGAGAGAGGGACGAAATGTGTCTAATTTCTAATAGACACAAAGGCATCATATCAGCAGTACGAAACGATAAAAACGGTTGGGACGAAGCGCATCATCGATTTTGTTTGCGACATCTTGCAAGTAATTTTAATGAAAAGTACAAGGACAAGGTGTTGAAAAATATGGTGTATCGTGCAGGTTCAAAGTTTCGAGTTACCAAGTTTAAACAGTGTATGAAGGAGCTCGAAGATGCCAACAGGGAGTGTATGAGATTCTTTGCTTCTTTGGATCCCACACAATGGACACAGTCACATGATGGTGGACATCGTTATGGATGGTTAACCACAAACGTGGCTGAATGCATAAACGGAGTATTGAAAGGAGCCCGGAAGTTACCTATAACCGCATTGGTTCAGGCTACCTTCTACCGTACTGTACATTACTTTGCTGATAGACGACATCAAATACAAATTGGTATTCACATTGGGCAACAATTCACAAGGTAAAATATTGTTGTACTCCTAATATTCATTTCACAATGATATGTGAGTCCCAATAATAGTTGGTTTACGCATGTTAGGTATGCCGTTGAGAAACTGGTTCGTTGGGAAGCACGGGCCAATGGGCACACGGTCAATATATTTGATCACGCAATGGGGATATGTGATGTAACGACTTCAATTGACCCAATATCAATGAGAGGTGGAACTCGACATCGAGTGAAGTTGTGTGAGAATACTTGTACGTGCAATAAGTGGTAGTCATATGGGATCCCATGTTCTCACGCTATCGCTGCTTGCAAAAGACTTTGTGTAGACTACCTGCGCTTCGTACAAGATTATTACAAGCTTCCAACTTATTTGTTGTGTTATGCACCACAATTTGAACCGATTCCTGATCGAAGCTGTTGGCCTGACCCAAATTTTCCAAAGGTTCTTCCAAACGAGTCCTTAGTGAGAGGTACTGGTCGACCATGTACTTCTCGCATACGCAATGAGATGGATTGGAGGGAGCCAGCTGTCAAATTACGTTGCGGCATTTGTAGACAAGAAGGACACAATCGAAGAAATTGTCCTAATCGAGCTTCACGACATTTGCATTAGATTTTTTTTAATCCACTTTTCATTTCCTATGTAATGCAAACTTTCCTATCTAATGTAAACTTTCCTATCTAATATGAAGTTAACCATCCATTGAGTATAATAATTTTTTGCAATTTTTTAGTATTCAAAATACTAACATTTACTTTAATTTATTTAAATGGTATTAGATGGAGGACGATATTACTACTGGTCCATATGATCCATCCGTTCTACACCTCCAGGCTAGTCATAAATCTGAGATGGTCTGGGAGGATGTCTATTTTAATATCATGCACTGTAGGCGTCAAGAAGCCGTTCTTAAGAGATTATCAAGACCAGATCCTCGGATTGAACCATATTTGCGAGCATCCGGATTCTATGGTGTATCGTGCATAAAGTTCATTCAATTAGATTGGCACTTGATAACTGCCATGGTCGAGCGTTGGCGACAGGAAACACACACGTTTCATTTGCCACATGGAGAGTGTACCGTTACATTGCAGGATGTCGCTATTCTGTTTGGATTACCTATACATGGTAGAGCATTGATGGGAAACATGAACTGCAATTGGACTAATGTTTGTCGTGATCTACTTCGAGTTACGACGAATGACGATGTTTTATCGGGAGGTCGCCTTAGCCTGCCGTGGCTAGCTCAACAATTCAATAATTTCGTACATCTTCCAGATGATGCAGATGAAGAAGACCTTCGATGTTATGCTAGAGGATACATTCTATCCCTTATAGGAGGTATGGTATTCCCAGACAAATCAAACAGTAGAGTGCATCTTATGTACCTCCCGTTGCTTGAAGATTTTGATGATGCGGGGACTTACAGTTGGGGGGCAGGATGTCTTGCCTGGCTCTACAGGAACCTATGTAAAGGTTCAGTTATCGACTCAAAGGATTTAGGTGGCTCGCTAATACTACTGCAATTGTGGACATGGGATCGATTCCCATTTCTGGCTCCTCGAAGACTTCACCGATATGAGAACAACTTAGGAGACAGACCACTAGCAATCCGGTATGAATTTTAATGAATACAACTATACTCTTACATTTCAATTGTGTTACCTTAACTAATTATTGAATATTTTAATTGTAGGTGGAATGATAGATTTTCGGTAACTAAATCCCCTACCCATGTTCTGATCCAATATAGGTATATGTTGGATACAATTAGGCCAGATCAGGTATAACTAAGTTTATTTATATATTATCTTTATTTTCAATATTCTTATCAAATTTCTTAATATAAACCTTATGTTCAAACAATCGTGTAGATTATATGGGAGCCTTACCATCATCTGATCCATCTATTGTCGGGCTATTGTCTCTCGGGTCAAGATATATGGACAAGTAGAAGTCCACTCATATGTTTTTTTTGTAGTAGAGTGGCATTTTCCTGATCGTGTGATGAGACAGTTCGGCTGGGTGCAGCACGTGCCTATATCATGCAATACGGACATGGTGCTACATTCATACGACCTACGGGGCAGACAAGAAAGAGATTGGGTAAATTATTTGGCTCCATCAATAGAAATTTGGGAGCGCAGACAAAATATTGTCATTCGAGGTGAACCAATCGATGGGGGTGCTGATGTTGACCCTGGGTATTATCAATGGTACGCATCCATTAGTCGACGATATCTCACGAAGGCAGGAGCATCGTACCATTATTTGGTAAGAGTTTATTTATTATGTTGCATGTTAATTTTGCCATACAACCCTCACACTTTCATTTCACTTTTCCTTTCAGAATAGTATAGCCCCACTAACCAGAACTGCTAGAAAGGCTGTGGAACATTTAACTGTCATTTATCAGTGCGTTCACTTAGATGACCATGGTCCAGTTGAAAACGAAAACAATCCAGTCGAGCTACAGGATGATCCTGTCGAACAACATGATGATCCACCTCAACAGCACGTTGATCATGTTGAACAACGTGATGATACACCAGAGCAAGAATATCATCCAGCTCAGTATGGTTTTGTAGACGTAGCTCCACCACCTCCATTCGAGCCATTCTACACAGAGTTGTTTACCGATGATTTTATGATGTCCACACCTATCATGTTTGGATCATTTCCAACAACCTCCACTTCCGACCATCCAGGAACTATAACTATGGAAGAAGGTCAGTCCACTCACACTCATCATGCCCCTCGGGATCAGTATGTGACGTATCGAGATCCTAGTCAAGGTATATTCATTCGAGATGAGGGCGAGACATCAAATACGAGAGGTCGAGGTGAGCGTGGACAATATGTGGCTCGTCGAGCTCAATCCAGACGTCATAGGGGATCATCTTCTAGACAAGAATGATAGTCGTTTGTTTGTACTTGTTTTTTCAAACAATCTTTGTGTAATTTGATTCGCTTTAATTAAATTAGTGTGCGAAGCTTCATGTTCAGTTTTAAACGATCTAAATATTAAAAAAAAAAAAAAAGATTAAACTAGCTTTAAGATTTAACTTTACACAAAAAAAAAAATGGTCCTAATGATCATACATATACTTTTAAACGATTTTTTTTATAAAAAAAACAATGTAGAAACTAATAGAATTAAATAAAATGTCAAAAAAAAAAAAAACTTTAGTTTCTTATCAACAATTTTAAAGAAATAATAATATAAATGAACATATAACATAACTCTTTTGTAAAATTTCAAATTCTAATTTCATTTGTAAAATTATGAGAATATAAAGAGATTATGGGTAGGGAAGAAACTCTATTATCCTTTCATTAGTGGTGAAATGGAAGAGAAGAGAAAACAATGAAGTTGTGAAGTAGAATCTTAATCCTAAAATTAATGGAGGAAACATTCAATAAGATATATAAATAATAAAGCATTTTTTTTAAAAATAATTTACATAGTATTTGTTTTTTTTTTTTTTTTGAAAACTAATTTACATAGTTTCAAAAATAGATGTCAAGAATAATAATTGTATAATAAAACCTTATTGAAATTCTATTATATTTAATAAATATTTCTTAGATATCCAAAGTTAATTTGTTACTCTTATTCAATTCTTTTTTAAGAAAAATTTCAATTGCATTATTTCATCATGCAAACAATATTAGAAAATCACAAACACACAAAAAAAATAATTTATAACTAAAATTAATTATCTAAATAAATAAACAAATTAAAAAAGGGAGAGAAAACTGCAAAATCCAAAAAAAAAAGAAAAAAGAAAATTGAAAAAATAAATAACTAAATAAAGAAAGAGAAAACGGTTATAAAAAATAAAAATAAAAAACATTTATAATTAAAAGAAAAAATGACTAAAAAAAGTTTACAAAACAGTTAAAAAAAAAAAAGAAACGTTATGTAAAAAAAAAAGAAGAATCTGTTAAATCTAAACGGAAGAATCCGTTAAATCTAAACGGAAGAATCCGTTAAATCTAAACCGACTAATATTTGGAAGGATACACAATTTCAATTCAAGAAAGAATGCGTAGCTTTGACTTACACATTCCAATAAACGACAAAAATAGGGCATGCTTTTTCTAAATAGTTTCTAAACACACTCTTTGTATCTGATTTTTTTTTTAAACAGCACTATCTTTCCGGTTAACCCCCTCCACCACCTCTGCCAACATGTGTTTCTTTGTCAACGTCGTAATCACAGTGCTAATCGTCCAAAATACCTTCAATTTTAGCTCTCCAATGAAATTGAAATGAAAATCAAAGCCACTCGCCATTGCACCTCGATTATCCCTAATCTTCAAAAAAAAAAAAAAAAAATCACACCGCTCTTAGACATAGCCTCGAACTCCACTCTCCATTTAACGTCTCTAACTCTCTCAACCTTCAAATATAAAAAGAATGGTGCCTTAACAAGCTCTTGGAGGGATGGACATAACACTTTTCTCATTAAGTTGGCTTACAGTGTTATGGGATGTCCTGTACATAACATTAGGAAGTAAAAAAGTTATATAGATAAAATTTTGTTGCCACTACTGGAAAGATAGAAAATACTAGTTCAAGAACTAAAAGCCATAACTTTCAAAATCGCACAAAGCTTCAATTTAAAGAAGACTTAAAAAATGTAATGTCAAACTAAGCTAGACAAAAAGAATATTCTTTATTTTCAAATCCCACAAATATATATAAATATGTAAGTTTTGGAGGGTACACAATGAGCATATAACTACAAGATTTTATATTCAACAAAAACCATAGATACAAAAGTCTCTCTGTATACATGCATTTACATTGCCTATGTTTTAAACAAACAAACTCAAAGGTATATTTTATTAACAAAGGAAATTTTAAATAGGAAACTTATGTTCTAAACATGATTGATTTTGCTCAAACCGACCTATTAGTGAATTTTCTTTAAAAAAAAAAAGCTTACATTTAACGGACTACACACACCATTCCTCTTTCTCTCTCTTCTTTTCTATATATTTGATTTGTGAAAGCTAATATACTAATGCTATGAACCTGAACAAGATTATTATGAGCAAAGATAACCACAAGATAATTATTATTACTCTGAATGCACAAGGCTTCACTAACCAAAGTTCAAAGAAACAAATCATATGAATATTATTCTTTCATTAGTTTGCAATGAAGAGCAGAAAATTGGGGGACGAGGTTGTTTGCTTATGGGTTTTGTTCAAAGGTTTGAGGAAGAGAAATGAGTGAAAACTGATGAAAGAAATCCTTGAGAATAAAAGCACCATTTCAAAAGATTTACTTATTACCTCATATTTCTCAAGATCTAGAAACCTTCAACCATCTTCGTTAACAGAAGCTTGAAGTCAAAACCTCTAGGCTAAGAGCAAAACTGCACACAAAAGCTTGGAATCATAAATTTCGGAGGTAACCAAAGGAGATATGAAGGAAGTGAGAATAAATATAGAGAGAAACCAATTTGAAGAAATGGGTTTAGTGGGTTGTTATCTTGAGTATCCGTTGAGAACTTTGGGTTCTCGAAGTCTCAAATGTAGTGGAAAAACGACTATTGTCATGAACTCTTTGCGATGTCATGTTGAAAAAACTCTCGCTCGGTAATTAGGGCTTCAGAAATGAAGAGAGATTGAGGAAAAGGAAAATTTGAGGGAAAAGAGAGGGAAATGACAGTAAGATCAGGGAAAAGATAGAGAATAAAATAAAAGAGATGGAGAAAGCGAGGGGTGGAGGAGGATGTACGCTTATTTCGAAAATTTTCCCCCTCAATGTTGCACGAGCGATCCAAAATTATTTTTACGATTTTTTCTTTTTTTTTTTTATTTTCGTTTCATAGCCTATATTAAAAAATGTTATACTCATGCTATAAAAAGACATTTTTCTTGTAGTGCATTCTTGATTTTCAGAGACGTCAACGGAGGTTTGTTTCTCTTTTCTTTATTATAGATTTAGATCTAAATTTTGTATGCTTAGCCTTAAGTTTCTATAGAATTTGTTCTATGATTTTTGCCAATGTAATGATATTTTTTGGATAAACAAAATTAACTACGAATCGGTCCCAATTACGCTTCCGCTTTATCGGAATTAGGGAATTCCAAATCCTTACAATTCCTCTACTACTACGAGTTTTGTCTATTGATGTGCAAAAAACACTACCGCAAGTGTACAAGTCAAGTTTTATTATAGTGTTTTCGTGATTAACGAGTATCGTCCTCTGGATTGGTGTTCTAGCCATTTAAGTATCGTGATCACTCTTGTTCAATTTTATTTAGAGACAAAAACGGAGTGAAAGCGATAAATCAAATAATGAAAGCTATATAAATGATGGAAATTCAGTTGGAGAAAACTCTTAGGGAATTAATTTCACCTATTGGGGTCGTGAATTAATTAATTGAATGTGTGGACATGCAATGACTCAAAAATCTAGGATAAATTAATCTCATATTTATCTCTCCCGAGCATAAACAATTCTCATACATATGAAAAACCTAATATTCTTATCTAAGTTTATTCACTTGCATGACCTTGAGTCTAATCATTTTAATGATTTCTAAAACTATCCTAAATCTCCCGATCTTAGGATTTTTCTAGTTATACAATTTAAGATCTAAACTAACTCCCCTCTCCCGAGCAAGAATTAGAGAAACCAACAATTAACTCATGGCCAAATAATTAAAGGCATTAAAAACATAAGTTACACAAATAAGTTCAAAGCAATACAACATCCATGAAATTAATTGAACAACACCCAAAAGGCTACATCAATCCCTATGAGATACATTATTTAACTACTCATGATTCTCGTTACAATATAAGCTAGAAGAGAAAAAACCATAAAACAACTAAAGAATAAGGAAAGAAAGGGAAAAACTCTAGATTCACCGAAACCGCACATTCCTGTCACGATCTTCACGAGCTATCATCTTGAATCCCGCTCCTTGTCCTTGCTCAAGCTCCCACAAGAGGTCTCAAATCGTGATTAGGGCTAAAAATCTCCAAAGTGAACTCCCCCTTGTCGTGTAGAAATTGCAACATATATATAGAAAGACAAAGTAGCGTTGAGACGTTAGGGACAGTGTCTTGAAAGCTTAGCTTTGATCTCCCCTAAAACGAAAGTGTTGATCCCCACCAACCATGCTCTTCATTTTTAGGGGAGTTCTCTTCTCCTTATTTATTTTTGTCCTCTATTCTAGCATATTTATGCTTTGCTTTATTGCGCCCTTGAGCATCTGAGTTCGAGCTATATTCTTTTGAGCTTATTATTGATTATGGGATGTGGTCGTTTTTTGATACTATTTTTGCATGATTATGATTTCCTAGGATAGACTTTATTGTCAACTTTTAAGCTTTTGATGAGTTTGTAAGCATGAGTGTCCGAAAAGGGAGACTTTTTAAAAAAAATTCTAGGAGATGTCTTGCATTAGTGGAGCATTTTTCTTATCTTAGAGTTGGAATCGAATGGTTAGGAGCGAATTATTTGGTTCATATGTTTTTTGTCACCTCGATGGGTGTAGGGAAGAGCTAAAGAGTTAATTTTTTTTTGCAAATTAGCATGTTTAATCTTGCCTAGGAGGAAACAAAAGAATATATGCTTGTTATGCTCATAAAGAAAAATCATTCTTGTTTTACATTGAAAGAAAAAAAATAAAGTCATGACTTATGCGCGCGATGCAATGTTTAATAACGTTTTAGGCAAAAAAAGCTACCCCTGTTGTGATCAGTTAGGCCAACCAAGGGTTAAACTCGTGTCACTTATAAATGTTTAATTGAATTTTAATTTAAAGCACCTAGGTATGGATAAAAACAATCTAATTTGTTCCATTGGCTCATTGTTAAATCCTTAGGGCCAGTGTAGAGGGAAGATGAGTTGAGAGTTTAATAATCCAATCCCGAGCTAGTAGAGTTCAATCTAAGTAAGTTAGACCTCTCTTATGCAAGTTAATTTTGGAAGAGTTTTGATATGTCTCCTTCATTGGGCCTTATGTGCATGTCTCTTAATTGCTTAATTATTGACTTTTGAGCCTTGAGGATTGAGTTATGTTTGTTTCATCTATTTACAACCTATGTCTAATTTTTAGTTTGCTCGAGGACTAGCAAAAGCTTAAGTTTGGAGGTGTTTGATAGCGCGTATAGCGAGCTATTTTTCAATGTTAATTTTAGTTAGTCTTTGAGTATTATTTGGCCAAAATCATATACTTTTATGTTCTTTTTGTAGGAATTGAATATTGGAGTTAAATTGGAGAAATTTGAGTTGAGCGAGCGATTGGAATCTAAGGAAAGGAAAACAAACGAAAAAGGAAAGAAAATAGAAGCTTCACAAGATAGAGTACCCGAGAGGGCAGCGTCTCAACGCTGCCATGTTTTCCTTAAATAAAATGGCGGTAAAATGAACAGGGTCGAGACGCTGTCGGCAGATTTTTTATAAATACCATATATGATATGCTACGACCAAGGGAAGTCCATTTGGTTAAATTTTAGCCCTAATTTCGACTAAAGACCTTTGGTGGGAGCTGAAGCAAGGACAAGGAGTGGAAATTAAGTGAGAAAGCATGGAGATCGTGACGGGGACGTACGGTTTCGATGGATTCGAGTTTTATCCTTTTCTTTCCCTTTTATCTAGTTGTTTTTATGGCTTTTCTTTCAATTAGTGTTTGTAGTTGCAAGACTATGAGTTGCTAATTGTTTGTCTTAGTGATTGATGTAGTTGTTTAGTTTGTTGGATTGATTTATGGTATGAATGTGTTTTTGTTTTATTCATACAATTATTTTAGAATACATTTAATTAACTGGTCGTTGATTGAATGATTTAGTGTTGAATCTTGCTCGGGAGAGAGGATTTAGCTTAGACCCTAATTGCTTAACCTAAGTAAAATTCTAAGATCGGGAGATTTAGAATAACTTTAGAAGTTGTAAAAAGGACTAAACTCAAGACCTTCCATGCTAATGGACTTAGATAGGGATATTGGGTTTATTGTATGCATGAGAATCATTTATGCTCGGGAGAGATAATTGTGATTAAAGTTTCCTTGACTTATAAAATAATTGCACGCTAAAATTCATTCCCATTAATCAATCCTCAATTTCAAATGATGAAATCAATTCCCTAAGACTCTTTTCATTTGAATCTCCACATTTATTTTATGCTTTTGTCTTTGGATTTATCTTTCTCTTTAAATTTTGCTCTCTAAATAAAATTGCACAAGATTATTCACGGTAGTTAATTCGGTAGAAAACCAATCCAGAGGACGACACTTGTTTAATCACGAAAACACTATATTAAAACTTGACCCATACACTTGCGGTAGCAAAATTGCGCAACAAGTTTTTGGGGCAGCATCTCGACGTTGCCCTCTCGGGTACTCTATGTTGTGAAGCTTCAATCTTCTTTCCTTTTTCGTTTCTTTTTCCTTTCTTTAGATCCCAAACGCTCGATCAACTCCAATTTCTCCAATTTAACTCCAATATTCAATTCCTACAAAAAGAACATAAAAGTATATGATTTTGGTCAAATAATACTCAAAGACTAACTAAAATTAACCGGGAAAAATAACTCGCTATGCACGCTATCAGTTTAATACATTAAGGACGATGTAAATTTTAGGCTGGGGGTGCAGTGCATTGCCTTTCTATTGAGCCTTGAGCACATGAGTGTCGAAGTTTATTTTGTGCTTAATTGTTTGCTTTGCATGGATGGTTATTCTTGGATGTTTTTTCATAATCATGATTTGCTAGGATATGCTCTTGTGTCAATTTCTTAACTTTTGATGAGTTGTAAGAATCAATGCTCCAAAAGGGAGCCTTGTTAAAAATTTTCTAGGTCATATCTTGCATTGGTTGAGTATCATGTTTGCTTTAGAGTAGGAATCAAATGCTTAGGAGAGAATTATTAGGTTCATATTCCTGTTGCCACCTCGATAAGTGTAGGGATGAGCTAGAAAGTTTTTTGTTTTTTGTTTTTTTTTTTGCAAATTATCATGTTAGATCTTGTCTAGGAGATAGAAAGAAAATTTTCCTTTCCTAAAAAAAAAGAGTGGTAGAATGAGTTAATGAGCTTGTTCTTGAAAGAAAATTATTTTAGCTCAACATTCTTATTAATTTGAGAGAAAAGCATGCTTTGCAATATTCATGAGTGATAAGGGGTAAAAAGAGTTACCTTCCATGTGATCAGTTAGGTCAACCAACGGTTAAACTCAGGTTATGGGTCCCTGCCTCTTAGTGTGAAAGCTAGTGTCTCGCCTTAAAAGAATGCAAAATTGAGTAGCTTCTTATTTGATTTTCGGGCGCCTAAGTATTTGAGAAAAACAATCTAATTTGTTATATTTTCCCCTTAGTAAATCCTTAGTGTCATTATAAAGGGAAGATAGGTTTGGGGTCTAATAAGCCGATCTCGGGTTAGAAGAGTCCGCTTTAGGTGAGTTAGAGCTCTGTTGTGCTAGAAGATCTTGGGAAATTTTTGATTTGTCTCTGAAGTGCGAAATCACTACCGCAAGTGTACGGGTCAAGTTTTAATATAGTGATTTCGTTAAAAACGAGTGTCGTCCTCTGGATTGGGTTTCTAGTCAAATTAATTACCTTGAATACTTTTGGCCAATTTTATTTAGAGAGCGAAACATAATGAGAAGGATCAATTTTCAACAACAAAACTATACATTGAAAATTCAAATGGAGAAGATTCTTAAGGAGTTGATTTCATCAATTGAGGTTTAGGATTGATTCATGGGATATGATTTTTAGCGTGTGATTATTTTATAAGTCAAGGAAAAGTCATCACTACTACAAAAAAAAAAAGGTTTTTAATGACGGGCATTGCCAGTCATTAAAGGGTTTTAATGTCGGGCAGTATACGTCATCTATGCGGGTGACATCGTAGCCTTAAATGTCGGGCGACTTTTAATGATGGGCATTGCCTGTCATTAAAGCCCGCCTGACAATAAAAGCTACATTGTCAGACGCTTTTAATGTCGGCCAATGCGTGACATTAAAAGTCATCTATCATCAAATGTTCGTCATTGAAAGGGTATTTTATGACTAAATGTCCGTCATTAAAATTCCGTCATTAAAGGTGTTCTTCATTAAATGTCCGTCATTAAAGGTGTTCTTCATTAAATGTCCGTCATTAAAAGTGCGTCATTAAACGTCTGTCATTAAATATCGTCAATAAAAGTGCGACATTAAATGTTCCAACTTTTTTTTAGAAGAAAAATGTGCCAATTTATATAAAAATCAAATATTTTCTTAATTTTATTCCAATAAGCCAATTAATAAAATTTGTTCATACAGTTTTTTTTCGTACAAATTTGATATAAAAAAGTAAAATTACAAAGCACCTACACTTGAAAGCACCTATGATTAAAAGCCTACTTAAGAAAAACAAAAATTCTCGTACATGCAGCTTCCATTCTTTTCGGCATAATCTTGCTCTTGTACATCGATCTTGAAGAACCTAAGAAAAAAAAAATCAATTAGATTAAACCGAAACATCCCTCTCTTTACAACCGAAACAAGAAATCACATAACAAACATATGTCCAACAACTTGGAAAACCTAAGAAAAACAAATTTAGTTAACAATAAAATACAGAAAAAAAAAATCAATCTCAATGAGTATTGAAAAAATTTGTTAGAAAATCCAATAAACTCCAAAAGCTTACAAACTTCAAGAGATCAAGTTTAACCCCTTCAAAGAACCTGTAACACTCTAGGTTTCTATCGTTAACCTAGCGACATTACTAAAGCCTCTATCCTAATTCTAACCGGATACTTCGAAAATTTTGACAACATAACGACATACATATGGCTAACCCAAAAATTTTTAAACCTGTTAAACAAGAGCAACACACTTCTATATGAAAAACCACCCAACTATAGCCTCACAACACTTCAGGTTCACAACAAGACTCCAAAGATTCTAAAACTAAGCAAGTTAGGTCTCGCATCAAGCACAATCTAAATCTAAACAATCATTAAAGAACATTGCAATCAAACAAACTTTATTAGACCTTAGTCGTATCATAGCCTAAAACACACACACCCTCTGGCTTGGGAAGCAAAGAAGGTATATAAACGTTTCTTTTATTTCAAACTCAGATGAGGAGAAGTAATTAAACATTTCAGCTTCCTTCCCTATTTGCAAGAAAGTCAACAAAAAGAAATAGCAATTCACAAATAAGATAACCACGAAACTCAGTAAGCTTCATTGCTTAAGAAATAACAAAAAGAAAATGGTAACCACAAAATATGCGAGTAAGATCTGGCTTTTCTTTCATTAATCCAACATTCATCCTACATATGCTCTACATATAAGACAACCAGAGAGAATATCCTATTTTAAAGCATATTTTGACAGGGGATAACCAAATTACTTTATCAAAACCAACAAAAACACACGAATATCTACTACATGCTAACAAGTAAAATAATAAACATGAGCATATGTGCGGAGATGGTCTTCTTTCTATTCATTAGGTAGATGTTCGACCATTTTTGAAAAATTTCATTTGACCATAGTTGCAAGTTACATCGTGTTTAGAATTTAAATACCTGACTGTGGCAAAATGAACTTCTCCATATCAACGACCAACATCTTGCACTGCAAAGATCAAGATAATTCAGAACTCGGTAAATTTTGTTGAGAAACATTTCTAATACCATGAAATCTAAACTTAAGTGCACATTTTGAATATAATTCCATTAAAACCTTCAAAGTTCTCAATTATTAAAAAAAAATGAATGAAATGTAATGCTTAAAAACGAGTAAATTTCCTCAGGTATCAAGAAAAATAGATAAATGTCAGAGCAAGAACAATCTCACAACACATAATAAAACTGTAGAAATTACTTGTTCATATAAGTTAGGATTCAACAGGGTATCATATTTAATATTCAAATCTTGTTAGTCAGCATTCATGTCAGATTTTGAGCTTAAATAAGTAAAATGACAGTTGGTCTAAAGTTACCAAACATTGGACTCCAAGTTTGGTTAATCACATCCAAGCATACAGAACCAGATCTGCAAGTAAAAAGTAGTTTTAAAACCCTTGGAAAACTTCCACCTAATAAAAATAAGAATCAGTAATGCACCTAGGTTGCTCACAGTTCATCAACATTTGGATGATAAATCTTGTTCACAAACCCAATAGAAGGGGACTTGTATGGATAAGCGTCAGGAAGTTCAACGTGGATTTCCAAACAACACCTTCATATACAAGCCTGTCATTGTTGCAAGAATTTTATATATTAGAATACTCAAGCAATGGCAATAAACTTCAAGGTGTGAAGCATATAAACTGTTCATGGGTAATAAACTGTTCACAGTTCATCCATATGGATAATAATCATGAAAACTAAAGGTCTAAAGAAATAGGAAAATCACTTGGAATAACCTGCAATATACTACTCAGCAGCAACCCTACCCATTGGAGCAATTAGAAATATATTGTAATAGAAGCAAGCATCAAAATGGGGAATACTTTCTTTTGGACCATTGAATTCGACATTAAACTCACTTAAGCCCATCGTTTACCATCTCCACTTTGTAATTAGTCATCACCCTAGAATTGCAACAAAGAAATAATAATCATTACCTTCAACATAAGAAGATATAATGGAAATATTTTAGGAGAATTGCAAACCTTTAGTGCATAATAGAGTCATTTATACTGGCTCTCCTCAAAATTCATTGTCCCTCCTACGATAAACCGAACTTTAAGAAAAAAAATATTATTAGGATATCCAAGACTAGAAATAAATAGTCACGCCTCCAAAAGAATGGAAGAAATTAAAAAAAAAAAAAAATTGCATTACAAAACCATGTTGACGTCTTTTTTCAAAAAGTATCAATGCCTAAACCACAATGTAGATGGTAGACACATTTATATACCAGCTTAAAGTGTTCTCCTACAAATAAGATTTTGAAAAACAGTACCAAACATATGTCCAAAGAGAAGAATTGAAATAATCAGACTTTTCTCACTTCTTAAAAATTCAATATGTACTATAGAAAATAGAAATTTCAATATGTACTCGAGATCAGCAAACACAACACCAACAGGTGGCACTAACAAATTTATCAATGCCAAATTCCAAACCCCCCACCCGCATCCAATTCTCTTCAGGGCATGAATATGCTGGGTTTTATGCCCTAAAACTCGTAGACAGAAAATGTAACATTTTGACGACTGTTTATAAATAAAGAGTTATTGATTTTGAATGATTAGGACCTAAATAACCACAAATCCAATAAACTAGTAACCCTGGACTATGTTATGAAAACTTGAACTTTAAGTAGTGACATAAAAGTGGATCAAGTTCAAGTAATAGCCTAAACGGTCTATAGTATAGGGATAAGGCTGAGTACCTTATTCTAGGAAAACTATGTGACGCGATCCACTTTGTATATAGTGCAAACGATGTGATCCTGAATCGTTTGTGTAGAGACATGCGAGTGGGGGCGTCCTATGCAAATGAGTTTGCATAAGACTAGGACCGAGCAATAAGTCACTTTTGACTTATAATGTCGTTTACTGACAAGACTGACTATTTCATGCAATGACCTAGGTAACTCGGTCTTAATCCTGAGCTAACTATGAACTCCTGTTTATTCGGGATTATCCTTTGATCTGCTTGGGTGAGAGTGACTCATCATCGCCGACTCAATAAGCCTACCATTTTGGGGATAAGACTGGGTAGATAGCTGGGGACATAGTTCTGCAAGACGGAATTCACTCCTACCCAATTTAGGGATAGTAGAGAGGTTGTTCCCTTAAGTGCTGACTCCGGGACGTGAACAAAGGGATCCCGCCCTCTCATTGGCCCGAGAGGTTTTAGGTTTAGTGGTGGACCACAAACCAATTGTTCATTAGGGACTCAGTGGTAAAACGAACATTTGACTCAGCTGTAGTTATGAACAACTTTTGAAGGGTCGACTTACTAATCATGGTTATATCGGGTGGAAGAAATATATCTACAGTGAGGGGAGTTCAACTATCGGGCTATAGTGAAGTGTCCCGGTAGTTAACGAATGTTGGTTAACTAGGATTAAAATGGTTTAACCAGTTAATCTCGAATCGTTGGAGCTCATGATCTGTAGGTCCATTAGGTCCCCTTGCTAGCTCATATGGAATAAACCTTAGAACAAGTGTGATGAAGAGTTTGAAGCATTCAAATTCAAATTAGGGAGTTATCGTTAAATCATGGATGATGTATTTAACGTTATAGTTTAATTATAGTTTAAACTATACTTAGAGAGAGTTGACAACATTTAAATACGATTTAAATTTTTGACATATGAATAGGGATTCATATTAATAAACCGAGATCGAGAATGATCGGGATTGGTGCAAAATGGTTAATTTAATATTTGATATTAAATATAAATTATTAATTAAATTGTTTAATTAATTAATATTAATTATTAGAATTAATTTTAAATTAAAATTAGTTTTTAAATTCTTGAAATTCAAATAAAACTCCATTTTAGGAGGTGGTGCTTTTGTATGACAAAACCCACGATTCACCATCTTTTGCATACCTAATCCTTTTCATTTATGTGTTGTCTTCACAAGATGAAGAGGTGCATCTTTTACTCTTCTATATAAAGAGAAGAAAACACAAGATTGAGGTTGATTAGTTGGTAATTGTTGGAATTTTGGTTCAAAATACCCAAAGCTCTAAAACTCTCTCATACCTCCATATGCTCCAAAATTCATCACCGTTTGAGTCCCACAACTCGTTCTAAGCCCGGAGAATAGCGGGGAAGGCTTCGGTGGTTGTCCACGCTTCGATTATACTCGGAATTCATCAAAGAGATTCACGGATTTGGCAGCAAAAGGTTGGTTCTTTTTACTCTCTGTTTTTCGACTACTTTTAGGCATATTTTCATTTCTAAAATTAATGAAATTGAGAGGTTCTAGATCCAAATCGCTTCGGCTAGTGTCTCGTACACTCCTTTAGAATATTTATTAACACTAGTCACCAGAGGGGAAGGAGGAACAGCATAGGGCAGAAAATCATTACAATATCAATTCATTATTCATCTAATTGATATAGATGGATAAAAAAGGTAAGACCCAACCTTCCCAATAAACAAAGTCTCAAATGCCTGCACTTTCTCTCGTACATTCATGAGTTGTCTCCTTCCAACGCTTTAGCTGAGATTCCATCATCCCCATTTCTAAACTACAATGATTTTCATAAAAGCACTTCAGGAATGAAAAAAGATTATTGTAGAGGCAAGTGCACAAAATAATCTTATATTATAAATGTAATACCTATTTCTACATGGTTATAATAATATTAATAAATAATAAATAAAAAGCTTCCATTAGAAGCTTTAGAAAAAAAAAAAAAAAAAGAAAAAGGAAATGTAAAGCTTCCTACTTAAATAAAAAAAAAAAAAAGAATTAAAGGGAAAAACTAAAGCTTCCGTTTTAGTTATTTAAAAAAAAAAAAAGAAAAAAAGGAAAATTAGAAGATTGGAAAGACAGAATCGGGGAGAAAAAGAAAGGGGGAGAAAAGAGAGAAAGGGAGGGAGACGGAAGCAAAAGGGGAGCCAAAAATTTGGGCATTCTTGAACGATTTTGGAATGGAAGAAGCACACATCCATGGATTCGAGTATTGGGTAAGTTTTTTGTTCTTGGTTTGAACTTTTGCCCAAGTTAAGAAGCTAAAAAAATGGGTTTCATTTGTGGGTTTTTCTTCTTTGACTCGGATACTCCATGGATTAGTTTGAAAGCTAGGAGATTCATAATGGGTTGAGTTCAAAGAGAGAAAAACTTGATAAAAACTCATAGTTTAAGCCAAAAAAAAAAAAAAAAAAAGAAGGGGGGAAGAAATTGATGATGGGTATTCATAGGATTGTTGGTTTGCAAGCTTTTAAGGGATAATGTTCATGGAGAACAAGGAGGTAATGTTCATGGAGAAGAAGAGAAGAAATGAATAGAATTAAGCTTATTATGAAGATGGGCAAAATGGAGTTATTGGAAACTTTATTTTAGAAATATGATATTAATTACATGGTAGTTGGAGGCCAAGTTCATGACAATTTTAGTTATTCCAAGTGTTAAAAAGAAACTAAAGCTTGGTATAATCTAGTGATGTGTTTTAATATGGAGATTTAAAAGCCGTTAATACTTGGGTAATTATTATTTCAAGCCAAACAGAGATCGGGACCGCCTACGACCCAAACTTCTCTCATCAATAGTATAGTGAGTGGTTATTCTTCAAAATACTTTTCTATTTAAAAATTAATGAAATTTGAGTTTTAAGTCAAATATGATATATATATATATATATATGTATATGTATACATTTGTACAAATGAGTTGGTTGTTGAGAATTATGACCATTTCTAAGACTATTGTAGAAAGGTGACTTATGGTTTTGAAGCTTTAAGATCTTAGCCTATCGGCAAAAGCCCAAGTTCTTTTGAAATCTTACGATCGTATAGCTATACATTTCAAGTATTTGAAAGTTTTAAAGTGAATGAAGTGATTGAAATATGATTTGCTTGAGATGAGAAGCTTAATTAATTTCAATGTTTTATTGATCTCATGAATTTAACTATGGCATGGGAATTTCTCAAGTATGATCTTTGGTTTACAATGGCATCCTTTTAAAACGATTATAATGCTAGTGTGGGTTGAGAGCTTATAGCTATAATGTTGACATTATTTTCAAACCACTAGAGATTGTACCCATGGTGAGTTCCCAATGCACTTGCGTGAATGTGTTTCCGTGGTGTATATATGATATGTATGAGGTCTTTGGGACCCACTTCGGCACACACATAGGCTTTGGGCCGTGTGTCGAGGTGCTTTGCCCTTTTGGAGGTTGCTCTGCGCGCGTATGACCAGGATAGCTCTGCCACACATCTTGAGATTACTCGATGTGTGGTATGACCAGGATAGCTCTGCCACACATCTTGAGATTACTCGATGTGTGGTATGACCAGATTTGCTCTGCTACATATCTTGAGACTACTCGATATGTAGTATGACCAGTTGTTCTGCTTTATACGTCGAGTTTCTCCGTATATAGTATGACCAGTTTCGGGTACAACAATTAGTGATGGAAAAACTTCTCATAGCCATGATGGTTTATCTTTCCAAATGCTTATGTTACAGTGTTTTCGATTTTAGACATTTCACGTTTTTACTTGCAAGAGACTTTATCAGGTATCTCAAGGTTTTATTCATAAAGAATCTATATTGGTTGTTAAAATATGATTACAACTATGTTTGTCATGAGTTCCTAAAAAGTCATATCTTATCTCTTTTTATATATAAATTTTCACCACTCACTGGACTTATTAGCTCACCCTTTTTCTTTTTAAACTTTTTCCACCAGGTAGTAGTTGAGTTCCTGACGAGCCTACCAGAGTTGATATCTGCCACCAGACCCAATAGGTTGCATGTCATTTTGCATTATTTATAGACGTATCTTTTTTTTTTTTTTTTTTTTAACTAAAATGGCTAGCATTTTCATGGTGATGTATGATCATGGTTGTTAGGGTGGTTTTGTGATTGAAAGCTATATGTTGTTTTGTGTAGTTTGACTATACCCTGGTTGTAAATTCTGAGCGTTGGATTTTATATTATGATTATTTGGGAGTGTTAAATCTTGTTTTCAGGTGGGTTAGATATCCAAATTTTAGGGAAAACTCTGCCGAAATTTTTATGATTTCTTTTTGTTGATAAATTGATATCTACAAATGTAAGGGAAGTGCCTCTCACGTGCACAATTAAATCAGTATCTGTCCTTGGCTGCCTACTGCTTCTATATAAGGACTCATAGCCTCACTAATTATGGGTGCTTCTGTGAGCTTTGTAAAGGCTGTTGTAAAACTTGCCCATTTGTTCCCTTGATTACATTTTGGAATAAAACCTTTGTCCCTGGTGCTTTAAAGTGGATGTACACCCATTGTGGTGGAACCACTATAACCCTTTGTGTTTTGTCTCCCTTCTCTCTCTATTGCTCACTTAATACTCTGTTTCCTCAAACTCTGTTATTAACTAAATTGAAAACCCATCTCTGTCATATTAAGCAATTGGAATTGGCACCTACAGTCCAACAGTTTGGTATCAGAGCTTGATAATAGGATTCAAGATTTGGTCGGTCGAACTCCATATCAAAGATCTTCCGCAAGAATTCAAAACCTTTGCCACTCGTTTGTCAAGAATCACTGAAATCCTAACCTTGAAGAAGTTGGAGATTTCTTGGAGCATTTCGCCTGATGTCAGCGAAATTTGAACTTGAACGGTATGATGGAAAGAGCGATTTTGGACTCTGGAAACAAAAACTCAAAGCTCTCTTGATCCAACAGAAAGTTGCAAAGGTATTGTTCGATCCAGGTAAGCTTCCTTCAACTCTCTCTGATGATGATAAGGAAGAAATGCGAGAAATTGCTCATAGCTCTATAATTCTGCATCTATCTGACAATGTTCTTAGAAGGGTAGGTAAAATTGAAAAAGTCGAAGAACTTTGGGCTAAATTAGAAGAGCTTTATTTACCTAAATCGCTTTCGTGTAAAATCTTTCTAAAAGAACGTTTCTTTGGTTTCAAGATGGATCCTTCTAAGAATCTTGATGAGAATTTAGATGACTTTAACACCGTATGCACTGAGTTAGCAAATTCAGGTGAAGAAGTCAAGGGAGTTGATCAAGCCGTAATTCTATTAAACTCGTTACCTGAGTCTTATAAAGAAATTAAAACGGGTCTTAAATATGGCAGGGAAAAATTGTCAGTTGATATGGTACTAGATGCCCTAAGAACCAAAGAACTAGAATTAAAGATTGAGAAGAAAGATGGTGATGCTCTCTTTAGTAAAGGTAAACAGTCTAACACACAGACTCAAACTAGTAGTTCTAGAGGAAGAAATTTTAGAGGCCGAGGGAGGAACTCTCAACACAGAGGCCAACATTTTAATAACACTCAACAAACCAATAACAGGCAGCCTAGTAAAATCAATAATAGTGTAAATTCTAGTGATAAAAGTAATATAACATGTAACTATTGTCACAAAGAAGGCCACTATAAATGGGATTGTCCCCAACTAAAAAGAAAAGCTAATAAACAGAACTTCAAAGAGAACAAAAATGCAGCCAATTACCATGAAGGTTATGAGCCTGCAGAAGTTCTAGTAGCATCCGTGGTTGATTGTAAAGAGGAATGGATACTTGACTCAGGGTGTTCGTTTCATATGACCCCTTTTAGAACCTATTTTTCTGAATTTAGAGAATTCGATGGAGGAAAAGTGGTCATGGGTAATAATCAGCATTGTTTAGTTAAGGGTCTAGGGAGTGTTAAGTTAAGATTGGATGATGGTACTATGAAAATCTTGAAATCTGTAAGATATGTACCTAACTTGAAAAGAAACCTGATTTCTTTAGGGACACTTGACAAAGATGGCTGCAGGTATGAGTCTGGAAATGGCACATTAAAAGTATACAAAGGGGATTCATTAAAATTAACTGGTGTTCTGTGTAGTGGTCTGTATGTTTTGCAAGGGAAAGCAGTAGTTGGTGAACTAAATGTTGCAAATGAGCAGTTGGATAACGAAACTTATTTGTGGCACAAGAGGCTTGCACACATTAGTGAGAAAGGATTAGACTGCCTATTCAAACAAGGGCTAATTGGAAGGAAAAAACCGTCTGCCTTAAGCTTTTGTGAACATTGTGTTCTGGGCAAATCAGCAAGGCAAGGTTTTAAACCTGCTTCTTACACAACCAAAGACAAGCTCGAGTATGTCCATTCAGACCTTTGGGGACCAGCTCGAGTGTCCACAATTGGAGGTGCCAGGTATTTTCTATCTTTGATTGATGATTTTTCTAGAAAACTTTGGGTTTATATGTTGAAATCAAAAGATGAAGCATTTGATCGTTTTCTAGAATGGAAAAACCTTGTAGAAAATCAAACAGGTAAACGGTTGAAATGTCTTAGGACTGACAATGGATTAGAATTTTTAAATGATAAATTTGCTAGCTTGTGTAAGTCTTCAGGAATTAGTAGGCATTTTACAGCAGCTCGAACTCCTCAGCAAAATGGACTGGCCGAAAGGTATAATAGGACAATTTTGGAAAGAGTTCGTTGTATGCTGTCCAATGCCCAACTGCCAAGGATGTTTTGGGGTGAAGCTGTTAGCACTGCTGCTTATTTGATTAACCGCAGCCCATCAACCGCTCTTGGATTCAAAACTCCTCAAGAATTGTGGACAGGTCATGTTCCTAACTTGAAGCACCTGAAAACCTTTGGATGTGCTGCCTATGTCCACACAAGAGAAGATAAGTTGCAGCCACGAGCAAAAAAATGCATTTTCATTGGTTATCCTCAAGGGGTAAAGGCATATAAGCTTTGGTGTTTAGAACCAGGGGAATCCAAGTGTATTACTAGTAGGGATGTCACCTTCAATGAATCAGATATGCCTTGGAGAACTTCTAATATAAATGGAAGTCAGCAGCAGGTTGAGACTATTTTTGAGATTGATCTTCAACCTCCCAGTGTTGGAAACTTGACTGAAACTGATGCACATCAGCAAGAAGAAATCTTAGAAGCACAAGAGCAAACTCTATTACCTAGCACATCTCAACCTATTCCAACAGACCAAGGGGAACTTGAAGACTATCAATTAACTAGAGATCGTGCAAGGAGGACAATCAGACCCTCCACAAGGTATGATTCGGATTTTGTGGGATATGCATTTAATTGTTTTACTGATAATTTTAACTTTGAGCCTAGCACTTATAATCAAGCCATAAAATCTGAGGCTAAAGATAAGTGGATAGATGCCATGGAGCAAGAAATGCAGTCCCTACATCTTAATGAAACTTGGAAATTAGTTAAAAAACCAGCAGGCAAGAAAATCATAGACTGTAAATGGATATATAAGTTGAAACCAAGTATAGATGGGCTGGATCCTCCTCGGTATAAAGCCAGGCTGGTGGCTAAAGGATTTACTCAAGAAGAGGGAATCGACTACAATGAGGTATTTTCACCCGTGGTACGACATACGTCCATTCGTATTTTACTCTCCATTGTTGTGCATTTTGGTTTAGAATTGGAACAGATGGACGTAACCACTGCCTTCTTATATGGCCACCTTGATGAAGACATTTACATGGCTCAACCCTTAGGATTTATTGAAGAAGGAGGGGAAGACTTGGTTTGCCGTCTCCAAAAATCCATTTATGGATTGAAACAATCCCCAAGGCAGTGGAATAAGAGGTTTGACACATTTATCTTGACTCAAGGGTTTGTTAAAAGTGCTTTTGATTCCTATGTCTATAAGAAGATTGTCTCCACTGCTGTTTTTGTTTTAGTCCTTCTGTATGTAGATGATATATTAATTGCCTCTTTAGATATGCTTGAGATTTCGAAACTAAAGAGAGCTTTAAGTAAAGAGTTTAAGATGAAGGACTTAGGGGCTGCCAAACGGATCCTTGGAATGGAATTAGTAAGGGACAAACAGAGAGAGACTTTGGTGATTTCTCAAACAGATTACTTCAGTAAAATTATTGCAAAATTCCATTTAGAACGAGCCAAGATAGTCAAAACTCCATTTGCTCAGCATTTCAAGCTATCTGCCACCCAATCCCCAGTAAGTGAACAAGAAATAGCAGATATGAAGACAGTTCCTTACGCAAACTTAGTGGGGAGCTTGATGTACGACATGGTATGTTGCAGACCAGATTTAGGCCATTCTTTAAGTGTAGTCAGCCGTTACATGGGTAACCCTGGAAGAGAGCATTGGGAGGCATCTAAGTGGATAGTTCGTTATCTTAAGGGAACATTGAATAAAGGTCTAATTTACTCAAAATCTGGTTCTATGACAGATATCTTGACAGGTTTTGTTGATTCCGATTATGCTGCTGACTTGGATAAACGTAGGTCTCTAACAGGTTATATTTTTACCTTATTCAATAATGTTATAAGCTGGAGGTCTGTTTTGCAACCGGTAGTAGCTTTGTCTTCAACAGAAGCCGAGTACATTGCCTTAACCGAATCAGTAAAGGAAGCTCTATGGCTGAAGGGAAGTGTATCTGAAATGCTAAATATTGAATGTGATGTTAAGGTCTTTTGCGATAACCAAAGCGCACTGGCTCTCTCAAGAAATCCAACATTTCATGACCGTACCAAGCACATCGATGTAAAATTTCACTTTATTAGAGACATAGTTTCAGAGGGTAAAGTCAAGCTTGAAAAGATCAATACAACTCACAATCCGGCTGACATGATGACTAAATCACTTCCTGCTAGCAGACAAAGTTACTTTTGCGAGCTTCTCAAACTTGACCATGGATAAACTCTCAGAAGCCTGATATTTGAAGCACCAAGGATCTTGTATGTTATAGATATCAAAAGGGTGATTTGTTGATAAATTGATATCTACAAATGTAAGGGAAGTGCCTCTCACGTGCACAATTAAATCAGCATCTGTCCTTGGCTGCCTACTGCTTCTATATAAGGACTCATAGCCTCACTAATTACGGGTGCTTCTGTGAGCTTTGTAAAGGCTGTTGTAAAACTTGCCCATTTGTTCCCTTGATTACATTTTGGAAGAAAACCTTTGTCCCTGGTGCTTTAAAGTGGATGTACACCCATTGTGGTGGAACCACTATAACCCTTTGTGTTTTGTCTCCCTTCTCTCTCTCTATTGCTCACTTAATACTCTGTTTCCTCAAACTCTGTTATTAACTAAATTGAAAACCCATCTCTGTCATATTAAGCAATTGGAATTGGCACCTACAGTCCAACACTTTTATTTAATAAACCATTGCTAGCCACGTTTTGAAAATCATTCTTCATAGTCAATCCAGTTCATGCATAGTTGACAACGAAGTTTGCAGTTAGTTGAGATTTCATTGTCCACACGTCACGTCCGAGGTTGGTTAGGATAATCTGGGGCGGGGCGTGTCAGTTTGGTATCAGAGCATTAATATCCTGCATTAGATCAGTAGTTGTTGCATTTTCTAACATAATGATTGTGTGACATGCATTACATTATAGGGAATCATGCCTCGAGGTGGCAGAACGCGTAGGCTCTAGGACCTTGAAACTCAACAAACTTCTGATGGACAAAATTCAGTTGAAGAAGAAACCGTTGGTGAATCTAGTCACCAACATGTGAATCAAACTGAAAATGTAAATGAAGAAGATGAACAATTGACGGCGAGAATTGCGCAAGGCATAGCAGTAGGGATGCGAATGCTCAGAAATGACCCAGAGAAAAATTTTAGAATTGAGCGGCTAAAAGCTTTGCGTGCAACTATGTTCGCTGGGACAACAGACCCATCTGACGCTGAACTGTGGATGGAAATGTTAGAGAAATGTTTCAATGTCATGGGATGTCCTGAAGATAGAAAAGTACGACTAGCCACCTTCTTACTCCAAGGGGGGGCAGATGACTGGTGGAAATCGTTGAGAAGTAGACGAGAAGAATCAGAAGTAATTGAATGGAAAGAGTTCAAGAAAGCTTTTTATGATGAATACTATCCTCGTTCCTATAGGGATGCAAAACGAAGCGAATTCTTGAAATTAGTGCAAGGATCAATGACTGTGACAGAGTATCAAAAGAAGTATGTTGAGCTTTTGAAGTATGCTACGACTATTATCGAAGATGAGATTGATAAGTGCAAGAGGTTTGAAGATGGCCTAAGAGAAGAGATTCGAAGTTCCACCACTACAGTGGAATGGAAGGAATTCGGAAAGCTGGTAGAAGCAGCTTTGAGGGTTGAGAAAAGCAAATTTGAAGGTAAGAGTCAAAAAGAGTCGTCAAAGAATGTACGTGGCTTTCCAGGAGGCGCTACTAATGCCTCTGGTGGTAGACAATTTCAAAGTGGTAACAAAAGGTTTACCCCAGGAGTGGCAGAACGAGGAAATTTTAAACCCAGACATCGAGAGTCATCAGGCTTCAGATCAAAGTCGTTGAGTGCATCTGCCCAAGCGTCGAATAGTTCGACCCATTCTTCTAGATCCTCAAGTGGTCAACGCACTTGGCAACAAGGTGAGTCTAATTACCACACTAGAAACCCACAATGCTCGCAATGTGGGAAATTTCATCAAGGACAGTGCTTCCGAGGTACAAACACTTGCTATAACTGTGGTCAGATGGGCCACATGAGAAGAGATTGTCCATCATTGTTTCAGAGGGCTAATGGTGCACAACGATCATTTTCTCAACACGATCAAACCAAGACACAGGCTAGTCAAGGACAACCTAATTTGCAAGCAAGAGTCGTTGCAACAAGTAGCGAAGGCCAATCCAATATTGCGAACTCTAATGGGTCAAAGTCGAAGGGTCAAGCTGGGAGGCCTCGCAACCAAGGGAAAGTATTCGCCATGACTCAACAAGAAGCTGACGGATCGCCTGATGTTGTTATGGGTATGTTATCTATGGTTGGTAAAAATGCTCGTACTTTAATAGATCCTGGTGCTACGCATTCTTTTATTTCTCCTATATTTTCTGTTGGAATTAATAAGGTCTCAGAGTCCTTACTTGATGATTTAATAGTAGCTACTCCAGTTGGAAAATCCTTGTTGGCAAATAGTGTTTATCAAAATTGTACGGTCATACTTGGTGATAGGGAGTTGAACGTTGATCTAATACTCTTGGATATTCACGATTTTGATGTTATATTGGGGATGGATTTCTTATCTGCACATCATGCCACAGTAGATTGCTTCCAGAAAGAAGTTGTGTTTAAACGACCAGGAGAAACTGAAGTTACTTTTAGGGGTGAGAGAAAAATTGTGCCTTCGTGTGTGATATCAGCATTGAAGGTTGGTAAACTGCTTAGGAAAGGTTGTTCAGCTTACTTGGCTCATATAGTTGACACTGAGGTGAGTAAATCAAAGATTGAAGATATACCTGTGGTTAGGGAATTTTCAGATGTATTTCCAGAAGAATTGTCTGGGTTACCACCTGATTGAGAAGTAGAGTTTGTGATTGATTTGATGCCAGGTACAACTCCTATTTCACAAGAACCATATCGAATGGCCCCAACGGAATTGAAAGAATTGAAGCTACAGTTGCAAGAGCTCGTTGATAAGGGTTTTGTTAGGCCTAGTGTATCTCCATGGGGTGCACCAGTGTTGTTTGTGAAGAAAAAGGATGGTACGATGAGGTTGTGTATTGATTATAGGCAGTTGAATAAGGTGACAATACGTAATAAGTATCCTTTGCCTAGGATAGATGACTTATTTGATCAGCTGAAAGGTGCCTCGATGTTTTCTAAAATTGACTTACGATCAGGGTATCATCAACTTAAGATTAGAGGAACGGATGTGCCAAAGACTGCTTTCAGGACCCGATATGGGCACTATGAGTTTTTGGTCATGCCGTTCGGGTTGACTAATGCCCCTGCAGCCTTTATGGACCTCATGAACAGGGTGTTCCATTCTTACTTAGACAAATTTGTGATTGTGTTCATTGATGACATATTAGTATATTCCAAAAGTAAAGAAGAGCATGGGGAACATCTCAAAATTGTACTGCAGACATTGCGAGATAAGGAGTTGTATGCTAAATTTAGCAAGTGTGAATTTTGGCTAAGTCAAGTTGTGTTTTTGGGCCATGTAATCTCTGCAGAAGGCATATTTGTTGATCCTCAAAAGATTGAAGCAGTAGTTAAATGGGAGCGACCTACATCCGTTACGGAAGTTCGTAGCTTCCTTGGACTAGCTGGGTATTATCGTCGCTTTGTTGAAGGATTCTCCAAGCTAGCTCCCCCATTGACTAGCTTGACTAGAAAGAATTCGAAGTTTGTTTGGACTGACAAATGTGAGCAAAGTTTCCATGAATTGAAGAAGAGGTTAGTTTCTGCTCCAATACTTACACTTCCGACACCTGGTGAGGAGTTTGTTATTATTAGTGATGCTTCTTATCATGGTTTGGGGTGTGTGTTAATGCAAAATGGTAAGGTAATAGCCTATGCTTCTAGACAGTTGAAGAAACATGAGCATAATTATCCAACCCATGATCTCGAGCTAGCTGCAGTAGTGTTAGCTTTGAAGGTTTGGCGACATTATTTATATGGGGAGAAGTGTCATATTTATACTGATCATAAAAGTTTAAAATACATCTTTGATCAAAAGGAGTTGAATTTGCATCAGAGAAGATGGCTAGAGTTACTAAAAGATTATGATTGCACCATTAATTATTATCCAGGGAAGGCTAATGTGGTTGCAAACGCCTTAAGTAGAAAAGGACATGGTCCAGTAACCTCATCTAATGCCATGAGTTTCTCCTTGTTGGGTGAATTCAGTAGCATGAATGCAGAATTATCTGTGGATGAGCTAGGAGCCTTAATTGCAAGCTTTCGAGTAAGGCCTGCTTTGGTTGACAAGATTATAATAGCTCAATCTGATGATCCAGTTCTTGATAAGCTTAAGGGAGAAGTGAAAAATAATCAGCGATCAGATTATGTGTTGAGAGGCGATGGAGCACTAACCAAGTTTGATAGGTTATGTGTACCTAACGATCCAAACTTAAAGAAGGAAATACTTGACGAAGCCCATAGTTCAGGTTATGCTATGCATCCTGGTAGTACAAAAATGTATCGAACATTGAAGGAGCATTATTTGTGGCAAGGCATGAAAAGAGAAATAGCAGAATATGTTTCTAGATACTTAATTTGCCAACAAGTGAAACCAGAACGCCAAAAAGTGACAGGGCTTTTGAATTCTTTGTCAATTCCAGAATGGAAGTGGGAGCATATTACGATGGATTTCTTATTTGGTCTTCCACGCGCACAAAGCGGTTATGATGGTATTTGGGTGATTGTGGATAGATTAACAAAAACTGCAAGGTTTTTGCCAATCAAGATCACTTATTCTTTAGATAAGCTGGCAAAGTTGTATGTGGATGAGATAATAAGTTTGTATGGAGCACCGGTTTCGATAGTTTCTGATAGAGACTCGAGGTTCACTTCTAAATTTTGGCCTAGTTTATAACAAGCATTGGGTACCAAGCTACATTTTAGTACAGCCTTTCATCCTCAAACAGATGGACAATCAGAAAGGACTATACAAACCTTGGAGGACATGTTAAGAGCTTGTGTTTTGCAATTTAAAGGAAGTTGGGATACTCACTTGTCACTAATGGAATTTGCGTATAACAATAGTTACCATTCAAGCATTGGAATGGCACCATTTGAGGCATTGTATGGTAGGAAGTGTAGAACTCCCGTTTGTTGGGATGAAGTTGGTGAGAGGAAATTGATGGGTCCAGAATTTGTGCAAATCACTGCAGAAAAGGTGGAAGTAATCAAAGAAAATTTGAAAAGGGCACAAGACCGACAAAAGAGTTATGCAGATAAGCGTCGAAGAGATTTAGAATTTGAGGTTGGTGATAAAGTCTTTCTCAAGTTATCTCCTTGGAAGGGTGTATTGAGGTTTGGTAAGAAGGGAAAATTGAGCCCTAGATATATCGGTCCCTACGAGATTCTTGAACGTATTGGGCCAGTGGCATATCGTTTGGCTTTACCAATGGAGCTCTCTCGAATTCATGATGTATTCCATGTTTCAATGTTACGTAAGTACATCTCGGATCCATCACATGTCCTTGAGACTCAACCGGTGCAATTGAAAGAAAACTTATCTTATGAAGAAGAGCCCGTGCGAATCTTAGACAAAAAGGAACAAGTGTTACGAAATAAGACTATTCCCTTGGTTAAGGTCTTATGGAGGAATCATGCAATGGAGGAGGCAACTTGGGAAAGTGAGGTGCAGATGCGTATCAAATACCCCCAGCTTTTTGCTTGATGGACGTGACTGAATTTCGAGGACGAAATTTCCAAAAAGAGGGTAATATTTGTAATACCTATTTCTACATGGTTATAATAATATTAATAAATAATAAATAAAAAGCTTCCATTAGAAGCTTTAGAAAAAAAAAAAGAAAAAGGAAATGTATGGAAGCTTTACTTAAATAAAAAAAAAAAGAATTAAAGGGAAAAACTAAAGCTTCCAGTTATTATTTTTTTTTTTTAAAAAAGGAAAATTAGAAGATTGGAAAGAAAGAATTGGGGAGAAAAAGAAAGGGGGAGAAAAGAGAGAAAGGGAGGGAGACGGAAGCAAAAGGGGAGCCAAAAATTTGGGCATTCTTGAACGATTTTGGAAGGGAAGAAACACACAACCTTGGATTCGAGTATTGGGTAAGTTTTTTGTTCTTGGTTTGAACTTTTGCCCAAGTTAAGAAGCTAAAAAAATGGGTTTCATTTGTGGGTTTTTCTTCTTTGACTTGGATACTCCATGGATTAGTTTGAAAGCTAGGAGATTCATAATGGGTTGAGTTCAAAGAGAGAAAAACTTGATAAAAGCCCATAGTTTAAGCCAAAAAAAAAAAAAAGAAGGGGGGAAGAAATTGATGATGGGTATTCATAGGATTGTTGGTTTGCAAGCTTTTAAGGGATAATGTTCATGGAGAACAAGGAGGTAATGTTCATGGAGAAGAAGAGAATAAATGAAAATTATTAAGCTTATTATGAAGATGGGCAAAATGGAGTTATTGGAAACTTTATTTTAGAAATATGATATTAATTACATGGTAGTTGGAGGCCAAGTTCATGAAAATCTTAGTTATTCCAAGTGTTAAAAAGAAACTAAAGCTTGGTATAATCTAGTGATGTGTTTTAATATGGAGATTTAAAAGCCGTTAATACTTGGGTAATTATTATTTCAGGCCAAACAGAGATTGGGACCGCCTACGACCCAAACTTCTCTCATCAATAGTATTGTGAGTGGTTATTCTTCAAAATACTTTTCTATTTAGAAATTAATGAAATTTGAGTTTTAAGTCAAATATGATATATATGTATATGTATACATTTGTACAAATGAGTTGGTTGTTGAGAATTATGACCATTTCTAAGACTATTGTAGAAAGGTGACTTATGGTTTTGAAGCTTTAAGATCTTAGCCTATCGGCAAAAGCCCAAGTTCTTTTGAAATCTTACGATCGTATAACTATACATTTCAAGTATTTGAAAGTTTTAAAGTGAATGAAGTGATTGAAATATGATTTGCTTGAGATGAGAACACTACTACAAATTTGAGATTCCATGACACCAAGGGGCAAGGAAATAAAGTTGAGGGAGGGAAAAAAATGTCATAAAATGTAAAAAGCGCGTTTTTGGCGGGAAAAAACGGAGTTTTACGTATTTTCGAAAATTTATGACGTTTTTTAAATGTCATAAAATTATGACATTTTTTAAATGTCATTAATGAAAATAATTTATATTCATTTTTAAGTAATTTCTTTTAATCTTAAAAGGCAATTTAAGAAAAATGAGAAAGAGAAAAACCCTTGCTCCCCTTTCCTCCCCCATCACGCCTATTCCGCCGTCGGCACCTGTCTTCGGTGTTCTCACCGCGCGCAGCGAGCAGCCCACGCCGGCGAATCTCTCTCCCTCTCCCTCTCATTTTCTTCGTCGAGCAGCCCTCCAGTTGCTCCGATTTCTTTCTCCATCTCCCTCTCGGTTTCGTGCAGCATCAATAATCCGCATCAGACCCGCACATTTTCCCCTCCCGTCGTCTTCTTTCCTTGCGCAAACCTGCCGCGAGCAACCCATCCCCCGCCAATCATTCTTCTTCCTCTCTCCCTCTCGTGTTTTCGGTATTTTCGGCAGCTTCCAGTGGCAAGAACCCACGGAATACTTGAGTACATAGGTATTTTCGGTATTCTCCTGTTATATATTTTTGGTTGTGATGCTTGAACCCACAAAATACTTGTTAGTTATATGGTGTTTGTGACTCCCCATTTTGTTGGTGTTTGTGACTCCTGTTATATATGTTGGTGTTTGTGACTCCCCATTTTGTCGAAATTTTCGGATTAGATTGTTTCTGAAACTGTGGAATATATGTTTTTAATTGTTTGTCATGGGGGTTTGGCTTGATTTTGTTTCTGTAGGAGAGATCATCACACAGTGACATTTTTCTTCAACTTTTTAGTGGAGAATGTTTCAAGATTTGGCTTGTTGCGCACTGTTTATCGATAGCTCTATTACATTAAACCAAGTGCCTTTTTCTTTTTTTGATTTTGTTTGTTTCTGGGGTGGGTTTTGTGAGAGCTTAAAAAATCAAGCATGATAGAATGCTTTATGATGACTCATAGCTACTGTTTTTTATGTTCCACCCTACATACTCTTAATCACTCTAATTAGTTTCAAGATTTGTGATTTGAGGTCATATGATTATCACTAAGCTTTTGGAAGTCTGAGTAACTTTCAAAATTAGCAAGAAATAAAGAATGGAATGGTTAAAGGAAAAGGTTGTGCTTGAAGAAAGAATTGGGTAAGCCCCAAAGTCTTATTCCAAATGGAAGATAACTATAGTTCAGATATAATTGATATTTTTCTATAATGAACCCTTCTTAATTATTAATTTGCTTCAAAATAGATTCAAATGCGTTATATGTATTATTAGCTTCTTTAACTTGAATGATGATTTGTAGTCATACTTTACAAAGATTTTTATTTAGTCTTGAAAAGCTAAAGAACAGGTTGTTGCTCGTATGTAGTATCATCTTACATTGAAAGCCACTATTGGTGGTAAGAAGAAGGTTTTTGAAGCCAAAGTCTGTGTGAAGCCTTTGATGAACTTCAAAGAGTGGTAGGAATTCAAACCATCTCTATGTGGATCTTTAGGTACTATTATGCTTCTTGTGTTGAAAGTTAGGTACTGTTCTACTTCTTGTGTTTAAATTTGGTATGGAATCATTCTGATTGATATTGATTCTATATTTACATGCCAATAAACTGTTTTAGAGAACAAACGGTCAAATACATGATTTTGGTTGCTCTCAGCTTATTTACTTTTAAAGCTTGAGACTTGCAAGCCTTGTAATTGTTTTCTCATTAAATTCCTCACAGATTGGCATTAAAGCAAAGTGGCGAGCTCACCTAGGACGATTTGTTCTTTTTCTTGGAAACAAAAATACTTCTCCTCTTGCCTCTTTCAAGGCTAGCTATCATATTGCCTCCTTCAAATTTAAAGATGGAGTTGTCATTAGTACCCGATACTATTCCTCCTTGTGCACAGGTAAGAACAAGCTATTGAGTTTGTAATTTTGTTCGTGGTTATTCAAAGGTCTGACCTTTCTTCACCTTTCATTATTTACTCTCTTTGATTGGATAGGTAAAATGGCCACCTAGAATAACTCATGTATATATTGTTCTTTGTAGGTAAATGTGAAGCTTCGCCTTCCAACTGTCTTCAATAATTTTTTCTTCAGCCTATATCTGTATCTGCAGAGGAGTTTTTTCCCTCCGTGGAGATGGCTCTCAGGGCCCCCATTGAAGCTTCGAGAAGTGGTGAGGCTTTTATACTTTATATCTAAATATGAGAAATTTCCAAATGAAAGATAAACTTGATGACTTGATTGGTAATTAGTCACTTCTTTTTTTAGTTAGGATTATGCTTTAACAGGAATCATATTTCAGGTTAAGTGAGATTTAGTGGGCCACATTTCTTCTCTCTGTAGGGTGCACTACTGCACAACCAAATTCAAAGTACAAGTTTCTGTACGGCTATTATATTGTTCCTTTATGAGTCATGCAAATGTTTTGTTGTATATTCAGAATGATTCTAGCAAGCAAAGATGTCATAGCTATTATATTGTTCCTTTATGAATGCAAGTAGGACAAGTTAAGTGTTGTAGGTTCACTTATTTTCTAGATTTATTTCAGAGTAAAAATGACCCTAGGTTATTTTAAGCTAGCTTTTGGTATGAAAGAGGACTTAGGTACTTTTAAGACACTTATGTAGGTTTGAGGGGGTAGGTTAAGGGCACTCGACTTGCTTAGGCATGTTGAAGTTCATTTTAGAAAGAGTATGGTTTTATTCTTGCCACTCTTAGGCAACCAAAACAAAGGAAAAGAAGCATAATGCCAGTCTTTCATAGCGAACAAACTCAAAAGCCAAACCTAAAAGAAAGGAGGCTACTTGTTGAGGCTACATTTAGTAATATTCCATAATCTAATTGTTGGGTATCACTAATCAAAGTTTATTGTTGATTTATTTTAAGATGTTGCATAGAAGTCAGGAAAATGTCATGCTTGTTGGGTTTTATGCCCTAAAACTCGTAGATAGTGAATGTAACCGTTGACCGGATATTAATGAAATAATATTGATATGTTTTTTATTAATTGTTATTAGTTATTTTATATTTGTCTTTGCCTAATAATAACCCTAATCCAATAAACTAGACATCCAAGGCTGTAATATGAGTCTTGAACTATATGTAGCGACATATGGGATCATTGTTCAAGAAACAGCCTAAAGGGTCTATAGTATAGGGATAAGACTGGGTGCCTTATCCTGGTGACACTATGGATACGACCCACTTTGTATTTGATACAAACGCTGCGATCCAACGCGTTCGTGTAGGAGACATGCGAGTGGGGGTATCCTATGCAATGAGTTTGCATAAGACCGGACCGCGAAATAGTAACCACTGGTTATAACACCGTTAACTAGTTGGTTTTCTATTTCACTAGGACGACCTAGACAACTTAGTCTTAATCCTGAGTTGATTATGGACTCCTGCTCATGAGAGATTGTCCTTTGATTTGTATGGGTGAGAGTGGCCAATACGCCGACTCAATAAGCCTACCACTTTGGGGACAAGACCGAATGGGGAGCTGGGAACATAATCGTATAAGATGGAATTCACTCCTTCCCGACTTTAGGGAAGCAGATGAGTGTTCCCTTAAGTGGTTACTCCGAGTCTTGAACAAAGGGCCCTACCCTCTCAATGGCACGAGAGGGTTTTCTGTTTGATGGTTGGACCACAAACATGTTGTTCATTAGAGGAGAATTGGTACTTAAGGAAATAGAGGTAACCCAGGGGTAAAACGGTAATTTGACCCAGCTGGTGTTACGGACACTCGTGAAGGACTAACTAGTCGATATTGGTCTATATCCGTGGACACAGAAAATATGTCTGCAGTGAGAAGAGTGCAACTGTGAGTCTATAGTGGAATGAACACACAGTTAACGAATATTGATTAATGTGGTTAATGAGTTTGACCAATTAATCTCACATCGTTGGAGCTTCTGATCTGCAGGTCCATTAGGTCCCACTGGTAGCTCATAAAGTAATTTGAGGCAACTAAGTAATAAATGTAAATTGAAAATGTTCAATTTACTAAGGGAAACAAATATAATATATATTGATATATTATTATGAGAGAAATTAATATTTGAAAAAATTCAAATATAAATTTATGGAAGTTTGAAAGAGTTCAAATAATGAATTAATTAATTTAAGGCCTAAGGAAGTGATTAATCATTTATGGAAATGATCTAATCACTTATGGAAGTAATTAGTCATTTGTGGAAAAGATTAATCAATTGTGGAATTGATTGATCATGATTGATTAATTAAGGAATAAGATTGAATCAATTTTGGAAAAGATTGATTTAATTGAATATTTTATTCATGGCCTCTTCTATAAATAGAACACTAGACCTAATTGGTCTAGGACACTTGACACTTTGCTCTTGCTCTTAGACTCTCAAGACAAGACCTAGAATTCTCTCTAGCCTCCCTCTTAGAGAAAGACTCCCACAAGTCTTTTGCCTCCTAGACCTAGAGTCATACCGGTGTAACCTCTGTGGTTATTGTGTCATTCAAGAAGAATTTTCCAGCGATCACAAGACAAAGGAGGCTGCTGTGTTTTGTTCGTTGGAGCATCGTTGGCGACGAACGGTCAAGTCTACAATGGAGGTTTGTAACGGTTCTTCCCCTTTTCTTTAGAAAAGCATAAAAATAAATTTAGATTTATTTTTAAGCATGTTTAAGCTGATTTTCCAGCAACTTTAAAGAGTGTTTAAAGTTTGTTTGAGTTTTCGTAACGGTATTTTAATGTTAATTAATATACGGCGTAAGGTCCAATCGATGCGCTTCCGCTGCGTGGGGACTTTTATTCCCTTCAATCGGCATCAGAGCCATCGCTGTCCCTATTAATTAATATTAAAAGTTGCGATAGGCTCTAATTGGTGGGATTTATGCATAATGTATGTTCGGTTTGCGTTGAACTGTTTAGGTTAATTTTATGGCCATAGATTTTATTTTTATGTGATTTTGATCATGTAAGGCCCGGTGTTTCGGGTATTTTATGTAAAATCGAGTCCTATGTAAGTCCGGGTCTAGAATAGGTTTTTATGAGATGAAAATCGAAGCAATCGCCGCTGAAATCGAGGCCAAAACCGAAGAAAACACTGCTGTTTTGCTCAGATTCTGCCTCCAGACGCAACAGCGTCGGGACGCTACCTCAACAGCGTCTCGACGCTGTCTCGATACCGCAGGCGCCAGATATGGAAAGCGCACAGCGTCGAGACGCTATCAACACAGCGTCGAGACGCTGTCACGATGGCGGCGTGCATTAGGGCTTCAACAGGTGCGGTTCAAGCTGTGGGCGGTTCGGTTCAGACCGGTTCGGCTGGGCTGGGACCTATTTGGTTCGATTCAGCCAATTTTTGGCATGGTTCGTGATTTTGGAAGCCGGTTCGAGGTGGTTCGGGGCGGTTCGTGCTGTCTAGACCAATTTTGGGAGCTGCAGAGGGATTTTAGGATAGAATTTAGCTAAAATTATTGTAATTTAATGCTTTATTTTATCCTAGGGGCCAAAATTAACCGGTTCAATTGCTATTTATATGCTTTATGGATGTCATATAGAATATTTAATCCCACCTTAGGTTATAAACATGCTCATGCATTTTTTATATATATTATAAATAGTTATAATGTATGTTTAGATGCATGAAATTGTTTTCATATTTTTAATATAAGTGTATATTGATTATATGAAAAATTTGGAAAGCATGAAGCATGTCATTACTTAAATTAAATATAAATAGTTATGTTTAATGTGATGAATGAAGCATGCTTGATTTTCTTGATTGGCTTATAATTGAAAATCAATATTGCATGAAGCATGAAACGTCCATAGTTAATAATATAATAGTTATATTATTCATGCAATAAGTGTGGTTTAATTATTTAATTTGAATGAGATTGTTAAATGAATTAAACCCTAGATTCTTGATTATAGGATTAATCATTAAAATTTGAAATAGTTCTTTAATATTAATGATTAGAAACCGTCAATCTATAATCAAGATTTGCATGCAAACATAAGATCATAGGATAAATTGGATTAATTTTAAATTGTTTAAAATTAATTAGACCTAGATCAGTTTCTAATAGGATTAGAATCTTTTCTTACTTAGAATTAAAAATAGTTTTAATTGACTAAGTAGGAAAATCATTGCTGTGATTATAAGGGAACTCCACCGGTAATGTTCTGTCTAAGGCTGGGGGTATTTAAGTTGACGGTTTACGGAACACCTCCTACCTGGGAACTGACCTGGAATACCGGAGTTGAATTAATCATAGTTAAATGTTAGCATGCAATGTCACTAGGTTTATTAAAAGTGTTTAATGCACCTAGATCTTTAGAGTAAAGACCCTACATTACTGAGGTTATAAGGGAACTCTCTCGGTAAAGTTCTGTCTAAGGTTGGGGGTATTTAAGTTGACGGTTTACGGAACACCTCCTACCTGGGAACTGACCCGAACATTGAGTTGAATTAACCATAGTAATGTTGACTTGCAATGTTGGGTTTATTAAAAGAGGTTTAATTCACCCAAAAGATTGCAGTTGAATCCTTTCCATAATTGTTAAAATATGATCAGACTTAGATAGATTGACTTAGCCGAATACTATCTAAGTTAAACAACCCTATATTAACCGTATGACATTTTCAGTGGGAGAAAAATTACAAAACGAGATTTAAATCAAGTTTTGCTCCTACGTCCCTATATTCACAACGTGAGGTTCATGCTCGGCTTCGAGTCGCCTTAGGAGCGGCCTCCCTTCGGAAAGTGTTTGCGTGAATCAATATCAGGGTGAATGGGAAAAATGTCTAAAGTAAGTGGGAGCGGGACACGTGTCAACGTATCCCTCGGTCTCCGCCCATAGTTCACACCGTGAGAGTACTATGATCCGCCTGCAGGTTGTCCTGGCGCAACCATCCCTTCGGAGGGCCTGATCATAGGATTTGGAACACCGTGAACTCCTGAATAGGATAAGAGCTCTTAGGCTAATCACCAACAGTTGTCTTTCCCTTCGATAGCCTGTTGGTGCGTGCCTCTGAGATCTGAAAGTGGGAGGGTTACACTTACGAGGATGAGTTAAAAGTGTTAACAAATCCTTGACCGAACAACGGTGGCTAATGTCTATAGGAATATGAGTTATTCTGGAATTAGAATTAGCTGAGAGGTGTCTCATTTCAAAAGAGGAGTGCCTGATCACCCTTCGGTGGCTGATATTCTAAACCTCTGAAACATCGTTGCAAAACTAAATCAATAGTTTTAGGGTTCTGTGATTGTCTGTTTTGCTAAATTGATTGGATTGTGTGCAATTGTTTGCTTGTATGATGGGTTAAGGCAAAGATAACTAATACGGTCATTGTTTGTTTAAATTTCAGCAATGTCTTCCTCAATTGTCTCTCTGCTTAAAAATGAGAAATTCACCGGCGAAAATTATGCTACGTGGAAGTCGAACCTGAATACGATTCTTGTTGTCGATGATCTGCGGTTCGTCTTAACGGAGTATTGTCCTCCAGCCCCTGCTCGTAATGCATCCCAAGCAGTTAAGGATGCTTATGACCGCTGGACAAAGGCCAATGATAAGACTCGCGTCTATATCCTAGCCAGCTTATCTGAAGTTTTGGCTAAAAGGCATGAGGGCATGGTAACAGCGAGGGAGATTATGAACTCTCTCCAGGAGATGTTTGGACAACCGTCCTACCAACTCCACCATGACGCTCTCAAATACGTTTATAGCTGTCGCATGAAAGAGGGCACGTCTGTTCGGGAGCATGTCTTGGATATGATGGTCCAATTCAACGTGGCAGAAGCAAACGGGGCGGTCATAGATGAGCGTAGTCAGGTTGCATTCATCTTAGAATCTCTTCCGAAGAGTTTTCTGCAGTTTCGAAGCAATGCAATGATGAATAAAATAACATTCAACTTGACTAGCCTCCTGAATGAGCTACAACTCTATCAGTCTCTTCTTAAGAACAAGGGACAGATAGAAGGAGAGGCAAACGTTGTTCACTCTAAAAGAAAGTTTGAGAAGGGTTCATCCTCTGGAACTAAATCTGTAGCCACTTCTTCAAAGAAAACTCAGAAGAAGAAAGGAAACAAGGGGAAAGCTCCCAGTACTGCTGCTAAAAGCAAGGGAAAAGCCAAAGCTATGGCAGATAAGGGCAAGTGTTTCCACTGCAATGTAGATGGACATTGGAAGAGAAACTGCCCAAAGTACCTTGCTGAGAAAAAGAAGGAAAAGGAAGGTAAATTTGATTTACTTGTTTTAGAAACATGCCTGGTAGAACATGATGAGTTTACCTGGATACTTGATTCAGGAGCAACTAATCATGTTTGCTCTTCTTTTCAGGAAAATAGTTCCTTTCGGCAGTTGAACGATGGGGAAATGACACTCAGGGTCGGAACTGGAGAAGTCATTTCAGCTAAAGCAGTGGGAGCTGCGAAGTTATTTTTTAGAAATAGATTCTTACTTTTAGAAAGTTTGTTAATTGTTCCCAAGATTAAGAGGAACTTAATTTCTATTTCATGTTTGATTGAACAATCGTATACAGTTACTTTTGATATGAATGAAGCGTTCATTTATAAAAATGGTGTACTTATTTGTTCAGCCAAATTGGAAAATAACTTGTATGTTTTAAGACCAACCGAAAACAAAGCACTTTTAAATCACGAATTATTTAAAACTGCTGAAACTCAAAGGAAAAGGCAAAAGATTTCTCCAACAAGTAACAATACTCATCTTTGGCATCTTAGACTTGGTCATATAAACATCGATAGGATCGGTCGTTTGGTAAAGAATGGACTTCTAAGTAAGTTAGAAGATGATTCACTACCACCTTGTGAATCTTGTCTCGAGGGAAAAATGACAAAGAGACCTTTTACTGGAAAAGGTTACAGAGCCAAAGAACCCTTAGAGTTAATACATTCGGATCTATGTGGTCCAATGAATGTAAAAGCTCGAGGAGGGTACGAATATTTCATCTCATTTATAGATGATTATTCAAGATATGGTTACTTGTACCTAATGGGACATAAGTCTGAAGCCCTTGAAAAGTTTAAGGAGTTTAAGGCTGAAATTGAAAACCTATTAGGTAAATCTATTAAAGTACTTCGATTTGATCGAGGAGGGGAGTATATGGATCAAAGATTCCAGGATTATATGATAGAACATGGAATCCAATCTCAACTCTCAGCCCCTGGTACACCTCAGCAGAATGGTGTGTCAGAAAGGAGAAATAGAACCTTGTTAGACATGGTTCGATCAATGATGAGCTATGCTGAATTGCCTAGCTCGTTTTGGGGGTATATAGTGGAGACTGCAGTATACATCTTGAACAATGTTCCCTCGAAAAGTGTTTCTGAAACACCTTTCGAATTATGGAAGGGGCGTAAACCTAGTTTGCATCACTTTCGCATATGGGGTTGTCCAGCACACGTGCTTGTGACAAATCCTAAGAAACTGGAACCTCGTTCAAAACTGTGCCAATTTGTTGGTTACCCTAAAGAAACGAGAGGTGGTTATTTCTACGACCCACAAGAAAATAAGGTGATTGTATCGACAAACGCCACTTTCTTAGAGGAAAACCACATGAGAGATCATAAACCACGCAGCAAAATAATATTAGGAGAAGCTACTGAAGAATCATCAAGAGTTGTTGATGAAGTTGGACCTTCAACAAGGGTTGATGAAGGAACTAGTTCTTCAGATCCATCCCGTCCATCTCAAACGTTGGGAATGCCTCGACGTAGTGGGAGGGTTGTATTACAACCTGACCGCTACTTGGGTTTAACTGAAACTCAGGTTGTCATACCTAATGATAGCATTGAGGATCCATTGTCCTATCGACAGGCAATGAATGACGAAGATACGGATGAATGGGTCAAAGCCATGAACCTGGAAATAGAGTCAATGCACTCCAATTCTGTATGGGAACTTACAGATCTACCAAATGGGGTAAAACCCATAGGGTGCAAATGGATCTATAAGAGAAAAAGAGATGCAGCTGGAAAGGTACAGACCTTCAAAGCTAGACTAGTGGCAAAGGGTTATACCCAAAAGGAAGGGGTTGACTATGAGGAAACCTTTTCTCCTGTAGCCATGTTAAAGTCCATAAGAATTCTCTTATCCATAGCCACATATTATGACTATGAAATATGGCAAATGGACGTCAAGACTGCCTTTCTAAATGGTAATCTTGAAGAGAATATCTTCATGTCTCAACCCGAAGGGTTCATAGCCCAAGGTCAGGAACAAAAGGTTTGTAAGCTCAATCGATCCATTTATGGATTGAAACAAGCGTCCAGATCATGGAACATTAGATTTGATACTGCAATCAAATCTTTTGACTTTGACCAAAACGTTGATGAGCCTTGCGTATACAAGAAAGTCAACAAAAGGAAAGTAGCTTTTCTAATACTTTATGTAGATGATATCCTACTCATTGGGAATGATGTAGGATACCTCACTGACATTAAGAAATGGCTAGCAGCCCAATTCCAAATGAAAGATCTGGGAGAGGCTCAATATGTTCTGGGAATCCAAATCATTAGGGATCGTAAGAACAAAACGCTAGCTTTGTCTCAAGCAACGTATATTGACAAGATGTTGTCTTGATATTCGATGCAAAACTCCAAGAAGGGACTACTACCCTTCAGACATGGGGTACACCTGTCTAAGGAACAATCTCCTAAGACACCTCAAGAAGTTGAGAACATGAGACACATTCCCTACGCCTCAGCTGTGGGCAGCTTAATGTATGCTATGCTCTGCACTAGGCCTGACATATGTTATGCAGTGGGAGTAGTCAGTAGGTATCAGTCTAATCCAGGGTTGGACCACTGGGGAGCGGTTAAGAATATCCTCAAGTATCTTCGGAGAACGAGGGACTACATGCTTGTGTATGGAGCTAAGGATTTGATTCTTACTGGATACACTGACTCTGACTTTCAAGCTGATAAGGATTCAAGGAAATCCACATCAGGGTCAGTATTCACCCTCAATGGAGGAGCAGTAGTGTGGAGAAGCATCAAACAAGGATGCATAGCATACTCAACCATGGAGGCTGAGTATGTAACAGCTTGCAAAGCAGCTAAGGAGGCAGTATGGCTTAGAAAATTCTTGACTGATTTGGAAGTGGTTCCGAATATGAACGTGCCCATAACACTATACTGTGACAACAGTGGGGCTGTAGCCAACTCAAAAGAACCTCGAAGCCACAAACGGGGTAAACACATCGAGAGGAAGTATCACCTGATACGGGAAATTGTGCAAAGAGGAGATGTGATCGTCACTAAGATCGCCTCGGAGCATAACATCGCTGATCCATTTACGAAGGCTCTCACGGCTAAAGTGTTTGAGGGTCATCTAGAGGGTCTAGGTCTACGAGATATGTATGCCATCTAATCTAGGGCAACTGGGAGAAATGTATAATGGGTATAAGGATGCCCTAGTTCATTGTATTATTTATATACATGACATTTCCAGCTTTAGATTATTGCATTTACATACCACTAACTAGTGTTTTAGTTCAAGTGGGAGTTTGTTGGGTTTTATGCCCTAAAACTCGTAGATAGTGAATGTAACCGTTGACCGGATATTAATGAAATAATATTGATATGTTTTTTATTAATTGTTATTAGTTATTTTATATTTGTTTTTGCCTAATAATAACCCTAATCCAATAAACTAGACATCCAAGGCTGTAATATGAGTCTTGAACTATATGTAGCGACATATGGGATCATTGTTCAAGAAACAGCCTAAAGGGTCTATAGTATAGGGATAAGACTGGGTGCCTTATCCTGGTGACACTATGGATACGACCCACTTTGTATTTGATACAAACGCTGCGATCCAACGCGTTCGTGTAGGAGACATGCGAGTGGGGGTATCCTATGCAATGAGTTTGCATAAGACCGGACCGCGAAATAGTAACCACTGGTTATAACACCGTTAACTAGTTGGTTTTCTATTTCACTAGGACGACCTAGACAACTTAGTCTTAATCCTGAGTTGATTATGGACTCCTGCTCATGAGAGATTGTCCTTTGATTTGTATGGGTGAGAGTGGCCAATACGCCGACTCAATAAGCCTACCACTTTGGGGACAAGACCGAATGGGGAGCTGGGAACATAATCGTATAAGATGGAATTCACTCCTTCCCGACTTTAGGGAAGCAGATGAGTGTTCCCTTAAGTGGTTACTCCGAGTCTTGAACAAAGGGCCCTACCCTCTCAATGGCACGAGAGGGTTTTCTGTTTGATGGTTGGACCACAAACAGGTTGTTCATTAGAGGAGAATTGGTACTTAAGGAAATAGAGGTAACCCAGGGGTAAAACGGTAATTTGACCCAGCTGGTGTTACGGACACTCGTGAAGGACTAACTAGTCGATATTGGTCTATATCCGTGGACACAGAAAATATGTCTGCAGTGAGATGAGTGCAACTGTGAGTCTATAGTGGAATGAACACACAGTTAACGAATATTGATTAATGTGGTTAATGAGTTTGACCAATTAATCTCACATCGTTGGAGCTTCTGATCTGCAGGTCCATTAGGTCCCACTGGTAGCTCATAAAGTAATTTGAGGCAACTAAGTAATAAATGTAAATTGAAAATGTTCAATTTACTAAGGGAAACAAATATAATATATATTGATATATTATTATGAGAGAAATTAATATTTGAAGAAATTCAAATATAAATTTATGGAAGTTTGAAAGAGTTCAAATAATGAATTAATTAATTTAAGGCCTAAAATGTGTTTGGGCAAATTAATTAATTCTAGGCCGGAAATTAAATATGTGATATTTAATTGGTGGGAATTAATCAATTATGGAAATAATTAATCACTTAAGGAAGTGATTAATCATTTATGGAAATGATCTAATCACTTATGGAAGTAATCAGTCATTTGTGGAAAAGATTAATCAATTGTGGAATTGATTGATCATGATTGATTAATTAAGGAATAAGATTGAATCAATTTTGGAAAAGATTGATTTAATTGAATATTTTATTCATGGCCTCTCTTCTATAAATAGAACACTAGACCTAATTGGTCTAGGACACTTGACACTTTGCTCTTGCTCTTAGACTCTCAAGACAAGACCTAGAATTCTCTCTAGCCTCCCTCTTAGAGAAAGACTCCCACAAGTCTTTTGCCTCCTAGACCTAGAGTCATATCGGTGTAACCTCTGTGGTTATTGTGTCATTCAAGAAGAATTTTCCAGCGATCACAAGACAAAGGAGGCTGCTGTGTTTTGTTCGTTGGAGCATCGTTGGCGACGAACGGTCAAGTCTACAACGGAGGTTTGTAACGGTTCTTCCCCTTTTCTTTAGAAAAGCATGAAAATAAATTTAGATTTATTTTTAAGCATGTTTAAGCTGATTTTCCAGCAACTTTAAAGAGTGTTTAAAGTTTGTTTGAGTTTTCGTAACGGTATTTTAATGTTAATTAATATACGGCGTAAGGTCCAATCGATGCGCTTCCGCTGTGTGGGGACTTTTATTCCCTTCAATGCTAAAGGGTTATCTTCCAACCAACCACTCTATGGGTAGCTCCAAAGGTGAGTGTGATGGTCTATCTTCTAATGTCTCCATTGCAGCTTCATCATGAGTATGATCTTCAACTTTCTAAGATTCAAGTTATATTTCGTATTATTTGATTAAATTGTGCTTGAATGAGTTTGTTGAATTTAGAGTGAGTTTGGACACTTTTAGCCCACTTAGAATATTTAACTTGTTCTAGTGTGATGTGATAGTGAATTTTAGGATGTATTTTAAACTTCGTGGTCAAGGAGGAGACTTTATGATAATATGATTGCTACCCTTCAATTAAGGTAATCATAGTTTTGACTTTTGTATAAGAGTATTCAACTTATTTGTTTTAATGTATTATATTATCTCCCATAAATAACTTTTTTCTCTTAATTTGTCAATTTTTAGAGGTAGGCTTATTTTGATCATACAATGGCAAGCACACAAAAGAGACCCTTCTAACTAGGTATGGATGATTTCTTTAATGTTATAAAATCATTATGAAACGTATTGGATTTATGTGTTTGATTGTATGTGTTGATATTGTGCCTTATGTTTAATTATTAACTTGTATGTGTTTGAAGTTATTGTAGAAATATTTGGGTTTAGAAATGTTTTTCCTCTAGTGTCATAGTTTACTTGGTTGTATGGCTATCCTGCAGTTATGGTAGACATACAAATTAATGAGTTTGTGTGATTTGAAGTGTGTTTGGATGAATTTATGGAATGTGGACTAAGAGAGTGAATTAGACATGTCTTTTGGCTTTTAAGGGTCAATTTAGGTGGGATTGTAAGCTTTAAAGTGTTCTTTAGTGAGTTTGGGGTGAATTAAACACGTTGGAACAAGTTTGTAAGCTTTGATGTGTGTTTAGGTGAGTTAATGTGATTTAGGGTGAGTTAGACACATTAATGTTTGTTTTGACTTTTTAAGCAAACTAAGGTGACAATTGGATGCTTATTAAGCAAACTAAGGTGAAGATAAGATTTGGTTTAGAATAGCAAACTATGTGGTCACTAAGTTCAGGTTGCATTGAAGGTTTCACTTATGATTTTAGAATTGCATTCTATGTGATTAATAAGTTTTTTCTTCTTTTTGATGGGGGAAGAGATTCAATCAAAGTTTGATTTGTTATTCTAGGCCAGTAATGAATATTCTTTCCTTTTCCTAAATGGGGAGGGAGGGGAAGAGTTCTTAGTCTTTTGGAAAATTAAAAATGTGTCTTCTTATGTAGGTATATGTAGAACAAGCTAAGTGCAATGGACTCGCACACACTCATCTCAAAGATACAAGTGTTGGTATTTATATAGTTAGTTTAGTTATTTTCCCAACTAAAATGTACTTCGACATATAGCTAATGTATATTTTCCCAACTAATTATCCTATGTAATTAGTTGTAGTTTGTGTAAAAATTGATGTAATTTACAAATTTGATCATGCTTAGTTTGTATTTGTATATAAATGTTTGATCTTATTTGGTTCAAGGATATATAAAAGTTATTGTATAGGTATATATTTTGTGTATAAAATTGGAGTGATTTGTTTTAGAAACATATGTATATTGACAGGTATCAAACAATATAATTGTTGTGGATTGACTAGCTATATAAAAGTCATTAAAAGTATTTTTATGACGTTTAAAACTATCCTGACATGTTTTAAAGAGTTTTAAATGTTGAATCATTCTCTGTTTGACAAATTTGTTGGTATGTTCCTAAGTTTAAGGTTTGATAACTCTAATGGGTGTTGTTTGATGAGTTTAATATTTCTTTTCATGATAAGTTTGATTGTTATGTTCTTTAAGTTTTTGCTAAGTTTAGTTTAGTTGTTATGTTCATGAATTTTTTATACTTTAAAAGTGCTTTAAGTCATGATTCTAATCTTGGATATAGCCACTGATTGTAGTTCCAAGCGAATTTGAGCACTTCTACTTGTCGATCAGCAAGCTTTCGGGCTCAAAATGGGCTTTTGGTGACTACCCACAACTGGAACAACCTCAGGATTGAATGCTTATAGGCTAGGAGGTTCAGATTAGCAATTTCGAACTCATTCGGTCATTGGACAGCAAGCATTCAAGGTCGTTGGGTGCCGATTGGTAAGTTCCCACGTCCTTACACCTTTTGAATGCAACTAGATTAACTTTAGTATAGTTTATAACCATTGATTAGTTTAGTTGTTCTACCTTTAAAGTTTTGTTTCAGCTAGACTTAGCTTACTACTTGGTAGATGTTCTTGTAATTGGTTTAAGTTGTGATCTGACTTTGATATTAATTTGTTAGTTTACATGTTCAAATGGTCTTTGTGTGAGCTAGAGTCATTTCGTTTTTAAAATTGAATTTGATAGACTTGTTTAGAAGTCTGAGGCATTTTTAGTTGTGTAAGTTGTAGCCTTTCATTTGAATAGTGATTGATGCGAGATCTGACTCACTTTGATTTGCGGGGTTTGTAGTGGAATTTTGTGTCTATAGAATTGTGTTTCTTGTGTTTAACAGGTTAAGGAAAATTTTGGGTTAGTCTTATGTATATTGTTATGCTGTCGAAATTTCTGGAACATCTGGTTTGGAGTTAAGATAGAGGCTTAGTAATGTCACTAGGTTAGCTGATGAAGAAAACTTAGAATAATTAACATGAATTAAGGTAGAACATAGAGGATAGCAAGAGTATATATCATCAAAGCATGAAGCTTGACTTATATATTTGATTGTTCCTTTCTTTGTAAGGAATAATATATGCAAGTAAAGTGTGTAGGTTCCTATATATTTGACTTCTGCTATAGTTGAGGAGTTTTACAATTTGAAGTATATGTTGGTGTATTCTCTTGCTCATGCAAAAGTTGCTCACTCTTCCCTGCCTAAGATAGAAAATTTGATAAGAATGATTTTTTTATCATTGAACCTAACAGTATGGTGAATTACAACTTTTAAAATGCAAGCACAATGGATTCTCTTGCTCGTGCTTGTTGTATTTTCTAAGTTTTTGCTAAGTTTAGTTTAATTGTTATGTTCATGTATTTTTTATACTTTGGCTAAGTTTTGTATTTATGTTCAATAAAGTTTAACATTGTGTTAATTTGATGAGTTTAGTTTATTTTCTTTTGATATATGTTATTCATACTTCAAATTTTAATTCTCTTGCTTACAATATTTTCATTTCTTTGTTTGTGTCAGATCAAACTTCCTATGCTTCAATGGCTTCAAGAACAAATTGCACGATGTTCGATCAAACTTCACATAGTTATGTTTTTTTTTTTTTTTTTTTTTTTTTTTGTTTCTACAATTGACAATATTGTACTCAACAAATGCCATAATTGTATGTTTAAATTTGTCCAAATTTGATTCAATGATATATAAAAGTTGCTATTTGTAATATTTAGTTGTTATTTTAATGTAAATAATAAGTTGCTACTCATGCTATTAAAATGCTTTTAGGATACTATTTGAAAACTGTCATGATATATGTTTTTATTGACAATCAAAATCCCTTAATGAAAATATGTTTGTGACAATAAAATTTTGTCATTAAAAGTATTTCTATGACGTTGAAAGTGTTATTGTGCATATTTTTCTTGACAACAAGAAACCATCATCCAAAGTATTTTTATGACAAAAAAATTGTCATGATTAATATATTATTGATAGTAAAACATTGACATCATTTACATTTTCTTGACGGTAATATATTGTCATTATTAAGTTTTTATTGACGATAATGAATTGTCGTTGATATATATATCTTGACAGTAAAATAGTTTTTATTGGTTTTGTAATGACATTGTACAACTGTCATAAAACAAATTAGTGTGACGTTAAAAAAAGGTCAAGAAAAATTAGTCGTTTGACAATTTTTAACTGTCATAATTAATATATTTGTGACAGTTTTTGCTAAACTGTCATGTATTGAGCTTTCTTGAGGGTCGATATAATGACTCCAAAAAAATGTCAAGAAATATGTTTTTGACAGTTTTTCACTGTCATGGAAAGCCAAATTTGTAGTAGTGGAAGCTTAATTAATTTCAATGTTTTATTGATCTCATGAATTTAACTATGGCATGGGAATTTCTCAAGTATGATCTTTGGTTTACAATGGCATCCTTTTAAAACGATTATAATGCTAGTGTGGATTGAGACGAGAGCTTATAGCTATAATGTTGACATTATTTTCAAACCACTAGAGATTGTACCCATGGTGAGTTCCCAATGCACTTGCGTGAATGTGTTTCCGTGGTGTATATATGATATGTATGAGGTCTTTGGGACCCACTTCGGCACACACATAGGCTTTGGGTCGTGTGTCGAGGTGCTTTGCCCTTTTGGGGGTTGCTCTGCCCGCGTACGACCAGGATAGCTCTGCCACACATCTTGAGATTACTCGATGTGTGGTATGACCAGGATAGCTCTGCCACACATCTTGAGATTACTCGATGTGTGGTATGACCAGATTTGCTCTGCTACATATCTTGAGACTACTCGATATGTAGTATGACCAGTTGCTTTGCTTTATACGTCGAGTTTCTCCGTATATAGTATGACCAGTTTCTGGTACAACAATTAGTGATGGAAAAACTTTTATAGCCATGATGGTTTATCTTTCCAAATGCTTATGTTACAGTGTTTTCGATTTTAGACATTTCACGTTTTTACTTGCAAGAGACTTTATCAGGTATCTCAAGGTTTTATTCATAAAGAATATATATTGGTTGTTAAAATATGATTACAACTATGTTTGTCATGAGTTCCTAAAAAGTCATATCTTATCTCTTTTTATATATAAATTTTCACCACTCACTGGGCTTATTAGCTCACCCTTTTTCTTTTTAAACTTTTTCCACCAGGTAGTAGTTGAGTTCCTGACGAGCCTACCAGAGTTGATATCTGCCACTAGACCCAATAGGTTGAATATCATTTTGCATTATTTATAGACGTATCTTTTTTTTTTTTTTTTTTAACTAAAATGGCTAGCATTTTCATGGTGATGTATGATCATGGTTGTTAGGGTGGTTTTGTGATTGAAAGCTATATGTTGTTTTGTGTAGTTTGACTATACCCTGGTTGTAAATTCTGAACCGACTTGGGTGCTGGCGTTGGATTTTATATTATGATTATTTGGGAGTGTTAAATCTTGTTTTCAGGTGGGTTAGATATCCAAATTTCAGGAGAAACTCTGCCGAAATTTTTATGATTTCTTTTATTTAATAAATCATTGCTAGCCATGTTTTGAAAATCATTCTTCATAGTCAATCCAGTTCATGCATAGTTGACAACGAAGTTTGTAGTTAGTTGAGATTTCATTGTCCACACGTCACGTCCGAAGTTGGTTAGGATAATCTGGGGCGGGGCGTGTCAATAAACTTGAGGGAACATATGGGAATTCCTCCCACTCATAACTTTTGGCGGCTTGAATATTGTCTACGATTCAAGCAAACACTAACTCAGAATCTTCAAACAAACTAAACATAAGATGTAAAAATTGGTACTGAATTTTTTGTAATATTTTATTTAATTTAAGATATAATAATCTGAAAACTGGTTTCCATGTAGCACAAAACTTCAAACTAACAAAACTCATGCAAATTCTTCGGATTCTACAACACACTTTCGCAGTTAGTTTCTTAAGAGCCAAGACATCCCATAGCAAGTTCATCGATACAAGAAAAATCTCTAGAAGAGATAGAATGAAAAGACTACCTTACTAGTTATGAAGAGAAGTTCTTCCCTATGCTCAATAATTCTCCAAGAACAAACTTGCCCTCCATGTGAGCTAATCTAAATAATTGAAAATAAAAATCCTCAATCCAACACAAAAAATTCAATCAATCAACCACTAAAGCAGCATAATCAAACAAGAAAAAGTGCAATGAATAAGAAATTGTCGATTGAAAGAAGCTATTAACAACGAGGATTAGAATGACTAAATGTAGTATACATATTAAAATCCAAAAAGGATGTCATTACAAAACTGAAGAGAATTCCAGAGATTCAACAAACCACACATAATTCAAGAGCTCCAACAAACAACTGTTCTTATAAAATTCTAAAACATCACAGTGTGAAAATTAATATACACACTGTTTGAAATCTTAATTAGACCATCATATTGCCTTCATTTTCGTTGTGCTTTCCCCCTATTGTTTGTTTTGTTTCAGAGTGTTATCTCTAGAACATCAATTTACTTCTAACAATTCAAAATTGAAGGATACAACATCGGTGATTCTCATTAAGAAATAATTACATGGTAGCAGTAAAGAGAAATTGAAAAAACAAGATTACTTACCATTATCGAGAGAGGATGAAGGGTTGAGATTGAGTGAGAATAGAACGCAACAACGACAATGATGACAATTGATGGTGGAGGAATGCATTCGACAACGATGAACGATGGCAATTATCGACTGCAGCAACAACAATCAGCTATGATTGCAAGGAGCGACAACAGAAGGATCGACTTAGGGAGGGTGGAAACACCGCAAACATATCCATAAAAGTTGAAAAGAAAAGCAAAAATGATTATCAAATGAAGAGTGAAAATTACATACTCATTGGTCTTTGAAAGGAACTGAATAGTGCTTCCTGATTGAATGAGAACTATCATCAAACACCTTGTGGTCACTAAAAAGTACTCTTTGGAAAGCCATTGGCGCTCCCCTTACAAAGTTGAGATTTCACAACCGATTGCAAGGTGTTTCAGAATTCAACATTTGCGCCACTCTACTCCGTCGAATCGAGAGAGAACTTAGAAGTAAAAAAAAAAAACACAAACAAACCTTAGAAGTAATCCCACTCAAATCTTAAAAATCAAACTGATCAGGGCTCAAGTCTACTGTCTTCTAATGTCGGATTTGCTACCCACGACCACCACGACCTCAAATCTGAGCACGAACAGCCACAACCACCAAAGATTTGCTACCCACGAAGTACAACCACACACATCTCACTTTGAACCCACAAACCCACGAACAAAAAAACCCACGTCGTGCCCGAGATGAAGAGCTCAATGACCGACGTGTTGGGTTTTATGCCCTAAAACTCGTAGATAGTGAATGTAAACAAATTGTATACTGGTTTCAATAAAGTGTTATTGAGTTTCTACAATAAAGTGTTATTGTTAAGTATTGCACAATATGACCCAAATCCAATAAACTAAGATGCAAGGTTGTTTGTATGAAACTCTAACTAGTATGTGGGGACATACGGGGATCGATGTTCAAATTGAAGGATTGGAATTCCCAATTCCGTTACAGCGGAAGCAATTGAACCGTTCGTAAATTAATTTTGTTCTACAAAATACCAATACATTGGCAAAAAGTTAAGCGATGAGAAACATACCTCCGTCTGACGACTCTGAATTCTTCAAGAACGCCTTTCTTGATTTGCGTCAACAATTGGGACATCACTAATTTGATCTTCCCCGCTATGACTCTGAGCTTAGGAACGTAGTTGTGTGACTACCTAATCTTGAATGGGAAAAACTCTTAGAGAGAAAAAAATTCTCTCTAGAGTTTTTGAGTTGAGAGAATGAGAGGGAGGCTAGAATGAGACCTTAGGGTTAGGGTTCTCATAACCTTTCCTTTTATAAGAGAGGAAACCCTAATGTGAGGTTAGGAAACAATCTTGACCGTTAGATCAAGATCAATTAATTAACTGATTAATTCAATTAATTAATCATATTAATTACTTAATCTCATGCACATTTAAATCTTATTTAAATGTAATTTCCTCACATAATATATAGTTTAATTAACTTAATTAAATCACATTTAATTAATTCAATTAAACTAATCAATTAATTAATTCCAATAATTAATTAATTTCATAATTGAATATCACCCATATTTAATTAATTACTCATTAGAATCATATTCTAATAATTCCCTCATAGACTATAGTTTAATTAAATCTCATTTAATTTAAACTAAATTGAATAATTAATTAATTCATGATTAATTAATTCATCTTCTAATTAAATGTCATATATTTAATTAGACATATATTTGAACTCTTTCAAATATATTAATTTCTCAATTTAATAAAGTTTAACTCAAATTAGACTTTATATTTTAATGCATCATTATACATTGTATTAATTTATATCTCATACAATTAACTTAATTCCCAATATGAATTTGAACTATTCAAATTCTCTCAAGATACAATTGTTCCTAATTACTCTTTACGAGCTAACAGGGGGACCTAATGGACCTACAGATCAGAAGCTCCAATGATATGAGGTTAACTGATTAAACTCATTAATCAGGTTAAGCAATATTCATTAACTGTGGGTCATTCAACTAAAGACTCATAGCTGAACTCTTCTCACTGTAGAACATTTCTGTGTCCACGGATATAAACCTATATCGGTACGTCAATCCTTCACGAGTGTTCGTAACTACAGTTGGGTCAAATTACCATTTTACCCCTGTGTTACCTCTGGCTCCTTAAGTACCAATGCTCCTCTAATGAACAACCTGTTTATGGTCCAACCAGTAAACAGAAAGTCCCTCACGAGTCAGTCAGAGGGCGGGATCCCTTTGTTCAAGACCCGGAGTCACCACTTAAGGGAATAACACTCATCTACTTCTCCTAGAAGCGGGAAGGAGTGAATTCCATCTTATGTTGTCATGTCCCCAGCCCCCCACTCGGTCTTGTCCCCAAGAAGGTAGGCTTATTGAGTCGGCGTGCAGGCCACTCTCACCCATACTAATCAAAGGACAATCCCTCGTGAGAAGGAGTTCATGACACACTCAGGATTAAGACTGAGTTACCTAGGCCATCCTATTGAAACAATAACCTAACTAGTTAACGGTGTTACATCTAGTGGTTTACTATTTCGTGGTCCGGTCTTATGCAAACTCATTACATAGGATACCCCCGCTCGCATGTCTGCTACATGGACGTTTTGGATCAATACGTCTGTATCAAATACAAAGCGGGTCGTATCTCATAGTGTTACCAGGATAAGGTACCCAGCCTTATCCTTATACTATAGACCTTTTAGGTTGTTACTTGAACATCGATCTCTTTATGTCCCCACATACTTGTTCAAGTTACATACAAACAACCTTGGATCTTAGTTTATTGGATTTGGGTCAAATTGTGCAATATTTAACAATAACATTTTATTATAGAAACTCAAAAACACTTTATTGAAACAAGTATACAATTTGCTTATATTCACTATCTACGAGTTTTAGGGCATAAAACCCAACACAAATAACAACCTAAAAGGTCTATAGTACAGGGATAAGGTTGGGTACCTTATCCTAGTGACATTATGTGATACAACCCACTTTCTATTTGATACAAATGCAATGATCCAATGTGTTCGTGTAGGGGACATGCGAGTGGGGGTATCCTATGCAATGAGTTTGCATATGATCGGACCGCGAAATAGTAACCGCTAGCTGTAACACCGTTAACTAGTTAAGTTTCTATTTCACTAGGATGACCCAGGCAACTTAGTCTGAATCTTGAGTGGATTATGGACTCCTGTTCACAAGGGATTGTCCTTTGATTTGTATGGGTGAGAGTGGCTAGTACGTCGACTCAATAACTCTATCATTTTTGGGACAAGACTGAGTGGGGAGCTGGGAACATAATCACACAAGATGGAATTCACTCATTCCCGACTTTTGAGGAAGTAGATGAGTATTCCCTTAAGTGGTGTCTTCGGGTCTTGAACAAAGAGCCCTACCCTCTCACTGGCTCGAGAGGGGTTTCTGTTTGGTGGTTGGACCACAAAAAAGGTTGTTCATTAGAGGAGCACTGGTACTTAAGGAGGTAGAGGTAACTTAGGGGTAAAACGGTAATTTGACCTAGCTAGAGTTACGAACACTCGTGAAGGACTAACTTGCTATTTTTGGTCTATATCCGTGGACACAGAATTATGTCTGCAGTGAGAAGAGTGCAACTGTGGGTCTTTAGTGGAGTGAACCCATAGTTAACGAAAATTGATTAATATGTTAATGAGTTTAGCCGATTAATCTCATATCGTTGGAACTTCTGATCTACAGGTCCATTAGGTCCCTGATGAGACCTAACTGCCCATGTTTATTTCTCCTTAATCTTGCTAGTTTTATGACAATTATCTCGTTTAAAGTTATGTTTTGTAGCGATTTGGTATCAAGCGCTTCAAGGGAGTCCATATTCAACTTTGGCGTTAATTTGAGGAATTTAGCGCGGTTTCGATCCATCTTGAATTCCATGGATGCCGAGACGGTTAAAAGACCTAAGTGGAGCGCTCGGGACTCGAAAACGATGTCAACGGATCAAGTTTTGAAGCAGCCAAACCATGGAGACCCGAGAGGTGGCGTCTCGATGCCATCCTCCAGCGTCTCGACACCTTGGAAGCGGAGGGCCGAAAGAATCACCGTCAGCGTCAAGACGCTGGCCACGGCGTCTCGACGCCACCACACTTTTTTAAATACCTCGGTTTGCGATTTAGGTCAGAGGGAGTGGGAATCCGACAGCCGTTTTCCTCCTTTTCTCTCGGGCTTTACTCCGATTTCTCACTTCTCCCTCTGTATTTTACAGTTTCTAGGTAGATTAGGTTGGTTTCTCGAGCCTTGGGCTTAGATTAGACTTGTCTATGGCCGTCTAAGCACTGTTCGTTGTAGTTGGAACCTTGGGATTGTAAGTACATTTGTATTTTTATGAGATTCACGAGCTTTCTGCCCTGATTTTCTTTGTATCTTTAGAATCTTGAACTTTAAGCATGATTTATTTGTTGTTTGTGGCTTTAGATTCCCGCTTTTATAATTACCATGCGCAGTAGGTTATATTGACGCCCTAACTCGCAACTCGTATGTTAATAACTCGCTAAAGAACTAATTACCAAGTAGCTAATGGGTGGTTAGTTCAATAGTTAGCATTAGATTGATTCGTGAGCACAGGTCCCAAGAGCAGACTCTGACTTTGTTGCTGGCACGATAGATCTAGGGTCTAAGTCGATACTTGTGGTTAATTAGATTTCCTTCTAGTTAATTGTGTGTGTTCTAGTCTAGCGCAACGATTAATTGATTTATTGACTGTGACCAGGTTAATTTATTGATAAATTGCATGTTAGTTCAACAGGTCCGTTGGGTTAGCTCTCTAGGGGTATCTAGTTCTTAATACAGTTGTTTGATTAATTGACTTTGACGGGTTCGTGGGGTTAATTAATTAATAACTAGTAATTGAGTCGATGGACGTTGAGATCGAGTCAATTGATTTAGAGTACCTATAGACAGCATGCATTTAAATCATTATCTGCTAATCGATGAGTAAAAAGCAAATGTACTAATCCCGAGTGTCTCCAGCTACAATGAGCGGCAAGGTGAGATTAGCCAACCTCCTCATTTAATTTTCTGTCAGTTTACTTTCTTATGATCTAATTTTCTGTCAGTTTACTTTCTTATATATTTTCTTCCCCACAATTTTCACCTTCTGTCTCAAACCCCCCTTTCTCTGTCACCAAACACAAAAGAGGTTAGAAGTAAACCAGTTGTTCCCTGTGATCGACCCCGGCCACTACTACTGCAAGTAGTTTAGTGATCGGTGATTATAAATTCGTTTTGACACCTAGGAGCCTCGACAACTCCCGTCCCGTCAGTCCCACTGGTAGCTCGTAAAGAGACTTGAGACAATTAAGTATTAATTGTAAATTGAAAGTGTTCAATCTATTTAGGGGAATCATATAATGTATGTTGATGCATTATAATATAATGTTTATGAAACTTTATAATATAATTTTGAATTAGTTTCAAAATTAATTTTTGAGAGAAAATATTTGAAAAAGTTCAAATAATTAATATGAATTGGATTCATATTAATAAAATCCCTAAAATTAAATATATGATATTTAATTGGGTAATTAATTAATTATGGAATTAATTATTTATTTATTAAAATTAGATATGAATAAGATAATAGATTTGATTAGATCTTATTCATGGTCTTTTCCTATAAATAGGACCTGAGGTGGGGTGAAAGGCATCTCATTCATTCTCTTACTCTCTGATAGCGAGCATAGCTAGCTAGTTTTCCCTAATTAATTTAGCTAGTCTTTTATAATTTATTGGCCAAAATTATGCATTTATGTGTTGTATTTGTAGGAAATATAGTTTTGAGTCAATTGGATGTTCGGGATGCGAAAAGAAGCCGAAGAATGAAAAAGAATCAAAGTTGGAAGATTGAAGATAGGCCCATCGGCAGACCAGCGTCGAGACGCTGCTCTCTGGGCGTTTCGACGCTGAATCTCTATATTTGGAGTTCGCAATTAAAAAAAAAAAAAAATCACAGCGTCGCGACGCTCTCGGTCAAAAATCTCAGAATCTGAAAAATCGCGGTAGCGTCGCGACGCTACCCCCACAGCGTCGCGACGCTACGACCAAAATTTTTCCTATAAGTATTTTGCTATTAGGGCTTTTTGGGGGGACTTCTTTTGGGAGATTTTGAGTCGAAAACGGAGAGAAAAAACCCTCTTTGGAAGCTGAAGCAAGTGGTGGAGAGCGGGACTGAAGACTTTGTTCGTGGAGATCGTGACGGGGACGTGCGGTCTCGGCCACCTAGTGTTTAATCTTCTTTCCCTCTTACTTTAGTTAGTTTTAATGACTTTTTCATGCTTAGTTGATCTTGTAAAGCCATGTATGAGTAGCTAAGTTTGTTACTTAGGGATTGATGTAGTCTTTCTGGTTTATGGATTGATTTATAGGTTGAATTGTGCAATTGTTTTATGTTTGCATTCTTAATTTAATGCTTTCAATTAATTGGCCAATAGTTGAATGATCTAAGTGTTGAGTCTTGCTCGGGAGAGGGGATTTAGCGTAGAAATAATTAAGATTGCATGACTAAAGTAGAATTTCTAAAATCGTGACGGAATTTAGAGTAACTTTAGAATTGGTCAAAAAGAACTAAATGTCTTGCATATTAAAGAACTTAGATAGGGATATCAAGTTAGTTAATTTGCATGAGAATCAATTATACTCGGGAGAGGTAGTTGTGATTAAAGGTTCTTAGACTCATAAAACCATTGTGCGTTATAATTCATTCCCTAAAATCAATCCTAGATTAAATTGACGAAATCAATTCCCTAAGCATTCTCTCAATTGAATTTCACATCTTTAGTTTTGCATTACCTTAGTTTCTAAAATTCACTACTTTTTGGTCCCTAAATAAAATTGAACAAGAATATTCATGGTAGTTAATCTAACTTAAAAATCCAATCCAGATGACGACACTTGATTGCAAAATCACTTTATTATTACTTGACCCGTGCGCTTGCGGTAGGAAAATTCCACATCACTCTTAGAGAATTCCCCTGAAGGCTCTCACCAGTCTCCTGCCTCTAGAAGTCTCAGAGTCATACCGATGTAGCCATAGTGGTGGTGTTCGCAAGACTTGGTCGTTGAATTTCCAGCGAAAGGTCGTGCTTAGTTGCTGCGTTTTTCATCTTAAGAGAAGGATCAAGAGTTTAGGTGAAACAGTCAAGTTGCCAACGACAGTATATTGGTGAAAACCTTTTTCTCTAAACTTGCATTAATTAAATAGACTTTAATTTAGTAAATTCTAGCATGCTTTAGATCTATTTACAGTAGATTATGCATGATCATTATTGTAAATTTTGGCCATCGTATAGGTATTTTAATCTAGATTAAAACAGAGTCATAGGTCCTCTGATAAATCTTCCGTTGCGCTAGGGATTTAATTCCTACACGACGGTGACGGGAAGAGATGAAGTCACCGTCAAGAGATGTGTGTGGGCTTCCAGTCACAGCACCAAACAAAAAAACCCACGTGTTTTGAAGACGAGAGAAGGGAACCGCGCCAGAGATGTAGTGCTTGAAGTCGCTGCCGGTGAGCTTCCAGTCGTCGTCGGTAAGCTTCCAGTCGATGAAGACGAGAGAAGGGGGAAGAGAGAAATGCTGGGGAGAGAGAAAGTAAAGCTGCACGGGGAGAGAGAAATTTTTTTTAAAAAAAACCACAAATTAATTTTTTTAAAAAATGACTTTTAATATCGGGCATTGCCCGACATTAAAAGTCTGAAAATTTTAAAACCTTGTCGTCTGCCATTAAAAGGTCGCACGCTTTTTTTGTTCGACATTAAAAGACCCGCGAATTTTTTTCCATCTGACATTAAAAGCCTTTTTTGTAGTAGTGCATTCACAATTATCTCTCCCGAGCATATTTGATTCTCATGCATGCAATAAACTCGATATCCCTATCTAGATTTAATTGCATACAAGGCCTTAAGTCTAATCCTTTTTTAAAACTTCTAAAGTTATTCTAAATCTCCCGATCTTAGAAATTTACTTCAATCATGCAGTTACGATCTAAGCTAAATCCCATCTCCCGAGCAAGATTCAACACAACAACCTTTAATCAATGGCCAGTTAATTAAAAGCATTAAGAATATACTTGCATGAATAAAAGAAAGGCACAATCATTCCGTAAATCAATCCATAAACCAAAAAGATTACATCAATCCCTAAGACAATCAATTTAGCTACTCATAGTCTTAGAACTACAATCACTAAGTGAAAGAAAAGCCATAAAACAACTAGATAAAAGGGAAAAAAAATGGATAAAAACTCGAATCCGCCGAAAACCGCACGTCCCCATCACGATGTTCACGCTTTCTCGCTTGATTCCCGCTCCTTGTCCTTGCTTCAGCTTCCACAGAAAGTCTCCAATCGATTTTAGGGCTAAAAACTATCCCAATGAACTCCCCTGACCGTAGCATATCTTGTTCTATTTATAGGAAAAATATCGACATCGTCTCGACACTGTGCCTTTGCCGCCAAGGAAAAATAAGGAAAATTGAGACAGCATCGAGACGCTGTCCTCTCGAGAATTCTGGCTGGGACATCTGTTGCAGTAGCGTCGAGTTGCCACAAGTTAGGGTTGAGACACTATGCTCTCGGGTCAATTGGCTGTTGCAGCTCTTGCTTTGATTCTTCTTCAATTCCTTTGCCTCTTTTTAGGTCCCAAATGCTCGAACAACTCTTATTTCTCCAATTCATCCTAAGTATTCAATTCCTACAAAACGAACACAAAAGAGTGTAAAACTGGCCAAATAAATCTCAAAGACAAACTATAAATGACCGGGAAAAGTAGCTCATTTTTTGAGCTATCAAATACCCCCAAACTTAATCTTTTTCTAGTCCTCAAGAAAACTAAAAATTCGACATAGGTTATAAAGGGATGCAATAACAACACAACTCAATCCTCAAGGCTCAAAAGTCAATAAACAAGCAATTAAGAGGCATGCACACAAGGCCCAATGAAGGAGACAAATCAAAATTATTCCAAAACTATCTTGCACATGAGAGATGTAACTTACTTGGATTGGACTCTACTAGCTCGGGATTGGATTATTAAACTCTCAACTCGTCTTCCCTCTACACTGGCACTAAGGATTTACTAATGAGCCACTAGAACAAATTAGATTGTTTTTATCCATACCTAGGTGCCTTAAATTTAAAATTGAATCAAGCATTTATATGTGACACTAGCTTTCACACACCTATTGTAGGGACCCATAACCCGAGTTTAACCCCTTGGTTGGCCTAACTGATCACAACAGGGGTAGCTCTTTTTGCCTAAAACATTATTATTCATTGCATAGAGCGCTCATGACATGTCATTATTTTTCTTTCAATTGTAACAAGAATGATGTTTCTTTTTTAGCATAATAAGCATATATTCTTTTCTTTCCTCCTAGGCAAGATTAAACATATTAATTTGCAACAAATCGACTCTTTAGCTCTTCCCTACACCTATCGAGGTGACAACAAGCATATGAACATAAAGCAAGAAAAATACTCCACTAATGCAAGACATCTCCTAAATTTTTTTTAAAAAAAGTCTCCCTTTTTGGGGCACTCATACTTACAACTCATCAAAAGCTTAAAAATTGACAGGAAATCATATCCTAGGAAGTCACAATCATGCAAAAACACGTCTACTAGCAACCACATGCCATGACTACAATAAAACAATAGTCTGAACTCATATGCACATGGGCTTAACCAAGCAAAGCACTCCACCCCAAAACTTAAAACATGCATTGTCCTCAATGTATAAAAGAACTAAAGCATACAACAAGCATGAGAACAATAAAGAGAAATAAAAGGGTGAACAATACTACCTTGGAATGATGATCTCCTCATAGATTCAAACAAAGACAAGAACCACGGGATCACAAGACCTACAAAACTAAAACAACACTAAAATTAAAAACAACAAAACTAACTTGGGTTGCCTCCCATAAGTGCTTGTTTAACGTCTTTAGCTCGACGTGTTGACCAAGTATGCGTCATGGAGGTCGAATATCAGGAGCTCCAACAGTGGTGCTCTTGCTAGCACCCTTTCTGTGACCAATCACTAGCGCCTCTGAAGGATCCTTAGAGTTCTCAAATGCTTTAAGAACTTCTTTCTTCTATTGGACTCTAATAATGAGCTTCATGCGCTCAATATCAATGATGACTCTCCCAGTAGCGAGGAATGGTCTCCCTAGAATAATTGGCATTAAAGGATTTTCTTTAACATCCATCACATAAAAATCAACAGGTAGAAAAAAATTACCTACTTTAATCAGCACATTCTCAACAATTCCAACAGGACTAACAACAGATTGGTCAGCCAATTGCAGTTTTACAGCTATAGGTTTAATTTCTCCTATTTCTAACCTCTTGTACAATGTTAAGGGAATCACATTAGTACGAGCCCCTAGATCACATAAAGCACGAAAAGAATGATTACTAAAGCTACAAGGAACAAAAAACTCCCTGGATCAGTCAATTTTGTTGGTACCCTCTAATTAAGTCTCGTATTGCAAGTCTCTGTGAGGTACACTGTCTACATTCTTTTCTCCTTCTTCTTTCTCAAAAACCATTCCTTCATGAATTTGATGTAATTAGGCATCTACTCCAACGCTTCTGCAAAAGGCAAATTAATATTGAGACTCATAAAAACATCAAGAAATTTTCAAACTAGCTTTACAAGTTTTCTTTTTCTATGGCTTTGGAACCAAAGCAGTAGGGGAAGGGGTAGAAAGAGTAGAAGTAAGCTTTTCAGCTTTGTTTGAGGTTGACTTCTCTTCCACTTCTCCAGTGGAGCTATTTGGCTCATTAGTCTCTAGTTCCTCAGCTTCTTGAACCTCCTCCACTTGATGTACAGTGATGGCCTTGCAGTACTCCATCTAGGACCTCTCCTGCTCAACTCGAGCTTTACCTTTCTGCATGGTGTTTACAACATTTACCAATTGTCCCAATTGAGTCTCGATGTTCTTTATAGTTGCACTGTGGCCCGTCACTGTGGTATTGATGGCGATCATTGCCTCCTCCAACTTGTTGGTTCTGTTGCTAGACTCTGCAATAAAAGCTTCGACCATTTTCTCAAGAAATGGTTTAGATTCATGCTTTTGAGGAACAAAACCAAGAGGATTCAAGACATTCTTATTTATTAGCATATGAAAAATTCTTATGGTTCCTATTGTTAGGGTGATAGTGTGTGGGTAATGCATTTTGGTGTCCCCTATACCTTGAATTTGATACATACTGAACCTGCTCAATGGTGGTCTCCTCCTGAGACTGAGATGCAACAGCAACAGCTAACTCAATGGATTTTGCGCTCCCTGTACTTGAATGCTTAAGGAAAGTATTAGCTAGGGAGGACATTTGAGCTTGAAGAGCACTTACATTATCAATCTCATAGACCCCAACAACAATTTTCTTAGGAGTAGATCGCTCTGATGGTCAGTGATAAGTTGTTTGTGGCCATGTCCTCCAACAGTGTGCGAGCGCTCTCCACGGTCTTGGACAACAAAGTCCCACCTATAGGTGCATTAACAATGGTTTTAGTATTTGGATTTAAACCATATTATAAAATAGTTGAATTTGCAGCTAGTCTGGGTATCCATGTTGAGGACACTTCCTCAAGAGTATTTTTGAATCTCTCCCAAGCCTCAAACAGTTGTTCATCACACTGCTGCTGGAATGTCCCAATCTCGGTCCTTAGTTTGACCCTCTTTACAGGAGGAAAAAATTATTTAAGAAGGCCTGGACTAAAGCATCCCAGGTGGTGATGCTTCCAAGAGGAATAACTTACAACCAATCTCGTGCCTTATCCTGCAAAGAAAACGAAAACAAGCGTAAGCGAATTGCACACTCAGTAACACCATTAATTTTAACTGTTCCACAAATATCAAGAAAAGATTTGAGATGGGAATTTGGATCCTCAGTGGGTGTGATGCGCAATTTTGCTACCGCAAGTGTACGAGTCAAGTTATAATATAGTGATTTAGAATCGAATGTCGTCCTCTGGATTGGCTTTCTAGTTAAATTAATTACCGCGAATACTTGATGCACGATTTGCATACCGCAAGTGTACGGGTCAAGTAATACTATAGTGATTATGAAATCGAATGTCGTCCTTTGGATTGGTTTTCTAGTTAAACTAAGTATCGTGCATACTTTTGCCCAATTTTATTTAGAGATCAAAAAGTAATGAAATATTGAAATCAAAGGCAATGCAAACTAAATGGTTGAAATTCAATTGGAAGAATTCTTAGGGAATTGATTTCGTCAATTTAGATTAGGATTAATTAAAGGGAATGAATTGTAACGTGCAATTATTTTATAAGTCTAAGAACCGTAAATCACAACTATCTCTCCCGAGCATGATTGATTCTCATGCATATAATTAACTTGATATCCCTATCTAAGTTCATTAAAATGCAAGGCTTTTAGTTCTTTTAACAACTTCTAAAGCTATTCTAAATCTCCCGAGTAGTAGTAAATTTTAAATATTGTTATGAGTTTGAATAAATTTTAAATACTGTTATGAGTTTTTTTTTTTTTAAGTGTCCTCGCCAACAAGGTTGCGTTGAATGTGGGTACTACGTGATGAAGTTTATGAGAGAAATTCTACATAATCCAGAGTCTCCCATCACTGCTCTCGTAAGTTGGATATTTCTAAACTTTGGCTTGTTTATATATATAATGTATTTTTTCTTAAACTAGTTATAATCGTAATATCTATTTTTTGTTTCTTTTATAGTTTAATGCTAAGAATCCATTCACACAAGAACAGTTGGATGAGGTACGAGTTGAATGGGTGGGACATGTGTCAAACTTCACGTGTGAAGTATCCATCCTTGTGGTAGTTGTTTCCTTTTAGATATAGGATGTAGGTTTTTTGACATGTGTGGTAGTTTGAATGGACAAAAAATCAATTGTGCTTAAATTTTATTCTTTTTGTAAATCTTTCAGTTTACTATATAGTTTAGAACAATTTAGTGTTTTGGATATTGTATTGTGACGTTTGGATTTTATTCGATTGAATGAAATAAATTATTTGATGTTTTCTCAATTGTTGTGTTTGGTTTAAATGAAATAATATTATGAAATGTTGGTTTGAATTATCTGTAGAATGGATCAATGGAAATATTTTGCATTGCAATAGGTATTCAGGATGTGAATTTGAATTATGCTAACTAATATGTTGCAGGTGGTATGAGGAAAGATGTTAGTTTGTAACTGTCATCTTATGACGCTATAATAACAGTTATAAAACGTCATCGTAACATACCGTAATCGAATGTGTTGAGTTATCAGTCTCCCCATTGGGTCTCATGTGCATGTCTCTTGATTGCTTTGTTATTGAGCTTTGAGCTTTGAGGTTTGAGTTATGAAATTGCATCCATTTATAGCCTATACCATGTTTATTTGCCTTGCTCGAGGACCAGCAAGATCTAAGTTGGGGGTATTTGATAGCACCTATTTCGTCCTATTTTATAATCATTAATTCATGCTAGCTACCATGATTTTCATGTTTAATTTGTTTATTTTGTAGAGGATCGAGCATTAGAGGTTTCGGGAGCCAATTGTGCATCAATTCGTGTGTTTTAAGTGTTTTTGAGCCACTGTGGAGTCCATGTGATGAAGGAGAGGTGAAAAGATAGAAGTTATAACATCTCAACCTTGAAACAAGCGTCAAAATGCTAGAGAAATGAAGAAATTGGTATCCATTTAGTGAATATATGATATTTAATTATAAATTAAAACTATAGGTTAGGAGAGAAATGATCATTTGAATATGATTCAAATGTATGGTTAATTAAATATATGATATTTAATTAATCATTGAATTAATTATGGACATTTGAATATGATTCAAATGTATGATTAATTAAATATATGTTCATTGAATTAATTAACTGGTTAATTTAATTAAATTGTTTAAATCAAAACCATAGATTATGTGAGAGATGTGCATTTAAATATGATTTAAATGCACATGTGAGATATTTAATTAGGATTAGTTAATTAATATTTAATTAATTTAATAAGCCAACTCCCCACGTGGGGAGTGGTGATGTGCGTGGTTGCCAACTCCCTCTCTGTAGTTATGTTGATGGAGAATGTATATGGGAAAAGGAGTTCACATATCAGTTCATTCCTCTCTCTCACATCTGAGAATAGTTCTCTCTCACTCACAAGAAATCACTCTCTCTCTCAAAAGTTTTACAGAGACAATTCTTCTCTGTAGAATTCCCTGAATTCAAAAAGAAGGCCCACAACCTCGTTCCAAAACCCAAAGGATAGTGGGGAAGATCTGTTGGTGGTCTCCAATTTGTTTCTGAGATTTGATTCAGCTCTTGTTTGTGACTACCAGTGGAGAGATGGCAAGGAGTTGTGGTGAATTCAGTCTTCAAGGGTAATATTTCTTCTTCCCTTAGATCTTAGATTGCTTAACCTGTAGTAGAAATAATATGGAATCGTTCTGTATAATTTTACTGTATTCCTATTGTTGATGGTCAAATTTGGTCAGAGGAAACTCACCTGACCTTCACGTGCCACCAACGGTAAATTTGTTTGAGAGGGGGGAAGACGTGGCCTGCAAGACAGTAAACCTGCACACCGGTGTGGTGCTAGCCACACCGCCTCCGATGCTTAAGTCAGAAAACGGAAGAGGAGAGCAAGAGAGTAAGAGGAGGGAGTCGAGAGTTCGGGTCCCCTTCTTCAGTGGCGAAGAGGGGTATAAATACCTGCTCATGCTCCTAGGGTTTTCAGGAATTCGGAGGCGTTTCGGGACAAACCAGGCGGATCCGGGGCGGCTAGAGGCTACAGGGACCAAACGGAGTCGGAGGGACTCGGCTCGCGCACGCGGGCCGAGGGTAGGCCTCGGCCCATGGCTGAGGCCGACCATGGGCCTCGACCTCGGCCCAAGGCCGAGTCCGACCATGGGGTCGGGCCGAAAGCCCGACCCCTTCTTTCTTGGCCTGATCCGCTGGCCCGTTTCGGCCCCGGGGTCCATCCTCCAGTCCGATTTCTGCCCGGTTGTCCTCGTCAGCTCCTTGTGCATCGGGGTGGTCCAAAATTACCCATAATACCTATATTGTTTGTGCTTTTCTAAATGAAATTGAAACACCAAGCATTGAAACACTTCCATTGTGGGATTAGATCCCTTCAATAAAAAGCTACCAAACAATTAAGCAAAAACTAATACTTAGTTATTGTTAATTATTATCTCATGAAAAGAAAAACTAATTATTTTCCATAATTAATAATAATGCATAATTTAATATTAATGGAAAAGATAAAGTCCTCAAATTAATCCATAAAAATTTTCTAGACAAACTAAAGTTCAAACAAATTAGGGCCCAATTAACAATAATGCATAATATTCAGGGAAATCCTTATATGGCCAGATACACACTCTATTTTTGAAATATAGTCAAACAAATTTTTTCAATGAGAAATGGCGAAACCATTTTTTTAACCTATTTCTGTGAGGATCGTCTTTCCAATTATAGCCTTAAGTCAAGTTTCATGTTCACATCCTATTTTTTAGGAAACCATGCTATCTGATTTAATTTTTTGAAAAATAAAACTGTTTATCCCATGAATCAAGGAATTATAGTACCTATCTTCTCTCTCCTATCTCTCAAAATTCGAATTAAGATTTTATCTTTTTTGAAAACCAAAAGATTAGATTGTTCAACATCTTTATCGTTTTTCCTAACTTTTTGTCATCCATCAATTTTTTGCTATGTCGTTCTTGTCACCATTGAAAGGGTTATTGATATCTAAACATAGATATGCTACACTATTTAATTTACATTTATTTTAAATTCTAATTCATTCTCTTATTTTCATCGTTGTTTTCAAAACTAGATGTCTAGCCTTCTCATTTCTATATGGTATGATGGGTGGGATTAGGGGTGTGTAGCGGTCGGTCGGGGTCGGTTTTTTGCCAAAACTGACGCCGAAAACCGACCATTCGGTTTTAATCGGTCGGTGGTCGTCGGTTTTTTATGGGTCCGTGATGTCGACCGACCGACTGCATCAACGGTCGGTCGGATTTGATCTGTTTTGTGACTCCGGCGAACTCGAGAGTTGGTTTTGTGACTCCGGCAAACTAAACAACAAAAAAACGTGAAATAAAATAGAGAAGAAAAGGGATGGAGGAACTTCCGGCGAGGAAAAAAGAATCGGGGAGAGAGAAGAGCATATAAGAAAGAGAGAAGGAAGGAGAATAAAAAAAAACCCAGCGTTTTCTATTGCCGCTAGCCACTGCGTTCCGACGAGGTAAATCCGACAAACAAATCCGGCGAAAGCTTGATGAGAGAGAGAAGAAAGAATAAAGGAGAAAGAAAAATGAAAATGGAAGAGAGATGAAAGAAATCGGTTGAAGTTGGAGAGAAATGAAAGATTAAAAAAAATATTTTACTAAAAAAGTATTTTTTTTAAAAAATTTTAAATAGGCAATGATTACCTACATAGTAGGTAATCATTCCTACCCATGTCATATCATTTGTCATTCTCCATTCTCTCTCATCTCCCACACGTTTCCTTTCACATCTCTATTTACTTTTTTTTTTATACATTTAACATATAACCGACCCTGTCATAAAACCGACCGACAGACGTCGGTTCGGTTCGGTTTCGGTCGGTCGGCTCGGTTTTTCGGCTTGTTGTTCTCACCCCTAGGTGGGATAATAAGAATCAGTACTATAACATTGCAAACAAATTCTATACTCCATTCTCTCAACTATTGCAAAAGAAGTAAACTTAAATTTGAGACTAATCAAACAATTAATCGGCTCTTATATATAATAATAATTATGAAAACCCAATATTTAGGCTTTCCGATGATAGAAATGTTTCATGACTATTATTTTTCGTCTCCAACAGTAGGGTGAACAATATCTGGAATGTAGTAGATTATAACCACTCTGACACTATATATGAAGGAGTGTACAATACACGAGCGGAAGCAATTTGGATCAAAACACTCAAATTTCTTTTAACTTTAGTTATGAAAATCATGTATTCTTAAAACCGAAAAACAGAGCAATTCGGATACCAACCTTTTTGGACGAATTGAAGCAATCCATGGATGAATTCTTTGCTCAATCTTGTTGTGGACAACCACCGTGATCTTCCCCGCTATTCTCCTGCCTTAGAACGAGTTGTGAGACTCAAATTTGTGATGAATTTGTTGAAGAGAACTTGAACTTTTTCAAAGAACATTTGAGAGAAAACTTTAAGACTTTTGGGAGAAAAATATGGCTTCTGTCCATCATCTTTTCTCAGCCTTCTCCACCTCTTTTATTATAGAACGACATGTATTTTAATGCTAAAGAAGAAGACAACACACTGCCTTTTGGTGAGGTGTACTTGGAGGTGTCTTGAAGATGAGAAAAGAAATTGGGTGTTGGTGTCAACACAACACAATTTGCCTCTTGGATTTATAATTAATTGAAATTGAATTTTCAATTAAATTTCAACAAAATCCACTAATTCAATTTTAATTCACCAAATTAAAATTAATTTTATTTATTAATTAAACATTTTAATTAATAATAACTATTTTAATTTAATATCCAATATTAAATTAAATATTTGCACCAATTCTCACTTTCTATCAATCCCGATTTCTAATATGGATCACTTATTCATATCCAAACCGAAACATTGTATCAAATACATAATTCTAATATTTAAATCTTATTTAAATATTCTTGACTCTCTCTAAAATAGTTTAATTAAATTTATTGATCATAATTTAACGATAGCTTCCTAATATGAGTTTGAACGTTTCAAACTTTCTCATCACATATGTTCTAAGGTTTATTCCGTATGAGCTAACAGGGGGACCTAATGGACCTACAGATCATGGGCTCCAACGATCCGAGATTAACTGGTTAAACTTTTTTAACTCAGTTAACCAACATTCGTTAACTACCGGGACACTCCACTATAGTCCGATAGTTGAACTCCCCTCACTGTAGATATATTTTTGTCCACCCGATATAACCATGATTAGTAAGTCGAACCTTCACAGGTTGTTCGTAACTAGAGCCAGGTCAAATGTCTGTTTTACCCCTGAAGTTACATCTTGTTCCTTAAGTCTCTAGTTGAGTCCCTAATGAACAATCGGTTTGTGGTCCCACCACTAAACCTAAAACCTCTCAGGCCAATGAGAGGGCAGGATCCCTTTGTTCACGTTCCAGAGTAAGTACTTAAGGGAACAACCTCTCTACTATCCCTAAATTGGGTAGGAGTGAATTCCATTTTGCAAGACTATGTCCCCAACTATCTATCCGTTCCTATCCCTGAAATGGGGGATTTATTGAGTCGGCGATGTTGAGCCACTCTCACCCATGCAAATCTAAGGATAAGCCCGAATAAACAGGAGTTCATAGTTAGCTCAGGATTAAGATCGAGTTACCTAGGTCATCGCATTGAAATAGTCAGTCTTGTCAGTAAACGGCGTTATAAAGCAAGAGTGACTTTTCTTCGTCCTGGTCTTATGCAAACTAATTTGCATAGGACACCCTCACTCGCATGTCTATACATGAACGATCCAAGATCACGTCGTTTGTACTCAAACAAAGTGGGTCGCGTCACATAGCTTTCTTATGATTAAGGTACCCAGCATAATCCCTATACTATAGACCGTTTAGGCTATTACTTGAACTTGATCCATATTTATGTCACAACATACAGTTCAAGCACTCATGTCATAGCCAAGGATACTAGTTTATTGGATTTGGGTTATTTAAAGTGCAATTCACTCATTTAATAACTTGAGTGAACAAAAACTTCATAACGACTTTATCGAACAAGTATATAACAATTTGTTTCATTCACTATCTACGAGTTTTAGGGCACCAATCCCAACAGTATATAATTCAAATGCAGTGTGTATATGCATATGTTTTTCAATACCGACAATTCTCTTAAACTTTCAGAAAGAAAAAAAAAAGGATTTCTAGTTTGTTGATTATATTGACCTCGATTCTACTCTAGTAACCATGCTCAAAAAATATGTTTTTCAATCAAAGACTGTTTGGAAAAATGTCGTATATTTATTTGCCATTAAATATAGTTTTCATTATACTATATTTGTGCAATCCATTCCTATTTTCCCACCTTGAGATTTTTTCAGTATTATATTTCTAAATTTAAAATTTTATTATTAAATCATGTTGTTAAGATAATTTATATTAATTATTTCAATCTTATCATTGTAAATTTAAGTTTGTTTGATTAAAGTTTGTCATTAATTCAAACTGCAATTCCTATATTCTCTCATTCATTTATGTTGTATTTGAATTTAAGTTTTCATTGCATCTAGATTTCATTCCAAAGTATTTTAGTCTGTTTTATTCTTATAAAGTCTCATTGATCGTTTCCATAATATGTTTGTAAACAAAAATTTTTTTATTAAATTTTGTTGCTAATTTAAACTATATTTCCTAGTTTTTCTCCATGTATTTGAATTTAAATTTTCATTAAACTGTAAATCCTAGATTCTCTCCTTCATTTATGCTCTATTTGAATTTAATTGTTTACTACATTTATATTTTGATTTGGGGCATTTTCATCTGATTTGTGGTTAAAAAAAACCTACTAAAAATAACAATTAGCCATTTTTCAAATGAAAAATTGACATGGTTATTTTTCAAACACCCAATTAAAAATAGTCATTTATCTAGTTGTCCCTAATATTCATATATTTGTAAAGAATATACTTTTGAGCCCAAATACAAATCAGGGACGAATCTGTGAAGGGGTCAGGAAGGGCCCCTTGAAATTATAGATTATATATATATCTATTGGATTTTCCATATAATCTATCAAAATTAGTGTGTGGCCTGTTTGTTAGTGGGGGCCTAGAAACCAGTTTTTTAAAGCAAGTTTTAAGGTATTTCATTTATTTTTTTTTCCTTTACCTACACTGTTTTTATTTTCAATTTAAAATTATATTTATATAAAAGTTAAATTGAAAGTTTAGTTCCTGAATTTTATAATTTGTATTTAATGTGTCTTAAACTTTCAATTTTATGTTTAATAAGTCCTTAAACTTTAAAATTAAATGTCTAATAGAATCATGATCTTTTAATTTTATAACTAACAAATCTTAAACATATTGAAAAGAAATTAAAATAATTGCTCTATTAAACATAAAATTTAATTTTGTATTTATTTGAACTTTGAATTTTCAATTTTGTAAATAATATATACATTAATTTTAAGAAATGTCATATAAACTGAGAACTTATTAGACACAAAATTAAACTTTATGTCTTATAGAATATTTAATTTATAAACATTTTGAATATGTCAAAGATCTATTGGATATATAATTGAAACTTTGGATATCAATATTAGACAATTTTTTTTTTTTAATTCATGGACCTATTAGACATTTTTTAAAATTTAGAGGCTATATATAGACTTGAATCTAAAATTTCACGGACTAAACTTTAATTTCATCTAATATCAACTTGTGTCTCCCCTGCCATCAACTTCTGGATCACAAATATAAGCTCATTGTCTAAAACAATGAATGACATACGTAGCTGAAAGAATGACAAAAAGAAAATTAGATGTTGGTGTCTTCTTGCATACACGTCAAGTGACGCCTAAATTACACACCAGATAAGCCAAATTCTAATTCCATTTTTTTCAATCAATTTTTTTTAATTATTATTACAGTTGTTAGCTCCACAGTCAATGCCTCAATTTATGCCACATATATGTTATTTCCTTTTTTTTTTAATCCGAGACAATCTATTTCCTATCTCTTTTTTTTTTTTTGAACCAAATCTATTTCCTATCTCGACCAACACATTATGTTGTATTCTTCAACATGTATTTACCAAAGAAATCAAAAGCATGTTGTATTCTTCAAAATTTCATCAGGTATTACTAGAAAATCAAGAGCATGTTGTATTCTTCAAAATTCAACAGGACCAAAGATCATAACAAACTTCATGATTTACGAGTGTGTGTTCCATATGATGGAGAACCAGAAACAACATAAAACCATATCTTCTTCTAAAATAAATTCTAGAACAAGGCCAAATTCATATTCTTTAGTAATAATACTAGAATAAGAGAATATTGATTATAACAAAACAAAATACATAAACGTTCTGATACCACTTGTTAATTATAATTGCTATATAAAAGTAATAACGTCATAATCATGTATATTGAGTTATTAGAATCAAGAACATAAAAGAACAAGGGAAATCCTTAGAAATGACAAAAGATTACAGGGTAGTTTTGAAAAATGGTCAAACCGTATTTTTTAATGAAAAATGGCCAAATCGGTTTTCTAACCTATTTTCGTGTGATTCAAACTTCCATTTTTACCCTTGAGTCATTCCCCACGTCTCTCCTATATTTGTGTCGTATCTGATGAATTTTTTTAAAAAAAAAATCTGTAACCTCCAATTCCATGAATCAAGGAACTAATTAGTGACAGAATCAATCCTCTCTGTCTTCCATCTGTATGAAGGATTGGAATTCCATAATTCCGTAAAGCGGAAGCGTGATTGGGACCGATTCGTAATTAATTTTGTTTAATCTAAAATACCAATACATTGGGAATAAACTTAGAACTATTCTACATTTATATTAAGGCTAAGCATACAAAAATATCATATCTAAATCTAATTTATATAGCAACAAGATACTTACTTTCGTTGACGACTTAGACTAAATTCACCAACTGCTTGTGAAATAATCACGAACTATTGCGAACACTATCACTATGGCTACACTGGTATGACTCTGAGACTACTAGAGGTAGGAGACTGGTGGGAGCTTTCAGGAGAATTCTCTGAGAGTAGGAGAATGAATGGGATGTCTTTTACCCCATCCCAAGGGTCTTATTTATAGGAAAAGGTCATGAATAAGATCTAATCAAATCTATTATCTTATTCCTATCTAATTTTAAGAAATAATTAATTAATTTCATAATTAATTAATTACCCAATTAAATATCATATATTTAATCTTAGCGATTTTATTAAATTATTTATATTAATATGAATCCAATTCATATTAATTATTTGAACTATTTCAAATATTTTCTCTCAAGAATTAATTTTAAAATTAATTCAAAATTATATTATAAAGTTTCATAAACTTTATATTATAATGTTTCAATATACATTATATGATTCCCCTAAATAAATTGAACACTTTCAATTTACAATTTATACTTAATTTCCTCAAGTCTCTTTACGAGCTACCAGTGGGATCTAATGGACCTGCAGATCAGAAGCTCCAACGATATGAGATTTAATCAGCTAAACTCATTAACCAATTAATCAATTTTCGTTAACTGTGGGTTCACTCCACTAAAGACCCACAGTTGCACTTTTCTCACTGCAGACATAATTCTGTGTCCACGGATATAGACCAATAACAGCAAGTTAGACCTTCACGAGTGTTCGTAACTCAAGCTGGGTCAAATTACCGTTTTACCCCTGAGTTACCTCTACCTCCTTAAGTACCAGTGCTCCTCTAATGAACAACATGTTTGTGGTCCAACCATCAAATAGAAACCCCTCTTGGGCCAGTGAGAGGGTAGGGCTCTTTGTTCAAGACCCGAAGACACCACTTAAGGGAACACTCATCTACTTCCTCAAAAGTCGGGAAGGAGTGAATTCCATCTTGTGTGATTATGTTCCCAACTCCCCACTCGGTCTTGTCCCCAAAATGGTAGGCTTATTGAGTCGGCGTACTGGCCACTTTCACTCATACAAATCAAAGGACAATCTCTCGTGAACAGGAGTCCATAATCTACTCAGGATTCAGACTAAGTTTCCTAGGTCATCCTAGTGAAATAGAAACCTAACTAGTTAACGGTGTTACAGCTAGCAGTTACTATTTTGCGGTCCGGTCTTATGAAAATTCGTTGCATAGGATACCCCAACTCGCATGTCCCCTACACGAACGCATTGGATCATTGTGTTTGTATCAAATACAAAGTGGGTCGTATCCATAGTGTCGCCAGGATAAGGTACCCAGCCTTATCCATATACTATAGACCCTTCAAGCTGTTTCTTGAACAGTGATCCCCGCATGTCTCCACATACAGTTCAAGACTCATCCCACAGCCTAGGATGTTTAGTTTATTGGATTAGGGTTATTTAGGCAAGATGTACATAATATAGACAATAACTCTTTATTGAAAAAAAAACATCAAACAATACTTTATTTATGTTCGGTCAATCATTACATTTACTATCTACGAGTTTTAGGGCATAAAACCTAACACTGCAATCTGAGAAACTACCCAAAATATATGTTTTTTGGCTTTGGTTTTCCAGAAGATTTTTACAGCGTCAGTTCTCTCTCTTCATCGTCTCTTCAAAAAATATACGTTTTTTGGCTTTAGTTTGCCAGAAGATTTTTACAGCGTCAGTTCTCTCTCTTCATCGTCTGTTCGAAAAATATACTTTTTTTGGCTTTGGTTTTCCAGAAGATTTTTACAGCATCAATTCTCTCTCTTCATCGTCTCTTCGAACAAGGTTGATCGAACACCGTAGGGCGACCATAAGTATGGTTTGCATGAGTGTATTCACTTTTTAAAAATCACATTGATTTGTTTGTTTGTTAATGTAATTCTTGCTCTTTCTTTTCAAAACTAGATGTCTTCTATTCTCCGTTCTTTATGGTACGATGAGGTGTGGGATAGTTGCAATCAATACATTGGATTCAAGGTGTCAATAGTGTGTGTGGATTCAAATTGTTCATTCGAACAGTGATGTGGAATTTTCCTACCGCAAGCGCACGGGTCAAGTAATAATAAAGTGATTTTGCAATCGAGTGTCGTCCTCTGGATTGGATTTTTTATGTTAGATTAACTACCATGAATATTCTTGTTCAATTTTATTTAGGGACCAAAAAGTAGTGAATTTTAGAAACTAAGGTAATGCAAATTAAAGATGTGAAATTCAATTGAGAGAATACTTAGGGAATTGATTTCATCAATTTAATCTAGGATTGATTTTAGGGAATGAATTATAACGCACAATGGTTTTATGAGTCTAAGAACCTTTAATCACAACTACCTCTCCCAAGTATAATTGATTCTCATGCAAATTAACTAACTTGATATCCCTATCTAAGTTCTTTAATATGCAAGGCATTTAGTTCTTTTTGACCAATTCTAAAGTTACTCTAAATTCCGTCACGATTTTAGAAATTCTACTTTAGTCATGCAATCTTAATTAAGTTTACGCTAAATCCCCTCTCCCGAGCAAGACTCAACACTTGGATGATTCAACTAATAGTCAATTAATTGAAAGCATTAAATTAAGAATGCAAACATAAAACAATTGCACAATTCAACCCATAAATCAATCCATAAACTAAAAAGACTACATCAATCCCTAAGTAACAAACTTAGCTACTCATACATGGTGTTACAAGATGAACTAAGCATGAAAAAGCCATTAAAAACTAACTAAAGTAAGAGGGAAAGAAGATTAAACACTAGGTGGCCGAGACCGCACGTCCCCGTCACGATCTCCACGAACAAAGTCTTCAATCCCGCTCTCCACCACTTGCTTTAGCTTCCAAAGAGGGTTTTTTATCTCTGTTTTCGGCTCAAAATCTCCCAAAAGAAGTCCCCCAAAAAGCCCTAATCGCAAAATATAAATAGGGAAAATTTTGGTCGTAGCGTCGCGACGCTGTGGGGGTAGCGTCGCGACGCTGTCGCGATACCGCGAATCTGGAAATTTGCAACCGAGAACGTCGCGACACTATAATTTTTTTTTTTTTTTTTTTGCACAATTCAACCCATAAATCAATACATAAACCAAAAAGACTACATCAATCCCTAAGTAACAAACTTAGCTACTCATACATGGCGTTACAAGATAAACTAAGCATGAAAAAGCCATTAAAAACTAACTAAAGTAAGAGGGAAAGAAGATTAAACACTAGGTGGCCGAGACCGCACCTCCCCGTCACGATTTCCACGAACAAAGTCTTCAATCCCGCTCTCCACCACTTGCTTCAGCTTCCAAAGAGGGTTTTTTTATTTCTGTTTTCGGCTCAAAATCTCCCAAAAGAAGTCCCCCAAAAAGCTCTAATCGCAAAATATAAATAGGGAAAATTTCGCGACGCTGTCACGATACCGCGAATCTAGAAATTTGCAACCGAGAGCGTTGCGACGCTATTTTTTTTTTTTTTAGATTGAAAACTCCAAATATAGAATGTCAGCGTCGAAACGTCCAAAGAGCAGCGTCTCGACGCTGGTCTGCGGATGGACCTATCTTCAATCTTCCAACTTTGATTCTTTTTTCATTCTTCGGCTTCTTTTCGCATCCCGAACATCCAATTGGCTCAAAACTACATTTCCTACAAATACAAAACATAAATGCATAATTTTGGCCAATAAATTATAAAAGACTAGCTAAATTAATTAGGGAAAACTAGCTAGCTATGCTCGCTATCAAACAGCTCCTCAATTGCATAAATAGTAAGCTTTCATCTCAGAATAATGGAAAAATTAATCGTCTCTCTTTGTATAGCAATATTTATGGTAAACCCACAGTGTTTAGGCTTTGTGAGGATAGAGACGTTGCATGACTCTTATTTTCTATATCCAACAGCACCACCAATGAAATCAGTATTGTAGTAGACTTCGTCCATTCTGAGACTGCAAATACAGTGTGTATGCAACAAAATCCTGATACGTCTCTCATTATCTCCCAGAAAAAACGCAAATTTAAGTTAATTGATTCCAGTGACATTGATTCCTTCGCAGTAAACTTACCTTTGGAAGAGAAATATGTGTTTCAATCAAAGTTTGATGTGAAGAAAGTCCTATATCTATTTGCTCTAAAACATAGTTTCAATTTAGGACTGTGAAGTCAAATAGTGGTTAGGTGCAAGGAACCATTTTGCGATTGGTATGTTAGATCTTCCCACTTTCAGAATGGTGAACTTTGGGTCGTCCGGAAATTTGTTGACAAACATTCATGTTGTCTTGATGTGGTAAAAAATGACCATAGGCAGACCACTTTTTTCATTGTATGTGAGATTGTTAAGTCCATGATTAACTCGAATGACAAGACAAAGTGTCGTCCTTGTGACATTATCCATTATATGAGAAAGAAGCATGGAGTTAACATTAGTTATGATAAAGCTTGGAGGGCTCGTGATCTTGCCTTGAAATCTATTAGGGGGTCTGTTGAAGAGTCATATGCCCTTATCCCCACATTTTCTGCCTCATTGATTGAAAAGAACCTAGGTGCGTGATTTTAATTATTAAATATTAGGCTTGTACTAAAATATATACAGTGTATTTGTTGTTCCATTCTCACTTATGCTACTGTATTTTCTTTAGGAACATATACAGCGTATGAACTTGATGATGATGGAAGGTTCAAATACTTTTTCATGTCACTCTCTGCCTCCATTCATGCATGGAAATACTGTTTTCCTGTCATATCAGTTGATGGTACGTTTTTTAAAAGCAAATTTGCTGGCACTCTAATTTTTGCCTGTACATTGGATGGGAATTCTCAGATTGTTTCGTTGGAATTTTCTGTAGTGGATTTAGAAAATGATGCTTCATATAATTGGTTCTTTCGTAATCTTAAATCTGCTCTTGGAGAACCGGATTAACTAGTTATTATATCTAACAGGCATAGTAGCATTCTGAAAGGTGTGTTTGATGTTTATGACTCTGCAGAACATGGTATATGTGCATTTCACTTGTTGAAAAATTTGAAACTTAAACACAAGTTCAAACCAATTGATAAAATGTTCATGAAGTGTGTGAAGGCTTACATGGTTATTGAGTATGAGTATTACATGAGACAATTAGAGTATATAGTTCCTTCAATTAGGCCAGAGTTAGAAGAGATTGGTCGTTCTAAATGGGCAAGGACATTTTATGTTCAGAAAAGATATTCAATGATGACTACTAATATATCTGAAAGCTTGAATTCTCTGCTGATGGATGAACGTGAGTTACCTATTATTCCTCTCCTTGAGTCAATATGGAGATTGTTGCAAACATGGTTTTATGACCGTCGAAGTTTCTCTTCCTTTCAACGAACACACCTTTCTCCATCGGTTGAAAAAGTTCTCAGGGACATTCTGAAAGATAGTCGAACAATGGATGTGGGTTTATGATTTATTAACTATATATATTCCATATCATTTTTTGTTTACTAATAAATGTTTTTCTTTTTTTGTAGCTATATCACGTTAATCGGTATCAATTTGAGGTTCATGATCGCAATAAACAATTTGATGTCGACATTCTCAATCGAACATGTACTTGTAGGCAATGGGATTTAGATATGATTCCATGTAGTCATGCATGTCTTGCTTTATGTAGCAGGAACCTTGAACTACATTTGTATGTAGATAAGTTTTACCATCTTTCAAATTTTAATCAGCTATACAGTGTAGATGTTTGTCCAATTGGTATGATCCAACAACTTGCCCATCCTCCCTCTGGAGACGAATGCATCATCCTGCCTCCTAACGTCAAGCGTCAAGCCGGTAGGTCGAAGAAGAAGAGAATGCAATCTCGAATTGAAAGAAGATCTAGAGTAAAGTGTGGTCGGTGTTGTCAAGTCGGACACAATCGTAGATCTTGTAAGAATCCTCTATCAGATTGAGTATGGGAACGCTATATCTTTATATGTCAACATTTAATCGTCTTCTTTTAGGACTATGTTAATATTTTGAACTTCTTGTTATTTTCTTATTTGTAATTTAGTTATTTTCTCATTGCTTGCGTTGCATTCACATTTCCATTTACATGGTATTGGTACTGCTACCAAATAGAAGTTGGGGTAGTGTTATACTTGCACGTTATTTGTAATGTTTGGAATTTGGTGTCAAATCAATGGTTGGAATGCGTTGTTTAATCATATAACAAATACAATATACTCTGTCTTGCAGCTAACAAGATCTATGTTTTTTTATCTTATGTTTCCAAGTTTACATTAAGACAGTAGGCAGCTAACAACCATTTTTCTAAGTTAACGGAAATTTTAAAGCACGTTTACTAGCAATGCCAATCACCCCAAAATAACTAGTACAAATAGAGGCACGTTTTTTACATTCTAAATCTCTAGTAATGAGTAAGGACCTCTTGGAAATACCAGCAAGCATCAAACTTCTATGGGATCTTTCAAAATTAAGTAAGAGCAAACATTAAACTACATTGGGACTGAACTTACATTGTACTCCAACGAATATACATTGTGCTGGGATAGTGTGGAGTCAAAACAAATCCCTTCAGTTGCCGTGCGTGAAAAGGAAAAGGAATGCAAATGGGCCAAGGCCCATTACTTAGTTAGGTTTCCAGGTCTATATATATATGTGTAGTGAGCGATTTTTTGTGAATCAGCCGCATGGAGTGTTTTTCCTTGAAGTCTTGCGGCAGTTCCTTTACTTGAGTGACGGCAGTGAGTAAAATTCTAAAAGAATAGGTTATTCTTTGAAGATTGGGTTGAGGGTTTTGTTTCTTTGTTTATCCCAAGCTATCGGGTTGTGATACTTGGAAGTCAATAGCTTTTGTTGGGCTATTGAGTGTTGGTTTGTAGCGTTATTGAAGGCTTCCTGTAATTTCCCAAATTCTAGTAGAACCTGCAGTTGCAGAAGACTGGACGTAGTCCCGAGCTTGGGGCGAACCAGTATATTTTTCGGTGTTGTTTTCTTCCCTATCTCTTTTATTATTTTCGTGACTATTATTTTTGGCTTAACCTGTGGAAGGGGAGATAGTTATAATATTATTGATTGTCGTCATAATATTATTATTATTTGTATTCCGCATTTTCTCCCAACAATTGGTATCAGAGCTTTTGGTTCAGGAGTCATGGGTTTTGTAGAGCCAAAAAGTTTCGATGGAGTCATGAAGTTCGATGGGAAAAATTTTGGATATTGGAAGATGCAAGTCAAGGATTATTTAACTTGCAAGAAAGTGCATAAGGCATTGAAGGAGAGACCGAAAGGGATGACGGACGAAGATTGGGAAGCTCTAGATGAAGAGGCAGTTGCAACCATAAGGATGTGTTTGTCGATGGATGTGGCAAGTCTAGTAGCCCATGAGACAACTGCAGTCAAATTGATGGAAGCGCTTACAAACAGGTATGAAAAACCCTCTGCAAATAATAAGGTCTACCTAGTTAAGAAGTTTTTCAACATGCAAATGTCTGAGGATGCTTCTGTGAATTTCTATATTAATGAGGTTACCACTTTGATTAATCAGTTAAAATCTGTTAAGATAGAGTTTTCTGATGAGGTGAATGCTATTCAGTTGTTAACGTCTTTACCTGATAGTTGGGAAACGATGAAGACAGCAGTGTCTAATTCAACTGGAAATAACACTTCAAAATTTTCAGAAGTTTGTGATTTAGCCATAGCTGAGGAAATTCGTAGGCAGGGTAGTAATAAAGAATCTACAGTAGGGTCAGCTTTGGTTATGACTAAAGGTAAAGATAAGGTTGATGAAGAAAATGAATCGAGTAGCAGTAGGAAAAAGTGGAAAAGTAGGAATGAGGTAGAATGTTATTACTGCCATAAGAAAGGTCACTTCAAGTATCAGTGTAGGAAATTTAAAGAGGATCAGAAAAGAAAGCCAGAGGTAAATATAGTGGAGGATGTCGTCTTAGTTTGTGTTGAGAGTGACACAAAGTATAGTAATTATTCATCAGATTGGATATTAGACAGTGCAGCTTCTGTTCACATAGCTTCAGATAGGAGTTTGTTCACATCATTCACAGGAGGGCATCATGGCCTAGTGAGGATGGGAAATGGTAGAACCTCCAAGACAAGAGGGATTGGAGATGTTAGTCTGAAGACAGAATGTGGAGGTAAATTGGTACTGCGAGATGTCAGGTACGTGCCTAATATCAAGATGAATCTTATTTCTATTGGTAAGTTAGCAGATGATGGTTTCATGTGTGAGTTTGGTAGTCGCCAGTGTAAACTCAAGTTCGGATCCCAGGTAGTGGCAGTTGGTCACAAGAAATCTACACTGTACAGATGTCAGTTGAATGTTGCCAAAGGTTCAAAGAGACAGTGGATGCCGGTTAAAGCTGCAGATGGTAGTTGTAGAGGTACAGTTGAGCCAGCAGCAAGGATAGCCAATTTCGATCAGTTCGATCAAGATCCTTCAGTTCAGAAACAATTGGGAAGTCCAGGAGAGAAAGTTGATGGCTATCGTGAATCCCCAGTTGTCAGACGCTCGAATGAATTGAAGAAGTCGCTCAGGCGAGTTGAGGCATCAAAGTGGAAGGCCAGAGCAGTTGCTAAGGTGAAAGGTCAGGTCTCTAGCTTGGTAACAGGTTTGAATAGAGGATTCAAGCCATTCTCAGAGTGTATCTTCTTCAAGAACAGTTGTTCGGGTAGGAAGAAGATGACAGGTGACACCACTTAGCTGAAGTGGGAATACGGGTCTGTCTTTTTCGTCTGGGAGACAGGTCCACGTAGCTAGCCCATACCTCGGGGCAAGCACAGATGAGCTACAGTTATATTCTGATAGTTGCCTATTTTTTGTGAGTTTGTTGCTTTTCAGGTATTTTGAGCCTTGGAGTTTACCAAGAAGATCAGAGATAACAGTTGTAGTGGGAGTAGATCCTTGGAGTTTGCCAAGATGTTTAGAGTTTTGTTGCAGTGGGAGACGAGATCGTTGTTTTGTCTCCAAGTGGGAAATTGCTGGGATAGTGTGGAGTCAAAACAAATCCCTTCAGTTGTCGTGCGTGAAAAGGAAAAGGAATGCAAATGGGCCAAGGCCCATTACTTAGTTAGGTTTCCAGGTCTATATATATGTGTAGTGAGTGATTTTTTGTGAAGCAGCCGCATGGAGTGTTTTTCCTTGAAGTCTTGCGGCGGTTCCTTTACTTGAGTGACGGCAGTGAGTAAAATTCTAAAAGAATAGGTTATTCTTTCAAGATTGGGTTGAGGGTTTTGTTTCTTTGTTTATCCCAAGCTATCGGGTTGTGAGATACTTGGAAGTCAATAGCTTTTGTTGGGCTATTGAGTGTTGGTTTGTAGCGTTATTGAAGGCTTCCTGTAATTTTCCAAATTCTAGTAGAACCTGCAGTTGCAGAAGACTGGACGTAGTCCCGAGCTTGGGGCGAACCAGTATATTTTTCGGTGTTGTTTTCTTCCCTATCTCTTTTATTATTTTCGTGACTATTATTTTTGGCTTAACCTGTGGAAGGGGAGATAGTTATAATATTATTGATTGTCGTCATAATATTATTATTATTTGTATTCCGCACAAATGAATTGTCATTCCAACAAGTTAGAATGTAACTGTGAAACCTTATCAAACAAATATATATTGTCATTCCAGTAAGTCAAAACATAAATGTAGATCCAGATCAAAAAAGCCAAGCTTTCAAAGCTTAGTATCTAAAAGTCAAGCTTTCAAGGTTAAGTAGTCTAAACTATTACATAAACAAAACATTAAGTCTAAACTATTACATAACCAAAGTTCATAACCAAAGCAAAATAAAGATTAAGTCTTACATAAGAAAAGTGCATCTACTCCTAGACAAATCCAAAAGGCAGCTATTCTTGTGTGGGTTGGGTGAGATTGAGATTAAAAGATGGCTCGTAGGTAACCAATGGAGGTTTCGACGGTGCTTCCCACGTCCCAGTCAATGCATCTATATAAGCTCTTGTTGCCTTTAATGTCCTCTGTTTGGCATTTTTATATTCCTTTGGTCGCTCCTCTTGTTTTATATTTTGATTTATCTAATAAAAGAAATATGCGTAAATACATAGTAAATATAATTCAATGTCCATTAACATTTATAAATATACTGTAAATATACCTCTCTTAGTACTACTAACTTCCTTCCATCAAATGCTTCGTTTAGACTCAATGCATCCTTTGCTCTCTTCACCTGTAAACGTCATTAATTGTACATTATTTTTTCTATTTTGCGTGTAACTATTTATAATTAATATATAAATTTCACTTACCTTAGGACTCTTTCCTATAAATAACTTCTTTGGTCTTCCCAATTCATGTCGTGGTGGAATGAAGTGTTTCTTTTTAGAACTTGTTTGTCCCTTATCCTATTACAATAAAATCAGTAGGAGGCATCATATAAGATAACATTAAGACAGTCAAAGTTGTAACGTATTTCTACCTTTGGTTCAGCTTCGAATGTCATTTTTCTTGCTCTTTTTACAATTGGTCCTCTGTTTATCAATGTTCCGACTCCCATACATATGTCGGATTCATCCTATTACAATAGATTATTGTTAGACATGAACAATTAAAAACAAGACAACAAATCTTTTAACTATTTAGATATTATTATCATACAATTGCAACACGCTTTCCCTTTAGGGTTTTCATGAAGTCCTCATAAACAGCGTCCTCATCGATTGAACGTATTACATCATTTATCACCTCGTTTGTATCCTCAGTAGTATCCTTTTCCTGCTTCATTTACCATAAGGCCCAAAAATACAATGTATATATAGTAATATATAGGAAGTTTAAACATTTCTTACCTTGACATCTGTATTTTTCCCTTGGTTTTGATCATCTTTCCCTTGGTCTTTTTCTTCTCCTCGTTTAGTCTGTAAGAGGGAGATAGCAAAGGCACCTAGCAGTGACGTCTATTGTGGTTGGCCTGAAGGGTCCTCATCTTCATCATCATCCCTTTTGCCTTTGATCTTTGGGTTGTCTGCATTTTCAGGAAACTCTTTCTCATGTTCCAGCTCTTTTTGTTCTTCCTCCAACTCGATTTCTTCTTGTTTAATTTTTAAAAATCAAATGCATTCATATTCAGATATATCACAAATACATTATATTACAAATACAGTCGATCACAAATACAGTGTACCTTGTATAAATCATGGCTCGCATTGTAATCCCTCATCATCCGTTCTGTTTTAAGATAATTCACCAATGAACTGATTGCTTCTATCACTTGATATAATTTTCTATTAAGGTTATTCTCTATGGAGTCTAGTCTATCCTTTATGTAGGAATTTTCAAGTATAATTGGTGTCGATCTATTCGAAGTTAAATATATTAGATTGGCACCAGACTTCTGTTTTAATAGCTCCTTCTCCAACTCCCTTCTAAACTCAATCTCCTTATCAACAAAAGGCTTAAAGTAAGTCATTCTCATTTCCTCATCAGTAGCAATCATTGGGTATATCTCCAACTATTTCATGTAATAAGCAAAAGGTGTTTAACAACAAATTTACAGTGTATAATTTATATAGCTTAAAATTTAAAGAAGAATAAGAATTATCTAAATTACCTCATTAGACTCGAACACCTTCCTTTCTAAGTCTTTCCATTTTGATTGCGTGTCAGCAACTCAATTCAGGATTCTTGGAGCTCACGAAGCCATTCTTCGTGCATAAAAATTCTTAGTTGAACTTAGGGTTGGGATTGTTTCATATGCCCAAACTAGGATTGGGAAAATGAACCCCCCATCGATATTCCAGTCGCTGCTTTGCTTTTTATGGCTTTTTGCATGAATTCTACTAGCAGTTCATAAGCTATTGTCCTCCAAGGATATGACCCAAACAACTCTTCATCATCCAACATAATTACATGGTCCATTTCAATGTTTACTATATCTTGTTTGGCAAGTAGGAAATTCTCCAAAAAAAATATAGAAGTGACACCTTTTAACATTTCATCATCAGTGCCACTTTTACTAATATTTAGTGCCATATTCAAGATTTTCCTACTTACTGACTTCTCTAACTCAAAAAAAGTTTTCCGAGTATATTGGTCTCCTTTTATATTTTCTGGATCAATCTTTGGAATTGGCTCACAGTTCAGTCCCGTTATCGAGGCATATTCTCTTAATCCAAATGTCCAGAACTTTCCTCCTATCAAAAAGTTTAGTTCATTCCTTTTTTGTGGCCTACATTTCCTTTGAATTAGATGCAATAGAAGTTGGGAGGACTGGTTAGTTATTCCAAAGTCTAGATAATTCCCAAAGCAGCTGTTTCTAAACCTTTCTTGTACCCTATCTGGTAGTATTGATTTTATTTTCTCTAATACATCATTCCTAAGCTGCAGGTTGATTCTCAAAGGTTGAGTCTTCTTTGACTTTGGCATTAAGTGTTATCCATCCTAATATATCATTAACAATAATATCCTAATATATCAGTCAAATAATAATAACATTCTCAATGTGCTACTTTGATTGATCTAAATGTGCTACTTACCTCATTCTCATCATCGACAGTCTGTTTCTTTTTTCTTGTCCCTCCAACGTCACCTTTGTTTCGTGTCTTCTTTGTTTCCTGCCATCCATTTTTTCACAGATCATTATGCAATTACACTGTATACCAATATTATTAAAATGTAATGAACAGAATACCTTAATTGCTCGAATTCTCTCATTCTTCATATTCTTGGTAGGAGTTTCTTCAACAGTTTGCATTTCAGATTTCTCTTCACCAGAGTTTCTCTTCTCAGTTTCAGAAAGTTTATTTGAACTTTCTTCTTCATCATCCTCAATCATTTTCAAATGATCCTTCTCCTACAAAAGGAAATAATTGTTAGAGTCTAATCCATAACTTTTTTCATACACACTATAATTGTTGACTTCTTATACCTCGGTTTGCTCTTCTTCATCTTCTCCCTTCAGAATTAAAGTTGCAATTATTAGATTCATAGCTTTAGTTCATGAGGCAAACTCAAGGTTGTTAGAGTCCAATCCTTACCTTTTCATGTTTGGGTCGTTTATTCTTCTTTTCAAGCTTCTAATTCTCCCCGTCCCTTTTTTTGTTTGTCTTTTTCTCTATTTTCTACTCCATTGAAGCACTTTGATCCGTGTTATCCTACAAACATTCCCGAAAAAATACCACACTTTAATTGGAAACAAACAAAACAAGAAAAAACCACTTTACCTCTTCTTCACTGTTGATCGTTATTGGATTCGAATCCGTTTGCACCTTTTTGCCTACGATTTTTCTAGCCGATCGCAGCCTTTCACTAGTTTTGGTCTGTGTTTTTTCTTCTTTTTTCACCATGTCTGCTATTAAAACGGGATATATCATTTAAAATGGTGTGTGACAAATTTTAATTCAAAAAAGGATCCCTACTTTCTCGCTTAGTTTTTTTATTTCGAAACCTCAGAGAGATACGTCTAACAGTAAAACAATCGAGATTCCCTACTTTATCGTCTATCATTTTCTTATTAAAATGGTGGGTCCTACCTTCGGTCCCTATTCGAGATTGTCCTATTTGTAAGGAAAAAATAGTTTATATCTATATAAACCAAAATGTTAGAAGAAATTGAAGCATGCATACCCTGGAATGTCGACACAACCTCTTCGAGCTTCCGAATGTTCCCTCGGATGTCTATGTAAATACAGTGTAAGTCTGTCGAGCGGTTTGAGAATCTGGTTAGGAGAAGAAGCTTGAAGGAGAATGAGTTTATTTGCGAAGAAGGATCGAAGAATCGAGGAAGCTTGAAGAAGAATGATGGGTTTTCGAAGAAGGGTTTCGCTCGAAGAATCGAAGAATCGAGAAAGCTGGAAGGGTTTTGTTTGAAGAAAAATGAAGCTTAATCGTTTGGGGTTTTTTTTCGCTGAAGGGTAAGCGCTTCTTTTTTCTTTTTTTGGAATGAGGTTTGCGAAGGAGGGTTTTCCAAGAAGAATATGAAGAGTTTGAGCCTTTTCTTTTTTCTTTTTTCTTTTTTGAAATGGGATGAGAAAAGTTCATTTTCATGTAAATTTCTTTAAATTCATTTTCATCTTCAGTGATATTATTGTTTTCAAATTATACTTTATTTTTTATTTGATGCTTTAGGTGCAAAGCTCAATGATGGATGCCAAATGATATCACTGGCATTTTAAAATAGATGCAAGAGGTTGTTCTTCATTTTTGATTGAATCCTAGTTGCAACAGGTCAGTTCTTTATTTTTTTCCAATATACTTTGTTTTTTATTTTCTCCTATTTTTTCTCTCTGATTTGAATTTAAATATCTTGTTTTAAATTTAAGTTCCCAGATTTATATTTTTTTTATTTTGAAATTCTGTTATTGATTTACCCGTTGAATTAATCTGTAACAAAGCTAGAATTTCTCCCTTGTTTATAGTGTATTTTGGTTTAATTTATTTTTGAATTAAGATGTGGGTCGGGGGTATTTTCGTCCACTTTGTTGCAAAGAAAATTTACTAAAATTAGCTTTTGGTCATTTCTCAGATTGTAAACACAAATGGCCTTTTTTCAAAACAGCTATTTTAAAATGACCATTTATCTGGTTGCCCCAAAGAACAATCAAATATAGATCCATCAATATTGTTTCAGTGAACTGAATTTGACAGCAATTCAGTGTTCAAGAAAGATCTTCCTCAACTAAACACACCAAAGTTCTAGAATTCTTTTAGTCAGATGGAAAACAAGAGAACTAAATATGTTTAGTGTATTGGAGACCATAACCTTGCATCCTATTTATAAACTCTTTGATGAACCCCCATTAAGTCCGATGATAGGTCTAATTTGTTATACGTTTATTTACTTCCAATTTTCTTATCTTTATTGAATTCCTTGCGAACAATGCTTTAAAATGAGTATAATATGTGTATAGGTTCTTGACGGAGGTTTGGAGTCAATTCGGGGCTAAATCGAGCTAAACCGAAAGAGAAAATGACCAAAATGCCCTTGAGTCGAAGCCCAGCGTCTCAACGCTCTGTGTGCAGCAAATTAGAGCCAAAAACCTGAAGCCAGAGCGTCGAGACGTTGCTCGAAGCTCATGCTCAACGCCGCAAAGAAGCAGACTATCGTCGAGATGCCAGGCAATTTTTTAAATTTAGATTTTCCTTATTTGCACCACGAATTTTCTTATTTTGAGTCCTTATTTCAGCGCCAAATTCAAACGTTTTCAAGGCCAAAGGCCCCTATAAATATGTCATCGGTTTAGGGTTGAATCATCCCTCAATTTGTATCAATTGTAGCTGTTTTCTTCTTAGTTTCAAGCTCTGTTTTAAGTTTTCTTAGTCTAAGGGTCGGTTGATCAAGTCCCGAGCTTGGATTGTGCTTGTCTATGGCCAACTAAGCTCGGACTGTTGTAATCAGGACCTCGGTTAGTAAGTTTGATTTAATTTCATGAGATTTCTATTATTAATTGCTTACTTAATTGTCTTTGTGATTTTAGCTCTATGCATACAAGTTTAGTAAATGCTAGGAGGGATTGACGACCTCGATCACAGTTTTGCTAAATTTATTTGCTAATAAAAAGTAGTAAATAGGAGTACGTTGTGATGAGTCTCACGCGCCACCTAGAGCTAGGAGATTTAATTTTATTGTAATTGAGGTTTTTTGCCAATGCTTAATTAATTTGGCTAGTCCCAATGGGATCTAGATTTAATTAATCGCGCAGATAATTAGATTTAGGTTAAAATCAAACTTAGCATTTGCATGTTTGTGAATGTGGACACGACTCTTGGGTTGTTCCCAGAGTACGCCGAGCTTAGATAATAAATTAAAATCAATTGTTAATCAATGAATGAAATTAATCAAACTAAACACCGAGTGCAAACCCCGAAACCTGTCTTTTACTTTTCTTGCATTTAATATTCTGCCTTTATTTCTATACTAGGTTTTTACCACGTGCGTTGCACGTGTAATAATTTGACTAAATTATTATGAAGTAAATTTAATTTAAAACTAATTAAAATTCTCTATGCATTCTTATATTAGTTTTGTTGTTTTCTAATATGACTACTTTGAATATAATATAATATATATGTGATTTATCATAGCAAATGGAGTAACAATAATTATGATAGATAATAATAAAAATACATTTTAAAGAAATTGGTTTATAAAGTCAAAACTTCTTTATATACAACGTTTTTCGTCAAATTGTTGCTTGATTTGATCAATACCTTTGTCGTTGCCATAGAAATCCCTCTTGAAAGTGCTACATATAGTTGTTCATGCGAGAAAACATGTTGAGGAAGATAAACTCCAACATTAGGTAATGTCTATCCTTGAGCTTTGTTAATGATATTACAATAATGTAAGTAAAATTGAAAAAATACCTTTTAAAATTACAATAATGTAAAACTTTTTTTTAATAAACAATCATATAAAACTAATGTTAATAAAAATGTATTACAATAATAAATATAACAATACTTATATTTTAGAAGTGACTTTTGTAATTTTTTCTAAAATATATTATTTCGAAGACATAAAAATATAATATTACCTTCGAATTCATTCGTTTCTTTACGTATGGCTATACCAAAATAATGATTTATTCTACTGCAACGCTGCTTTCATTGAAGTTGTCTTTTTTTTTCTTGATTCCATAGTCGATTCAATCGTTCTTCTTCTTTCTTCTTGTGAGAATCTGGAGTAAATTTTTCGGCATCCATATTTCCTTGCTAAAATAATTTATAGAAATTAATTAATTATTTTTTAAAAAAATAGTAGGATAATTGTATTTGTAAAACTATTTAATTTAAACAATCCAACTTATAAGAAATAACACAATAATATATGTAAAGTTTATATATGTGGATGATTAATGTAATGTGTGATTGACATATTGAACTTTGTTTTATCATATAATTGAAATTAATTAATTGGAAAACCAAAATATTAAAATGGTTTAACTATATTAAGATATTAATTAACATGAAAATAAAAGATTGAAAAATTTAAAACAGGCTCTCCAAACAACGTATTAAAAATTTCATTAAGATTTTTGTTTTTTTTTTTTAAATCTTAAAAAATTTCATTAAGAGTGGAGAGCCTGTTGTCTCTCCACCTGTTGTCTCTCCATATAGCCATAAAATTTCCTTCTGAATAATGTTATTTGCATCCCTATGAACTTTCTAAACAATTCTCCATTGCTTTTTTAACCAATCATGAAATATCTCACAAAATATTCTTCTAGAAAATCTTTAACTTCCCACAGAAACTATATGTCCCAAGATACTATAAATAATGCTTTCCACATAAACTATAATCTAATATGTCCCAAAATATTCTTCTGAATAATGTTGGCTCTCCAATCTTAAAGATAAATAATGCTTTAGTTACAAACAGGCTCTCCGATCCTAAATATTTTTTTGAAATTGAGAGAAGCGAAAAGATTGTACCATTTTTGGAAATACTGGAAGCGGTCTTGAACCACCGAAATTTTTCTTTTTATCTTTTACTTTTTAATTAAAATAATTAGATTTAACTAAAATAATTATCTTAAGATTTTTTTTTTCAAAATTTCATATTGGTTTTTAAAATTTTTTATCCAATCGTGAAAGTCAATTGTCTTTAAGAATCCAGAGTTTATGCTATATTCAAAATTTTAATTTTTCTCTCAAAAATTAATGGTTCGATTAATACCCAATTGTTGAAAAATAAATAGTTTGGAAGAATTGTTATAGTTGAGACTGAAAAATCTAAATGTTTAAAAATAATTAGTATTTTATACCAACTTTAATATTTTTAGCCATAGATTGCAGTGAGAAAAATTTTAATTTATGCTATATTCATAAAGACTTAAAAGTGTTTTTTTTTTTTTTTTTTTTTTTAACTTTCAATACTTGTTTTCGAAGAATCCAGAGTTTATTTCAATATTATTATGTAAATAATACCTGAATTCATGGACTCGCATTCCCAACATAGATTACATTTATATTTAAATAAATAAACTATTAAAAGTCGAACTAAAAAAAATACTTAAAATATAAACGAACAATTGGAAGAAATTGGAAAATACCTGAAATATAAACGAACAATTGGAAGAAATTGGAAGAGATAAGTAATTTTACACCTGAAAAAAAAAAGTTGGAGGGGAAAAAGAAATTAAAGTCAGTCATAACATAAAATATTTTAGAATGATTTCCTTCTAATTAAATTGATAAAATTAAACAAAAACATTATAATTATAATTCAAGAGATGTACCTGAAACCAACAATGGAGCAGATGAATAGCTTTTTATGTGAAAGCTAATGGGAGAAGGTGAACAATTTATAGAGGGAATTTAGATTCAAATTCTAATTTGATTAGATTTTGGATAGAGTGTATATAGATCATATGATTAAAAAAAAAAAAATACCTTATCAAATCGTATTGGTTTTTAAAAATTTTTATCAAATCGTGAAAGTTTTTTTTTTTTTTTTTATCATTATGTTGGTTTTTTTTTCTTATTTTTTCTTTTATTTTTTAATTAAAATAATTAGATTTTAACTAAAGTAATTATCTGAAATTTAAAGGGGTATTCTGGTCTAAAAATGTTTTTCACAGATCCTGCTTTTTAATATAGTATAGATATAGATATAGATATAGATGTTCTTATCTTTTATCCATAAACCTCCTTTTTGGTTACCTCAAAGCACAAAAGAATTTAGAAATAAATCAGTTATTCTCTATGTTCGACCCTAACCACTATTGCTACAAGTTAGCTTTAGGTGTCGTGCATATAAATTTTATTTGACAAAAGACCTCAACAATCTCTTCCGTCATCTAGTAAGAGTTATTAGGTATCCAGCTAACAAAATTTCATACTCCATAAAAGTCCATGGATCTAATTAACTATAGATCACTCAAATCAACCCATTAAATAGCGAAATAATCTAATTATATTCATATTAATATTTTGTCCACAAATTTATCATTAGAATATATAAAATATTCCAACATGACTAGCTTGCACCAATCGTAAAAGTTAGATAGTTGATTTGCTTGAACGACAACCTTCTTGTATGTTGTATTTGCTTCAACTGCAACTTTGGTACGATGATTGAAGAAGGCTATCTTCAATTAACGATGATATCTCTAGAAAAGGACTAATAGCCAATGAAACTATCGCAGATTATGTGCTTTATCACCAATCGAATTGCGAAGCTTTGTGCCGCTCTCCCGACTGGCCTGCAATTGATCATTCTATCAATTAGGCTTTGGATTTGTGTCAATAAATAACTTGATGGACTCCATATCTGAACCCTTGAAATTCAAACTCAAACCCTCAATCCACATGTGTTCGTATACAAAAAGTGCATCCTCTGGCTCAAGACCTTGAGAAAATTCACACAGAATCCTTGTGGTAAAAATGGGTATTGGACTTGAAAAATTGACCCAACATAGAAAGGGAATAGTTGCGGCTATGTGAGAAAGCACAGGAAGGAAAAGTATAAAGAAGAAAGGAATTGCAATCGAAGCAATCCAATTTGGAGCAAAGGATTTGAGCATGGACTTGTTTGAGGTGGAGGAGAAGGGAGGATAGAATGACTAGTGAGAAGGGTATGGTGGCGGACGGGGCGAGCTTCTTTGATGGGGAAGATGGAGAAGTTCGAAAGAGGAGGAGAAAAGTTAATAGATTTGCCGCCACCTCATTTTTCGTTAGTCAATTAAACGTCCAACGATCATTGAGAATCATTTACCAAGACTTAGGGTTTGTTTGGAATACATTTTAATTTAAATGTTTTTCAATAATGCCTTTTTTAAAAAACATTTTGTATAAAAATTGTTTAGAATTTAAACACTCATATGTTTGGTTGCATTTCCTCATGAGTGTTTTTATACCCAAGTTATTGTGTACAAGTCTTTTTTAAAAAGTTAGTTTCAAATGTTTCTCTCAAAATAGTTTATTTATCAATCTCATTTTCTAATAAGTCATTTTCAGTAGTTGCCAAACACTAGAAATTGTTTCAAAATGATTTATTTTCAAAATTAAACACTTTGAAAGTTAAACCAAACACACCCTTAAGGACTCGAGAACCAAATAGACACTAATTCCAGACTTAGAAATGAAAAGTGTATTTTGTCCTCAAATTAATTGTTATGAAAAAGCATTCACAAATTGACTTAATTGTTGTGTTTTGATGAATAGTATATTTAATGTTTTGTATCACGCTGACTTAGTATATCTGTCTCATTTATGGTTGTTAGATTATTACTTGAGGTAGAAGCTTTCTACACATTGAGGTAGACCTAGTAGGAACCAAACGACCCTAGAACGAGTGGAGCAACCATCGGGAACAATCCAATGGACAGATAAAAGGAAGGTTAAAATATCATTTTGGTTTCTGTACTTTGAGTTTCATTCAATTTTAGTCCCTACGCTTTCAAATGTTCAATTTTATTTCTTGTACTTTAAATAAAACTTAAAATTGGTCTCCGATGTTGGTTTATTGGAAACTTTTCTTAACAAAAATTAGTTTCGATTACAGTTTCTCTCTCTAAATATGTTCCCATTGTATCTTTTCTTGCACGAAATTATTATGATTATTTGACCAATTTCAATAAAAATTAACTTCAAACTAATAGTTGGGACCAATTTTAAGTTTTATTCAAAGTACAAGGGTTAAAATTGAACATTTGGAGGACAAGACTAAAACGGAATCAAACCCTAGAGTACCGAGACCAAAATGGTATTTTAACAAAAAAATGAACGACCAATTAGGTAGTCAATGGAGCATCTAGTGCATAATGGGCAAAGCACCTACCATGACCTACAAGACTTAAAAAGTATGAACCTCGTAATTTAAATGAGTTGTGATAGAAGTGTGGTTGTCGTCTACAGACTATATTTTCATTACATGGAGTGCCTAGATGAGCACGATTCAAAGGTGCAACCATAGTGAACATAGCTCAACGATAAAATGTGCATCTTAAATTTAATGAGTCTTAGATAATGCTTGGTTCACCTTTTGCTTAATAAATATAGAAATTATGTTTGATGACCATTTTTAAGCCCATTTTACAAAAATGTCCAAGATAGGGAAATTTATCTGATTTAGAATTTTCATTTTTTTTGTGACAAACTTGCCCTTTTTGGCTTCATCTCTCCTCAATAATTTCCCACCATATTATCTCTCTTCATTCAATTTGGCTTCATCTCTCCTCAATAATTTCCCACCATATTATCTCTCTTCATTCAATAATATCTCACCTACATTTTCCTGATTTTTGAGGCATTTAAGGAATTTTAATTAATATGTTTTTTTTTCCTTTTTTCATTGTTCTGAAAATTGTACCTATTAAAAACTTGTCGTTTTGCATTCCCTTAACCCTAAATCTATCTATTCTCCTCCCTCTCCTTCTTCCCCAAATTTCGACCATCTCTCCACCGTCGCCTCTCACTCTCTGACGGCCAGCCACCGTCGCCGTCGCCGTCGTCCCATGTATTTGAAATAACCACGACCAGTCCGCCGCCGACATTGCCCCCTCCATTTGGGCCCGTCAAATTGATTCAATCCTTCGTGAGTGGCCATTTTCTTCGGTAAGAACGACAAACCCAAGGGCCAAACCGAGTGAATCCGAGTGAAGGTGCGAACGGGAATCTAGAGCGGGCACTGACATTTTTGCAAAGGAAGATGCAATCGAGCAGCTGATTAAACATGAACAGACTCACCATATCATCAATCTACTCATCTATCTGGTTTATTTTTGTCCATTATTCTTTTTCTTTATTTTTTAATTTGTTTCTTTAGTTTTCTTGTATTTGTTTCTCCTCCATGTTTTTCTTTTCGATCTGTGGCGTTTTTGGTTGTTTTGAAACAGATTCCTTGTAAATTGCTGCACCTATTGCTCGCTGCACCTAAACCCTAAACAAATAAGAATATCTTGGTATATGCAAACATAGGTATATGCAATTTTTTTTACTCTAGCCATAACCTAATATATATAATTCATATACACCGGGATATAATATGCATACAAAACACTAAGGCATATATTCATGGAAACAATCTCAGCAATCATATATATATATATATGAACATACAATATATAATCAGTATAATATAACTATACATCCGTATTTATTAGATATCAAATGTTTGCAATTTGTTTTACTCTAGTCATAACCTAATATATATAATTCATATACACCGGGATATAATTTGCATACAGGATCCTAAGACATATATTTATGGAAACAATCTCATCAATCATATATATATATATATATATATATATATATATATATATATATATATATATATATATATCAACATACAATATATAATCAGTATAATATAACTATACATCCGTATTTATTAGATATCAAATGTTTGCAATTTTTTTTACTCTAGCCATAACCTAATGTAACGGCAAGCTTAAAAAAAAAAATGGAAGTGGCTTTTCAGCCGGTCAAAAAGGAGGGAAAAAGGGGGGGAAACTTTCACGTTTTTCCCCCCCAAAATTCGATCAAGTTGACCAATTATTATTAAAAAAAAATGTGTATTCAGATTTCTTCCCTCTCTCCCTCACACTCCCTCTCTCCCTCGCAACTCTCTCTCTCTCTCTCGACCTTCAACTCTCCGCCACCGTCGCTCTCTGCCGCTCGCCGTCGTCTTGCCGCCGGCAGGTAATCTCTCTCTCTCGGCTTTCTCTCTCTCGTCTCTTTCTCCCTCGATCTCACTCTCTTTCAGCCCATTCTCTCTCTCTTTTGTAACAGATCCGTGTGTCGCCGCCCTTCTCCGATTTCAGATCTGCACGTCGCCGCCACCGCCGCCGCCGGTAAATCTCGTCTCCCTCTCGGTCTCTCTCGTTTCTTTCTCTCTCTCAGCACTCTCCCTTTATATCTTTTGTAGAACGAATCAGACTGATGCTACTCAGAACCGATCGTCGCCGCCTCCGACTCAAGGAAACAGACTCGTGTCTTGAATGTGTAACGCCTTCAGCTAGTGAGTAAGGAATTTGTAAGTGAGATTTAAGGTGTTTCGGTTAATGTAATGTTTAATCATGGATACCCATTGATTTTAGCTTCCAATTTCAAGGTGCCCGTAGCGTTTGGAGGTCGAATTGTCGAATTTGAGCGATTTTGGACTGCTGGACAGCAAGCTGTGGTTCTGTTTTGGGTGAGTTTTGGGTGTTAAATTACCCCCAAATTTAATGGGTTCCTAGTTGAATGCTTGGATTAGAGTCCCTATTTATTTGAGAGTTTCTTTCCTTGTTGTAGCTTGCTTAAGAACCTTGGAGTTAAGGAATTTCTTGAAGGTTAATCAAATATCTCCTTCACTAATGTAAGTAGCCATTTGGAATGAATTTTATGCTTTAAACCCATTTTTGTTGAGAAAAGTTTATACTAGCATGAGTTGGTATTAAATATTTGGATTGGGATTGAGATGCTATGAATACAAGTCTTCAAGAATTTGGTTGTTGTGTACTTGTGCTATGTGATAGGTGAAGGTACTTGACTGTTTTATATTATAAGTTGACTGGCATTGTTTGTGGACAACGGGAAGTTTGTGGTTTTTCTCTGTTCAGGAGTGTTGTTGTCGCCTTCGTTTCTTGTTCTTGAGTTTGATTGAGTTGGGATAGTGCCTATCGGTTTAGCCTGTCAATATTCTCCGTAAGAGAAAAGAATTTGGTTAATTGGGTTGCAGTTAAAATTAGTAAGTGTTAAGGGGTCCTAAAGGGTAAAGGATTAAGAAAGGGAAAAGAATAGGCTAGTTGCCTTGGTAGAGGGTCATGTCAATTAAACACCTAGGACTGAGATGTATTAGATTGAAATGAGGGGCTTAATGGGCGGGACTTGGCTTCGCAGACTAGGTGCCATTTACTAACTGTGAAAGTTAATTTCCGACTTAAACCCATGAACGCCCCACCAGTGAAATGGTAGTTTAGAGCGCAACGCGCACACTAGTGCCTTGAGGGGTGAGACTCAGCTCCACTGACTGGGTGCCTTCTACCATCAGTAGGAGTAGAGATCTCCCAAAATACCCACCTGTGCACTATCAGTGAGTTGGCAAACTTATGTATAGGTGAGTTAATTGACCACGAGGCCCGGACTACAGATAAATGAAATGGAACGAAATGAATGAGAATGAGATGACCTAACCCTTAGGCCCTTAGCTCGAATAAAATGTTGAAACCTTGGTTGATGCAAGTGTCTAGTAGTATTGCTACTTACTGAGTATTTTCTTAAATACTCATTCTTTTCCCTAACATGTAATTGCAGGTAAAGGCAAGGGTGTATAGAACGCGTGACGGAGTGCTGCTGAGCCATGGACTTCCTTAGGATAGTCTTCCGCATTTTATGTTTTGAAATTCTTCTTTTGAACTTGTATTGCGATGTTTTATGGTTTAGTCCGCTTTAAGTTTTGCTTGTATGGCTAAAGATTCTTTTGTTCTGTTTTAACTGGGATCCCAGGCTGAAAAGTTTCGCAAAAATTTCTAAGTATGATTTACTTTCAATGTCATTTCCTCGCTGTTCTTAGAAGTAGTATGATATGCATGTGGTGATGGCCCTAGGATCTAGTCATGAAAAGTAGGGTCGTTACAGTTGGTATCAGAGCTCTAGGTTATAGGTTCTGTAGACTGGTTTACATCGTAAACCTTAGGTATGTCCATGGCTTATCAGCAAGCATCCGATCACGCCAGGTACACGTTTGTTTACTTTGTAGCCTGTAAATGTTATATATATTCGAAAAGATTCGCGTTGTGGAGAAGTATGAATAAGGTTTTGTAATGGTGAATTGTTTAAAGGATTCAAGCCTGTTTAGTAAGATGAAAAAAAAAAATTGTGTAATAGATCATGCCTCCCCGTGCACGAGGTCGTGGAAGAGGTCGAGGAAGAGGTCGTGGTAGGGGTTGTACAACCCCTTAACAAGTTGTGCCACCTGTGGGGCAAGGAGGAAATCTACCGGAAAACCCACAAGTGGAACAGTTGGGGCCTGCGGCGGGACCTGTCACAGTGGATATCCAGGCAATAGTTCAGACCGCAGTTCAGGCTGCAGTTGCGGGCGTGCTTGCGGGACGACAGGCCCAAGCGCCTCAGAACAACGAAACCCTATCGCGGGAGGCTAGGTGCTTAAGAGATTTTAGGAAGTGGGACCCCTGTCCGTTCGATGGAGCCTCAAGGGACCCCACGGTGGCAGAGTTGTGGCTGTCCTCCATCGAGACTGTCTTTCGCCACATGAACTGCCCAGAGGACCAGAAAGTGTACTGCGTCGTGTTCCTGTTACGGGATAACGCCTTGATTTGGTGGCAATCGATCGAAAGGACAATAGACGTCAGCAACGGACCTGTCACATGGACTCAGTTCAGGGGGGAGTTCTTTAGGAAGTATTACTCTACAGCCTCCCGATTCAAGAAGCAAGCAGAGTTTGTGGCTCTTACGCAGGGAAATCGAACCGTAGAGGAATACGAGACAGAGTTCGCCAGACTGTCTCGGTTTGCTCCTTCCCTGGTAGCTGTAGAGGCTGATAAGGTAGAACGTTTCATCACAGGCTTAAGGGAAGAGATTCAGGGCAGTGTGGCAGCCCATGAACCCCAAGACTATGCCACTGCAGTCAGGGTGGCAGAGCTGATTGATCGACGACCGTCAGTTGTCTCTTCAGAACCTTCCTCAGGCCATAAGCGAAGGTACGATCAGATGAGCTCGAACACACAGCGGGGCCACCGCTACCCTAGACGAGGTCTGCCCCAGGACCGTCGACAGAAAGCACAGAATCAGCCAGGGCCTAATCAGGATAGGCCGTTATGTCAGACGTGTAGGAAGTACCACTGGGGTCGTTGCTTGGCAGGGACCCGTGTTTGTTTCAAGTGTGGCCGAGAAGGGCATATTGCTCCGAATTGTAATCAGAAGAAAGCTAATTATGCCGACCAGCCGTCCAGTTCAAATCAGGCATCCGGGGTGAGACATCAGGGCAAGATATTTGCCACCACCCGACAAGAGGCAGAGGACCTTAACGCAGTAGTGACAGGTACCATCCCTATTCTCGGCCATTATGCTTTTGTGTTGTTTGATTCGGGTTCAACGCATTCTTTTATTCATGCATCATTTGTAAGTCAAGCCAACCTAGAACTAGAGCCGCTGGGCTATGTGTTGTCAGTCTCAACCCCTGCGGGGGTAACGTTACTAGCTAGTGAAGCGGTGAAAGCCTGCCAAATGTTAGTGTCTGATCGATCGATGGACGTGACATTGATCGCCCTTGATATGAGTGATTTTGATGTTATCTTGGGAATGGAATGGTTGGCTTCTAATTATGCCAACATAGATTGTTATTGTAAGGAGGTTATCTTTAACCCTCCGTCAGAGGCAAGCTTCAAGTTTAAAGGATCGATGATCAAAGGTGCTCCTAAAGTGGTCTCTGCAATGAAGGCGAGAAAATTGATTAGCAAAGGAGCTTGGGGCTTGTTGGCTAGCGTGGTTGACACAAGGAAAACCGAGGCATCGATGACCTCAATACCGGTAGTGAGGGAATTCACAGATGTATTTCCTGAGGATCTGACAGGACTACCGCCAGCACGAGAGGTTGACTTTTGCATTGAGTTTGAGCCAGGGACTAACCCGATTTCTAAAGCTCCATATAGGATGGCTCCAGCAGAATTGAAAGAGCTTAAGGTGCAGATTCAGGAGCTGTTGGACAAAGGCTATATACGCCCCAGCATCTCGCCGTGGGGTGCTCCAGTTTTGTTTGTAAAAAAGAAGGATGGGTCAATGTGTTTGTGCATCGACTATCGGGAGCTAAACAAAGTGACAATAAAGAACAGATACCCTCTGCCCAGGATTGATGACCTCTTTGATCAGCTTCAAGGTGCAGCAGTATTCTCTAAAATAGATCTACGGTCAGGTTATCATCAGTTGAGGATTAGAGAGGAAGATATACCTAAGATAGCTTTTCGGACCAGGTATGGGCATTACGAATTTACCGTAATGTCCTTTGGGCTTACTAATGCTCCTGCAGTTTTCATGGACTTGATGAACAGGGTATTTAAGGAGTTCCTTGATTCGTTCGTGATTGTTTTTATCGACGACATTCTTATCTACTCCAAGACAGAAGAGGAGCATGAGGATCATCTCAGGAGAGTTCTAATCACCTTAAGAACGAACAAGTTGTATGCCAAATTCTCTAAATGTGAGTTTTGGCTACAACGAGTTTCCTTCTTGGGACACGTGGTGTCGAAGGAAGGTGTCACAATAGATCCAGCCAAAATAGAGGCAGTGACCAATTGGTCTCGACCCACTTCAGTCAGCGAGATTCGGAGTTTCTTGGGGTTAGCAGGATATTACCGTCGTTTTGTGCAAGGCTTTTCCAGTATTGTCGCACCCCTAACTCAGTTGACTCGAAAGGGTACTCCGTTTTTGTGGAGCGAAGCTTGTGAGGCAAGCTTCCAAGAGCTTAAGCAAAGGCTAGTTTCAGCACCAGTACTTTCAGTACCTGATGGCTCAGGAGAATTTGTTATTTACAGTGATGCTTCAAATAAAGGACTAGGTTGTGTGTTAATGCAACATGGTAAGGTCATTGCTTATGCATCGCGTCAGTTGAAAGATTATGAGAAGAACTACCCGACCCATGACTTGGAATTAGCAGCGGTGGTCTTTGCCTTGAAGATTTGGAGACACTATCTGTACGGAGAGAAGATCCAAATCTTCACGGACCACAAAAGTTTGAAATATCTCTTCACCCAGAAGGAGTTAAATATGAGGCAGTGGAGATGGTTAGAGTTAGTGAAAGATTATGATTGTGACATCCAGTACCACCCGGGCAAGGCAAATGTGGTTGCACATGCCCTCAGTAGGAAGACTGCTCATGCGTCTGCTTTGATTACTACTCAGGCTCATATATTGGATGACTTGGAACGTGCAGAGATTATGGTTGCAGTGGGTGAAGTTACAGCATGCCTAGCTCAGTTGACAGTTAAGTCGAGCTTGAGACAGAGGATCATAGATGCACAACCAAGTGACCCTGACCTTGTTGTTAAGCGCAGTCAAGTAGAGGCGGGGCAGGTGAACAAGTTCTCCCTATCTTCGGACCTCGGCTTGTGTTACCAGGGTCGCTTATGCGTACCTGGGAATGTCGATCTCAAACAGGAGTTATTAGCGGAGGCACATAGTTCACCTTTTTCAATCCATCCAGGAAGTACGAAGATGTACCATGATTTAAAACAGTATTACTGGTGGCAGGGCATGAAAAGAGAGATAGTGGACTTTGTCAGTAAATGCCTTGTTTGCCAACAAGTGAAAGCCCCGAGACAAAAACCAGCAGGTTTGTTACAGCCGTTGAGTGTCCCAGAGTGGAAGTGGGAGCATATATCCATGGACTTCATTACAGGATTGCCTATAACGGCCAAGGGTTACACCGTGATTTGGGTCATTATCGACAGACTCACCAAGTCAGCGCATTTTCTTCCTGGAAAGCCTACTTACATTGTTGAAAAGTGGGCACAATTGTATATGACGGAGATAGTCAAGCTTCATGGGGTGCCGGTATCAATCGTGTCAGATAGAGACCCTCGGTTCACGTCTAACTTCTGGAGGAGTCTACAAAGAGCCTTGGGTACTCAGTTGCGTTTCAGTACAACTTTTCACCCTTAAACAGATGGACAAACTGAGCGACTGAACCAAACTTTAGAGGATATGTTGCGAGCATGTGTTCTGGATTTCTCGGGTAGTTGGGATGCACACCTGCACTTAATGGAATTTGCTTATAACAATAGTTATCAAGCAACCATCGGTATGTCACCGTTTGAGGCCCTCTATGGGAAAAGATGCAGGTCCCTGTTTACTGGGATAAGGTCGGAGAACGTCAGTTGTTGGGACCTGAATTGATTCAAGCCTCCAGCGAGGCTATTCGCACAATCAGATCGAGGATGTTAACGGCTCAAAGCCAACAGAAGAGCTATGCAGATACAAGGAGAAGGGATTTAGAGTTTGACGTGAGTGATCATGTTTTCTTGAAGGTAGCTCCAATGAAAGGAGTTTTGAGGTTTGGACGAAAAGGCAAGCTCAGCCCACGTTTCATCGGTCCGTTTGAGATTTGGAACGGATTGGTCCGGTAGCCTACCGTTTAGCCTTACCGCCTTCGCTTTCAGCGGTTCACAACGTTTTCCATGTTTCTATGTTACGGAAGTATTTGGCAAATCCAGCCCACAGAGTGGACTATGAACCCTTGCAACTTAGCGAGAACTTGACTTATGAGGAGAGGCCTATGCTAATTCTTGAGAGAGAGGTGAAGGTCCTTCGTAATCGCGAGATAGCACTCGTAAAGGTCCTTTGGCGAAACCATTTGTCGAAAGAGGCAACGTGGGAGAGAGAAGATGAAATGATGGCCAAGTATCCAGAGTTGTTCCAGTACTAGCAACTTTCGAGGACGAAAGTTCTTTTAAGGTTAGTATGATGTAACGGCAAGCTTAAAAAAAAAAAAAAATGGAAGTGGCTTTTCAGCCGGTCAAAAGGGGGGGGGGGAAACTTTCACGTTTTTCCCCCCCAAAATTCGGTCAAGTTGACCAATTATTATTAAAAAAAAAAAATGTGTATTCAGATTTCTTCCCTCTCTCCCTCACACTCCCTCTCTCCCTCGCAACTCTCTCTCTCTCTCTCTCGACCTTCAGCTCTCCGCCACCGTCCCTCTCTGCCGCACGCCACTCGCCGCCGCTCGCCGTCGTCTTGCCGCCGGCAGGTAATCTCTCTCTCTCGGCTTTCTCTCTCTCGTCTCTTTCTCCCTCGATCTCACTCTCTTTCAGCCCATTCTCTCTCTTTTGTAACAGATCCGTGTGTCGCCGCCCTTCTCCGATTTCAGATCTGCACGTCGCCGCCACCGCCGCCGCCAGTAAATCTCGTCTCCCTCTCGGTCTCTCTCATTTCTTTCTCTCTCTCAGCACTCTCCCTTTATATCTTTTGTAGAACGAATCAGACTGATGCTACTCAGAACCGATCGTCGCCGCCTCCGACTCAAGGAAACAGACTCTCGTGTCTTGAATGTGTAACGCCTTCAGCTAGTGAGTAAGGAATTTGTAAGTGAGATTTAAGGTGTTTCGGTTAATGTAATGTTTAATCATGGATACCCATTGATTTTAGCTTCCAATTTCAAGGTGCCCGTAGCGTTTGGAGGTCGAATTGTCGAATTTGAGCGATTTTGGACTGCTGGACAGCAAGCTGTGGTTCTGTTTTGGGTGAGTTTTGGGTGTTAAATTACCCTCAAATTTAATGGGTTCCTAGTTGAATGCTTGGATTAGAGTCCCTATTTATTTGAGAGTTTCTTTCCTTGTTGTAGCTTGCTTAAGAACCTTGGAGTTAAGGAATTTCTTGAAGGTTAATCAAATATCTGCTTCACTAATGTAAGTAGCCATTTGGAATGAATTTTATGCTTTAAACTCATTTTTGTTGAGAAAAGTTTATACTAGCATGAGTTGGTATTAAATATTTGGATTGGGATTGAGATGCTATGAATATGGTTGTCTTCAAGAATTTGGTTGTTGTGTACTTGTGCTATGTGATAGGTGAAGGTACTTGACTGTTTTATATTATAAGTTGACTGGCATTGTTTGTGGACAACGGGAAGTTTGTGGTTTTTCTCTGTTCAGGAGTGTTGTTGTCGCCTTCGTTTCTTGTTCTTGAGTTTGATTGAGTTGGGATAGTGCCTATCGGTTTAGCCTGTCAATATTCTCCGTAAGAGAAAAGAATTTGGTTAATTGGGTTGCAGTTAAAATTAGTAAGTATTAAGGGGTCCTAAAGGGTAAAGGATTAAGAAAGGGAAAAGAATAGGCTAGTTGCCTTGGTAGAGGGTCATGTCAATTAAACACCTAGGACTGAGATGTATTAGATTGAAATGAGGGGCTTAATGGGCGGGACTTGGCTTCGCAGACTAGGTGCCATTTACTAACTGTGAAAGTTAATTTCCGACTTAAACCCATGAACGCCCCACCAGTGAAATGGTAGTTTAGAGCGCAACGCGCACACTAGTGCCTTAAGGGGTGAGACTCAGCTCCACTGACTGGGTGCCTTCTACCATCAGTAGGAGTAGAGATCTCCCAAAATACCCACCTGTGCACTATCAGTGAGTTGGCAAACTTATGTATAGGTGAGTTAATTGACCACGAGGCCCGGACTACAGATAAATGAAATGGAACGAAATGAATGAGAATGAGATGACCTAACCCTTAGGCCCTTAGCTCGAATAAAATGTTGAAACCTTGGTTGATGCAAGTGTCTAGTAGTATTGCTACTTACTGAGTATTTTCTTAAATACTCATTCTTTTCCCTAACATGTAATTGCAGGTAAAGGCAAGGGTGTATAGAACGCGTGACGGAGTGCTGCTGAGCCATGGACTTCCTTAGGATAGTCTTCCGCATTTTATGTTTTGAAATTCTTCTTTTGAACTTGTATTGCGATGTTTTATGGTTTAGTCCGCTTTAAGTTTTGCTTGTATGGCTAAAGATTCTTTTGTTCTGTTTTAACTGGGATCCCAGGCTGAAAAGTTTCGCAAAAATTTCTAAGTATGATTTATTTTCAATGTCATTTCCTCGTTGTTCTTAGAAGTAGTATGATATGTATGTGGTGATGGCCCTAGGATCTAGTCATGAAAAGTAGGGTCGTTACACCTAATATATATAATTCATATACACCGAGATATATTATGTATACAGAACACGAAGGCATATATTCATGGAAACAATCTCATCAATCATATCAAGAAAAAAAAAAAGGTAATAGGATGGAATGCAAAACGGCAAAAAAGGAAGAAAAAAAAATACACAATTTCCCTAAAGCCTAAAAAAAAAAAAGAAAAATAATGGATGCAAAATGACATAAAAAAATCAGGAAAAAAAAAAGATTACCCAATTTCATAAAAACGAAAAAAAATGAAAATATTAATGGGAGAGAGAAAATATTCAGCCATTATTGATGAGAGAGATGTTTGACCATTATTAATGGGAGAGAGAAAATGACCATTATTGATGGGAGAGAGAGAAAATGACCATTATTGACGGGGGAGAGAGAAAATATTCAGCAATTATTGAAGAGAGATGAAACAAATGACTATTTGGTAAAATGACCATGACTTTCATGTAAAAAATGAAGGCCCAATGTCTATTCTTGAAAAAAATAGTGTAGTTGGACAAATTTGAGAATAGGGGGTCCATTTTAGGCTATCCATGTAGTTATCTCTATTAAATAATAGTTTACCAGAATTGATTCCCATCTAATTCTTCTTACAGTATAAAACCAATGTGAATTCTACTACCTGATTCAATCATTAAACATTACACCCTAATTCTTCAATATCCTACGATCTAATTTACTAATCCACAAATCTACTTATCAAAATATATTTGATCAATCGAGAAGCTCCTGATCACTGCAATTTTATTAGCATCGTTATTTGAAATGCTACGTATTCTTTTTAATCTTCTACTGATCTCATCCAACCAATATAATAGAGAAAAGCTGGCCATTGAAATAGAATCAAAGTCATGAAATGGAACATCATTTGGAAGCCTACTCTTACTATTAAGGAAGTACAACAGAGAGATACAAGAGACACCAACCTTCAAAACAACAGAGATTTTCTTTGACAACTGAGATCAGAGCCAAATTTCAGCGCTGGTTTGCAGTAACATTCATTCAGTCATGTTTGGAATGCCATATTGCAATCTCAGAATAACCATCTTCAGTTGCACAAGCTCTAAACATTCCAGTCGTATTGTAAGGCATGGTGACTTCACCAGAGGCGGATACGGCGACCAAGCCAACATTGCCTTTCGGAACAGTTTCGACAGCATAAGCTGCTGCTTCTTCAAGAGACAGACCCTTGAACTCCATCAGAGCTGCCACATCCCTTGCCACAGTACCGCGTATGATGGCTTCGCCTTTTCCAGTTGCAGAAACTGCACAGAGATGGTTAGCATACGTCCCGGCCCCTATTACCGGAGTGTCGCCGATCCTACCGACCATTTTGTTTACTAATCCACCAGTGGAAGTTGCGGCAGCCAAATTCCCATGGTTATCAACAGCCACACATCCAACAGTCCCGATTTGACTGTCACCATTTGCAATCTGAGTTTCTTCTGCCGTGGCTTGTGGAATTGGTTGAGTATAATCAATCTACAAGTGTTCACAACAGATAGTGTGCAGAAAAGAGAGTACCATCAAAATCAACAGATGCTGAAACATAAAAAATAAAAAATAAAAATAAAAAAACTCATGGAAACTCCATAATGAGACTTTTTCAACCTTCTTATATGCAATGCATAGCTATTCATAATCAGAAACTTCTAATCTATGAACAGCTTTCCTGATCCGGCACCACCCTAGCACATGTACCAAGGCTTTAGCAATCAGGGTATTAAATTTTCACCAACATGTCGATATTTTCATCAACATTGTCATATGTAATGGGTTTGATATCGACCTAAATAGTAAATCAATATTACCTTAAATGCCAACAAAATATCACTAATATGAACTTCTAACTTATAATAAAAAGTGTGAAATACTTATTTGTTAACTTATACATTTTTCATAAATTCCTTAAATTCTAAAATTTGTCTAGTAATATCCATTGACACCAACATGTTATCGATATTTTCATCTACATTTCAATAAAATTAACACCTCAACATTTTTGTTGAGGTCAATATTTAAAACCTTGTGAAAATGCCTAGAAGTTAACATGTTTCTAGCTTAACAATATAATATGCCGGTAAGTCTGGAGACTCTTCAAAAAAGAGAGCAGTTAAATTCATGTTTGTGATAGAAGATAAGCAGCAAACCTGCACTCTGTTTGCCTCTTTTGCTTGTTTTAGCCTTTCAATGTTCTGTGGGGTGATAAAGAAGCCTGAATCAGTGGTCTCCACTCCCTTGACAATTTTCAAGAAAATTGACCAGATCAGAAATTGGTACAACAAAACAATCATGAATCACAAAGCATCTATCTGTAATAGTGCAATAATATATAAAGAGGCTTAATTCTGCAGTTATATAGGAGGGGTTAGAAAGTGCTAACTTGTTCCCTTGCAAAAGCCTCAGCTCCATCAAATGCTAGATAAATATGAGGAGTCTTCTCCATAACAAGTCTTGCTAGAGATATGGGATTAACAACAGTGGTGAGCCCGGAAATGGCTCCACATCTCTTCGTACCATCCATGATGCTAGCTTCCATTTCGACGGTGCCATTGGTTGTTAAGACAGAGCCCCTACCTGCATTGAAATGTGGACAGTTTTCGAGCTCTCGAACCTATACAAGAACAAATTCAACAGCAAGGGGAAATATGAGAGAACCTACAGCACAAAAGCTGACCATCTTACCATGGAGAAGAAGCCATATATAAGCACGAACTGATTGTCGAGTCAAAATAATCTATACAACAGTACTTTTTAAATGTTGACTTGGGGCAACCATGAATTCATGTAACCTAACATTATGACCAAACAAAAGGGTCAGATTTGAAACTAAAGGTGATTGAAACAGAGATGTTCTCCCTAACATTGGATGATCTAGACCATCAAATGAGTTTTATTTTATTGTTTTTTTGTTTGTGATATCCATGAGTGTCCAGGCCACCTTGCACGCACCTCAACTAATCTACAGTACAACAACATGACCCTACTACATTTGGTTGCTGGGAAACACGTAGAATATTATAAATCCTGGGTAGGTGGCTATCATGGATTGAACCCATTCCCTTTAAGCCCTTTTATTTTTCCCACTGTCCTTATTGACTATTAGGCCAACCCATGATGGTTAAGCGAAACATATGTTTGATAGGTAGGTTCACTTATTCAAAGGCTACAGGTACTTATCCAAATCCTACATACTACATAAATTCAAGTTATGTTATGTAAACTAAAGGTCATTAAAATAGGAGATGTTACCCCTAGTTCATAGGATCTCGATCATCAAATGAGATTTTAATCCGTTTGATGCATGTGTAACATGGAATTAAGAAGTCAAATTCAAGATTATATTTGATATATCGGTCTACTTGACTCTGGATATAGGTTTATTAATCTTATAGATTATATAAATCTATGTTACATAAATATGAACTTATGAAGCCCGCCTTTCTCCAAAAAAAAAAAAAAAAAACAAACAAACTTTTGAAACCCACCTAATTCTATATTATCTTTTACTCATCATATATTCCCAGAACTTGGACATTCCAAATCTTTATAACTATCACAACTGAACCTTTCCAACCCAAAATTCCATAAATGACTGATTAAACCCTAGGATAAAAACCCCTTAAGAATTTTTCAACTGTAATTTCGACAATTTCCCATCACTAATCCATTTCCACACTAAACAGCCATTAATGAATGAACGAAAACAACGTTTTTGTCAAAATTTAAAAGGGCACCGTTAATATACAACATTGAAACCCAAATCCCCAACGCTAATAACTAATCACTAAGTCAATGACTCGCATTAAAGGGAATCATCCAAGCAAATGCTTAATAAATCAAATGAAAGTACACGGAAGAACTTCCTAAGTCTAGGAAAAGAAAGCTCAAAACAACATATTTGATCTCTCTACCAATAATTTAGTCACTGTAATTTGATATTTATAATGATTTAATCCTTAGTAAGGTAAGAATTTGATGCCTGTGGTTTAAAATCAGTAACAATTTAGTCTTGTAACTATGAAAAAACCCAACAATGTGAAATATCAATCTTTAGGATGTATCAATTCCCATAGCTTAAAAACATATTTGGTCTCCAAACAATTCATCCATCTTTATACGTAAGAAACTCTATTACACCTTACCGAAATTATTTCCATCACGAATCTTTTTTTTTTTCTTTTATATAGGAAACAAAAGACCATATATTGAACAAAAGAAAGAACACAGCCTAATAAGAAGGGTTGAAAAGACCTCCAATCTAAGTTAATCAAATACAGAAATCACACAAGATCTCCAATAAAGACTAAATCATCACAAATCTTAAACTACATCGTGAATATACTAAAATCAGTAGACAAAATCGCTACAAGCTTTAAGATTGCACACACTAAATCATTACATTCTAACGTTCATGAACCAAATTTATATTAGAACGGAGTACAAAAAGAGAGAGAGAGAGAGAGAGAGTAAATATTGCTCACCACAAGTTCAACAACATCCAAGGGAGGCTTCTGGGCTTTGAGAGCTTGAACGCCGATCTGGAGGCAACGGCGGAGGGTTTCCTCGCGGGGTAGGCGGCGGTCAAGTGGCAAGGAGAGAGGGATGTCGCCGGCGCCGCCGTGAAGAGCTATTGCCCACCCCATTTCGCTCCCAAGAGCCCTAAATGATATTCCAGATCAATCGCCGGCGATTGGCAGGAGTGTTCATGGAAAAGGTTTGCGAATTTATTAGTGGTGTGAAGAGTGGAGTTGGTGCAACTGCACCACTCTGGTTCAAGATAGAGACAGAGAGAGACGTTTGACCATTGGTATTGATGTCATGACGTCCAGATTATTGGAAGGTTGCTCTGTTCCATTCCACGTAATTGTCTCGTGTCTACTCTTTGTTAATTACAACATAATATTGGGCTTTTGTCAAAAAAAAAAAAAAAAAAAAAAAAAGTTTTTAGACAACTTTGGCTTGTTAGATGTTAGGGAAAAGTACACTTTTAGTTCTTGAGGTTTGAGTTAAGTTTCATTTTGGTTCCTAAGTTTTCAAACTCGACAATTTAGTCTCTAAAGTTTGGATTTTGTTACACTCTTAGTCTCTCCGTTAATTTTTCTGTTAAAAACTAACAAACTGCTGACGTAGCATTAGTTTTTAATAAAAAAATATATTTTTATTAATTTCTTAAAATAAAATAATATATTAAATATTTTTTTTTATTATTCTTTTTCTTTTCTTTTTTCTTTTTTCTTTTCACTTTTTTCTTCTTACTTCTCCTTCAATCTTCTTCTCTCTAACATCTTCTTCTTCAAACCACCACCTCGCCGGAGTCGCCGCCTGCCTCGGATTCCGCTGCTGCTGTCGAGCCGTCCACATGAGTATGCCATCATTTCAGATCTGAACGCCCCCATTCGGAATCACCGCTGCTTCCACTCACTCTTTTCGCCTCTCTCTCTCTTTTCTGCGCTCTCTCTCTCATCGTCGTTTTCTCTCTTCGCAGCTCCCTCTCATCGTCGCTCTCTCTCTTCGCGACTCCCTCTCATCGTCGCTTTCTCTCTTTACGGCTCTCTCACATCGCCACTCTCTCTCTCTTCGCAGCTCCCTCTCATTGCGGCTCTCTCTCTTCACCGCTCTCTCTTTCTCTTCGTTGCTCAGATCGAATCTCCGAGCTTGAAACGAAGGGGATTTCCCCTTCGTTTCAGGCGTTGTAGAAGATGATGTTAAGCGGAGAAGATGAAGGGGCAACTCAGGAGACTCGAGAAGAAAGGTTGTGGGTTTTGAAGGCTTGTTCGGTGTTCCAGACCTGGGTTTTGAAGGCTTGTTCCTGGGTTTCTGAATGAAGAAAAAAGGAGAAGGAAGAAACGAGAAGAAGAAGAAAAGAAGAGGAAGAGAGAGAGAAAAAAAAAGTGGTCGCCGTTGGGGAGCAATGGTCGACGCCGACAGTGGCTACCATTGATGAGTTGAGATTAGGGTTTAATGATGAAGAAGAAGAAGATTAAGGAAGAAGATAGAAGAAGAAAAATAATAAATAATAAATAGTAAAAAAAGTATTTTCTATATCATTTTATTTTAAAAAATTAATAAAAAAAATATATTTTTTTTTAATAAAAATAAACCACATCAGCAATATGTTAGTGTTTAACAAAAAAATTTGACGGAGGGACTAATAACGTAACGAAATCCAAACCTCAGGGGTTAAATTGTTGAGTTTGAAAACTTGGGGACCAAAATGAAACCTAACCCAAACCTCAAGGACCAAAAGTGTATTTTTCCCTAAATGTTAAGTTATACGTCTATCCTAAATTAAAATTCTTTTTTGGGATAACTACACAAATAGACCTTTTTAGGGGCCATTTGTTTTTTGGGAATGTAGATGCGCGACATTTTCAGATGCTTGGAATCTCAGATGATTGGAATTTTAGATATCCGGCATCTTCAGATAGTCACGTTTGTTTTGTAGGAAAATTTATAAGGGTATCTCGGAATATTTCGATAGTTTTAAAGGATTTATTCTTGGATATGTTGTAAATTTATGTAATGTTCCAAAAATGCCCTTATTAATATATTAAAATAATTTATATATTGATTTAATATAATTTATATTTATATAATATATTTGTTTTATTTAATTTTTTTATATTAATTCCGTGTACATTAATTTTTGTATGTTATTTCGTAGAATTCATATTAATATATGACTTTCTTTTAATAAAAAAATATATTAAATATAAATTTTAATTTTAATATTTTCTAAAAGACAATTATATAATTAATGTTATATGAGGTGAAATATATTTATTACATTATAAATGATATATACTTTTAAGAAGAAAAATAACAAATGTATGTTGGTCGTTAAAAAACGTTGCTTTAAAATTAATTATATAAGATAATAAATATTAGGGAAAAATACATTTTTGGTCCCTGAGGTTTGGGTTAGGTTTCATTTTGGTCTCCGAGTTTTCAAACACGACATTTTAGTCCCTGAGGTTTGAATTTCGTTTCATTTTGGTCCCTCCATCTATTTTTCCGTTAAAAACTAACGGAGGGTTGACGTGGCACCTGTTATTTATTTTAAAAAATAATTTTGTTAATTTTTAAAATAAAAATACTATTAAATTAATAAAAAATATATAATTTATTCTTTCCTTCTCTGTTCTTTTTCTTTTATTTTTCAAGTTTCGTTCGTGTTCTTCAACTCGTCTTCTTCGTGCCCAGTTGCCGTCGGTCACCGCCGTCCGTCGCCGCTGGAGTTTAATTTTTTCTTTTTATTTTTTTCTTATTTCTTTCTCTCTCCCTCTCTTCATCTCATCTCTCCCGACGAGCACAACTAGATCCACCGACGACGCAGATCTGGGTTTTTTACTAGCACGAGCAGATCGACGAGGCAAGCTTCTTCTCTCCTTCCTTCCGTGTGTTTTCTTCCGTTCTTCTCTCTCTTTACCCCCTCGATCTCTCTGATTCTTTATGGAACGAACCCACGGAGGGATCGTTCCAAATCTGCCCCTTCCAGTAACGATTTCGTTGGATCGAGGGCTGGGTTTCGTTGGATCGAGGGCTGGGATCGTTCCAGATCTGCCCTTCCAGTCACGATTTTGCTGGGTTTTCTCGTTGGATCTCGACTAGAACGAGGATGTGAAGCGGCGGCGAGGCGTGCAATGGCAGTGCGAGGATGGCGTTGGAAGATAATCGAGGGGGTAGAGAGAGAGATCAAGGGCTGGGTTTCCTCGTTTTTTTTTCTTTAATCACCAGCGGACTGGAACGGAGAAAAAACGAGCGAAAGGAGAAGAAAAAAAAATCTCCGCCGTCGGCGGCGGCGGATGATGGTGGCCAGCGGGAAGCATTGGCCGGCGCAAGTCTGAAGAAGACGACTTGAGGGAGAATGAGAAGGAAATAATAAAAACAATAATATTATAATTATTTTATTTTATTTTATTTTTAAAATTTTTAAAAACAATATTTTTATTAAAAAAAATTGATGCCACGTCAGCAATCCGTTAACTATTAACGGAAAATTGGATGGAGGGACCAAATTGAAACTAAAACCAAACCTCAGAGACTAAATTGTTGAGTTTGAAAACTCAGGGACCAAAATGAAACCTTACCCAAACCTCAGGGACTAAAAGTGTATTTTTCCCTAAATATTATTGATAATAATTCGTTCCAAATATTAAAAATAAATGGATATATTATATAATTTAATTGAAGTCTATTTTATATATAAATGTAATATATAAATATACTTAATTATATAAAGTTGTTTATCGGACATTAATCTATTTAAATCATAAAATTAAAAATAAAGATAAAGAAAATATATAAAAAAATGAATGAAGGGCAAAAAAGTAAAGAGAGAATGCCCGCAACATGGGAATCTTCGAAACCCATGTTTCAAAAGGGCATCCAAAAGTACTTAGATTACCTCTTATATGGGCATCCTAGGATACTTGGGCATCTCGAGATAGCCGGGTATCTTACATTACTGCAAAATAAACGTGGGAATCCAGATACCCGACTCATGAAAATCTTGGATTCCCACGAAACAAACGGCCCCTTAAGGACTCATATTATATAAAGGTCTAATTTTCTCTAATTTTTCAGAAATATCTATAGCTAGACCCCAAAAAACCCAACAATATATTCAAATTACCATTCAATCTTTTAGTATAAATTTATAATAAAAAATTAGATAAAACAAAAATAGAAAGAAGGTAAACTGTGGGTTTCAAAATGAGTATTCACTTTATATTGCATTTAAGGAAGGTAATCAAGGGAGTCATTTATTATAAATCTATTTTTAATCAAATTTCTATATCTAACAATTGTTATCACAAATTATATTTCTCTCCTTTTGTGTTACATTGCTCCATTTTTTTTTTAATCTTTGGCTTTCGATTTTCTGCATTTTTTCTCCTTCATTTGTTCATGATGTTTCTCCGGTTTTTTTGGTAATTTTTCATTCAATTTTTGCACTTATCTTCACTCACAATATTTCATATCTTTGCAGTATTATTTCAAAAAATGAGTAAACTCATCATTCTTTCAAGTTTTCATTTTACGTTAGACAATGTTTATTTATTTATTTATTATTATTATTAATTTAACTTTTCATTTATTGTTTTTTTTTTCATCAGTTCCAGCAATGTGTATTGTTTTGTTGAAAACATTCAATAGTTTTTGTTCATCTTTTACTTCACGTTAATGTTTTTCATTTCTGTGTTTAAAAAATGTGTCAATCTTCAAGATTAATGTCTCATGTTACTACTTTTTATATATACCCAATATAATATTTTTCAAACTGAAGTAAATATTTAATAAATAAGTATATAAAATAGATATACCACATTATATATATCTTATACATACCCAATGTATTCTTTTAATTTTCACAATTTCACTAGTTTTTTTTTTTAATGAAACTAATAATCATTGTTGAAGGAGAAATTTTGACCAATCACAAATTGTCACGTCGTTACATGAGATTAATGACGAAATTATAATTAATTAAATTTGGGACCAATTATAAATTGACATGTGTCCCAAATTTAATTTGAAGACAAAGTTGGCCAATTATAAATTTATAGAGCCAAATTTCTATTTGATCAATTAATTAAAATTAAATTATTTTGATCAAATTAATTAATTTGACCAATTAATTAAAAAAATAATTATTTGGATCAAATTTGGGTCTTTTAAATATTTGGGTCATATGGTTTTGGGTCAAATATGAATCAGACCCAAGACTAAATAGTTGAGCCCAAGACCAATAAAGCCCAAGCCCAAGTTGCTGGCCCAAAAGTTACCAGGGCCCATCCAGCGAGAACTCTATAAATAGAGGGGTTCTCTTCCATTCAAGGGGTTAGAATTTTGAAGCTCCAAGCCAGAGTCAAAGAATTCAGAGAAACTTCATCAAGATCGAAGACTGAAGACTGAAGACTCCTTGAAATCCGTAAGTTTCAAAGTGCTGAACACTTCTTGAAGATTGAAGACTCCTTCAAGATTGGAAGACTTCAAACTCCAAGAATCCGTTGAAGCTCCAGACTCGAGACGATCAAGCGTTCCAGCCCTCGAGTGAAACACATCCACACACAAGAGAGAATCAGAGGATTAACATTAGAGATTGTACATCCAGACGCATACAAATATTAATACAAATATACATTTTATTCCACGTGTTCCATCTTCAAAGTTACGTGTGAACAAATTGGCATGCCCGGTGGGACCTCTCTACCTCTCATCTCTTTCTCTTGTTTAAAGATCCAACCAACGTGATGGCACCAAAGAAAGCTCCCGCGAAGGTTACAACATCAAGCGACTCTTACACGGGTCCTGTCACTCATAGTCGTTCCCAAGGAATTGAGATCAAGGAGGATCATACTCCTCTTGCTATTGCAAGTAGGATCTCAAAGTTGATTGAAGAATCCTCTAAGGATAAGGTTGCAGTCAAAGACAACCCGCTGTTCGAATCTATCATTCCAACATCTAAGCAGCCAAAGGATACACAAAATCCTGATGTGATGTCCATCATAATGGCTGATGTAGACCAGGATGAAAGAATGGCAGAGATGGAAAGAAAACTCAATCTCTTAATGAAGGCAGTTGATGAAAGAGATCTTGAGATTGCCTATTTGAAGAACCAGATGCAAAACCGAGAAACAGCTGAGTCTAGCCAGACCCCTGCTGCAGGAAAGAATGATAAGGGGAAGGCTATCATGCATGAGGACCAGCCACAACACTCCGCATCAGTTGCCTCTTTGTCCGTCCAACAACTGCAAGACATGATCATGAATTCCATCAGGGCTCAATATGGTGGACCCACTCAAAGTTCCCTCTTGTATTCCAAACCTTATACAAAGAGGATTGACAATCTGAGACTGCCCACCGGGTATCAGCCTCCCAAGTTCCAACAATTTGACAGAAAGGGCAATCCAAACCAGCACATCGCCCACTTTGTTGAAACCTGTGAGAATGCTGGTACTCGGGGAGATTTGCTTGTTAAGCAATTTGTCCGAACACTGAAAGGAAATGCGTTCAATTGGTACACTGACATGGAGCCTGAGACAATTGACAGCTGGGAACAGATTGAGAGAGAGTTTCTGAATCGCTTCTACAGTACGAGGCGGACAGTTAGTATGACGGAACTCACGAACCCAAAGTAGCAAAAGGGTGAGCCAGTCATTGACTACATCAACCTTTGGAGAGTCTTGAGTCTCGATTGTAAAGATAGACTCTCTGAAGTGTCCTCTGTTGAAATGTGCACCCAAGGCATGCACTGGGGACTTCTTTACATCTTGCAGGGGATAAAACCCCGGACCTTTGAAGAATTGACGACTCACGCTCATGATATGGAGTTGAGCATCGCTAGTAGGGGAGCAAAGATCCCGTAGTCCCAGACATGAAGAAAGAAAATAAGGAAGTCAAAGGCACTGAGAAAGTTACGAAGAGTGCCACAAAAGAATCCATGGTTGTCAACACGACCCCTTTGAAATTTTTCTCCAAAGGAAAAGAAAGTAAATCCGATAAGCGAATGGAGACAGGCAAGAGACATCGCCTAACTTTAAAAGAAAGACAAGAAAAAGTGTATCCGTTTCCAGACTCCGACGTTCCAGATATGTTAGAACAATTGTTGGAGAAGCAATTAATTGAACTCCCCAAATGCAAACGACCGGAAGAGTTAGGGAAAGTCAATGATCCTAACTACTGCAAGTATCCCCGAGTCGTTAGCCACCCGGTGGAGAAATGTTTTGTATTGAAGGAGCTAATCCTTAAGTTGGCTCGTGAAAAGAAAATTGAGTTGGACCTTGATGAGGTGGCTCAAGCAAATCATGCAACAATAACGACAAATGTAGGGGGTCGAAGTCCCCTAATCTCCTTATATGATCATGAAGAAAGGCTGATTCAGTTTGGGACCCTTGATCCCGTAGTGGTTTGATTCCAAAAAGAAGCCATAATGAAGGGATCCCAAGAAAAGTATGATTCCATTGAAGATGAGAATGAAGGTTGGACCCTTGTCGTTCGTCGCAAAAAGCAAAAGAAAAGTTACGCACGGAAGGAGTCCCACCTATTTCGAGATAGTAAAAGAAAGGTTAAGTCTCAAAGGAAGAAAGGAAAAAAGAAGACAAGGAGGTCAAAACCTGTCGTGGAGGAAAGTGAAGATTTCTTTTGCCCTCCACAACCCATAACTTTGGCAGAATACTTCCCAAGATGCTTTATCGATGATAGTCAAGGCGAGACACTTGAAACTGTCACGTGTCACATTGTGGACGTGGTGGAAGATGATGATGTCCTTGCTAGCTCCTCGGGAACGGTGGCAGGTTCAGGAGACTTATCCTCCTTCAGCATAAAATATTTATTGTCACTTCCTCAGGAAGCTAAAAGTGTCCTTATTAATGCATTGATAGAGTCCGATGGTACAAACATCCCAACCTCCGAGGCACGCACATGTGCTTCGTGTTGCATGTCTATAGGATTTTTTGATGAAGATTTGTTGCTAGGATCGAAGCCTCACAGTAGACCTTTATTCGTCTCGGGATACATCCGAGAATAGAGGGTTAGTCGGATCCTCATCGATGATGGATCAGCTATCAATATAATGCCTAAGTCAACCATGAATCAATTAGGCATCTTGATGGAAGAGCTATCAAACAGTAAATTGGTGATTCAAGGTTTCAATCAAGGCGGGCAACGAGCGATTGGCATGATACGCCTCGAGCTCATCATTGGGGATTTGAAGGTCGATACTTTGTTTCATGTGATAGATTCCAAGACCACTTATAAGCTGCTATTAGGTCGTCCTTGGATCCATGGCAATGGAGTGATAACTTCTACATTGCACCAATGCTACAAATTCTATCAAGATGGCATTAAGAAGGTTGAAGCTGACACTAACCCATTCTTAGAGACTGAATCCCATTTCGCTGATGCAAAATTTTATATGAAGAGCGACAATACTGGGGAGACTATACCTGCAAAAATCCTCTTGATAAAAAAGAATGAGAAACTCAATTTAGAACCACAAGCTGATGCAAGAGAGGAAACTGTTTAAGATGTGCAAGCATCCGACCTAAAAAAGGGTGAAACATCTACAAGCCTCGTGAAACCTAAAGTTGTAAAGGATGAGAAGTGTTCACCTGTCCTACGATACGTCCCTTTATCTCGGCGTAAAAAAGGTGAATCACCTTTCACTGAATGTCCAAAAAACATAAAGGTCGGTGACATTGAAATTCTGAAGGAAAGTTTCACTACGCCTCTTACAAAGATCACAAAGCAAGAGGTTAAGAAACCTGAGAATGACTAGGTAAAAATGATTTTGCCTGACAAACAGACTAAAGATGGGTCTGACCCCAAGGCATACAAACTTCTATCGAAGGCGGGTTATGACTTCACAACTCACACTGAGTTTAAAAGTCTAAGAGTTTTTTATGAAAGACTTGAGCTTTCTGCAACACAGAAGAAGCTTCTAAAAGAAGGTTATAGTCTGCCTACAACGAGAAAAGGACTTGGATATAAGTTGCCCGAGTCGGTTCGAATAACAAGAAGAAGGAAGACGAAAGTGGCAGACATAAATCATATAACAGTAGAGAAGGTTGATGACTTAAAAGAAAAAGAGAGCGTTGACCAACTAACTTCTGTTTTTAGGCGCATCAGGCCACTAGTTGCTCGTGCTTCAGTCTTTCAGAGGTTAATTGTGAATGAAACAGAAGAAGAAAGTGCACAACCTACCAATAGCTCCACTCGATCTTTAGTTTTTCAAAGGTTGAGTATGATCATTGGGGAAGAAGAGAGTACACTTTCAATTCTGGATGTCACGCGACCTTCAGCTTTTCGAAGGTTAAATATGCCCGTTGGATAAGAAGAGGGTACATTTTCAACTCCGGATGTGACTCGACCATCAGTTTTTCAAAGTTTGAGTGTTACCACGAGAAGAGACAAAAAAGAGCAGTCTGCTTCGTCAACTTCTCATCGACTTCAATATGAAGATGCGATGAAAACTGAAAAGATCACGAAGACGAAATTCGTAGTGCAGTTCCTTCACGAATGAAAAGAAAAACCTTTGTTACTATCGATATGGATGGTTCTTTGAAGGTAAAGAGACGTGATATTGTCATCACCAATCCTTCAGAAGAAGATAGTGAACAGGAAGAAGAACAAGCCTCTTGCCTTCATATCAGTGTTGAAGAAGAAACAGAGGTCGAAATGTCTGAAGTAGATGAGGACGAAGCACCTTTATCACTTGAAGACGGCAGCGAATCTACAATGGATGAGCTTAAAGAAGTAAACCTGGGTACACTAGAAGAGCCATGCCCAACTTTTATAAGCACATCACGTACTCTCGAAGAAGAAGGTGAATATATGAGTTTACTCTTTTCATATAGAGATATCTCCGCCTGGTCATATAAAGAGATGCCTGGACTTGATCCAAAAGTAGCTGTCCATCATCTCGCAATTAAAGAGGGGTATCGACCGGTCAAGCAGGCTCAACGACGCTTTCGCCCGGAACTTATCCCTCAAATTGAAATAAAGGTCAATAAGTTGATAGAAGCAGGACTCATCCGTGAGGTGAAATACCCTACGTGGATAGCCAACATTGTTCCTGTTCGAAAGAAGAATGGACAGCTTCGTGTTTGTGTTGACTTTCGCGATTTGAATAACGCATGTCCGAAAGATGATTTTCCACTGCCAATCATAGAAATCATGGTGGATGCCACCACAGGACATGAAGCTTTGTCTTTTATGGATGGATCATCGGGTAATAACCAGATTCGAATGGCTCTTACAGATGAAGAAATGACAGCCTTTCGAACTCCAAAAGGGATATACTGTTACAAAATGATGCCCTTTGGATTAAAGAATGCTGGTGCTACTTATCAACGTGCTATGCAAAAGGTCTTTGATGATATGCTGCATAAACATGTCGAGTGCTATGTCGATGATCTTGTTGTTAAGTCGAAGAGATGACAAGATCACTTGAAGGATCTAAAAGTGGTATTTGATCGTTTGAGAAAGTATCAATTGAGGATGAACCCTCTCAAATGTGCATTCGGTGTTACTTCTGGGAAATTCCTTGGATTCGTTGTTAGACACCGAGGAATCGAAATAGACCAGTCAAAGATTGACACCATTCAAAAGATGCCAAGACCTAAAAACTTACATGAGTTGAGAAGTCTGCAAGGTCGTCTGGCCTACATTCGAAGATTCATCTCTAACTTAGCCGGTCGATGCCAACCTTTTCAAAGGCTAATGAGGAAAGGAGAAAAATTCGAGTGGGATGAGACATGTCAAAATGCTTTCGAAAGCATTAAGAAATATTTGCTTAATCCTCCTGTCCTAGGAGCCCCCATAGCTGGAAAGCCATTGATACTATACATCGCTGCTCAAGAAAGATCACTTGGTGCATTATTGGCACAGGAAGGTGAGAAAGGAAAAGAACGAGCCCTTTATTACATAAGCAAGACTCTGAATGGTGCTGAGATAAATTACTCACCCATTGAGAAAATGTTTCTTGCTCTTTTCTTCGCTATTGACAAATTAAGGCATTACATGCAAGCTTTCACAGTGCACTTGGTCGCGAAAGCTGATCCTGTTAAGTACGTTCTATCGAGGCTGGTTATTTCTGGATGCCTAGCTAAGTGGGCCATCTTACTTCAGCAATATGACATCATTTATGTACCTCAGAAGGCGGTTAAGGGGTAGGCATTAGCCGACTTCTTGGCGGATCATCCAATCCTGTCGGATTGGAAGTTATGTGAAGACCTACCTGATGAAGAAGTCTTCTATGTTGAAATCACCGAACCTTGGACCATGTACTTTGATGGTGCAGCACGAAGAAGTGGAGCATGGGCATGAATTGTTTTTGTTTCGCCTGAGAAACACATGCTCCCTTACAGCTACATGCTTGGTGAATTGTGCTCAAACAATGTTGCTGAATATTAAGCGCTGATAATTGGCCTCCAAATGGCCTTGGAGATTGGCATAACATATATAGAGGTCTATGGTGATTCAAAGTTGGTCGTTAGTCAACTCTTACTCCAGTATGAAGTGAAGCATAAAGACTTGAAGCCTTATTTCATCTATGTAAGACAACTGCTAGAAAGGTTTGACAGTATAGTACTGGAGCATGTTCCGAGATTAGAAAATAAAAAGGCAGATAATCTAGCAAATTTGGCAACTGCCTTAACAATCCCAGAGGATATGTCGATGAACATCTCACTTTGTCAGAAGTTGATTGTGCCACTAATAGAAGATGAAGGTGAAAAGGCAAATATGATCTCTGTTTATGCAATTGAGGAAGAGAACTAACGACAACCTATTATAGATTATCTTCAACATGGAAGACTTCCCACAGATCCCAGACGTAGGGCCGATATACGAAGAAGAGGCGCCCGATTTATCTACTACAAGGAGACCCTTTATCGTTGTTCTTATGAGGGACTCTTCCTTCGATGCCTTGGAAAGGAAGGATTATTATTGGACTACAATGATTCGAGACTACAATGATTCGAGACTCAAGGATGCCTTCCTTCGATGCCTTCCTTCGATCCCTTAGATGAAGCACATTCATGTGTTTGTGGCGCCCATCAGTCGGGTCCAAAACTCCAGTTTCAATTAAAAAGGATGGATTATTATTGGACTACAATGATTCGAGACTCAAGGGAATATGCAAAGAAGTGTGAAGCTTGTCAATTTCATGCAAACTTCATACATCAGCCATCGGAGCCTCTTCATCCGACTATAGCTTCATGGCCTTTTGAAGCTTGGGGACTTGACCTTGTTGGCCCTATAACACCTAAGTCTTCAGTAGGACATTCTTACATTCTTGCAGGGACGAATTACTTCTCAAGATGGGCTAAAGCTGTCGCATTGAAAGAAGCAAAGAAATAAAATGTTGTGGATTTCGTCCGAACTCATATAACCTACCGGTACGGTATCCCTCATCGCATTGTGACAGATAATGGAAGGCAATTCTCCAACGGCCTAATGGACAAGTTGTGTGAGAAGTTTAACTTCAAGCAATACAAGTCCTCTATGTACAATGTCGAGGCAAATGGGTTGGCAGAAGCATTCAATAAGACGCTGTGTAACTTATTGAAGAAAGTAGTCTCCAAGACAAAGAGAGATTGGCAAGAAAAGATCAGTGAAGTGTTGTGGGCTTATCGAACTACTCATCGCACTCCTACAGGGGTCACACCTTATTCCCTCGTCTATGGGGTAGAAGTTGTGCTCCCATTAGAAAGAGAGATTCCCTCATTAAGGATGGTTGTCCAAGAAGGGTTGACAACGGAAGATAATGCTAGGTTGCGCCTTCAAGAGTTAGAGGCTCAGCAAACGTTGGAATGTTACCAAGCACAAATGTCTAAAGCCTTTGATAAGAATGTGAAGCTTTCATCATTTCAAGTTGGTGATCTTGTACTTGTTGTTCGAAGACCCATCATCACAACACGACACACAGGGAACAAATTCACACCTAAATGGGATGGATCCTATGTCGTTAAGGAAGTCTACACAAATGGAGCATACAAGATCATGGATAAAGACGAATTAAGAATAGGCCCGATAAATGGCAAGTTTCTTAAAAAAATTTATGCGTGAAATGTAATACTCCTTATCGTAAGAGTATAAACTACATGATACTCCTGGACCACATGAGTTAAAAAGGTGAACGACCCAAAAAAAATCAAAATTTTTCCTTGAACTACGTTATGACTTGATCCCTTTTCTTCAAGGGTACGTAGGCAGCTTAAAGAAAACTTTAAGTTCAGTCCCTGCAAACAAAAAAAAAAGTGCCACAAATATTGGAGCATGATAAAACAAATTGAAGAAATTCATCCCTATTGGGGCAACACAACAGGTTGAAGACGTACATTGCCATGAATGGAATGTTATGAATTGAGTGCATAAAAGAAGGCTTTGTTCTTCAAGTTCGGCAATTCACTCCCTCCAAGTTTGGCATCTCGTCTCAAGTTCGGTGTTTCGCTTCTTCAAAGTCTGGCGTCTCACCCCTTCAAGTATGGCACCTTGTTTCCTCTAAAGTTTGCATTCTCCATGGTGACATATGGCGACCTCACTTCATGTCAAAAGGTTGGTGGTGGGCGACCTCACTTCATCTTCAAAGGTAGCAATTGAAGGCTTCGTTTTCACTTCAACTTCAAATCTTCAAAGGTTGGCAGTTCAAAACTTTGCTTCACTATAAATGTTGGCAATGGAAGACTTTAGTTTTGCCTCATCTTCGAAATTTGGCATTTGACGCCGCTTCATCCCCAAAGATCGACCGTCGACAACTTTACTTCTTCTTCAAAGGATAGCGGTGGAAGGATTCGTTGTCACTTCATCTTCAAAAGTTGACAGTTGGCGGCTTCGCTTCGTCATCAAAAGCTGGCGGTTGGAAACTTTCACTTCATTTTCAAATGTTGACAATTGGAGACTTTCATTTCACTTCAAAAGTTGACAGGTGATCACCCCTGTAGGAAACTACAGTCATCAAAGTGACTTGTCTAGACAGGTGGTGAAAACATTGTAAGTGAATCTGATGACGACCATGGTGACCATGTTGGGTTTTATGCCCTAAAACTCGTAGATAGTAAATGTACATTTGACCGAACATTAATAAAAGTGATGTATTATTCAATGTTTGTATTATATCTTGTCTTATAAACCCTAATCCAATAAACTAAACATCCAAGGCTAATAGAATGAGGCTTGAACTAGTATGTAGGGACATACGGGGATCAATGTTCAAGTTTTAGCCTAAAGGGTCTGTAGTATAGGGATAAGGCTGGGTACCTTGTCCTGGTGACACTATGGATACGGCTCGCTTTGTATATTGATACAAACGTAGTGATCCAACGCGTTCATGTAGTTGACATGCGAGTGGGGGTATCCTGTGCAATGAGTTTGCACAAAGACCGGACCGCGAAATAGTTAACCACTAACTGTAACACCGTTAGTTAGCTCGGTTTCTATTTCACTAGGATGACCTAGGCAACTTGGCCTTAATCCTGAGTGGATTATGGACTCCTGTCCATGAGGGATTGTCCTTTGATTTGTATGGGTGAGAGTGGCCTGTTCGCCGACTCAATAAGCCTACCATTTTGGGGACAAGACCGAGTGGGGAGCTGGGAACGTAGTCTTACAAGATGGAATTCACTCATTCCCGATATTAGGGTGAGTAGAGGTGTGTTCCCTTAAGTGGTGTCTCCGGGTCTCGAACAATGGGCCCTACCCTCTTTATGGCACGAGAGGGATTTCTGTTTGTTGGTTGGACCTCAAACAGGTTGTTCATTAGAGGAGCACTGGTACTTAAGGACCAAGAGGTAACCCAGGGGTAAAACGGTAATTTGACCTAGCTGGGGTACGAACACACGTGAAGGGCTAACTTGCTGTTGACGGTCGATATCCGTGGACACAGAAATATATCTACAGTGAGAAGAGTGCAGCCGTGGTTCTTTAGTGGAGTGGACCACGGTTAACGAATATTGATTAACTTGGTTAATGAGTTTAGCCAATTAATCTCATATCGTTGGAGCTTCTGATCTGTAGGTCCATTAGGTCCCACCGGTAGCTCTACAAGGGCGTTGAGGTAAAATTCTAAGGGGAATGGACTATTCGAAGGTGTTCGAATGTTAAGTTTACAATATGAATTTGATTCATATTGAAACTATAGGTTAAAAATTAATGTGCATTGGATGTACATTAATACTATAGTTTTATGAGAGAGAATAATAATTGAATATATGATATTCAATTTTATTATTTTATAATTAATTAATTTTTTTTGAATGAATTAATTGATTTAGTTTAATTAAATTTGATTTAATTAAACTATAGGTTAAGAGGGATATTAATTTGAATGGGATTTAAATTAATATTATTTTAATTAATTATGATTAATTAAAAAGTAATTAATTATAATTAAAATTATTTTTGATTTTAAATTATAATTAATTAAAATATCAGGTAACTGATTAATCAGTTACCTGATGTTATTCGTGCAGTTGCCCTATTTTTCCTCTCCTGATCGATAGGTAAGGAGGAATGGGACTTGGTCAGTTGGGGCTAAGCTTTACACACGCAATCTCTCCCTCTCTGACGCTCTCTCAATCTCCCTCTCTGTGAGTTAGAAATTTTTCCAAAGAAACCTTAGAGTTTTGGTTCCCACAAGCCACCCAACCTTTATCCCTAAGAGAATACCGGTGCAACCTCCGTGGTGGTGTTCAAGGCTAATTTGCAGCAAAGAAAGGAGTTATTTTGCTGCTGTGATTTTGAGGAATCAAAGGTTTTTGGTGAGATTTTGTCAAGAAAAACTACAAAGGTATGGTTTTCTTGATCATGGATCATTATGATCCGTTTTTCCTAGATTAGATCTAGGATTTATTTACTGTAAAGCATGTTTTACATTCTGTTTTCAGCATAAATATGTGATATTTTCTGCTGTGTTTGTTCCTAACGTATCGGTATTTTAATCCGACTTAAAATTAGAGTTATGGTTCAGATCGTTTCCGCTGCGCAAGGGTTTTTTATCCCTTCAATTGGTATCAGAGCCAGGTTTCTATTTTAATTTTGGGATTAAAATTTGCGTTGGGTTTTAGGTGGGATTTGCATAATGTATGAATTTTTGCGATAAACTGTTTAGGTTTAAATTGGCCATAGATTTTATGAGTTTTTGATGCGATCAATTGTAAAGGCCCCTGTGTTTTTGGGCATTAATTCATAAAATCGAGTCTGTACAGTCCGGGTCTAGAATAGGTTGAAGATCGGTGAAGAACACGGTATCAATCGAGGCCAATTGGAATTGTTCAGCCGCTGTTTTTGCCCAGAATCGAGCTCCAGACGCAACAGCGTCGGGACGCTTGGCCTATTGCGTCTCGACGCTGTCGCGATTTCACCCAGCGAACGGTTGAAATCGCGCCAGCGTCGGGACGCTATGCCTTTAGCATCTCGACGCTGTCGCGATTTCGTGCGGCAATTCAACCTTCGTGGAGACGTGCGCTGAAACCCTAATGGGCGGTCCGGTTCGTGCGGTTTGGGTTGAGATGGGACCGGTTTGGTCCGGTTCAACCCGATGTTTGGGCGGTTCAAGATTTTCAAGGCCGGTTCGAAGCGGTTCGGGTCGGTTCGTGGATTCTAGACCAATTGTGGAGCTGTATTTTATGTAATAGGATAGTATTAAAGCTTTAATTAGGGTAATTTTTGCTTTAATTATCCTAGGGGCCATTTAAACCGGTTTATTCGCTATTTAAATGCTTTATGGATGTCATTTAAATTAAAATCCCACCTTAGGATATAAAGCATGCTCATGCATTATGTATGTTATAATGTGATTATAATATTTGGATGATAATGCATGGATTTTCATGATTTATTTAATATATAGTTGAGTTATATTAAATTCATGAAAATGGAATAGTATGATGCATGCAATTACATAGATTTAATATAAGAGTTATATTAAAATGAATTGTTTGCAGCATGCTACTTTGATTTACCATTTTTGGCAATAATTAAATTGTTTATTTATTAAAAATGGAAATCAAGTTGCATTGAGCATGAAACATCCATAGGTTAATATAAGGGTTATATTAATTTTCATGCAATGCAAAGTTATATAGTTTAAATTTGATTAATTTGAATATGATTGTTAATTGATTTAAACTATAGTATGCATGATTATAGGGCTAATCATTAAAATTTTGAAATAGTTTAAAATTTATGATTAGAAACCGTCAATCTATAATCAAGATATGCATGCTCACATAGGATCTTAGGTTAAAATGAATTAATTTTAATGAGTTAAAATTAATTAGACCTAAGATCATTTTCTAATAGGATTAGAAATTCTTACTTAGTTTTTTAAATAGTTTTAATGAACTAAGTAGGACAAACATTCCTGAGATTATAAGGGAACTCTACCAGTGAAGTTCTGTCTAAGGATTGGAGGTATTTAAGTTGACGGTATACGGAACACTTCCTACCTGGGAACTGATCTGGAACACCGGAGTTGAATTAATCACAGGTTAATGTTAGAATAATGTCGCTAGGTAAATTAAAATGGTTTAATACACCTAGACATTAGGTCTTATTATAATAGTTATAATAGGACTAGACTTAGATAAATGACTTAGTCGGATTTATCTAGGTCTAATCAAACCCTAAAATATCCGATAGGTTACTTTAGTGGGAGGAAAATTACAAAACTTGATTTAAATCGAGTTTTGCTCCTGCGTCCCTGTATAGTTCACACCGTGAGATCCATGCTCGGCTTCGTGTCGTCGTAGAGCGGCCTCCCTTCGGAGAGTGTTTGCATGGGTCAATACCAAGGTGAATGGGGAAAGTAACTATAGTAAGTGGGAGCGGGACGCGTGTCAACGCATCCTTCGGTCTCCACCCCTAGGTCACAACGTGAGATTCCTATGATCCGCCTGCGTGTTGCCCTGGAGCAACCATCCCTTCGGAGGGCCTGATCATAGGATTCGGAACACCGTGAACTCCTGAATAGGATAGGATCGCTTAGGCTAATTACCAACAGTTGTCTTTCCTAACGGTAGCCTGTTGGTCCGTGCCTCTGAGATCTGAAAGAGGGAGGGTAACACTTACGGGGAGGAGTTAATTTGTTAACAAATCCTTGACCGAACAACGGTGGTTAATATCTAATGGAATATGAGTTATTCTGGTATTAGAAATTGACTGAGAAGAGTCTCATTTTAGAGGAGGAACAACTGATCACCCTTCGGTGGCTGTTCTTCTAAACCTCTAAAGCATCGTTGCGAAACACAATCATAGTTTTATTAGGGTTCTTTGATTGCTTGTTTGCAAAATTGATTGGATGAATGCAATTGTTTGTATTGCTTGTGTGATGGGTTAAGGCAAAGATAACTAATACGGTCAATTGTTTGTTTTTCAGCAATGACTTCCTCCATTATCTCCTTGCTTAAAAACGAACAACTAACTGGCGAAAACTTTCCACAATGGAAATCGAACTTAAATACCATACTCGTGGTTGAGGATTTAAGGTTCGTCTTAACGGAGGAGTGTCCTCCCGTTCCCCCTCGCACTGCCACTCAGGCAGTAAAAGACGCCTATGAACGCTGGACTAAGGCCAATGAAAAGGTCAAAGTCTACATACTGGTCAGCTTATCTGAAGTATTGGCCAAGCGTTATGAAAACGTGGAAACTGCCAGGGAGATTATGAATTCCCTGCAGGAGATGTTTGGACTCCCGTCCTACCAGCTCCACCACGACGCCTTGAAGAACGTCTTCAATGCCAAGATGCAGGAAGGTCAATCTGTTCGGGAACATGTCCTGGACATGATTAACCAATTCAATATTGCTGAGGCAAATGGCGGGGTAGTCTGCGAGAGAAGTCAGGTTGCGTTCATCCTTCACTCGCTTCCAGCGAGCTATCTGTCATTTAGGACAAACGCGAGCATGAATAAGATTCAGTTCAACCTGACTACCCTCCTCTCGGAGTTACAGATTTATGAGTCCTTGCAGAAAAGCAAGGGCAAAAGTGTGGTAAAAGGAGAGGCCAATGTGGCCCATTCCAAAAAGAAGTTCCTGAAGGGTTCATCCTCAGGGACTAAATCTGTACCTCAAGCTTCTTCATCGAAGCAAATCCAGAAGAGGAAGGGAGACAAGGGGAAGGCTCCTGCACAAGCTGTGCAAGGTAAGGGCAAGGCCAAGGTCGTGGCCGACAAAGGCAGATGCTTCCACTGCAATGCAGATGGTCATTGGAAGCGCAACTGTCCCCGTTACCTCGCAGAGAAGAAGAGAGAAAAAGAAGGTAAATTCGATTTACTGGTACTAGAGACTTGTCTCGTTGAACATGATGAGTTTGCCTGGATACTGGATTCGGGAGCCACTAATCATGTTTGCTCTTCTTTTCAGGGAAATGAGTTCCAGCAACTGGCAGACGGTGAAATGACTCTCAAGGTTGGAACAGGAGAGGTCGTTTCAGCTCGTGCAGTGGGAGCTGCAAAATTATTCTTTAGAAATAAGTTTTTAATTTTGGAGAACTTGTATTTGGTTCCTCGAATTAAAAGGAACCTTATTTCTGTTTCCGCTCTGTTAGAACATGAATACTCAATTTCTTTTCAGCTTAATGAAGCAATTATTTCAAGAAATGGTATTTTTATATGTTCTGCTCGGCGTGAGAATAATTTATTTGTGTAAAGACCTACTGATGCTAAGGCTATTTTAAGTCATGAAATGTTTAAAACAGCCGAAACGCAAAACAAAAGGCAAAAGATTTCTCCTTTAAGTAACAATACGTATCTTTGGCACCTTCGTCTTGGTCATATTAACATCGATCGGATCGATCGTTTGGTTAAAAATGGGCTTCTAATTGATATAGAAGATACATCTTTACCACCCTGTGAATCGTGTCTCGAGGGTAAAATGACCAAGAGGCCTTTTACTGGAAAAGGTTATAGGGCCAAAGAATCACTTGAACTGATACATTCGGATCTTTGTGGTCCAATGAATGTAAAGGCTCGAGGAGGTTATGAATATTTCATCTCTTTCATAGATGATTATTCTCGATACGGTTACTTGTACCTGATGGGCCATAAGTCTGAGGCTCTTGAAAAGTTCAAAGAGTTTAAGGCTGAGGTAGAAAACTTGTTAGGTCAAACGATTAAAACGCTTCGATCAGATCGAGGTGGAGAGTATCTAGATCAGCGATTCCAGGATTATATGATAGAACATGGAATCCAATCCCAACTCTCAGCACCTGGTACACCTCAGCAGAATGGTGTATCAGAAAGGAGAAATAGAACCTTGTTAGACATGGTTCAATCTATGATGAGCTATGCTCAGTTGCCTAGTTCGTTTTGGGGGTATGCACTAGCGACTGCAGTACACATTCTTAACAACGTTCCCTCAAAGAGTGTTTCTGAAACTCCTTTTGAGTTATGGAAGGGGCGTAAACCTAGTTTGCGTTACTTTCGTATCTGGGGTTGTCCTGCACATGTGTTAGTGACTAATCCTAAGAAATTGGAACCACGTACGAGAATGTGCCAATTTGTTGGATACCCGAAAGAAATGAGAGGTGGTCTTTTCTACGACCCTCAAGATAATAAAGTATTTGTATCGACAAATGCAACTTCTTGGAGGAAGACCACATTCGAGATCATAAACCACGAAGTAAGTTAGTATTAGAAGAAGCTACAGAAGGATCAACAAGAGTTGTTGATGAATCAGGTCCTTCAACAAGAGTTGTTGGAGAATCCAGTTCTTCTCGTCAATCTAGTCCTCCTCACGTAGTGGGAGAGCTTCGACGCAGTGGGAGGGTTGTGATACAACCCAACTGCTACTTGGGTTTAACGGAAACACAAGTAGTCATACCTGATGACGGCGTAGAAGATCCATTGTCTTATCGTCAAGCAATGAATGACGTAGATAAGGACGAGTGGGTCATAGCTATGGACCTTGAGATGGAGTCTATGTACTTCAATCAAGTTTGGGAACTTGTAGATCCACCTGAAGGGGTTAGACCCATTGGGTGTAAATGGATCTATAAGAGGAAAAGAGATGCCGCTGGGAAAGTACAGACTTTCAAAGCGAGACTTGTAGCAAAGGGTTATACCCAACGAGAAGGGGTGGACTATGAAGAAACCTTTTCTCCAGTTGCTATGCTTAAGTCCATAAGAATTCTCTTATCCATTGCCACGTTTTATGACTATGAAATATGGCAAATGGATGTCAAGACAGCTTTTTTGAATGGCAACCTTGACGAGAGTATTTTTATGTCTCAACCAGAAGGGTTCATAACCCAAGGTCAGGAGCAAAAGGTTTGCAAACTGAATCGATCCATTTATGGGTTGAAACAGGCCTCCCGATCTTGGAATATTAGATTTGATACTGCGATCAAATCTTTTGGTTTTGACCAGAATGTTGATGAGCCTTGTGTATACAAGAAAATCAACAAGAATAAAGTAGCTTTCCTCGTACTTTATGTTGACGACATCCTACTCATTGGGAATGATGTAGGGTATCTGTCTGACGTAAAAGAATGGCTAGCGGCCCAATTCTAAATGAAATATTTGGGTGAGGCTCAGTATGTTCTTGGCATCCAGATTATTCGGGATAGAAAGAACAAAACGCTAGCTCTGTCTCAAGCAACGTATATCGACAAGATGTTGGCCCGATATTCGATGCAGAACTCCAAAAAGGGCTTATTGCCTTTCAGGCATGGGGTTCACTTGTCTAAGGAACAGTCTCCTAAGACACCTCAAGAGGTTGAGGATATGAGACGGATTCCCTACGCTTCTGCAGTGGGTAGCTTAATGTATGCTATGTTATGCACGAGGCCTGACATCTGTTATACTGTAGGGATTGTCAGCAGATATCAGTCAAATCCAGGGTTAGACCACTGGACCGCCGTTAAAGGAATCCTCAAGTATCTTAGGAGAACGAGGGACTACATGCTGGTGTTTGGGGCTAAAGAGTTAGTTCTCACTGGATACACCGACTCTGACTTCCAGACTGACAAGGATTCTAGGAAATCCACGTCAGGGTCAGTTTTCACCCTTAACGGGGGAGCTGTAGTTTGGAGAAATATAAAGCAAGGATGCATAGCAGACTCCACAATGGAGGCTGAGTATGTAGCTGCTTGTGAAGCAGCGAAGGAAGCTGTTTGGCTAAGGAAGTTCTTGACAGATTTGGAAGTTGTTCCAAATATGAACTTGCCCATTACGTTATACTGTGACAACAGTGGGGCTGTAGCCAATTCAAAAGAACCTCGCAGCCACAAACGAGGTAAACACATAGAGAGGAAGTATCATCTGATTCGAGAGATTGTGCAAAGAGGAGATGTGGTCGTGACCAAGATCGCTTCCGAGCACAACATTGCTGATCCGTTTACGAAGGCCCTCTCGGCTAAAGTGTTCGAGGGTCATCTAGAAAGTCTAGGTCTGTGAGACATGTATATAGCGTAATCTAGGGCAAGTGGGAGATGTGTAATGGGTGTATAAGGATGCCCTAGTCTATTGTATTTTGTATATTTACTTTTCATGTAATGTACAAACATACATGTACCATTTCCAGCTTTGGATTATATTGCATATACTTTCCCTGTAACTTGAGTTTTAGTTCAAGTGGGAGTTTGTTGGGTTTTATGCCCTAAAACTCGTAGATAGTAAATGTACATTTGACCGAACATTAATAAAAGTGATGTATTATTCAATGTTTGTATTATATCTTGTCTTATAAACCCTAATCCAATAAACTAAACATCCAAGGCTAATAGAATGAGGCTTGAACTAGTATGTAGGGACATACGGGGATCAATGTTCAAGTTTTAGCCTAAAGGGTCTGTAGTATAGGGATAAGGCTGGGTACCTTGTCCTGGTGACACTATGGATACGGCCCGCTTTGTATATTGATACAAACGTAGTGATCCAATGCGTTCATGTAGTTGACATGCGAGTGGGGGTATCCTGTGCAATGAGTTTGCACAAAGACCGGACCGCGAAATAGTTAACCACTAACTGTAACACCGTTAGTTAGCTCGGTTTCTATTTCACTAGGATGACCTAGGCAACTTGGCCTTAATCCTGAGTGGATTATGGACTCCTGTCCATGAGGGATTGTCCTTTGATTTGTATGGGTGAGAGTGGCCTGTTCGTCGACTCAATAAGCCTACCATTTTGGGGACAAGACCGAGTGGGGAGCTGGGAACGTAGTCTTACAAGATGGAATTCACTCATTCCCGATATTAGGGTGAGTAAAGGTGTGTTCCCTTAAGTGGTGTCTCCGGGTCTTGAACAATGGGCCCTACCCTCTTTATGGCACGAGAGGGATTTCTGTTTGTTGGTTGGACCTCAAACAGGTTGTTCATTAGAGGAGCACTGGTACTTAAGGACCAAGAGGTAACCCAGGGGTAAAACGGTAATTTGACCTAGCTGGGGTACGAACACACGTGAAGGGCTAACTTGCTGTTGACGGTCGATATCCGTGGACACAGAAATATATCTGCAGTGAGAAGAGTGCAGCCGTGGTTCTTTAGTGGAGTGGACCACGGTTAACGAATATTGATTAACTTGGTTAATGAGTTTAGCCAATTAATCTCATATCGTTGGAGCTTCTGATCTGTAGGTCCATTAGGTCCCACCGGTAGCTCTACAAGGGCGTTGAGGTAAAATTCTAAGGGGAATGGACTATTCGAAGGTGTTCGAATGTTAAGTTTAAAATATGAATTTGATTCATATTGAAACTATAGGTTAAAAATTAATGTGCATTGGATGTACATTAATACTATAGTTTTATGAGAGAGAATAATAATTGAATATATGATATTCAATTTTATTATTTTATAATTAATTAATTTTTTTTGAATGAATTAATTGATTTAGTTTAATTAAACTATAGGTTAAGAGGGATATTAATTTGAATGGGATTTAAATTAATATTATTTTAATTAATTATGATTAATTAAAAAGTAATTAATTATAATTAAAATTATTTTTGATTTTAAATTATAATTAATTAAAATATCAGGTAACTGATTAATCAGTTACCTGATGTTATGCGTGCAGTTGCCCTATTTTTCCTCTCCTGATCGATAGGTAAAGAGGAATGGGACTTGGTCAGTTGGGGCTAAGCTTTACACACGCAATCTCTCCCTCTCTGACGCTCTCTCAATCTCCCTCTCTGTGAGTTAGAAATTTTTCCAGAGAAACCTTAGAGTTTTGGTTCCCACAAGCCACTCAACCTTTATCCCTAAGAGAATACCGGTGCAACCTCCGTGGTGGTGTTCAAGGCTAATTTGCAGCAAAGAAAGGAGTTATTTTGCTGCTGTGATTTTGAGGAATCAAAGGTTTTTGGTGAGATTTTGTCAAGAAAAACTACAAAGGTATGGTTTTCTTGATCATGGATCATTATGATCCGTTTTTCCTAGATTAGATCTAGGATTTATTTACTGTAAAGCATGTTTTACATTCTGTTTTCAGCATAAATATGTGATATTTTCTGCTGTGTTTGTTCCTAACGTATCGGTGTTTTAATCCGACTTAAAATTAGAGTTATGGTTCAGATCGTTTCCGCTGCGCAAGGGTTTTTTATCCCTTCAGACCACCCCTGCAGGAAACTACAGTCATCAAAGTGACTGGTCTAGACAGGTGGTGAAATCACTGCAAGTGAATCTGAAGACGACCGTTGTAGGCAAATCTGGTGACCACCCTTGCAGGAAACTACAGTAATCAAAGTGACTGGTCTAGACAGGTGGTGAAATCACTGCAAGTGAATCTGAAGACGACCGTTGTAGGCAAATCTGGTGACCACCCCTGCAGGAAACTACAGTCATCAAAGTGACTGGTTTAGACAGGTGGTGAAATCACTGCAAGTGAAGTTGATGACGACCGTGGTGACCACCCCTGCATGAAACTACAGTCATCAGAGTGACTGGTCTAGACAGGTGGTGAAATCACTGCAAGTGAAGTTGATGACGACCGTGGTGACCACCCCTGTAGGAAACTACAGTCATCAAAGTGACCAGTCTAGACAGACGGTGAAATCACTACAAGTGAAGTTGATGACGACCGTGGTGACCACCCCTGTAGGAAACTACAGTCATCAAAGTGACTGGTCTAGACAGGTGGTGAAATCACTGCGAGTTAAGTTGATGACGACCGTGGTGACCACCGCTGCAGGAAGGTCTAGACAGGTGGTGAAATCACTGCAAGTGAAGTTGATGACAACTGTGGTGACCACCCCTGCAGGAAACTACAGTCATCAAAGTGATTGGTCTAGACATGTGGTGAAATCACTGCAAGTGAAGTTGATGACGACTGTGGTGACCACCCCTGCAGGAAACTACAGTCATCAAAGTGATTGGTCTAGACATGTGGTGAAATCACTGCAAGTGAAGTTGATGACGACTGTGGTGACCACCCCTGCTGGAAATTACAGTCATCAAAGTGATTGGTCTAGACAGGTGGTGAAATCACTGAAAGTGAAGTGGATGACGACTGTGGTGACCACCCTCGCAGGAAACTACAGTTATCAAAGTGACTAGTCTAGACAGGTGGTGAAATGACTGCAAGTGAATTTGGTGACGACTGTTGCACGAAACTTACACTTTCAAGCAAGAAAGAAAGAAATTGCAATAATATATGTGCAAAAAAAAAAAGTAGGAGACAAGAAAATCTATGGCAATCAAAGCAGTTCATATGTACACATCCAATAAAGACACCAATGGAATATATATGCATATTCGAAAATTGACAAGCAAAAAAAAAAAAGCAAGAAGAAAAAAGAGTTTGAATATGTATATACCTTTCAAGTGGTGGACAAAGATTGATGTTGTGTCCAAGGAGACCCTCAAATAAATTTGTTAATTCCAAGTCCTATAAAGAAAGAAAGGTAATTAGCGGAAAAAAAGGGTGATGGCCAAGCGAGTAAAATGTATATATATATATATATATATATGAGGTTGCGAAGTAAGCTAAAAAAAATTACATATTTGAAATACAAGTGGCGATTTGTTAAATCCACGAAGTACTTGAGTATTTGAGTATGAGCTTCATAAAAAAAATTTGCATCAGCCTCTCATTCCATGAAGTATTTGAGTATGGAAGTAATATAACAAACAAAAAAAAGTGGCGGCCAAAGTAAGAGGTTTCCGAATCCATAGGCGGCTGGGATTTATAAAAAAAAACGAAGCCTATTGTGTTGTGGCAAACTAAAACACAAATATTTGTGTTTGAATTGAAATATATATGAGATGCAAAGTTCAATTTTTGTTATAAAAAATAAAGTAAAAAAAAAAAAAAAAAAAAAAAAAAGAAGCTTGGGCCTGGAACATCCCTTAACCTAAAAAAAAATTGGGAAAAATACACTTTTAGTCCCTGAGGTTTGGGTTAGGTTTCATTTTGGTCCCTGAGTTTTCAAACTCAACAATTTGGTCCCTGAGGTTTGGATTTTGTTTCATTTTGGTCCCTCCATCCACTTTTCCGTTAAATACTAACGGATTGCTGATGTGGCACCATTTTTTTATTAAAAAAAATTATTTTTTAATTTTTGAAATAAAAATATATTAATATAATAAAAATATTATTATTTTTGTATATTTTTATTTCTTTTTCCTCCTCTTTCTTCTTTTTCACTTTCTTCTTCATCTTCACTCATCATCACCATGGCTGCTGCCGTTCTCCGGCGGCCGACGATCGACAACCTTTTTTTTTTTTTTCTTCTTCTTCTTCTTCTTTCCTTTCTTCATTTCTTTTTCTCTCTTCATTTTCCTTTTTCTAAAAATAAAGGAGGGAGGTGAAGTCGTCTGTGTTTGTGCTCGAAAGACCCACGGCTGCCGAAATCAAAAGACCCACGTGCGTCTGTGTTTGTGAACGTCCAGATCTGAGTTCTTTCAGGGCCGATTGCATCCAGATCCGTGAACATTCAGATCTGGCCCAGCTCGATCGAAAGACCCACGACGCCGATTGCATCCCTCTCTCCCTCTCTTCCTCGTTTTCGGCTGCAACACAGAAGACTCACGCGCGTCTGTGTTTGTGAACGTCCAAATCTCCCCCTTTCAACGCCGATGGATTTGCCGCTGCGCGTGGTGGATGAAGAAGGAGCCCTCGCTGAAAACCCCATCATTGGAAATGCTCGAAAACGGGAAATGGCCAGATCTGAAAACCCCCATCGAAGAAGGAGCTTAGATCTGAAACCCCATCAATGGAAATGGCCAGAAACGAAAAGATTCTCCCGAATTTGCAGAAACAACAACCTTCGATTTCGAGTAGAAAGTCATCTGCATCTGCATCTTCTTGCTCGAACTTGTATTTCGCAAAGTCGTCCTCTCAAAAGCCTTCGACGAGGAAGAATTTCGAGCTGAACAATGGCAATGGAGTTCGAACTCGTATTTCGCAAACTCGTCCTCTCAAACTCGTTCTCTGTTTTGTAATGGAAAGATAAAAAAGAAGAAGAAATAAAAAAGGGGAAAAGAAAAAGGATGGAGAAGAAGAGAAGGAAAGAAGGGGAAAAGAAAAAGATAGAAAAAAAAAAGTTGTCGTCGGCTACCGGCCGACGAGCGGCAGTCGCCGACGGCTGGAGGTTGCCGGTGGCAACATTAGAATGATGGTGGTGATGGTGGTTGGTTAAGAAGAAGAAAGAAGGGGGAAATAAATAAAAATAATAGAAAATAATAATTATTTTATTAATTTAATATTATTTTTATTTTGAAAATTAAAAAAATATTTTTTTATTAAAAAAATGTTGCCACGTCAGCACTCAGTTAGTAATTAACGGAAAATTGGATGGAGGGACTAAGAACGTAACGAAATCCAAACCTCAGGGACTAAATTGTTGAGTTTGAAAACTCAGGGACCAAAATGAAACCTAACCCAAACCTCAGGGACTAAAAGTGTATTTTTCCCAAAAAAAATTCATATGTATATATGATGAGGTGGTGGCGACAAATTATTTATAAAAAAAAGGGGAAATCATTCAGCTGAACTTAATTAGCACCATCTCTACCCCATTTATTTGGATCTTATATGCTGCATCACGTATACTTCGTGTCACGGTCATGCTTGTCCAAGGCGTGTTGCCCATGGCCGCATGCCCATGACAACCCATTCCCCTCATGCTTTTATTATATGTATTTCCTTTGTATCGCTTGTTTATTTTTCCTTGCATTTTTCAAGTGTATGACTCCTCGTGATTTTCATGTTTAAGCCTGCTAAGGCTAAAATACTTAATAATATACTATAGGGGGGTACGACTAGTTGTCAAACCTTCCTACTCGGAGTTGTTCGCTATCAAGCTGTTGTTGTCCCTTTGCTTACTTGATAGTCCGTGCAACAAATATTCTTACAAAATGTTTTCAACTGTTTTCCAAAGCTTTTTCTCTAACCCCGTTTTCTAAAACCGTTTTCCAAGAACAGGGGTGGATGTTGTGAGATAGGCCCTTTGTGCCACCGGCGATCTGGAATTGAGTTGGCTGACTTACTCGTGGGCAAGAGTAAGTGCCGCACAATCGCTTGCGAGTTCGAAAAGAGTGCGATTGTGACAGTTGGTATCAGAGCCTAGTTGGCTCCTGAAGTTGAAAACATGTCGTCGACCAAGCAGTTGGCGAAGACCCGCGTGGAACGTTTGGTAGAGATCGAAGAACAGTTACTCTACCTGAGGGAAGTCCCTGATGCTATTCGGTTCGTGGAATCTCGGCTGGATGAGATTTCGACTAAAGCCGACAAAGTTGATGCGGTAGCTGGCCGTGTGGATGGGATGCCCATGCAGGAATTGATGATGAGGGTTGAGAACCTTGAAAGTAAAGCTACACGACCTGGTAGCTACGAGCGTGGTGATAGCTCGTCGGGCTCTGCAGCCCTGATGGAGGAGCGTGTCGATGGGTTAGACAGCTCCCAGAAAGTGATAGTCCAGATGGTTACGGACCTATCAGATGATGTGAAAGCTGCCCTCGACGTGGTCAGGGCCGAAGTGGCGGATCTGAGCGCCAGATTAAACCTCACGATGAAAGCAGTGGGGAACCAAGCCCCAACAGGGGGTGCGGTCCAGTTCAACAAAGTTAAAGTACCCGAGCCTAAACCCTTCTGTGGGGTTCGAGATGCAAAGGCTCTTGAGAATTTCATTTTTGATCTTGAACAATACTTTTGAGCGACGAACACTATGACCGAAGAGTCAAAGATAACATTGGCTACGATGCATCTTGCAGACGATGCAAAGTTGTGGTGGAGGTCCCGATTCATGGACATCCAAGATGGTCGTTGCACCATAGATAGTTGGGAAAAATTGAAACAAGAACTTCGTTCTCAGTTTTTCCCCGAGAATGTGGAAATTTTGGCAAGGCGGAAGCTAAGAGAGCTCAAGCATACAGGCAACATCCGAGATTATGTGAAACAGTTCTCTGGATTAATGTTGGACATTCGCGATATGTCAGAGAAAGACAAAGTTTTCTGTTTTGTCGAAGGATTGAAGCCGTGGGCAAAATCCAAACTTTACGAACAGCGAGTGCAAGATCTTTCTACCTCCTATGCAGCGGCAGAGCGACTGTTTGACCTCAGTAATGATCAGTCCCAAGACGTGAGACGGAATCCGGGCCCTTCTAATGGAGGAAACATAAATAATCGGCTAGGCTCCCCCAAAAGTGGGGGAGGAGACAGACAAGGAGGGGGAGATCGTAGACCCTTCCAGCAGAGAGGCGGAAACTCGTGGCGAGGGCCACACCAACAGAACAACTACTATCAGAGGCCCCTTTCGTGCTTCATATGTAAAGGGGCCCATCGGGTGTCTGATTGCCCGAAGCGGGCAGCCCTCCAAGCTTTTCAAGCCACTTTTGACACCGACCCCGAAGTTGAAGCGGAAGCCGCAGAGACTGAGGGACCACAAGCTGAAGCTGAGAACAACCCTCGAATGAGGGCACTGAAATTCCTCTCTACCCTGCAGAAGAAAGTGGGGGAGTCCAAAGAGCCGTTAGAAAGAGGACTCATGTACGTTGATGCATGGGTGAATCACAAGTCGGCCAAGAGCACGATGGTCGACTCGGGAGCCACCCATAACTTTATGACAGAAACGGAAGCGCGTCGGCTGAACTTGCGATGGGACAGAGACACAGGCAAAATGAAAGCTGTCAATTCGGCAGCCCTACCCATTATGGGGATAGCCAAGAGGGCCACAGTGAAGCTGGGTGATTGGAGTGGCCAAGCTGATTTCATGATCCTCAAGATGGATGACTTCGACATTGTGTTGGGGATGGAGTTCCTCCTCGAACACAAGGTGATACCGATGCCCCTAGCAAAGTGTTTAGTGATCACGGGATCCAGCCCCACTGTCGTTCAGGCCAATATCAAGCAACCAGGAGGAATAAGGATGATCTCAGCCCTTCAGCTGAAGAAGGGCCTTGCTCATGAAGAACCCACCTTTATGGCCATCCCCATAGTGACAGATGAGAGTGAGAAAGAAACAGTCCCTGAAGAGATCCAATGGGTTCTAGAAGAATTTCGCAGTGTCATACTTGACAGTTTACCGAAGAACTTACCTCCAAGGAGAGGGATTGATCACGAAATTGAGTTGTTGCCTGGGGCAAAGCCGCCCGCCAAGAATGCCTACCGTATGGCACCTCCCGAGTTAGTAGAACTTCGAAAGCAACTTGACGAGTTACTGAATGCGGGATTCATCTGCCCAGCAAAGGCTCCCTATGGGGCCCCAGTCTTGTTCCAAAAGAAGAAAGACGGAAGTTAACGTTTGTGTATTGATTATCGAGCGTTGAACAAACTGACTGTCCGAAACAAGTATCCTCTCCCAATCATAACAGATTTATTCGACCGCCTCCATGGGGCGAAGTACTTCTCGAAGCTGGATCTGAGATCAGGTTACTACCAAGTCCGCATTGCAGAAGGGGACGAGCCGAAGACAACATGTGTCACCCACTATGGGGCTTTCGAGTTCCTCGTTATGCCCTTTGGCCTTACAAACGCTCCGGCCACCTTCTGCACCCTAATGAATCAAGTTTTTCACGAATATCTCAACAAGTTTGTGGTTGTCTATCTGGATGACATCGTTGTGTATAGCCCGACCTTGGAAGAACATCAGGTTCACCTGCGACTTGTCTTTGAAAAGTTGAAACTGAATCAGTTGTATGTAAAGAGAGAGAAGTGCTCCTTCGCGCAGAAACGTATCAATTTTCTGGGACACGTGATCGAGTGTGGTAAGATCAGTATGGAAGATGGGAAGGTTGAAGCCATATGAGACTGGAAAGTGCCATCATCAGTGACCGAGTTGCATTCCTTTCTCGGATTAGCCAATTACTACAGGCGATTAGTGGAAGGATTCTCAAAACGAACAGGACCTCTGACAGACCTGTTGAAAAAGAGTAATGGTTGGAGTTGGACTTCAGCGTGTCAAACTTCCTTTGAGGACTTGAAGAAGGCGATGATGGAAGGACCCGTGCTCGGGATTGCAGATGTAAGCAAGCCCTTCGAAGTCGAAACGGACGCGTCCGATTTCGCTCTGGGTGGTGTCCTCCTCCAAGACGGCCACCCCATTGCTTATGAAAGTCGAAAGTTGAATGATGCTGAACGGAGGTATGTCGCCTCCGAGAAAGAAATGCTAGTTGTTGTGCACTGTCTAAGGGCTTGGAGACAGTACCTTTTGGGAGCCAAGTTCGTAGTCAATACCGACAATAGCTCCATCTGCCATTTCTTCAACCAACCGAGATTGTCATCCAAACAGGCGCGATGGCAAGAATTTCTCACAGATTTTGATTTCCAGTTCGAACACAAGCCTGGTAAGGCAAACCAAGCGGCGGACGCTTTGAGTCGGAAGAGCGAACATGCGGCCCTATGCATGTTAGCCCACTTGAAAGCGAGTAGGCTGAGTGGAACCGTCCGCGAGACAATTAAGGAACATCTGAAGAACGATACCGCAGCCCAAGCAATAATGAAGTTGGTTGAAGAAGAAAAGACTCGTCAGTTTTAGGTCGAAGACGGTTTGCTCCTAACTAAGGGCAACCGCCTGTATGTCCCTCGTTCGGGGAACCTCAGGAAGCTCTTAATTGAAGAATGTCACGATACACTGTGGGTCGGCCACTCTGGGTGGCAACGAACGTATGCGCTCGTCAAGCAGGGGTACTTCTGGCCAAGCCTTCGAGACGATGTAATGTTGTTTACCAAGACCTACCTCGTGTGCCAGCAAGACAAGGTGGAACGATCCAAGATAGTAGGGTTGCTGGAACCTCTGCCCGTTCCCTCAAGACCATGGGAGAGCGTATCTCTCGATTTCATCACTCATCTCCCTAAGATTGGAGAATTCGAATCAATTCTCGTGGTCGTTGACCGATTTTCGAAGTACGCCACGTTTATTCCGACTCCGAAGATGTGCTCAGCTGAGATGACGACACAGTTGTTTTTCAAGAATGTTGTCAAGTTATGGGGTGTACCCGAGAGTATAATTAGTGATCGAGATGCTCGATTCACTAGAACATTCTGGACGAAATTATTTAGATTACCGGGTTCTCATCTAAATATTTCCTCCAGCTACCACCCGCAGACAGATGGCCAAACAGAGCGATTCAACAGTATGCTCGAAGAGTACTTGCGTCATTTTATTGACGCCCGACAGAGGAATTATGCTGAGATGCTTGATGTTGCTCAGTTCAGTTTCAACTGCCAGAAGAGTTCAGCAACAGGAAAGACTCCGTTCGAGTTAGTATGCGGAAGACAGCCGTTGATGCCGCATGTAATTGACTATCCTTATGTGGGGAAGAGTCCCCAAGCTTACAACTTCACCAAGGAGTGGAGACAGACATCAGAAATAGCCCGAGCGTACTTAGAGAAGGCATCGAAGCGTATGAAAAAATGGTTCGATCAGAAACGACGGCCACTGGAATTCCAAGTGGGAGACAAAGTTCTGATCAAGCTGAGACCAGAACAGATCCGGTTCAGAGGGAAGAAAGACCAACACCTTGTCCGAAAATACGAAGGCCCTATCGAAGTGATCCAGAAGGTCAGTAAGACATCTTATAGGGTTCAGTTACCCTCGTGGATGAAGATTCACCTTGTCATCCACGTTAGTAACTCGAAGTCCTATCATCCTGACCTAGAAGACTCCGAGCGCAACTAAGTGACGTGGCCCCCGGTCACAATGCAAAACCTGAATGACAAAGAAGTAGAAGAAATTTTGGCAGATAGGATTCGTCGCACAGGTAAGCCTCGTCGAGACGTTCAAGAGTTCCTGGTGAAGTGGAAAGGGCTCCCGGATGCTGAGATTAGTTGGGAGCGAGTTGAAGACTTGAAGTCCGTTGCCATCAAGATCGCCGAGTTCGAGCAGCCTCGGTTGACAGGGACGTCAACCATTTAAGTGGGGGAGAGTGTCACGGTCATGCTTGTCCAAGGCGTGTTGCCCATGGCCGCATGCCCATGACAACCCATTCCCCTCATGCTTTAATTATATGTATTTCCTTTGTATCGCTTGTTTATTTTTCCTTGCATTTTTCAAGTGTATGACTCCTCGTGATTTTTATGTTTAAGTCTGCCAAGGCTAAAATGCTTAATAATATAATATAGGGGGGTACGACTAGTTGTCAAACCTTCCTACCCGGAGTTGTTCGCTATCAAGCTGTTGTTGTCCCTTTGCTTACTTGATAGTCTGTGCAACAAATATTCTTACAAAATGTTTTCAACTGTTTTCCAAAGCTTTTTCTCTAACCCCGTTTTCTAAAACCGTTTTCCAAGAACGGGGTGGAGGTTGTGAGATAGGCCCTTTGTGCCACCGGCGATCCGGAATTGAGTTGGCTGACTTACTCGTGGGCGAGAGTAAGTGCCGCACAATCACTTGCGAGTTCGAAAAGAGTGCGATTGTGACACTTCGCATAAATTCATGTGAAATTGGTGGCATGTATGTGGGGCATGTATGTTAAAAAAAGCGGTAGTTCAGAGATCATAGAGCCGACGACAACGACGATATTATAAAAAAAAATTGTAAAGCTTCCGCAGTAGCTTATAAACAAAGGAATATATATATATTCAAGATTGATTTTGACTTACTAATGGCGCGACAAAGAGGCTCGAAGAGAGATCTTCGCTCAAGGCTTACATAAAGAAAAAAAAATACCGGTCTGCGGGGGTTTGAGAAGTTTTTTTGTGGAAGGCTTTAATTTATAGTGGTGAATTACCAAATCCTAATTTGATTTGGATTTTAGTCAAATCATATCTTTTGAGCCTTATCAAATCAGGAATTCTAATTCAAATAATAATTCAAATGTGAAATTTGAATCAAATCAATTTGGAATAAAAATTCAAATTAATCCAAATTTTAAACAAAAGATAAATTGGATGAATTTTGAATTTGGTTTGAGTTGAATAAAATTGAATCGGGTATAGCTAAAATCTTACCTAGATCAAATTCAAATTATATTTGAATTCTATTCCTCAAACCAAAATTTTGGATAGAATTTAACATTACTTCAACTAAAATTTTTCAAGCCTTATTTGAAATTCAAGGTATTTGAGGTTGAGTTTATCTTGAGATAATTTGGGCCTAATCATAATTCGGTCCCAAATTAAACTCGAGTCAAATTCAAGATATAGTGAAATTACTCCAAAGTTACATAGAATTTGGACACAATTGAAATTCAATATGGAATTAAAATCTAATTGAGATTCAAATTGCAATTTGTCGCGAAGCAAGTGGGGTAAAAAAAAAAAAATTGATTCCAAATAATTTCTTTTCGAGATTCATCCACACATAATTTGTGCCTAAATCTGGAAAAGGAGGCATTTGTTGAAGGAGAAATTTTGACCAATCACAAATTGCCACGTCGTTACATGAGATTAATGACGAAATTATAATTAATTAAATTTGGGACCAATTATAAATTGACATGTGTCCCAAATTTAATTTGAAGACAAAGTTGGCCAATTATAAATTTATAGAGCCAAATTTCTATTTGATCAATTAATTAAAATTAAATTATTTTGATCAAATTAATTAATTTGACCAATTAATTAAAAAAAATTATTTGGATCAAATTTGGGTCTTTTAAATATTTGGGTCATATGGTTTTGGGTCAAATATGAATCAGACCCAAGACTAAATAGTTGAGCCCAAGACTAATAAAGCCCAAGCCCAAGTTGCTGGCCCAAAAGTCACCCGAGCCCATCCAGTGAGAACTCTATAAATAGAGGGGTTCTCTTCCATTCAAGGGGTCAGAATTTTGAAGCTCCAAGCCAGAGTCAAAGAATTCAGAGAAACTTCATCAAGATCGAAGACTGAAGACTGAAGACTCCTTGAAATCCGTAAGTTTCAAAGTGCTGAACACTTCTTGAAGATTGAAGACTCCTTCAAGATTGGAAGACTTCAAGCTCCAAGAATCAGTTGAAGCTCCAGACTCGAGGTCAAGCGTTCCAGCCCTCGAGTGAAACACATCCACACACAAGAGAGAGAATTAGAGGATTAACATTATAGATTGTACATCCACACGCATACAAATATTAATACAAATATACATTTTATTCCACGTGTTCCATCTTCAAAGTTACGTGTGAACAATCATAATTGGATTTATTTACTTAACTAGGTAAATTTTATTTTTATACAAGGTATATATATGTATGAGAAATTTCATAGAAGGTATATATATGTTCATATTAGGTAAATATTTTTTCATACTACGTATATATATGTACGTGTATATATATATAGACAGATTGTGATGTCACATTTGATTTTTTACTTGAATATTTTAATTTGAGTGTATGAATTATATAATCATGGTATTTAAACGAAGTTATGTATATAAATAGTTATATAAAAGTACCAAATATATGTTGTAAATGAAGGTATTTAATATATAATTATAGTATGTCAATAGAGGTATGCATAACCACTTATTTTTGTATAATTTGTATGTTGTAAATAGAAGGAATATTGAGGCAAATAAATAAAATTATTGGAGATTTTTATGTGCAAGTGGGTGGGTGGGGGATATATATTGGATACATATATACGAGTATGACAACAAAAATATATATATTGGATACATATATACGAGTATGACAACAAAATTATATAAAATGGAAAAAGAAGAAAACCTATATTCTTGTGAACATTCTGTAGGGAAAAAATGTATAACATATTTACCATTTTGTATTATAAAAGTAAATGCTGGATTGAAAATGGAAAAAAAAAAAAAATGAATACAATCAAACTGCAAATTTGGTTATGGGATATAATTTTAAGAAAAATAAATAAATTGAAAATGTTGTCGGGTTTCCTTATTTGAAAAGTGTTCATACCTTAAATAATAAAATATAATATTAAACTAATTTTGATTTCATTCATTACATGTAAGGGTATTTTGGTAAGAGAACTAAACAAATTAATGGATAAAAATCTAGCAATGATAATAATGTTAATTAATGACATTTGTGAAATTTGATCATAAAAAGAACCCGTCCACTATAATTTCGGTTCTTTTTTCTTTTTTAGGAAGGGAAGGCATGAAACACAACCAAACTAATAGAGTATTATTTATCATTAAGTTTCTTAGTCTATTTTTCCCTGATTTATGATTGAGTATTTTGTTATGTATTTAGTCTATCCTATGTGTACACGTGGTTTGTATCTTTGATAGGTCTAATTTGTTATACATTTAGAATCTCCCAATTTGTTTATGTTTATTGAATTCCTTGCAAAAAAACCTTTAGAATGAGTATAATATGTGTATAGGCCCATAACGGAGGTTCGAAGCCAAAATAGGACCTAAACGAGCAAAACTGGAGCAAAACAAGTCTTAGAGCCAAATTCCCAAGGCCACAACATCTAGACGCTCCAAATGAGCATCTCAATGCTCTGTCTGCAACAAACACACTCCAAAAAGCCGGGAGGGAAGTGTCTCAACACTGGCTAACGCTGGTGCTCAACGCCACAAGTCAGCAGCCTAGCGTCGAGACGCTTTGGGCCTAGCATCCCGACGCTAGGCAGATTACCAAAATTCTTTCCTTTTATGTTTGGTGAATTTTTCCCATCTTTGGAGCCTCGTTTCAACGCCAATTTCCCACGACTTGGAGGCTAAGGAGTCCTATAAATGTGTAGCTTAGGTTTAGGGTTAGACATCACCACATTCTTGTATTTTTATAGTCATTTCCCTCACTTTCTCCATCATTATTTCTTACTTAGGCTAGATTTTATTGAGTTTTCATGATGTACCAAGAGAAGAACCAAGCGATGTGCTCCATGAGTGGCTAGGCTCTTCAATCATGTAATCGGGACGTCATTGTGTAATTTATAATACTTTTAATGAAGTTTCTAATGTTTTAATTCAATTGCATGCTTAGGTGATTCTATCTCTATTTTTATAAATTCAAGTAGTGCTAGAAAAAGATTGACAACCTTTAATCGCAGTTTACTTGAGTTTAATTGCTAATTAAAGTAGTATTTAGGATAGGAGATTTAATTATTGTAATAAAGACATTAATTCCCTCTGATTGCATGCATGACTAATCTAGCTAGTTCTCAATGCGGTTTGAATTAATTAATCAGTCAATTAGTTAATTTAGACTAGAATCAGGCTAAATGCGTTGGCTTGTCCGTGATAGTAGAACACGATTCCTGGTAACTCTAGAGTACGCTAGACTTAGGTATTGCAATTCACATATTTTGTGAAACTCATGATTTAATTGTATTGAACTTATGCATGACAACTAATGCGCAAAATGCTAACTGCAAGTGTATAGGTCAAGTAATAATATAGTGATATGAAATCGAATTTCGTCCTTTGGATTGGTTTTCTAGTTAAACTAATTACCGTGGATACTTTTGCTCAATTTTATTTAAGGAAAAAAAAGGAATGAAATATTGAAATCAAAGGTAATGCAAATTAAAGGTTGGAAAATTCAATTGGAAGAATTCTTAGGGAATTGATTTCATCAATTTAGATTAGGATTGATTAAAGGGAATGAATTTTTAATGTGCAATTAATTTACAAGTCTAGGAATCGTAAATCACAACTATCTCTCCCGAGCATAATTGATTATCATGCATATAACAAACTTGATATCCCTATCTAAGTTCATTAACATGCAAGACTTCGAGTTTAGTTCTTTTAACAACTTCTAAAGTTATTCTAAATCTCCCGATCTTAGAATTTCTACTTTAGTCATGCAATTAGTAAAGTCTAAGCTAAATCCCCTCTCCCGAGCAAGATTCAACACTTAAATCATTCAACTAGTGCTCAGTTAATTGAAAGCATTTAATCATAATTGCATAGATAAATTAAAAAGCACAATACATCCCAATAATCAATCCATAATCATAAACGACTACATCAATCCCTAAGAAACACGTCTAGCTACTCATACATGGCGTTACGATATAAGCTAAACATGAAAACGCCATAAAGCTAACTAGAGATAAGGTAAAGAAGAGAAAACTCTTAAATCCGTTGAAACTGACACGTCCCCGTCACGATCTCCACGTCTTCAAGCTTGGTTCCCATCCCTATGCCTTACTTCAACTCCCATAGAAGGTCTCCAATCGTTTTTAGGTCTAAAATCTCTCAAATTGAACTCTACTTGGTCGTAGAACAAAGTGATGTATTTATAGGAATCTGTCGACAGCGTCGAGACTCCGACGCTGTCCCTTTGCCGCCCATTCTGTTTAAGGAAAAATCGATAGCGTCGAGACGCTGTCCTGATTACCGCCCAAATCAAAATAGAAAATTAACTAGCGTCGAGACACCAAGCAGCGTCTCGACGTTAGCTCCCGGGTTTGCCTCAATTGAAAGCCTCCAATTTTGATTTCTTTTCATTTCTTTGGCCTCTTTTAGCGTCCCGAACACCCGATCAACTCCAATTTCTCGAATTTAATCCAAAACTCAATTTCTTACAAAATAAACATTAAAATGCATAAATCGACCAAATAGTACTCAAAGACTAACTAAAATGAACCGGGAAAAATAGCTTGCTATGCGCGCTATCAACAACCCTAATTACTTGACCCTCAAGGTATTGATTTTACTCTTGCTATTCTTGCTATTCTTGCCTTCTATTTCTTGCACTCTTTTACTTTCCTTATTTAGTTTTCCCACCTTTCTCATAAACCCCCCTTTTGGTTACTTTGACAAAAAGAAATTAGAATTTGGTGTGCTAGACTCCTTGTGATCGACCCCGACCACTAGATCTACAAGTTAATTTGGGTGTTGTGGAATATAAATTTATTTGATACAACCCTCAACAAGTTTTCCGTCAATATTCCCATTATATATATACTCTTGCAGATGATTTGTACATTTCACTGAACATTCTCTGAATAATATTACCATCTGGAAAATTCCTCTATTTCCTTCAGTTATTATGGTATCAAAGCTCTGAGGTTGCTCATCCATGTCGTCCGCCAAATCCTTTTCTTCTTCCTCCACTGGACCTCTATCTTCACCTATTGCTTCCCCATCCACTCCAATTACTACCTCGATTGTTACTCCCTTGTTCAAAACTAGAATGTTCAACCACCAAATCCATCAATAATTAGACCAAACTTGCAAACCTCTCGACAAAATCCCCAAATCCCTCAACCCCGTTTCAACCGCCGATTTCTTCTACTCAACACCAACCATTTTTTCCTACAAATCCACACTCACAAGCTTATGCCTAGCCGTTCTATCGGACTTATTACCCTTGTCCCCAATTTTTTCCGCCTCCTTCATCCTTCCCACCAAATCCAAATCCTATTCAATATTCTAATCCCTTTAATTCTAGTCTCAATCCGTATCCAATTCTACCTCTCTCTGTTAAACTCAATGACAACAATTTCCTTCTGTGGAAAAATCTTCAAGGCTTCCTTGATGGCTCGATTGCAGCTCCTTTTAAGTACCTTGATGATCAGCAACTTCAACTAAATCCAGAATTTCTCCATTAGGAGAGGTACCATTGTTTCATAATGTGTTGGATCTACTCTTTTTTATCTGAAGAAAAAATGAGTGAGATAGTTAGTTTTGAGTCTGTTGCTAATATTTGGATCTCTTTGAAAAAAATCATATGATTCTAAAACCACTGCTAGGATAATGAGGTTCAAAACTCAACTCCAAAAAAATTAAGAAAGATGGTTTATTGGTTAGCCAGTACTTGTCACAAATTAAAGAGGTTGTTGTACATTCTCTACCATAGGTGAACCCATATCATATAGGGATCACTTAGCCCACATTTTGGATGGTCTTAGGAGTGAGTATATTGCTTTTGTCACTACAATACATAATAGATTTGATAATCCCTCTCTAGAAGATGTTAGAAGCTTACTTTTGGCTTATTAGGCTCGTTTAGAGAAGTAAAATGTTGTAGATCAAGTTAGTCTTGCTCAAGCAAACATCAACACCTTTCACCTCCAAAACATTTGTCGTTCTTTACCTCGACCTCCAACAAATTAGTCACCTAGACCTCCATTCAATCCACATGGCTTCTCTCCCTTTCCTTCCCAACCATCCCCTGTTTCTCAGAGTCTTCTCCCCCCAGTCACAACTTATGCAGAATTGGCCATCTAAATCACCTAATAATAAACCTCAATGTAAAATTTGGTCATACTGCTTTAATTGGTCCATAGGACCAATTTAACTTATCAAACTCCTCCACCTCAAGTTATGTTAACTACTACATCTCCTATATCTCACTCACCAATTCCTGATACTTTATCTACTATAGAGGGAGATATACACAATACGTCTTCATTAACTAAAGAGGGATCCTACAATGGTATTAGCTTTCCACAAATAAGTCATTTCTTCCAAAGTGGAATAAACTGAACAAAAGAAAAATTAGGCAAAACGAGGGAATTGCTATCTATTGGGCATTTATTGAAGGGGAAATCGAGGAAGATACGACCAAATTTTCGATCACCTCTATAGCATTTTAAACCTTTGAAAGATCCTTACTTCTCTTACTCAAGAGGTTGAAAACTTCCATCGATTTTGTTCCAACAATGATGGGGGTAGGACTAAAATGTTTGTATGTTAAGTTGTTCAAATACTTCTCATGCATATAGCTTTGGCTTCCAAGAACATAATTTGACAAGCAAAACTGATTTTTGTTCCCTATGATCGACCCCGACCACTGTCAAATTGGCACCATTGCTGGGGAACACAGTGTTGTATTTCTATTTTCTTTTCAGATCGAAATGTTTTAATGGTTTTACCTAATGAGTTCTCAACTTCAATCTTATATTCCTTGAACTTTTCTAAGGCTTCAGACTTATGTTGCATTAGGTATAAATAACCATACCTTGAATAATCATCAATGAAAGAGATGAATTATTCGTACCCTCCTCGAGCTTTAACATTCATTGGATCGGACCATAGAGATCCGAATGTATGAGCTTTAAGCGCTCTTTGGCTCTATAACCTTTTCCAGTAAAAGGCCTTCTTTTTCATTTTACCCTTAAGACATGATTCACAAAGAGGTAATGAATCATCTTCCAACTTATTTAGAAGTCCATTCTTAACCAATCTCCCAATCCTACTGAGATTGGAGAAACACTTTGCCTTTTATATTGAGTATTAGCAGTTTTAGACATCTCATTATTTAAAAGTGCTTTTGCTTCGGTTAGTCTTATATAATGCCTATTTCTAAATTGTGCAAGTAGAAATTCACTTACCTAAAGTCCTAACGCCCTCCTAACAATTCAAGGAACGGTCCTAAGTACAATAGCCAAGTTTTAGTGGTAAAAAATCAATCTAAAAGCTAACTAGGTAAATGAGTATTGCTTAAAAGAGTTGCTCTTACCCACAAGTTGGTTTGAATATTATTTGGCACATAGGAATTGAATGGAACCTACGACAAAGAGTATCCAAAACTTAGATACTAATTTACAGCACATACGCGAGTTCGAAAAGGGTGTAATACTTGCTATCCCTTACCGAAAATTGATCAAAAACCACCATTGAACTCATTCAAATTCCCTGGTATCGTCTTGAACCTAAAAAAATTGATACCCAAGGTGAAGGACTAGTTTACGACATGTAATCAAGCACGAAATTACTTATAGCTCGCTGGTGCTTATTGAAAACTTGTCGAACAACCTCAGATCCTTGCTGTTTAGTGGTCGTAAGAGCGTAAAATCGTATAACAAGGTTGTTAGTGGTTGGGTAACTCTAGACTGAAGTTGGCTATGAATGGGTGGATGATGAACTTACCAAAACAGGAAAGAGACGAAGCTGCAGTTGGCTGAAAATCCACATTGCGTGCAAGAAAGGCTGGAGAGATGCGAACTCAATGTGATTCCTTGTCGAACTCGCATGGGTCAATCTATAAACTACACAACAGAGCGAGTAAATGGACGAATCAAAAAAGGAGGCTTCGAGGAGGATGAAACTTACTGAACAAGGAGGGAAATCGCATGAGTTTTCTACCACGTTTCTTGCCGGAGTCGCACCAAAGGTCCTGTTGTCGAAGCTTGTTTGTCGGGGTGGCGTCGCACGACTGGGATGAGAGGGAAGAGGGATTGAGGTGATGTTTTGCGTGAAGTTGGAAGGAAATCGAGATGGGTGGTTATGGTCGTGGCTGTGTGAAAATGAGAGGCTACAAAAGGAAAGCAAATTGGCAAGAATCGACTCCTCAGACTGATTCCTATAGTTCTAGAGCTAAAAGGGGATCTGGATTGGCACACTGAACTTGGCAGCACACCCTCCCCTTGTGGCTATAAAAGAAGTCCAACATGCTTCAAAGAAAGAGAGCTGACCAAGAGATTCATCGAGAGATTTAGAAGCTCTTGGCCACCACTCCGAGTCACAGTAGTTTAGAAGGCTAGATCCAATAGGGTACAAGAGTATCTGTTGTAGGCTTGACCCCAATTAGACACCGATCTCAAGACAGTATGTGTAATGATCCAACTTCATTGAGAAGGATAAGTTGGGTTAGATTGGGAAAGTGTCTAGCATTTTGGGCTTTTGTACATTATTTCTAGTTTTCGTGTTCTTGTGTTTTCATTTGTCGGTTCATTTCAATTAGTGTGTTTAGTATTTTGTGTCATTGTATTTTGATGTTTATGTTTTGTACTTTCGCACATTTATATTCCAATAAAATGAGTTGTGTTCATCATTATTGTTGTGTCGTTATTTTTTGTCATTATGAGCTAAATTTCCTTTGGAATTCAAACATGTGAGTTCTCTAGAGGAACCTTGCTACCTACTATGTAATCGCAACTTTGCTCGCTTCTAGCATTGTTTGCTTTGATTGAATTAATGTTTATTATTAGTTTAGATTGATCACCTAAAATAACATACAATGTTGAGTTTAATGTCGAGGGAATTAAGCAATATACGATTTTCATAAAAGCAATGTAGGAAGAAGAGGCTAGAGATAGCAATTTGTCGTTGACCTAAGAAATAAGGCAACACCTATATAACCCATGAATTGAGTATTTAATCATCAAAGTTAGCATTAGCCATGGAGATATAGGTTTAATGGCTTAGTCTCTTAACAATATTTCATAGAAATCCAAATAAGAGTTGAATTTGATTTACAATGCAAGACGCTGTGCAGCAACCTTGTGACCACATAGTATGAAAATATCATAGAATCTAGAGTAGAACCATAGTTTGGATCCCTCTTTTACAATTCGTATTTCATCTTAATGTCTTTTACGTTCAACCCACCTCATTACTCTTTCATTTCTTGGTTACCTGCAGTTCAACTTTGATTCGATCCTTAACAATTGGTTTTTCTTGTATTCTCCGTTCCCTTGGTTCGATAATTGGAATATTTTCATTTTATACTACTTGAGACAGTGTATGATTGCGCTTATGCATGTCACCCATCAACAGGCTTTTAACATAATTAGGTTAAATTACAAATTTAGTCCCTAAACTTTCAAAGTTGTGTCAATTTGGTCTCTAAATTTTAAAAAGTGTATAATAGGTCCCTAAACTTTAAAATTGTTTAATAGATCATAAACTTTCAATTTTGTGCCTATTGAGACCATAAATTTCCAATTTTGTATCAAGTAGGCTTGTGAATTTTTAAAAATATCAAATAGGTTAAAAACTTAGTAGACACAAAATTGAAAGTTGAGGGATCTATTAGACACAAAGTGAAAGTAAAAGTTTAAGAACCAATTGAATATTTTTTTAAAGTTCAAATACCTATTAGACACGAAATTGACAGTTTGAAGACCTATTTGATATTTTTTAAAGTTCAAAGACTAAATTGACAACTTTGAAAGTTCAGGGACAACTTGTAATTTAACCTAATAATTATTATTCATAAGTCAACTTAATTGAAAATAGGCACCCACAAAGACTCGAACATAAGTCATAACTTAATTAAGAAGCACAATTTAGTATATATTCATTAGCCAACAAGAGCATAGCTCAACTAGCATAAAGCATGTACTCTTGACCAAAAGATGAGAGGTTTGAATCTCTACTTTGTATATTGTTAAAAAAAAAAAAAAAGAATAAAACAACTATATATTCATTAGTATCCATGATTTTCTTTCTTTTTTCCTTTTTTTCTTTTTTTTTTCTTTTCTTTTTTTTTTTTTGGTCAAAGTATCCGTTGACATTCAGTCTATTTTCACCAACATTTAAAAAAATTTCAGCGCTTAATATTTCTATCAATATTAATACTAAACTCCCCAAGTGAAATTCAATACTACAGAAAAATGGAAAACAATGGAGCATCGTCCTCGAGATTCATTATCAACAACTATACAAAGAATACACAAGACGATCGAAGATCAAATATCTCACCATTTAATAAACTTAAATTTATTCATTGCGAGAAAAAGAAAAAACATGTAAATATGATTGAGCAGATGATAATACCTGCCTTACACATGTTCTCCTTCTTCCAATCTGAAAGTAGAACAGCAATTTTCATACATCAAGTTATCTTCTTTTAGCATCCTTTTGTGTTTCTTAGTTGCTTGCCTCAACTTCTTCTTTTAGAGTATTGTAAAGACTATCAACAACATTGAGCAAAAATCCATCTGAACCATGTTTTGCCAGCAAGGATATTGATACAGGTAGACCATTGTACAAGCCTAGAGGTATGCTAACCTGCAGTTTAGTTGGTGAGAAAAATACATCAAAATCCTGTAGGAATTGCAGATTAGTTGAGAGAGAGAGTGAGAGGAACCTGGCAAAATCCAGAGACCCCAGCAATGGAGAGCAAGCTGAAAGCCTTTGCACGAAAGTCGTGTAGTTTCGACGTGTCCGTGTTTAGTTTTGGAGGGGGGCCGGGGACTGTAGGAATTGCAAGGACCCCAAAATCCTGAATGAAATGATTCACAATAGCTGCTCAAGATTACTTTAACATGATTCACAAACTATTTTTTTCCAGAATAAATCGTGTCCCGTAACAAATTTGTTAGATAGAAACAACAGAAAAATCTTGTCAACGAACTTTAATATGCCGTTAAAATTCTAGATATAAAATTTTACTGTGCAATTTGATATGATTGTTAGATGCAATTTATAGTCATCCAAGGAGACATTTTTTTTAAGAACATTCCAAATAAAAGAGTGAAGATTCAAACCTATGACTCATAGGAAAAGGTACAAATGGCTAACTATTAATTCATTTGACTCGTAAATTACATTTTAGGTCGCTGGGCTTTTTCTCTACACAAAAAGCAAAATGCACACATTTTAAGTTGCTAACTATTTTACTTTGAAATTGTAGTAAATTGAGCGTGTGAGAGAGTGACAGAGAGTACTTCAAAAAGTGCAGCAAGAGCTTCACGCAGTTCGATTTTAATGGAGTGACTCATATCAGTTTTTTCATCTGTTGCCCTCATGGCTTCTGATATTCGTTCAGATATTCCTGGACTGAAATGAGGATTGTAGGTCCTAACCCATTCTTCGTGATTGATTTTGAATTCATACCTAAAAAGGGGAAGTAAAAAGCGAGGATGAAGATCATTTGTCCATTCAACACAATTACATATCATAATCAATCAGCTTGACAGAATTTGTGTTACGATTCATGGCGAGATCAGAACCTCTGAAGCAATTGCAGAGATCTTGCAAGGGCTGCCAAGGATGGTATGCTATGCTCATGGCCTGCATTTCCTTCAATCATGAAATGCTTCAAACTTGGAACTTTGTCCTCAACATAATTCCCAAGGCTAATTTGTTTTATTAGATGGCCTGCACTTGAATGCTCAAATAAGTAAGCATCCACCCAGTTGACAATTATATCAGAAAGCACAGATGAATTCAAATATTATGTTAATCATTTTTCTTCCATATTACTGTCAATGATCCAGTATAACGTTTGCAAAGCTTTGGCTCTGAATCGTTCTTTTGTTGAATGTGACAAAAAGGCTGTAGTCTAATTAGTGGCAGACATTTCAAAGTATGAAGCTAGATCATTTAACGAATTCCCTCTAGAGCAAATGAGAAGCCTAAATGCAAGAAAATCAAATTCAGATTCATTCATGAACCGCTATCAAAATCCATTCAACAAGACCACAACCTGTAAAGAATCTAATACAGAATGTCAACTCACCACCAAATAACTTCCTTACTGAATTAACAAAAACGTGTGTCAATCGTTCACTAGGAATGCTTGAGAGCTTGAAACAATCTTCTGCAATGAGCACCTGTGTAGGCTTGTGATGTTCAACCTCTGGCTGTCGCAGCAGCAGCCGACCTACTCTTTTGAATATGGCAGGATCCCTGGCAAACCATCCTACAACGAGAAGCTAGTGTCAAAGGAATGTATACTTTTTTAATATGGCAGTTTAGCTAGTGTTACATCATGAGTGCAAAGTTGATGTTGAAGCCATGAATGAAAGAGATAACGAATTCTGAAAGATAGCATTTTGTTGAGATATGGGCTCTATTCTATCTATAAGCAACCAATGCCTTTGCTACCAATCAAAACTGTATAGCTCATCTATAAGCAAAATCACGAGTAACAAAGCTATCACAGCAATGTCGTGATTATAATAGAAACTATGGAGTGTCGTATTTCCACACTTCAAGTTCTCTTTAAAATGAAAAATCATAATTTTTTTTCAAGGACTTGACTTTATTAAAAAGAAAATTCAACAGCAGCTCTGTATGATAACCACACAAGGGCTTAGTAAACAGTTTTAATTTTCAAAGAAGTTTTCTTAAAATTCAGAGAAAAACTCAGTGTCTTATCCACAAAAGAAGATGGAAACAAAGTGACAATGGCATTACTCATTACCTACTGTATCAAAGCTCTGTGACATGGGTATTACTCCAGAGGTAGAGACTGCACCATGCGAAGGCCGAAAACCAAGGATTCCACAATAGGATGCCGGAACTCTTACACTACCTCCAGTATCAGTTCCTACAAAACTAGAAAGGATGTCTTACAACATTTTCCAAGCATAAGTCATTAAACCAGATAGAACTTGAGGTCAAAGAACTAAGATCTTGCCTAAAGAGAAATCCACAAGCTTTGCACCTACAGCAACAGCAGAGCCACTGGAAGATCCTCCAGGTATCCGATCTGATGCATATGGGTTTTGGGGTGTGCCATAATGAATGTTTTCCCCATTTATACTGCCAAAATATGATTATCAAACTAGCGATTCCACTAATGTAAAGATTCAAAAACCTATGTCCTATATTGTCAGGATGAATCATTTTTATGAAAGCCTTTCAATTAGAAATTAGAAATCGTATAGAAGTTAATTGGTTCACGTACATGTTTTAACCAATTTGCCAATTTGAATGCAGAGTCGTTTGCTTGAAAAAGAATTATAAGAATGGAATAGACGTAGTTAAGAACTAAGAACTGATTGGTGCAGCTCAAAATAGTAATTCTTATCCACTGTATCCAAATTTGCAAAGCTTATGCCAGGTTTGTTTGTGATCAATTGTAAAAAGAATGAAAGCTAAAAGCAAAAAAGTAAAGGTAGGTTTTCTTGGTACCTGTAGGCCATTTCATCCATAATAGTCTTGCCAATGCAGGTGGCTCCTCCTCTTAGGATGGCCAACACGGCTGGGGCTGTCTGATTGGCAGGTTGGTGAGTCCTTAGCCATTCAGGATTTCCAAAACCCGTAGCATATCCATCCATATCAAATCTGTTCGGTTCAAAGGCCAATGAGAAGTTCGACTTCAATACCCCAATTTCATGAGAAAAAAATTGTCACGTTTTTATTTTAAGGACCATACATTAATAAAAACAAAGAACTAAGAATTATTTTATCGAACTAAGCTTCAGCTTGCACAAACTTACAACCCATTGCAATAGAAGCCAACTGTTGATGACATCTAAGAATGGAAATATATCTACAAATATATTGGTAATAAGATTTTAGGGATATGTCCATAAATTATAGACAAAATGTTGATATTGAAAGCATTTTGCAGATGCAAAACAAAATTTTAATATTATATAAGAACATTAAACTTCACTCTACAACTTATATTCTCTTCTACTCCAAAAGAAGAGTTTAAATAAAACTTTACAATAGAAAAATTTATTTTGACCCTTGTATTTAATTGGGTGAGTCAAATTTAACCTTAAAGTTTTAATTTCATCAAATTCAACCCTAAATTTAAGTGCAAAAAATAATAACCTTAATTAGTTGAGTTTTCTAGTCAACATGAGCATAACTCAGCAGGTCAGACACCTCTACTTTGTCTAAGAGGTCGTACACCTCTCACATAAGATGTCTCAAAGAAATATTAGTTGAGTTGAGTTCCCTTTTCCTTCTTTAAAATTATTGGCAGTTATAGATGCTTTATAGTTGGACAAGGTTATTTCTTATCTTAAATACCAGCTTTTCTGGTTGTATTGGATGCTTTTAACTTGATTGGTCCATTAGATTCTTAGGTTTAGGCACTTTGTCGCTTGCATTACTTTGTGATTAGATTCTAGTACTTTTGTGGTTGTTTTTGGACACTTATATTGCTTGATGTTTAGCATTTTGTTGGTTAATTTTTTGGTAACTTATTGATTGATTCATGGACAATTCCCTAATTATAACAACACTTGGGGCGGGAATTCGAACTTCAGACCTCTTGATTAAGGATACATGTCAATTATCACTGAACTATGCTCATTTTAACAACTTCCTAATTATAGTTGTGAGGATATATTATTCTTGTTAAGAGTTGACTTAGAGTGTACTTTACTGTTGTATTTTCAGTGCTTGGTTTCCATGTTATCTTCTCTGAGTACATTTACTATGTTGTGGTTTGTCCAACCTAATCTCATTATTTTTCTCTAGTTAGGTAGGATAAGATAGCATTATCTTTTAGTTAGTCAGTTACGTTTCCTCCTTCAGTGTGCATTTATTGAGGCTTCTAGCCTTCTGATTGAATAAGAAGAACAACAAGCTCCTTTCCCAAAGTTCAATCATTCTTACCACTAATTCAAATTTCTATTACTCAATGAAATTGAAACTTCCAAATTCAAATTGACTCACTAGTACAAATGAAATAATTCATTTGATGAATATATATGTTGATCCTAGAAAGAATATGGGAGCGAAACATCTATTCCACCTATACCCACCATTGAGATTGAAATCTTTTGACACTATCCAGAATACTTTACAGACATTACAGAATTCAGAACCTGTTAACACCAAAGCCTCCGCGTATTTCGGGCAGCAAATAAAAAAAATAATTAAAAAAGAAAAGAGTGAAGAATCTAGAAACTCACATGTCCTTAACAGCGAAAGTGAGGCCAGTCAAGGGAAGTCGATCGGACGGGGAGGTCGGTTGCAGGAGGAATTTCTCGATGAAAGCTCCATGATCCTGCACAGCCATAGCAAAACCTGAGATCGCTCCCCCCTTTCTTCTCCGAATCTAATCACAGAATCCGATTCCGCCACAACCGCCCTAATAATGGCTGAAAATTGCAGAGCGGAAGGGTGTACTAGGCAATCAAAGATGAGGAAGAAGATGAAGGTTCAACAAATGGTATAACGGAACAGACATTGACATTGGCAGTGGCTTATCCCCTCCCTCAGCGACATCAATTCAACGTATGAACAAAAATATTATTTTATCAACTAACCCATAAAATGAAAAATAACAAATTAATTCTTTAATAAAAAAATAAAAAAAATAACAAATTAATTAATAAAGCCAATATGAGTATACCGCGAAATTTCCTTTGTGCCCCGGGTTCAAATACCCCAAATTGCTCTCTCCTGTCTCATTTCTTCTCCCTTTTTCTTCTCTCATCTCCCTCATGTTCTTCTTAGTCTCTCTTTCATTTGTTGCACAAATTGCTCACGGTAAGTTTAGGGTCTTATCAAGTTTTAATATAGTGAAAAGATAGGGTGTTGTCCTCTGGATTGGTTTTCTAACTCACTTAATTACTACAAAATATATTTCCCCAATTTTATTTAGAAAAAAAAATATTCAACCAAGATGAGAAAAAGTCTAGAATTAATCAAGACACATAAATGTTGAGAAAAATCTTAGGAAATTGATTTCAATGATTAGACATATGAATTGATTTATTGATTAACTAAGATTGAACATGCAATTATTCCATAAACCAAGAATCAACGATTATCAACTATCTCTCCCGAGCACAATTAATTCTCTATGCTAAATTAAGAAATCGATATTCCTATCCAATTTCAATAACAAGCATAGGCATTAAAATCTAATTCTTTTAACCGTTTCTCAAGCAATTCTAAATCTCCCGATCTTAGAACAACCTAAGTTATGTAATTGATATTTCTAGTCTAAATTACCCTCTCCCAAGCATGAAATACAGACAAACCAACAATTAATCTGTGATCAAGAGATTAAAGGCATTAAGCATTCAATTGCATAAAGGGAATAAATTCCAAACAATCAAAATAATCTGTCAATCAATTCATACAACCTAACAACTACATCAAGTCCCTAAGATATGAAATTAGCTACTCATGGTCTCAAAATTACACACAAAGGATGAAAGAAATCCCATAACAAAATTATAAGATAAAGAGAAGAAGAGTAAAACTGAAGAGTCGTGATGACCGCACGTCCCCGTTACGATATCCACGATCTTTGCCTTAGAATGTCCGCTCCTGACACGTCTCCTTGCTCCTTAAGTGAAGTTCTCTCGAAAGTATGGTGTTTTCTCTCCAAAGAATCCTCCCCCAATGCCTGAGCATCGTTTTCTTTATATAGGCCGCAAATCAGACATCGCAGCATTGAGATGCTGAAGACATCGTCTCAACGCCTGCCTCATGAAAGCCCTAACAAATAAGGGGAAAATCTTGTAGTATCAAGACGTTACCCTACGCCCAGGCAAAATGACAAAATGATTTATCGACGCTAAGGGGGTAGCATCTCAATGCTTCCTCTTCTGGACTTATGGCTGCACTGTGGCAGCATTGAGAGGCCAAGTACAACATCTCATCGCTGCCCTCTCGAAAATTCAAGCTACATTTAGCTCTGATTGCTTCTTTTCTCAACATATTTTCATTCTTTCTCTACTTTGATTGCTCCATTTTCTTCCAACTTAACAATAATCGTCCAAAAACTCAATTTCATGCCAAACACTCGAAATCTACAAAACATACACAAATGCACGTAATATCGGCCAAATAATCTCAAAGACTAACACTAAAATAGCGGTAAAAATAGCTCATAAATTGAGCTATCATCATCCCACATAACTCTCTTAAATTTTTATCCTTTTTCATATTATTCCCTCTCTTTTCTATCTTCTTCTTCTTCTTCATCTTCTCTTCCATCCCATCATGGTTAAAGCATGACGACCCAAAAAGATCATTTTTTTGTTTTAAGAAAAACATTGTGTAATCCAAATTGAGGGATAATATAGTCATTATTTTGGGTGAAAAAGTTGAATAATCTAACTTCTTGCATGTAAATCTCAAAAAGTTACCAAAAAAAAAAAAAATATCTAATTTGGTCAAGTGAAATCAAAGTTAGGGCCTCTTAAATTCAAAATTAGATAATTTCAATTTTTAGGGTACTAAAATTCAAGATTCTTTACAAATTTTCTCGGTTTATTGTCATGGTTGTAAAGAACGTGAAAAAACATATGAAAACTAATGGTCATATAGCTAAAATAGAGATGTATCAAGGGAGATATGATCAAAATACTATATATATATATAACAATGTCTGATGTTTGTTAAAAAAAGATAATTGAGAAAAATATTTTGTTCTAATTTTAACTTCAACTCTATTGATATTTATTGCCTATAGCTTATAAAAATTTAGCATTTTATGGTTAACACACTTTTAGCATCTTTATAGTTAAACTTTGTCTCTATTGTAGCTTCATCTTTTTTTTTATCTTTTTCTTTTTTTGAGTTCAACAATAATTGGAGGTGAGGGGATTTGAACCTCTGATCTCTTGGTCGATGGTACATGTAAATTACCACTGAGCTATGCTCACTTTGGCCTTTTTTGAACTATTTATATGTAGGATTTTAAGTTATTTCAAATTCTAACCAATTTTAAATAAACTTTGTTGTTTATTATCATATGAAATTGAATGGGCTTTTTCTATAAAAAAAAGAAAAAAAAGAAAAAAGAAAAAAAAGGTTCTTATCAAATAGTCATATATTTTGGAAAGTTTCCTAGAATTTCGAAGTAAATTACTTAACATCAATGTTTAAAATGTTAATGTCAATTGATAATGCTCGTTTATGTGTGTTATTTAGCCTTAAAAATCGAGCTTATTGTTTAGAAAGCAAGTACTTAGTGCCAAAAATCTTATCATTTGAAGTTAAATTAGACAAAAGCTAGCATGTTTGAAATATCAAAAATATGAAAATCATACTTAAAAGATATAAAAAGAGGGTATTTTATTAAGAAAATGTTGAATTTTAATGGTTTTGTGCAGGAATCCAGTTGCGCCCGCATTTGGAGAAGGAAAAATCTCGCAGAACATGGAATAGAGAAGGTCTGAAGAAATGCGCTAGCATTTGCGCTCACATCTAGAGAAGCAAAATGAAAAATTTGGCACAATATGGAAAATCAAGGAAGATGAAGAATTGTACCGCATTTTGTAGCCACAATTGGGTAAATTCGACAGAATTTTGAGAATCGCGGGATTCACATAAAATCCTTGAAGATCCAATATTTCAAATCAAATCTCCTAGGATCAAGGAAATACACTCGTAGAGGACTCCTCACACTGATCTCGACAGCCAACCCTACCTCCCAAGGTCTATAAAAGGAGGCACAAGACCAAGGCGAAGAGAGCTCAAATTTAGTCTTAGATTATTATTGATAGCAACTAATTCGTGCTATTTATTTGCCTTTTAATTTGAACTTGTTAGAGTACCTTTCATGTTTAAAGTGTTTATTTTATAGGAATTCAAGCTTAAGAGGTTTCGTTGGCCAATGCTTCAAATTGACGTTAATTCGGGGAAATTAAAGTGTTTTTAAGCTACTTGGAGTCCACGAGATGATGAGGAAGTGAAAAGACTTAAGCGGAATGTTCAAGCCCCGAGAACGATGTTAGATTGCCCAAGTGTGCTGCAAGGAAGCCATGATTCCTAAGAGCCTAGTGTTGAGATGCTAGCTTAGGGCGTCTCAACGCTAGGAGTAACCAAAAAGTGCTTAAAAAGTCGTAGCATCGAGACACTGGCCTCATCGTCTCGATGCTAGCCCGAAAAAGTGCGGATAGAAAGCAGAGCATCGAGTCGCTCCGATTGGATTACAAATACCCTCTTTTCGTATTTTAGCTAATTAGGTCAAAATTTTAGTCGTCTTTTCTCGATTCTCTCTGTATTTGTCGCTACGGGTTTGCGTCGCGGAGCGGCCGACCTTGTTCCCAAGATGAGAAAAATGGAGTCGCCACCAGTCTTGATTTAGAGGGTGTGACTAGGCACCCAAAAATATGCTAAAATGGTCTGTAAATAAAAGATTTAAGGTTCGAGGGTCTTTTGTGTATGGAGAAGGTATTAGCACCCCACAGCACTCGTTCAAAGAACGAAGTTTTATTTTTCTTGTGTTATTTAAAGAAATTAGCAATTGTAAATACTAAAGAAGATTTTTTTATTGATTTTTAAATGTGTCATATTTTACTTCTCATTATTCTTTAAATAAATAATGAGGTATAATTATGGGTGGCATAAAGCCATTCAAAATTTATATGAATTTAATTTGACATCCCAAATTTAAATTCATTGTACCTGAAGAATATTAGGAAAGTCAATATATTCCGTCATAGGAAAGTTTGTATTTTTTTTTTTTAAACGTTTGGTTTATTAATTTTGAAAATTGTGTGAGTAAAGAATATTTTTTTTAAGGAAAACTCTTAATTAATTTTAGTTTCAAAGAAAGTGACATTTTTAAGGAAAATAATTTGAGTGGATTTATTATTTTGGAAATAAAGTCAATGAAACAAATTTAGCAAAAGTTTTTAGTACATTCCTTTTAAAAGAAATGCCTTTTATAAAATAAGATTCTTTTGAAAAAAAGTTTTAAAGGAAAATATGAATAATTTTTACAAGGAAAGAAATACCAAAATCAAATCCCGCCCCGGCATCCCAAGATTTTGATTTTTCACCACAAGAAACTTGAATATCGGCATTCCGAAAATTCAAGATTCCATCATTGGAAGATTTTTGTTTTGGAAACATTTAATTGCAAAAAGAAATAGCAAGGAATATAGATTGAATACAACATCATAACATAGTGAAATAAAATTAAAAAAATTCAGCAATATATAATTGAGAGAAAATGCTTAAAAGGGAAGAAAACTACACATTCAAGAATTAAAAGTTCATTACATTCATTTGCTTCAAAGGAAACATATTGAAATCAAATCTCGGCATTCCAAGACATTGATTTCTTACCTCAAGAAAACTCAACATTGGCATTCCAAAAATTGAGATTCCGTCGTTGGAGATTCCTTTATTTTGTAATAAACAACAGAATCATGGTTTTATAAAGTAAGTATCTAACATATAAATTCAATGAGACTAGATGGCTAAATTATAAAAAATAATACAAGTTCCAATTGCAACTAAAAATAACAATTTAAACATAAACACATAACAACAACTCTAAGGTTTAACTAAACAAAATAAAAATGATAAAATTGGAATTGAAACATGCATGCAATTGTTAAATGTAACCTACAGAATAGGTTTGTTCGTCGGTCAGTCGGAGTCGGTTTTGGACCAAAACAGACGCTGAAAATCGACCTATTCGGTTTCGGTCTATCGGTGCTTCATAGTTTTGGAATGCTCACGAAAACCGACAGACCAAATACTCGGTCGGTCGGTCGATGTTGTCGGTTTTGTGATTCTGAAAGGAGAGATGGGCACTATCTTACATTCTGAGGAGAAAAGAAGGGGTGAGAAAAGAGAAAAAAAGGAAAGACGAAGAGAGAAAGAGAGATTGACGAGGAAGGAAAAGAAAAGAGAGAAGAAGGAGCGAAAAAAATGCTTGGTGTAGACGGAGAGAAATCTTGTAGAAGAGGGAATAAGGAGAGAAAATAAGTCAAGAAAGAAAATGGATGAAGAAGAAAGCAAGAAAAGAGGAAGAAGATGAGAGAGAGGCTCACACGATGAAGAAAGAAAGAGAAACAAATGAGAGAAGAAATTGAAAGAAGAAAGAGTAAATTCGGATGATGAAAAAAATAGAAAGAGAAAAGAGACAAAAATGTGAGAGATAAGAGAATAAAAAAATAATAAAAGTTTAAAAAAGTAATTATGACTTTTTTGGAAAAGCAAATTGAATTGACTTGAGAAGACACACCTTGGGCAGTGCCCGTGACATATTGAAGACTTACCTTGGGCAGTGCGCACGACATGGAGAGACGTGAGAAGGCTGATTTTTTTTTTAATTTTATTATATCAACATCGGTCGGTCGGTCGGTTTTTTGGATTTTTTCTTAAACCGACCGACCGATCCGACCGAATATGGCAAAAAACCTACCGACCGACGTCGGTTTCGGTCGGTCGAGTCGGTTTTCAGTGTGAGTTTGAACACCCCTACTACAGAATACTCACATTGAAAGGGTTAAAATCCCTTTGGCAGCGGAAACAATCAAGACCTTTCTCGAATTAAATTTCAATTATAGAAAAACCGGTACGTTGGCAAATCAAAATTAGAAACAATTTCTAAATTAAACTAGATCAGATTAAGCATGCTATAAATTAGATTTAAAACCTATTTAGATCTAGAAAAACTTACTTGAATTTGGAGCAAACTGCACTATGCTCCAATTCACGTTCTTTTTCCTCCCAATGGACACCACCACCACGGATCACCCACTATCCTCTAGGATCGCTGAGATATGGCTTGTGGGAACCCAAAATTCGGTCTTCGAAGGGAATTTTCAGCAAGGAACCTTGCTGTATTTTTTAGAGAAAAACTAGAGAAAATTCTCTCTGTTTTGCGTGAGAATGAATCAGTGAATCAGAGAATGGCCCAACCCCTCATGCCACTACGTAGGATTAGGTTAGGAAGTTATCTTTAACTCCCTAACCAATCCTGTCCATTGATCTAAACCAATTAGATCTGGACCGCTTAATTATTATCAAATAATAATTAATAAATTAAGTAATTAATAATTATTTAAATAATAATTAATTATCTAATTAATTATAATTAATTTAATTAAACCAATTTTAATTAAATCAATTATAACATATAGTTTTAATTCAATTAAATCATATTCAATTGAATTAAACAGGCCATTCAATTAATTTAAATTAATTGATTCCACACTAATTAAATATCAAATATTTAATTAATTTTATAATTGAATCATATTCAATTTTATCTCTCATTTAACCTATAGTTTTAATGTGCATCAAAATGTACATTAATATAAACTATATTATTAATTTGATTAAATCACATTTAACCAAATTAAATTAAATTAATTAATTCCCAATTAATTAATTCATGAATTAATCAAATATCACATATTTAATTATCTCAGAAGCCGTTATGAGCTAGCAGGTGGACCTAATGGACCTACAGATCAGAAGCTCCAACGATACGAGATTGATCAGCTAAACTCATTAACCGAGTCAATCAACATTCGTTAACTGTGGGTCACTCCACTAAAGACCCACAACTGCACTCTTCTCACTGTAGAATATTTCTGTGTCCACGGATATCGACCAATGCAGTAAGTCAATCCTTCACGTGTGTTCGTAACACCAGCTGGGTCAAATTACCGTTTTACCCCTAGGTTACCTCTGGTAGGGGTGTTCAAGAAAACTCTCAAAACCGACTCGACCGACCGAAACCGACCGAATCGATGTCGGTCGGTCGGTTTAGAGAGTGAATCGGTCGGGGGTCGATTTTGCATTTTGCAAAACCGACCGGTGTGTCGGTCGGAGGAAAAAATTGAAATTTTCCGACCGACCGACCGAAGGTATGAGCACCTGTTCGTTTTCCCATGTAAATGCATTAATGCATTAATTAAAAACCAAAAAAGTAAAAAAAAAAGGTGACTTTTTCAGATTTCCCACAAATGCATTAATGAGAAAACCATGGGTGTCCATGGTTTTCTCAAAACCACTCATGGTTTTACCATAGTAATGATTACTTTTTTTTATCTCTCTCCTCTCTCTTCCCTTTCCCACGTTAGGTTCGGTTCGGTTACTGTAGAAAACCGGAGCCAAACCGATTATATAACAAAGAAATTAAGTGAACCGCAACCGAACCGCAGGTAGTGCATAACCGAACCGATCCGAACCGCCAATTTTCGGTTCAGTTTGGCTGTTCGCCGATAGGTTGATTTATCGGGCTGAAGGTGAACATGGGAGTTGGGCCTGAACACTCAGCCGGCCCATTTTAAGGAAATAAATACTAATCTCAAAAATACTCACGTTGGCGAGATTCGAACACACGACGTCGATTATACCATCACGAACCACGAACCACGCGGACTATTTACACTTCATGGTAATAAACTTCGTTGATAATAAATATATTTATCGGTCGGATCGGGCTACAACCGGTTCTCAATCTCAAAACCGAATTTAACCGGTTTTTATTCACTTCAGACCGAAACCGTGAAACCGAACCGGTCTGAAGCCGAACTCTCCGTTTTTTCGGTCAGTTTTAGCGGTTTTTTCGGTTTTTCGGTTTTGCCTTGCACCCCTATTACCTTCCCATTTTCATTTCAAAATTCAACTTTCATCTCTCTCTTCCTTTCTCTTTCCCCTCTTCTCTCCCAACTCTTCTTCCTCATTCTTTCTCTTCTCTTCCCTCCTCCCACCGGCGAAGACCGCCGTCCGTTTCTTCTCTCTTCTCTTATTTTTTTCTTTTCTTCCCTTTTTTGGGTTAGTTCACCGGAGTCATGAATCCGACCATGGATATTTCTTTCTTCTTTCTTCTCCATATTTCTCTCTTCTCTTTTTTTTTTTCTTTCTCTTTTCTCCCTTTCACTGTAATTTAGTTCGCCGGAGTAAACTGACCGAAACCGACCGACCGACCGTGAGTTCAGTCGGTCGGCGTCACCAACCTCTAGAAAACCGACAACAACTAAAACCGATCGACCGATTTTGTCGGTGGTCGGCGTCGGTTTTAGCCCAAAACCGACTCCGACCGACCGATGAACACCCCTAACCTCTGGTTCCTTAAGTACCACTGATCCCTCTAATGAACAATTTGTTTAGGGTCCAACCTCTAAACAAGAGTTCCTCTCGGGCCAGGAGAGGACGGCGCGCCTTTGTTCAAGCCCCGGAATCAGCCCTTAAGGGAACACACATCTACTTGCCCCAATAGGGGAAGGAGTGAATTCTATATTGTATTGTCATGTCCCCAGCCCCCCACTCGGTCTTGTCCCCAAGAAGGTAGGCTTATTGAGTCGGCGTGCTGGCCACTCTCACCCGTACTAATCAAAGGACAATCCCTCGTGAGAAGGAGTTCATGACACACTCAGGATTAAGATTGAGTTACCTAGGTCATCCTATTGAAACAGTAACCTAACTAGTCAACGGTGTTACATCTAGTGGTTTACTATTTCGTGGTCCGGTCTTATGCAAACTCATTGCATAGGATACCCCCGCTCGCATGTCTCCTACATGGACGCCTCGGATCAATACGTCTGTATCGAATACAAAGCGGGCCGTATCACATAGTGTTACCAGGATAAGGTACCCAGCCTTATCCTTGTACTATAGACCTTTTAGGTTGTTACTTGAACACTGATCCCCGTATGTCCCCACATACTAGTCCAAGTCTCATGTAAACAACCTTGGATCTTAGTTTATTGGATTTGGGTCATATTGTGCAATTTTAGACTTAATATGACAATAACACTTTATTGCATGAACCTCAATAACACTTTATTGATACAAGTGTATAATTCGTTAATCATTCACTATCTACGAGTTTTAGGACATAAAACCCAACACACATAACTTCCAAAATGCTAAAAAAAATACATTAACATAACGTAAAGGAAACGAAAAAAAAAATAAAAAATAAACTAAAACTTTATAAAAAGCATGGAAAAATTAACCTCATATATATATATCTATATCTATACTATATTAAAAAGTGAGGATGTTGGAAAAACATTTTTGGACACTTTTGTCCTTTTTTTGATTTACTAAATTACAAGATATGCCATTAACGATTAATTATAAATAATATATTAATTAATTAATAACTAATTATCAATAATAAATTTATAGAATCTTAAAGGTTAGAATACTAAAGGTTTTTCCTACCACTCAAATAAATAATATATTAATTAATTAATAACTAATTATCAATAATAAATTTATAGAATCTTAAAGGTTGGAATGCTAAAGGTTTTTCCTACCACTTAAATGATTTTTTTCTTTAATTTAATTCAAAATGTAAATTTAAAAGTTTTATAACTCTCACATTCTACTACTATAAAAATGGGTTTTCTTTACCATTTTTTCATCACACACCTACAACTTTATTCTTTCTTTATTCTTTATTTTTGTTCTCTCATTGTCTTGCTCCCAAAAGCTCTCCAATCTTCAAAACTTCTTAAGATGATATACTTTTCAAATCCAAGACAGGAGGAAGGACATCCAGAAGCTCTACATATGGTTCTTGAAAGATCAAGAAAATCTCAGTTTAAGATTAACCCCCTAGGTAATAGTATCGTGCGCCTTCGAAGTAACATTAGGAAAATTTCTTGGTTGTTGGTGTTACATTCAAGATGCAAAGGATGCATGTGTTGTTATCTATATCCTAGACCTTAGGAGTTGCGACATTACAACTCAAGTTTGATAAACTTGAATAACAGTGTATCTGTCTATCAATTGTGATCAAGTTAGCAAATGTATTTGAAGAAACGAGTGTATAGCTAATGTCTTTTTTTTCTCTCTTATAATTAGTGTATTTTTTAATTTAAAATGTTTATTGAAAAAATAAGAACTTATTGATCAATTACAAAGTATGCTTCGTTTGTTGAGAAAATAGTCATGTACCTAATGTCACACAAATTTTTAAATTAATTATAAACAATACATTAATTAATTATCAATAATAAATTAAGAATTATTTATCCACCATAATTTATATGGAATATGAACGATTGGAATACAAAAAGTTTTCTCATTCCACATTCTCCAAGAAATTAAATAATTTTTCTTTGATTATAATTATAATATGAAATCAAATTAGTAAATTAATTTTATCTTTATTAAGGTTGAAAAAAATTGTCAAAAAAAAAAAGTTGAAAAAACAATACATAACAAAAAGTTAGCATTGAAAGATTTAGAATTTTTAATTAAAAAAAGGGTAATTAAAACAAATAATTAGTCCAAATTAGGTAAAACAACTTTTTCAAAATAAAAAAAATGAAAATAACTATATATTTTTAAATTGATTTATTAAAAACAATAAAATGTAACATAAAGTTTACTTAGATTTTGGTGTATGAGATAATGCAATTTAAATGCACTTATAGAATTAAATGCATATATGGAATGTGAAAAGGTAGAATGTAAAAAGTTTCCTCCATGTAGATAAAATTAAATTCTAAAATTAACATTTTTATTAATAGAATATAAAATTTTTGGAAGGTCAAAAGTTTTATAATCATTTCATTTCCTTCAACCCTAAATTTTTCTCTTCTTCTTATTTTTCACAACAATTTGAAAGTTCAAATTTAAGAAAATTAAGATTTTTTTTTTGAGAAAAAAAATTAAGAATACAAGTAAGAACATTAAAAAAATATGTATTGATAATAATTAAGAATAATTGTAAAAAACAGTTAAAAAAAATTGTAAGAAAAAAATATTGACGAATAAGAAATGCATAAGTTAATTTTGATATCATTTTATAATTGTAAAAAAACAATAATAACTATTTATATAAAAACCACAATTAACTTAATTTTTTATTATTAATAACAATTTCTTTTAATTTTTTCATTTTTACAATTACACTAACATGCAATAATGAAATAAATTTATCTATTTATAATATAGAAAGAACTTATGAATTTTTTTTAAAAAAATTTAAAATTAAAACACATGTTAATTTTGTTAGATAATTTTTTCAGTTCATATAATTGATTTATATATATATATATATAATGAAGTGTGTTAAAAAGTCATTTTTGGATTACTCCGTTCCTACCTTTATTTCTAAATTTACAATCATGTCATCGACATTAATTAATAATAATAAATTGATTTTTATGTTTGTAATTTTTCTTTAACAATTGAATTTAGTACAAATAATTTTTTTTTTTTTTTACAATATTATCTTTGCCCTTTTATGCAATACTTAAACTATAAACTATCCTTAAAGTAAAAATCTAAAATTAAAAAGAAAAATTGACTCCCTTAAGTTGGAGGAGTACTAGAGTTCACAAATTTGTGGATTGAAATATTATTATCTAACTTTAATTTTCTTCTACTATCTTCGCTAAAAAATGACTTCCATAATTTGTTTTTCCTTGGAAAAAATAGAAAATAAAGAGCGGTAACCACAAAAACATTAAAATCATTCTAATAAATTTTCAACTCTCATCCTCACCACCTCCCTAAAATCTCTCCCCCTTGATTATTTTGTTTTATTTTTTGACAATATATCTCCCTCTTATTATTTTATTTTATTTTTTGACAATATCTCTCCCCCTTGATTAAATATAAATTGTTAATTTTTTAAAAATAATTATCAATAATAAGTAAATCATTATCAACCATAATAAATACATAAGGTTAAAAAACCCATAATCAATAAAGGAATCTAAAAAGTTAGAATATGAAAAGGTGGTATTATTTATTTCTCAAAAATTAATTGTTTTTCACTAGAAATAATGAGTAATAGAATTTCAAAAGTTTACAATTCCAAACAAAATTGTAACATTTTCAAAAAAAAAAAAAAACCACAAATTTTTCTCTTTATTTTTAGTTATTTCTAATTTTGTTACTCTCAAAGCCTCTCAAATATTGAAAGCAATTCTAGCATACCTTGTACATTTTTTTTTTAGGATGACATACCTTATGCATTCAAGTCTATAGGATGCATATATCAAATCAACATCGGGATTTGTAAGTTTGGAAGATTATAATTTTAATTTGATGAAATTGAATAATCGGTTTTTTTAGTAGAAACTAACATGCAATTTTAAGGATGTGTATAGAGAGCTTTGATTTTTCTTAACTATTGTTTTTTAATATTATTTTATGCATACTACATGCTTTTTTTAATTATTTATATATATTTTTTATTATTGTATTTGTTATTTAAAATGTTTGAACATGCTTTATTATTATTATTTTTTTAATGCAAAGGTAGGAGTTCGAACCTCACCTTTTATCCAACCATATATACCTTACAAAATGACTTAACACATTTTGTTTTAATGAAATTTAAAAACAGGTTGTTTTTAATTCTAAATATAACTTATTATAAAAATAATCTATCATTTGTATTTTCCATAAAATTATTTGATTGTTATAAGAAAAAATATGAATAATTTGATAGACACGTGCAACGCACGTGCTAAAAAACTAGTATATATAAAAGAAAACTGTCGACAGTGTATTTATAGGAATCTGTCGACAGTGTCGAGACGCTATGGACAGTGTTGCGACGCTGTCCTCTGCCGCCACTGGTAAATAATGAAAACTTTGACAGCGTCGAGACGCTCTAGGGCAGCATCGCGACGCTGTCGCCTTTATCGCCCATTCTATTTTAAGGAATTTTTCTAGCGTCGAGATGCCCAGAAAGCAACATCTCGATGCTAGCTCTCGGGTTTGCCTTCTATAAAAGCCTCCAACTTTGATTCTTTTCGTTTCCTTGGCCTCTTTTCATGTCTTGAACATCCGATTAACTTCATTTCTCGATTTAGCTCCAATAATTAATTCCTACAAATAGAACATTAAAATGCATAATTTTGGCCAAATAATACTCAAAGACTAACTAAAATAAATCTGGAAAAATAGTTCGCTATGTGCGCTATCAACTTTCAGCGTCATTAGGTCAGAATTTATGATTGTTTTTTATTCTTAGCTCGTTTTCTCTCATTATTTTGTTGTTTCTTTGATTCTTAGACTGTTTAGGATGTATTTCTTGAATAGTTTTGCATTGTTTTCTTCGATTATGGTAGCATAAGCACTTTTTCGTTGAATTCTTGGGATGTAGTTGATAGCGGGCAGAAATGTCGCTATTTTAGTCCTAAATTATTAGGCTTTTGTGTACTTTTATTGTGTTTTTATTGAGAAAATCTAATGGAATTCATTATTTTGTCCTAAGGAGCAAATTGTGGAATTTTGGTGAAAAAATGTCCAAAAATGAGCATATCAAGCCAATTTTCCAATGATGGGTCAGAGGGGAAGCCCAAAAGTCAACAATCCAAGTGAAAATCAAGAAAAGAAAGAAGATGGCCCAAATTCAAGCCCAGCCCGCGAGGAAAAGTTCTGGAAGCGTCACAGCGTCGAGACGCTATGAGGACTGCGTCTCGACGCTGTCCCATTTCTTGCTGGGCAAGTTGAGTGACGTCACAGCGTCGCGACGCTGTGCCCTTAGCATCGCGACGCTGTCCCTATTCCGAGCCTATAAAAGGGACCCCTTGGTACCCCATTTTGGCATCAATCATTCCATCCTTCCTTCCTTCCTTCCTTCCTTTCCTTTGCTCTCCTTGAGCATTCTCTCAAGGCTTTTTAGCCTTTTTGAGAGTCAAGAGTGGGAAATTTTGTGGGGAGCTTGTAGTGAGCACTCTAGGAGGCTCGGACCGTGATTCGGAGGGACTCGAAGCGCAAGCTTCGGGGTTCTCGACGGTCACTTTCCTTACTCTTATTTTGCTCCAAATTATGCTTTTTATTGTATACATTGTGGATATTATGATCATGTATAGCTAAACCCATTTTGGGTCTTGAAATGAAAATTCATAGTTAAATATTATTATAATTGCCTATCTCTGGTCCATTTACTAATTATTTGTATGGATGCTCGTAATGCTGTATATGATCTGGCCAATTATATATTGATTCGATTCCTAATGGAAACTCGACGGAGAGAAATTAGGATAGATCATAATCCATGCAACTAGTTTAACTTCTCGTAGTGACAACGAGATTAGTTGGTTAAACTTAGATTTCGATAATGAATCAGAGCGTATTAATTAACAAATTTTAATGGCGCTAAGGACACTTAGGTTGTTAATATTTGTTAATTATAATTAGGGGAGACCGACAGGAGAACCTATGTGATTAACGGAGAATCTAGGATTATAATTAGTCGGGCAATGAGATAGGATAATTGTAGTAATTAATTAGCTATAAATTGATTTTCAAGACCTCGCTTCTCACTCAAAACTTTTTCTCCATATTTTTTATTTCCTTGATTGATCAATTTAATTTCTTTAATTGCTTTAATTTTTAATTCATTTTAGCATCAAGATTAGGTCCCTAAATAATATTTCGCCCATTTGGTTTATGGATGTTCTTGGTTGAGTTGTTGATTATTGATTTGCTGTGTTCATCTATGTTTTCCCATTTAAACCATTATCTTTGAAAACTCTCTTAGATAATCTATTTGTAATTTTAGATTGCCAATAGGTTTGAATCATGTCCTTCACTTATATCTATATGATTTTGCAAAGCTTGCTTGATAGGGCCTAGGATTCATAGAGAAATTTGCTGAATTAATTAGGAAATTTAGGTCCCGTTTGATAACTATTTCGTTTTTGGTTTTTGGTTTTTGAAAATTAAGCCTATAAACACTATTTTTACCCACAAGCTTCTTTGTTTTTTATCTACATCCTTTCCCATGTTTTCAAAAACCAAGCCAAATTTTGAAAAAAAAAGTAGTTTTCAAAAACTTGTTTTTGTTTTTGGAATTGGGCTAGGAACTCAAATGTCTCCTTAACAAAAATGAAAACCATTGTAGGAAGATTGAGAGAAAACAAGCACAATTTTCAAAAACCAAAAACCAAAAACCAAAAACGAAATGATTATCAAACGGGACCTTAATTTCTTGATTTAATTTAGAAATTTCAGACCCTTCATGCACGTCCAAGAGGGCAAATTATAAGGAATTAGAACCACAAGCCACATACTATACGAGGTACTCATATTTCTGAACGGATTAAACCCATATGAAGCTAATCTCAAACGAACATTTTGTGCATCTGAAGCAAATTGAGGAAACTCACGATCAAAATTCCTCCATCCTTCAGCACCAGTTGGATGTCGTAACACACCATCTGTTTCAACACGCTTCGCTTTATGCCTTTTCATTTCAGAAGCAATATGTTTCGATGCAAACAACCGCTTCAACCTAGGGGTCAGTGGAAAATGGCGTAACACCTTATGTGGAATATTTTTACCTTTTTTATCGTTAACCTTATAACGAGCCTCTCCACACACTGGGCACTCTTGGCAAATGGAAAATTCTTTCCAATACAATATGCAATTGTATTTGCAAACATGGATGGTTTCATATCCTAGCCCTAAATCACATAACTTTCTCTTAGAATCATAAAATGAAGAGGGTATTGATGGGACCTAATTGCCCATGATTATTTGTCCTTAATCTTGTTAGTTTTATGATAATTATTTCGTTTAAAGTTATGTTTTGTAGCGATTTGGTATCAAACGCTTCAGCGGAGCCCATTTTCAATTTTGGTGTTAATTCGAGGATTTTAGCGCGGTTTTGATCTATCTTGAAGTCCATGGGATGCCGAGGCGGTGAAAAGACCTTAGTGGAGCGCTCGGGACTCGGAATTGGCACCAAATGGATCAAGTTTTGAAGCAGCCAAATCTGAAGGACCCGAGAGGTGGCGTCTCGACGCCATCTCTCGGCGTCTCGACGCCTCGGATTTGGAGGCGCGGAAAAATCAGCGTCGGCGTCTCGACGCCGGTGCGTTTATTTAAACATCTGCTGCTGTTTTAGGGCAACAACGGGGGATAAGAGGGAAAGACGATTGAAGTGTTTAGCAGCTGTTTTCTCTCGGTTTAAGGTCGATTCTCTCCACGTTTCTTTTGTATTTTACATTTTCTAGGTAGATTAGGTTGGTTTCTCGAGCCTTGGGCTTAGATTAGGCTTGTCTATTGCCGTCTAAGCACCGTTCGTTGTAGTTGGGACCTCGGGATTGTAAGTACATTTGTATTTTTATGAGATTTATGAGCATTCTGAGTTGATTCATTGTTTATCTTGAGATTGTTGAACTTTATGCATGATTTATTGGTTGTTTGTGACTTTAGATTCCCGCTTTTATTATTAGCATGCGCAGTAGGTTAGATTGACGCCCTAACTTGCAGCTCGTATGTTAATAACTTGCTAAAGAACTGATTTCCAAGTAGCTAATGGAGGGTTAGTTCAATAGTTAGCATTAGATTGATTCGTGAGCACGGGTCCCAAGAGCAGACTCTGACTTTGTTGCTGACACGATAGATCTAGGATTCTAAATCGATACTTGTGATTAATTAGATTTTTCTCTAGTTGATTGTGAGTGTTCTAGTCTAGAGCAACGATTAATTGATTTATTGACTATGGCCATGTTAGTTTATTGATTAATTGCATGTTAGCTCAGCGGGTCCGATGGGTTAGCGCTCTAGGGGTATCTAGTTCTTAATGCAGTTGCTTAATTAATTAACTTGACGGGTTCGTGAGGTTAGTTGATTAATAACTAGTAATTGAATCGATGGACGTTGGGATCAAGTCAATTGATTTTGAGTACCTATAGACAGCATGCATATAAATCATTATCTGCTAATCAATGAGTAAAAAGTAAATGTACTAATCCCGATTATCTTCAACTTGAACGGGCGGCAAGGTGAGGTTAACCAACCTCCCCATTTACTTTCCTGTTATTTAATTTTCTGTCAGTTTACTTTCTTATGAACTGACTTTCTGTCAGTTTACTTTCTTACATTTTTCCTTCGCCCACAATTTTCTCCATTTGTCTCAAACCCCCTTTTCTTTGCCACCCCCACAACACAAAAGAGATTAGGAGAAAATCAGCTGTTCCCTGAGATCGACCCCGACCACTACTACTGCAAAGTAGCTTGGTGTCCGTGGATTATAAATTTGTTTTGATACAAGCCCCGCTACACCGACGCGCCCACGCTGGTAAATGTAAATTTTCCTTGACGCGTGGAGCCCAACAAAGAAGCTCGGTCAAACTGGTGTCGTTGTCGGGGAACACAGTGTTTATTTCTAATTAATTTTGTGTTTTTCACCCTTTTCTTGTCTCTTGTGTTAGTTTGTTTCTTGCAGATTCTGTGACAAATATTTACAAGAGCAAACTCCCCCCTGCCAAGAAACAAGGAAAAGCATCAAGCTTCATGAATATTAGGCAAGCTCCATGTCTCCTGTCCGCTTAGATAGATAAGGTCGAGAGTGCAGTGCAAGACAACTTTTCTGCTCCCAATTATCCACCACCCCCTGTTGCATAAATCACGAAGAAGGTAATTCTGTCTCCCTATCTGAATTTATTTTCTTAGTTCCTTCCTTCTGTGGTGAGCCAGGAACAGGTGCCTACTTTCATGTATCTGAGTTCTTCTCAAGTTGTTCTAGAAACCCCCAGAGATGTCTGAAGATCAATTCAAGTTGAGGGTGTTTCCGTACTCGCTGCAAGGAGAAGCTAAGAGGTAGATCTTCTCTCTACCTCCAAGGTCGGTATCTTCTTGAAGTGAGATGAGGAGAATTTTCCTGAAGAAGTACCACACCACTGCGCTGCTGATAGAAGCCATTGGAAGAATTGTCAACGCTGCGCAAGCACCTGAAGAGCGGTTCCACGAGTTCGTGAGCCGTTTCAATCTTTACTGCATGGAACACCACACCCCACTCTCAGAGGAGTCCTTGATAGAAAGCTTCTACGGAGGGCTAGCACCTGACGATAGAAGGATGCTCGACTCAGCTAGTAGAGGTGATGTGCTTGCCACAACACCCGTTAAGGTGTGGGAGATTATTGCAAAGCAGGCGGAAGTCACTAGATTCTGAGCCAACTCCCCCGATGAGCTGGAGAGTCAAATCTCAGAGCAGCAGGAAGGTAAGTTAGAAGTGTTGGGTTTTATGCCCTAAAACTCGTAGATAGTAAATGAAACAAATTAATCGATCTCAATAAAGTGTTATTTGAGTAATTCAGTAATTTGGTTATTGAATAATCGAGTTTGCATTAATAAACCCTAAATCCAATAAACTAAGATCCAAGGTTGTTTAAATGAAACTTGAACTAGTATGTGGGGACATACGGGGATCAGTGTCCAAGTAACAACCTAAATGGTCTATAGTATAGGGATAAGGCTGGGTACCTTATCCTGGTGACACTATGTGATACGGCCCACCTTGTATTCAATACAGATGCAATGATCCAAAGCATCCATGTAGGAGACATGCGGGTGGGGGTATCCTATGCAATGAGTTTGCATAAGACCGGACCGCGAAATAGTAACCACTAGATGTAACGCCGTTAACTAGTTTAGGTTTCTATTTCAATAGGATGACCTAGGTAACTCAATCTCAATCCTGAGTCTGTTATGAACCCCTTTCAGGAGGGACTGTCCTTAGATTTGTATGGGTGAGAGTGGCCAGTTCGCCGACTCAATAAGCCTACCATTTCAGGGGCAAGACCGAATGGGGGCTGGGAACATAACAGTACAAGATGGAATTCACTCCTTCCCCTATTGGGGTAAGTAGATGTGTGTTCCCTTAAGGGCTGATTCTAGGGCTTGAACAAAGGCGCGCCGTCCTCTCCTAGCCTGAGAGGAACTCCTGTTTAGTGGTTGGACCCTAAACAACTTGTTCATTAGAGGAATCAGTGGTACTTAAGGAACCAGAGGTAACCCAGGGGTAAAACGGTAATTTGACCCAGCTGGTGTTACGAACACACGTGAAGGATTGACTTACTGCTTGGTCGATATCCGTGGATACAGAAATATTCTATAGTGAGAAGAGTGCAGCTGTGGGTCTTTAGTGGAGTGACCCACAGTTAACGAATGTTGACTAAACTTGGTCAATGAGTTTGGCCAATTAGTCTCGTATCGTTGGAGCTTCTGATCTTTAGGTCCATTAAGTCCCACTGGTAGCTCGTAAAGAGACTTGAGGCAATTAAGTATAAATTGTAAATTGAAAGTGTTCAATTTATTTTGGGAATCGTATAATGTATATTGATGCATTATAATATAAAGTTTATGAAACTTTATAATATAATTTTTGAATTAATTTAAAAAAAATTAATTCTTGAGAGAAAGTATTTGAAAGAGTTCAAATAAATTTAATATGAATTGGATTCATATTAATTTTAATTTTAATAAAATCCCTAAAATTAAATATATGATATTTAATTGGGTAAATTAATTAATTATGGAATTAATTAATTATTTATTAAAATTAGAGACCTTTTCCTATTAGGAAAGAAAATATTTGAAAGAGTTCAAATAAATTTAATATGAATTGGATTCATATTAATTTTAATTTTAATAAAATCCCTAAGATTAAATATATGATATTTAATTGTGAAATTAATTAATTATGGAATTAATTAATTATTTATTAAAATTAGAGACTTTTTCCTATTAGGAAAAGGTCTCCCTTTTCCTATTAGGAAAAAGGTCTTGGCCTTTACTATATATAGGACCCCTGGGGTGGGGTGAAAGACATCCCATTCATTCTCCTACTCTCAGAGAATTCTCCCAAAGGCTCCCACAAGTCTCCTGCCTCTAGAAGTCTTAGAGTCATACCGGTGTAGCCATAGTGGTGGTGTTCGCACTAGTTCGTGATTAATTCACAAGCAGTTGGTGAATTTAATCTGAGTTGTCAACGAGAGTAAGTAATTTGTTACTTTATAAATTAGATTTAGATCTAATATTTTTGTATGCTTAGCCTTAATATATATTTAGAATAGTTCTAATATTATTGCCAATGTATTGGTATTTTAGATTAAACAAAATTAATTACGAATCGGTCCCAATCACGCTTCCGCTTTACGGAATTACGGAATTCTATTCCTACAAGAAGGAGATCCCATCAAGGCCAGTAAGCCTGAACTTAATTTTTCCTTTAATTTTAGGTCTGATTTAATTAGCGCATCAAGCATGTTAGGAGAGTTAAGGATTAGGAATGCTAAGCTAAACTCTGATTATTATGCACCTAACTCCTTTACGCCTGATGTCCGTGAAGGATTGGAATTCCGTAATTCCGTAAAGCGGAAGCGTGATTGGGACTGATTCGTAATTAATTTTGTTTAATGTAAAATACCAATACATTGGCAATAACCTTAGAACTATTCTAAATTTATATTAAGGCTAAGCATACAAAAATATTAGATCTAAATCTAATTTATATAGTAAGAAATTACTTACTCTCGTTGACGACTCAGATTAAACTCACCAACTGCTTGTGAAATGATCACGAACTACTGCGAACACCACCACTATGGCTACACCGGTATGACTCTGAGACTTCTAGAGGCAAGAGACTGGTGGGAGTCTAGAGGGAGCCTTCAGGGGAATTCTCTGAGAGTAGGAGAATGAATGAGATACCTTTCACCCCACCCCAAGGGTCCTATTTATAGGAAAAAGGCCAAGCTCTTTTCCTAATAGGAAAAGGTCATGAATAAGATCAAATCTATTATCTTATTCATATCTAATTTTAATAAATAATTAATTAATTCCATAATTAATTAATTACCCAATTAAATATCACATATTTAATCTTAGGGATTTTATTAAATTATTTATATTAATATGAATCCAATTCATATTAATTATTTGAACTCTTTCAAATATTTTCTCTCAAGAATTAATTTTGAAATTAATTTAAAATTATATTATAAAGTTTCATAAACTTTATATTATAATGTATCAATATACATTATATGATTCCCCTAAATAAATAATGTATATTGATACATTATAATGTATCAATATCTTTAGTGGAGTGACCCACAGTTAACACTTTCAATTTACAATTTATATTTAATTGCCTCAAGTCTCTTTACGAGCTACCAGTGGGACCTAATGGACCTACAGATCAGAAGCTCCAACGATACGAGACTAATTGGCTAAACTCATTAACCAAGTTAGTCAACGTTCGTTAACTGTGGGTCACTCCACTAAAGACCCACAACTACACTCTTCTCACTGTAGAATATTTCTGTGTCCACGGATAACGACCAATGCAGTAAGTCAATTCTTCGCGTGTGTTTGTAACACCAGTTGGGTCAAATTATCGTTTTACCCCTGGGTTACCTCTGGTTCCTTAAGTACCACTGATCCCTCTAATGAACAAGTTGTTTAGGGTCCAACCACTAAACAGGAGTTCCTCTCGGGCCAGGAAAGGATGGCACGCCTTTGTTCAAGCCCCGAAATCAGCCCTTAAGGGAACACACATCTACTTACCCCAATAGGGGAAAGAGTGAATTCCATCTTGTACTGTTATGTTCCCAACCCCCATTCGGTCTTGCCCCTGAAATGGTAGGATTATTGAGTCGGCGAACTGGCCACTCTCACCCATACAAATCTAAAGGCAATCCCTCTTGAAAGGAGTTCATAACAGACTCATGATTGAGATTGAGTTACCTAGGTCATCCTATTGAAATAGAAACCTAAACTAGTCAACAACGTTACATCTAGTGGTTACTATTTCGTGGTCCGGTCTTATGGAAACTCATTGCATAGGATACCCCAACCCGCATGTCTCCTACATGGATGCTTTGGATCATTGCATCTGTATCAAATACAAGGTGGGTCGTATCACATAGTGTCACCAGGATAAGGTACCCAGCCTTATCCCTATACTATAGACCTTTTAGGTTGTTACTTGGACACCGATGGGGGTATGTCCCCACATACTAGTCCAAGTTTCATATAAACAACCTTGGATCTTAGTTTATTGGATTTAGGGTTTATTAATGCAAACTCAATTATTCAATAACCAAATTACTGAATCACTCAAATAACGCTTTATTGAGATCGATTAATTTGTTTCATTTACTATCTACGAGTTTTAAGGCATAAAACCCAACAACTCCCACTTGAACTAAAACTCTTGTGGACAATGTACATCAACAATCAAAATTGAATGAATAATCATTGAAGTAGGAATAGTGGTTTGTATTAATACTGTATAATACATGAAAAGTACAAATACAGATAAATACAATAAACTAGGGCATTCACAATACCCATTACACTTCTCCCAGTTGCCCTAGATTATTCTATGTACATATCTCGAAGATCTAGACCCTCTAGATGACCCTCGAACACTTTAGCCGTGAGAGCCTTCGTAAATGGATCAACAATATTGTGGTCAGAGGCTACCTTCGTGACGACCACGTCCCCTCGTTGCACGATCTCTCTGATGAGATGAAATTTGCGCTCTATGTGCTAGCCTCTTTTGTGACTGCGAGGTTCTTTAGAATTTGCCACTGCACCACTATTATCACAGTAAAGGGTGATTGACAAGTTCATATATGGAACAACTTCCAAATTCATCAAGAACTTCCGTAGCCATACAGTCTCCTTAGTTGCTTCACAAGCAGCGACATATTCGGCCTCCATGGTGGAGTCTGCAATGCATCCTTACTTAATGCTACACCAGACTACAGCTCCCTCGTTGAGGGTAAATACTGACCCTGATGTGGATTTCCTAGAATCCTTATCAATCTGAAAGTCATAGTCTGTGTATCCTGTAAGGATCAAATCCTTAGAGCCATACACAGGCTGATAGTCCCTCGTTCTCCGAAGATACTTGAGGATGTTTTTAACTACAGTCTAGCGGTCTAACCCTGGATTGGACTGGTACCTGCTGACTATCCCAACTGCATAGCAAATGTCAGGCTTAGTACACAACATGGCATACATAAGACTGTCCAGCTGAAGCATTAGGGATTCGTCTCATATCCTCAATTTCTTAAGGTGTCTTAGGACACTATTCCTTAGACAAATGAACTCCATGCCTGAAGAGTAGTAAACCCCTCTTGGAATTCTACATCTTATATCTAGACAACATCTTGTCTATATATGATGCTTGAGACAGGGCTAACGTTATATTCTTACGATTCCTGATAATTTGAATCCCCAGAACATACTGAGCTTCATCCAAATCTTTCATTTGGAACTCAGTCGATAGCCAATTTTTAATGTCAGCTAGATATTCTACATCATTCCCAATGAGAAGAATATCATCTACATACAACACCAGAAAGCTACTGAACTGTTGATAATCCTTTTGTAAACACAAGGCTCATCAACGTTCTGGTAAAAGCCATAAGATTTGACAACAGTGTCAAACCTTATATTCCAAGATATGGAAGCTTGCTTCAACCCATAAATGGATCGTCTAAGCTTGCAAACTTTTTGCTCCTGACCTTGAGCAATGAACCCCTCTGGTTGAGACATAAAGATGTTCTCATCAAGATTGCCATTCAGAAAGGCAGTATTGACGTCCATTTGCCAAATCTCATAATCATAAAATGTGGCAATGGACAAGAGAATCTTTATCGACTTTAACATGGCAACTGGGGAGAAGGTTTCCTCATAGTCCACCCCCTCCTTTTGGGTATAACCCTTTGCCACAATTCCAGCTTTGAAAGTCTGTACTTTCCCAGCTGCGTCTTGTTTTCTCTTGTAGATCCATTTGCACCCTATGGGTTTAACCCCTTCAGGTAGGTCTACAAGATCCCAGACTTGATTGAAGTACATAGACTCCATCTCTAGGTCCATAGCTTTGACCCATGGGTCATGGTCCACATCATTCATTGCCTGTCTAAAGGTCAATGGATCTTCAACTCCATCATCAGGTATGACAGCTGGATTTTCTGCTAAACCTAGATAGCGTTCAGGTTGAGTAACAACCCTCCCACTACGTCGAGGCATTCTCAACTATTGAGAAGGATGGGCTTAACCAGATGTACTGGGCTCATCTACAACTCTTGTTGAAGGTTCAGTCTGTGTACTGGGCTCATCAACAACCCTTATTAAAGGTCCAACCTCATCAATAACTCTTGTTGATTCATTTGTAGCTTCACCAGAAAGTTCACTTAACACCATTTTACTACGTGGCTTGTGTTCTCGAACGTGGTCTTCTTCTATGAAAGTAGCATTTGTCGAAACAAACACTTTATTTTCTTATGGATCGAAGAAGTATCCACCTCTTGTTTCTTTTGGGTAGCCTACGAATAGGCATAATTTTGAACGTGAATCCATATTTTTTGGGTTTGCTACTAGCACATGTGCAGGGCAACCCCAAATTCTAAAAAATGACGTAAACTAGTTTTACGCCCTCTCCAGAGCTCAAATGGTGTTTTAGAAACACTCTTTGAGGGAACGACATTCAAAATATAAACTACAGTCTCTATTGCATAACCCCAAAAAGAACTAGGCAGTTGAGCATAGCTCATCATAGATCGAACCATGTCCAACAAGGTTCTGTTTCTCCTTTCAGATACACCATTATGTTGAGGTGTACCTGGTGCTGAGAGTTGAGACGAGATTCCATGTTCTATCAAATAGTTCTGGAATTTTAAGTCCAAATACTCTTTACCTTGATCAGATCGAAGTGTTTTAATGGTCTTACCTAACAAATTCTCAACTTCAGTCCTGTACTCCGTGAACTTTTCAAGGGCTTCAGACTTATGACTCATTAGGTATAAATAACCATACCTTGAATAATCATCTATGAAAGAGATGAAATATTCATACCCTCGTCGAGCTTTTACATTATTTGGACCACAGAGATCCGTATGTACGAGTTCTAAGGGCTCCTTAGCACGATAACCTTTTTCAGTAAATGGTCGTTTGGTCATTTTACCTTCGAGACATGACTCACACGGAGGTAAAGTACCATCTTCTAACTGGCTTAGAAGTCCGTTCTTAACCAATCTCCCAATCCTATTGAGATTTATGTGGCCAAGTCTCAAGTGCCAAAGATAGGTACTTTGAGAAACTTTCTGCCTTTTTGGTTGAGTCTCAGCTGTTTTAAACATTTCATTGTTCAAAATAGCCCTAGACTCTATTGGTCTTAAAACATACAAATTGTTTTCCATTTTTGCAGAACACATATCAGTACCCCTTTTAGTAATGAAACCTTCATTCACAGAAAAGGACACTGAATATCCTTGTTCTAGTAAACAAGAAATAGAAATCAAATTTCTTTTTATTTTTGGGAACTATATATACATTATCTAATAACATATAGCGTTCCCTGGAGAATAACATTTTAATATCTCCCACTGCTTTAGCTGAAATGAGCTCTCCAGTCCTAACTCTGAGAGTCATTTCCCCAGCATCCAATTGTTGCCAGGAGCTCATTCCCTCAAAGGAAGAGCATACGTGATGAGTGGCACCTGAATCAAGGATCCAGGCTGTATCATCATTTTCCACTATACACGTTTCAATGACCAATAAATCAAATTTATTTTCATTGAGATGTGCTAAGCAGTCTATGTCATATTCATCATGAACAATTTCAGATGAATTAGACACATGGGCTTGAGGACCGTCCTCAGTTAAGACCAATTCCACGCAATTAATGTTTAAGTTCATTTTCTTAGTTGTATTAGAAATACCAGTTTTGTAATTGTCGTTATTCGAGGCATACAAAGAACGTTTCATGCTGAGAACAAACAAATTAACTTAATAAGTGATGTTGCATTAACCCATTACACAAAATAATAGTATTATTTTAATCCAATCAATTTAGCAAAAGTAATGATCGACCCATAGAGTGAACATTCATTTTGCAACGATACTTCAGAGGTTTAGAACAACAACTACCGTAGGGCAGCCAGCTACCCCTCCTCTGAATTGAGACAATCTCAGCCAATCCCTATTCCCAGAATAACTCATATTCAAATAGTTCTTAGCTACCGTTTTTTTCGGTGAGGAAATTATTAACACATTAACAATTTCCCGTAAGTGTGACCTTCCATTTTTCAGATCTTAGAGGTCGGCCCCAACAATGCTACCATAGGGAAAGTAAAAGTTGGAAATGGACCTAAGAAACCCTATCCATTTCTGGAGTTTGCGTTGTTCCGACTCCCATGATCAAGCCCTCCGTAGGGTGATCGCTCCCAGGGCGACTTGCAGGCAGATCATGGGGATCTCACGGTGCAACCTAATGGAGGAGACCGTAGGATACGTTGACACTGCAGGGATTAAAACCCTACACAGTGAAAGAGTTACAGAAAACCATACTGTATTTTTTATTTCAATTCGAAAAACCAATACGGCTTGCAAAATATTTACAACAACATAATCACATTAAACTTGCTGGAAAAACATTATAAAACATGCTTTTAAAATTAAACAACCTAGATCTAATATAGATGCAAACCCTATAAGGCAAGGGATAAAAAATACTTACTACTGCATAAGTTTTGATCTAGTCTCGCCTTTTCGCCTAAGATTTGCAGAAAAAACAGCAACCTCCAAGGTTCCTTCTTGCTGGATTTTGCGAACACGACCACAAGAACTGCACCGGTATTCTCACGGGAAAACACGTTGATTGCTTGTGGGAGCAAGGAAAATTTCTAGGGAATTTTCTTGAGAGGTTTGATCTCTGTGTTACTAAAGAGCAAACGCAGAGAGCTTGAGATTGAGAGAGAGATTGCGTTAGAGAGGGAGTGAGATTGATCTGCCAAAACTGAAAGTCAAGTAACGGATGAAAAACCACCATCCCTAAAATCCCTCTCCAACGTGAATGAGCCTATGTTAGTGGGGTGGAAAAATTCAATCAATTACATTAACTGATGGGTAATTAATATTAATATAAAAAATTAATTAATATTAATTATTAATTATATAATTTAACAATTAAACTATTTATTATTTGTGTAAATCATATTTACATAATAGTTCCCACATAACCTATAGTTTTAATGTAATTCTATTAAATCAAATTTAATTGAATTAAATTAAAACAAATAATTAATTAATTTATCAATTAATTAAAATTATAATTAAATATCATATATTTAATTATGTTTCGCTCAAATAAACTATAGTATTAATGTACATCAAATGTGCATTAATTATAACCTATAGTTTTCATATGAATCCAATTCATATTTTAAACTTAATATTCAAACACCTTCGAATATACAATTCTCCCTTAGAAATTTACCTCAACGTCCTAAATGAGCTACCGGTGGGACCTAATGGACCTACAGATCAGAAGCTCCAACGATATGAGATTAATTGGCTAAACTCATTAACCAAGTTAATCAATGTTCGTTAACTGTGGTTCACTCCACTATAGAACCACAACTGTACTCTTCTCACTGTAGATATATTTCTATGTCCACGGATATTGACCAATAATAGCAAGTCAGCCCTTCACGTGTGTTCGTACCCCAGCTAGGCCAAATTACCGTTTTACCCCTAGGCTACCTCTTTATCCTTAAGTACTAGTGCTCCTCTAATGAACAATCTGTTTGAGGTCCAACCAACAAACAGAAGTCCCTATCGTGCCATAGAGAGGGCATGGCCCATTGTTCAAGACCCAGAGACACCACTTAAGGGAACACACCTCTACTTACCCTAGAGTCGGGAAGGAGTGAATTCCATCTTGTGTGATTATGTTTCCAGCTCCCCACTCGGTCTTGTCCCCAAAAGGTAGGCTTATTGAGTCGGCGTGTAGGCCACTCTCACCCGTACAAATCAAAGGATAATCCCTCACGGACAGGAGTCCACAATCCACTCAGGATTAAGACCAAGTTGCCTAGGTCATCCTAGTGAAATAGAAACCAAACTAACTAACGATGTTAAAGTTAGTGGTTAACTATTTCGCGGTCCGGTCTTGTGCAAACTCATTGCACAGGATACCCCCACTCGCATGTCAACTACATGAACGTGTTGGATCATTACGTTTGTATCATAATACAAAGCGGGCGGTATCCATAGTGTCACCAGGATAAGGTACCCAACCTTATCCCTATACTATAGACCCTTTAGGCTGAATCTTGAACATTGATCCCCGTATGTCCCTACATACTAGTTCAAGCTTCATACTATCAACCTAGGATGTTTAGTTTATTGGACTAGAGTTAATAAGACAAGATTACTTAATACAAACACAGAGAAATGAATAATACATCATTTTATTAATGTTCGGTCAAAAGTTACATTTACTATCTACGAGTTTTAGGGCATAAAACCCAACAAACTCCCACTTGAACTAAAACTCAAGATAATGGGAAAGTATATACAAAATAATCCAAAGCTGGAAATGGTACATGTATGTTGTACATTACATAAAAAGTAAATATACAAAATACAATAAACTAGGGCATCCTTACAACCATTACACATCTCCCACTTGCCCTAGATTATACTATATACATGTCTCGCAAACCTAGACTTTGTAGATGACCCTCGAACACTTTAGTCGAGAGGGCCTTCGTAAACGGATCAACAATGTTATGCTCCGAAGCGATCTTGGTCACGACCACATCTCCTCTTTGCACAACCTCTCGAATCAAGTGATACTTCCTCTCGATGTGTTTACCTCGTTTGTGGCTGCGAGGTTCCTTTGAATTGGCTACAGCCCCACTGTTGTCACAGTATAAAGTTATGGGCAAGTTCATATTTGGAACAACTTCCAAATCAGTCAAGAACTTCCTTAGCCAAACTGCTTCCTTAGCTGCTTCACAAGCAGCTACATACTCAGCCTCCATGGTTGAGTCTGCTATGCATTCTTTCTTAATGCTTCTCCAAACTACAGCTCCCCCGTTAAGGGTGAACACTGACCCTGACGTGGATTTCCTAGAATCCTTGTCAGACTAGAAATCAGAGTCGATGTATCCAGTGAGAACTAACTCTTTAGCCCCAAACACCGGCATGTAGTCCCTCGTTCTCCTAAGATACTTGAGGATTCTTTTAACGACGGTCCAATGGTCTAACCCTAGATTTGATTGATATCTACTGACTATCCCTACAGCATAACAGATGTCAGGCCTCGTGTAGAGTATTGCATACATTAAGCTGCCCACAGTTGAGGCGTAGGGAATCCGTCTCATATCCCCAACTTCTTTAGGTGTCTTAGGACACTGTTCCTTAGACAAGTGAAGCCCATGCCTTGAAGGCAATAAGCCCTTCTTGGAGTTCTGCATCGAATATCGAGACAACATTTTGTCGATATATGTTGCTTGAGACAGGGCTAGCGTTTTGTTCTTTCGATCCTGAATAATCTGGATTCCAAGAACATATTGGGCATCTCCTAAATCTTTCATTTGGAATTGGGCCGCTAGCCATTCTTTTACGTCAGACAGACCTACATCATTCCCAATGAGTAGGATGTCATCAACATAAAGTACTAGGAAAGCTACTTTATTTTTGTTGATTTTCTTGTATACACAAGGCTCATCAACATTTTGGTCAAAGCCAAAAGATTTGATCGCAGTATCAAATCTAATATTCCAAGATCTGGAAACCTGTTTCAACTCATAAATGGATCGATTCAGTTTACAAACCTTTTGCTCCTGACCTTGGTGAAGGTGTTCATATAACACATGCGGAAGCAATTGAAGATCGAAAGCACTTAAGACATTCAATTTTACTCCTAAAGCATGCATGTTCTAGAAAGGGTAGAAAAGAGAGTAAATGAGTACCAACCTCTTTCATGCTCACTTGTAAGGAACTCCTTGTGATATTATCTTTCTCCAACTTCTCTTGGACAACCTTTAGTGTCTTCCCTACTATTCTCTTGAGCCTAGAAAGACTTGTGGGAGTCTATAGAAGAAAGAAATAGGAAGGGAATGCTTGATGGTACAAGCTTTTGGAAGGAGATGAAATGAGAGAGAATTTGAGGGAGAAAATTTGCAGCATAACACTAAATGAAAGCTTGCTCCTCTTGAATCTAATTCAAGCCCCTTTTATAGACCTCTCTCATGCAAAGACAAGCTTCATGACACTTAGCCACATGGTCAAAATGCAACTCAAAGTGGATTCTAGGTGTCTACTTCACAACACATGCATCTAATGCATGTTTGTGTTCTTTTCCACTATGTATCATTATGAAAGAGTGGAAAAACCACTAAATCCACTATGAATTGAATCCTAATTGTGAATTTTCAGCTTTCAATTCATTTCAATTTCAATTCAAAATTGAAATTGATTTCTAGGCAATTAATTGGGACATTTCCAAGTAATTTTGATATGATTGATCCAATCAATCTTTATCACCTAATGCCATGAATTATATATGATTCCTAATACATATATATGGTATTTAAAACACTTTTAAATACCTCATCTCTCAATTCCTAATTTAATTCATAATTAAATCATTGTGACGAACATGTTTTACGATAAAACCCTATTTCCCGTTTTTGAACGATTCAAAGTTTCCTATCAAAATATTCTAAGCTTTATTCCGATATGAGCTAGTAGGGGGACCTAATGGACCTATAGATCATGGGCTCCAACGATTCGAGGCTAACCGACTAATCTCATTATCAAAGTTATCCAACATTCGTTAACTACCGGGACACTCCACTATAGCCCGATAGTTGCACTCCCCTCACTATAGATATATTTCCGTCCACTTGATTTAACCATGTTTAGTAAGTCGTTCCTTCACAGGTTGTTCGTAGCTATAGCTAGGTCAAATAACCGTTACACCCCTATAGTACTTCTTGTTCCTTAAGTTCCACTAATCCTCTAATGAACAATCGGTTTGCGGTCCAACGATCAAACCTAAGTTCCTCTCGATCCAACGAGAGGGTGGGGCCCCTTGTTCAAGTCCTGGAGTTAGTACTTAAGAGAACAACCTCTCTGCTATCCCTAAAATGGGTAGGAGTGAATTCCGTCTTGCGAAACTATGTCCCCTGCTATCTATTCGATCTTATCCCCAAAATGGTAGGCTTGTCGAGTCGGCGATGCTGGCCACTCTCACCCATGCAGATCAAAGGATAATCTCTCATAAACAGGAGTTCATAGATAGCTCAGGATTAAGAACGAGTTACCTAGGTCATCTATGAGAAATAGTCAGTTTCTTCAGTAAACGGCGTTATAAAGAGAAAGTGACTTATTTCGTGGTCCAGTCTTATGCAAACTCATTGCATAGGACGCCCCCACTCGCATGTCACCACATGAACGATTTAGGATCTCATCGTTTGTACTTAATACAAAGTGGGCCGCGTCCATAGTGTCACCAGGATAAGGCACCCAACCGTATCCTTATACTATAGACTATTTTGACTATAAACTTGAACTTCATCCTACGATATGTCCCTACATATAGTTCGAGTATTCATTTTATAGTCAAGGATCTTAGTTTATTGGATTTAGGTTAATCATTCGCAATTTACATATTCAATAACATCTTTTACTGAATAACCTCAATAACGACTTTATTGAAAATAGAATATGTTTAATGATTTACAAACTACGAGTTTATAGGACATTAAACCCAACACTTGGGTTATGAACCCTTCGGGCTGAGACATGAAGATACTCTCTTCAAGATTACCATTCAGAAAGGCAGTCTTGACATCCATTTGCCATATCTCATAGTCATAATATGTGGCAATGGATAAGAGAATTCTTATGGACTTTAGCATAGCAATAGGAGAAAAGGTTTCTTCATAGTCTACCCCTTCTCTTTTGGTATAACCCTTTGCTACAAGTCTTGCTTTGAAAGTATGTACTTTCCCAGCAGCATCTCTTTTCCTCTTATAGATCCATTTACACCCTATGGGTTTGACCCCTTCAGGTGGATCTACAAGTTCCCAAACTTGATTGAAGTACATAGACTCCATCTCAAGGTCCATGACTTTGGCCCATTCGTCTTTATCTACATCATTCATTGCTTGATGATAAGACAATGGATCCTCAACGCCGTCATCAGGTATGACTACTTGTGTTTCAGTTAAACCCAAGTAACTGTCAGGTTGTATCACAAACCTCCCACTGCGTCGAGGATCTCCCACTACGTGAGGAGGATGAGATTGACGTGAAGAACTGGCTCCTACATCAACTCTTGTTGAAGGACCAGCTTCATCAACAATTCTTGTTGACTCTTCTGTAGCTTCTCCTAATACTAGTTTACTACGTGGTTTGTGATCTCGAATGTGGTCTTCCTCCAAGAAAGTAGCGTTTGTCGATACAAACACTTTGTTTTCTTGAGGGTTGTAGAAAAGACCACCTCTCGTTTCTTTAGGGTATCCAACAAGTTGGCATACTCTAGAACGTGGTTGCAGTTTCTTAGGATTTGTCACTAACACGTGTGCAGGACAACCCCAGATACGGAAGTAACACAAACTAGGTTTGTGCCCTCTCCATAGCTCAAAAGGTGTTTCAGAAACGCTTTTTGAGGGAACATTTTTCAGGATATGTACTGCAGTCTCTACTGCATACCCCCAAAACGAGCTAGGCAATTGAGCATAACTCATCATAGAATGAACCATGTCTAACAAGGTTCTATTTCTCCTTTCTGATACATCATTCTGCTGAGGTGTACCAGGTGCTGAGAGTTGGGATTGGATTCCATGTTCTATCATATAGTCCTGGAATCTTTGATCTATATACTCTCCACCTCGATCTGATCGAACTGTTTTAATTGTTTTACCCAATAGGTTTTCTACTTCAGTCTTAAACTCTTTAAACTTTTCAAGAGCTTCAGACTTATGGCCCATTAGGTATAAGTAACCATATCGTGAATAATCATTTATGAAAGAGATGAAATATTCATAACCTCCTCGAGCCTTTACATTCATTGGATCACAAAGATCCGAATGTATCAGTTCAAGTGGTTCTTTTACCCTATAACCTTTTCCAGTAAAAGACCTCTTGGTCATTTTACCCTCGAGACACGATTCACAGGGTGGTAAAGAATCATCTTCTAAATCGGTTAGAAGTCCATTCTTCACCAAACGACCGATCCGATCGATGTTAATATGACCAGAACGTAGGTGCCAAAGATATGTATTGTTACTTAACGGAGAAATCTTTTGCCTTTTATTCTGAGTTTCAACTGTTTTAAACATTTCGTGATTTAAAATAGCTTTAGTATCGGTAGGTCTTAACACATATAAATTGTTTTCACGCTTAGCAGAACATATAATAATTCCATTTCGTGAAATAATAGCTTCATTAAGAAAAAATGAAACATAATAATGTTGTTCTAACAAAGCATAAATAGAAATAAGATTCCTTTTAATATTAGGAACCAAATACAAGTCCTCTTAAAACTAAAAACTTATTTCTAAAAAACAATTTTGCAGTTCCCACTGCTATTGCTGAAATGACCTCTCCCGTTCCAACCTTGAGAGTCCTTTCGCCACGTTCCAGCAGCTGGAATTCATTTCCCTGAAAAGATGAACAAACATGATTAGTGGCTCCCAAATCTAATATCCAGGCAAACTCATCATGTTCAATGAAACAAGTTTCTAAAACCAGTAAATCGTATTTACCTTCTTTTCCTCTCTTCTTTTCAGCGAGGTAATGAGGGCATTTCCTCTTCCAATGACCATCCACAATGCAGTGGAAGCATCTGTCCTTATCGGCCACGACCTTGGCCTTTCCTTTACCTTGAATAGCCTGCGCAGGAGCCTTCCCCTTATCACCCTTCCTCTTTTGTATTTGCTTCAATGAAGAAGCCTGAGGTACAGATTTCGTTCCTGAGGATGAACCCTTCAAGAACTTTTTCTTGGAATGGGCCACGTTGGCCTCCCCTTTCACCACATTCTTGCCCTTGCTTTTCAGCATGGACTCGTAAATCTGTAACTCGTTGAGAAGGGTGGTTAGGTTGAATTGTATCTTGTTCATGCTGGCATTCGTCCTGAACTGCATGAAGCTTGGAGGAAGCGAATGCAGTATGAACGCAACCTGACTGCGCTCGCAGACAATCCCGCCATTCGCCTCGGCAATATTAATCTGGTCCATCATGTCGAGAACATGTTCCCGAACAGGATGCCCCTCTTGCATACGGGCGTTGAAGACATTCTTCAAGGCGTCGTGGTGGAGTTGATAGGACGGGAGTCCAAACATCTCCTGCAGGGAATTAATAATTTCCCTGGCTGTTTCCACGGTTTCATAACGCTTGGCCAAAACTTCATTCAAGCTGGCCAGGATGTATACTCGGGCCTTATCATTGGCCTTGATCCAGCGTTCATGGGCGTCTTTTACTGCCTGAGCGATAGTGCGAGGAGAAACTGGAGAACAACACATGCAGATCAAAGGATGCTGGCCACTCTCACCCATGCAGATCAAAGGATAATCTCTCATAAACAGGAGTTCATAGATAGCTCAGGATTAAGAACGAGTTACCTAGGTCATCTATGAGAAATAGTCAGTTTCTTCAGTAAACGGCGTTATAAAGAGAAAGTGACTTATTTTGTGGTCCAGTCTTATGCAAACTCATTGCATAGGACGCCCCCACTCGCATGTCACCACATGAACGATTTAGGATCTCATCGTTTGTACTTAATACAAAGTGGGCCGCGTCCATAGTGTCACCAGGATAAGGCACCCAACCGTATCCTTATACTATAGACTATTTTGACTATAAACTTGAACTTCATCCTACGATATGTCCCTACATATAGTTCGAGTATTCATTTTATAGTCAAGGATCTTAGTTTATTGGATTTAGGTTAATCATTCGCAATTTACATATTCAATAACATCTTTTACTGAATAACCTCAATAACGTCTTTATTGGAAATAGAATATGTTTAATGATTTACAAACTACGAGTTTATAGGACATTAAACCCAACAAACTCCCACTTGGACTAGAAACTCTAGTGGGGTACATAAAGTTAGGTGTGAGAGAAGTATAAAGACAATAAACTAGGGCATCAACCATACCCTTACATTTCTCCCACTTGCCCTAGTCTAATAAAGCTCGTAATCCTAGATTAACTAGGTGACCCTCAAAAACTTTAGCCGTGAGGGATTTTGTAAACGGGTCAGCCATGTTGTGCTCCGAAGCAATCTGCGTGACGATCACATCTCCTCGTTGCACGATCTCCCTGATGAGATGGTATTTGCGCTCAATATGCTTTCCTCGCTTGTGACTTCGAGGTTCCTTAGAGTTTGCAACTGCACCACTGTTATCACAATAGAGGGTGACAGGCAGTTGCATATTTGGAACAATTTCCAACTCTGTTAGGAATTTTCTTAGCCATACTGCCTCTTTTGCTGCTTCACAGGCGGCTACGTACTCTGCTTCCATGGTAGAGTCAGCAATGCAACCTTGCTTAATACTCCTCCATACTATTGCTCCTCCATTTAGAGTAAACACAGATCCCGATGTTGATTTTCTTGAATCTATATCGGTCTGAAAATCTGAGTCAGTGTATCCTGTAAGGATCAGATCCTTAGCTCCATACACGAGCGTATAATCCCTAGTTCTCCTTAGATACTTAAGGATGTTTTTAACGGCAGTCCAATGCGCATGACCAGGATTGGACTGAAATCTGCTGACAATTCCTACGGCATAGCATATGTCGGGTCTGGTACTCAGTAGGGCATACATTAAACTACCAACTGCTGATGCGTAGGGAATTCGTCTCATTTCCTCAACTTCTTGAGGTGTCTTAGGACTTTGTTCCTTTGATAAGTGAACCCCGTGTCTAAAAGGTAATAATCCTTTCTTGGAGTTCTGCATCGAATATCGTACCAACATTTTGTCGATATATGATGCTTGAGACAGTGCTAGCGTTTTGTTCTTTCTATTTCTAATGATTTGAATGCCCAGAACAAATTGAGCCTCACCAAATCTTTCATTTGGAATTGAGTCGCTACCAATTGTTTTACGTCAGTCAGGAATCCTACATTATTCCCAATAAGTAGGATATCATCTACGTATAGAACTAGAAAAGCTACAGTGGATTTGACGATTTTCTTGTAAACACAAGGTTCGTCAATATTCTGCTCAAAGCCATACGTTTTGATCGCAGTGTCAAAACGTATATTCCAGGATCTTGATGCTTGTTTCAATCCATAAATGGATCGTTTAAGTTTGCAAACCTTTTGCTCATCACCCTGGACTATGAATCCCTCTGGTTGAGCCATATAGATAGTTTCTTCAAGATTGCCGTTCAAAAAGGCTGTCTTGACATCCATTTGCCATATTTCATAATCATAATATGTGGCAATGGATAAGAGTATTCTAATCGACTTAAGCATGGCAACAGGGGAAAAAGTTTCTTCAAAATCGACTCCTTCCCGCTGAGTAAAACCCTTTGCCACAAGTCGAGCCTTAAAGGTTTGAACCTTACCGGCTTGGTCTCGTTTTCTCTTGTAGATCCATTTGCAACCAATAGGTTTTACCCCATCCGGCTGCTATACAAGATCCCAGACCGAATTGAAGTACATTGACTCCATTTCGAGATCCATGGCTTTGATCCACTGGTCCTTATCAACATCATTCATTGCCTGATTAAAGGACAATGGATCCTCTACACCATCATCAGACATGATGGTTTGAGTTTCTGTTAAACCCATGTAACGGTCAGGTTGAATTATAACCCTCCCACTACGTCGAGGCTCTCTCACTACCTGAGATGGATGTGTTTGATCAACAACTTTTGATGGACCAGCTTGATCTACAACTTTTGTAGATTCTTTTGTAGTTTTTCTTGAAATCTCATCTAATACTAGCTTACTGCGAAGTCGATGATCTTTTATGTGATCTTCCTCAAGGAACGTAGCGTTTGTCGATACAATCACTTTATTATCCTGAGGATCGTAAAATAGACCACCTTTTGTTTCTTTAGGATATCCTACAAATAAGCACAGTTTTGAACGTCGTTCCAACTTCTTTGGGTTTTGTACTAACACGTGTGCCGGGCATCCCCAAATCCTGAAGTGACGTAAACTACCTTTACGCCCTTTCCATAGCTCATAAGGTGTTTCAGAAACACTTTTAGAGGGAACCATGTTCAAAATGTATACGACAGTCTCAACTGCATATCCCCAGAACGAATCAGGCAACTGAGCATAGCTCATCATTGATCGAACCATGTCTAACAAGGTTCGGTTTCTCCTCTCTGATACACCATTTTGTTGTGGTGTAGCAGGGGCTGAGAGTTGGGACGTAATTCCATGTTCTATCAAATAGTCTTGGAATTGTAGGTCCATATATTCTCCACCTCGATCTGATCGTAGTGTTTTAATCGTTTTACCTAAGTGGTTCTCAACCTCGGTCTTGTACTCTTTGAACTTTTCAAGGGCTTCAGACTTGTGATGCATTAGGTAAAGGTAGCCATACCTTGAATAATCATCAATGAAGCTGACGAAGTATTCATACCCTCCTCGTGCTTTGACATTCATAGGACCACAGAGATCCGAATGCACGAGTTCTAAAGGTTCTTTGGCCCTATAACCTTTTTCTGAAAAAGGTCGTTTGGTCATTTTTCCCTCGAGGCAGGACTCACATGGTGGTAACGAGTCATCTTCTAACTGGTTTAGTAGTCCACTCTTTACCAATCTTTCAATCCTATTGCGATTTATGTGCCTAATCTCAAGTGCCAAAGATAGGTATTAGGAGAAACTTTCCGCCTTTTGTTTTGAGTTTCTGCTACTTTAAACATTTCCGTATTAAAAATAGCTTTAACTTTAATTGGCCTTAACACATATAAGTTGCTTTCAAGTTTTGCAGAACATATATGCATACCTCTTTTGTTAACAAACACTTTATTAATATCAAAAGATACTTGGTATTCATGTTCAATCAAACAAGAGATAGAAATTAAGTTCCTTTTTATATCGGGAACGTACAAGACATTTTCTAGTAACAAAAATCTATCTCCAAAAGACAACTTAAGAGTTCCTGAAGCTCTGGCTGTGACGACCTCTCCAGTTCCAACTTTGAGAGTTACTTCGCCATCTTCCAGCATATGCCAGGAACTAATTTCCTGTAAAGAAGAGCATACATGGTTAGTCGCTCCTGAATCTAATATCCAGGCAGAGCTATCTTGCTCAACTAAACATGTTTCGATAACGAGCAAATCATATTTACCTTGTTTTTCCTTTTCAGCATTCTTTTCTGCTAGGTACTTGGGACAATTGCGTTTCCAATGTCCGTCTACATTACAATGGAAACATTTTCCTTTATCTGCAGCTTTAGTTTTTGCCTTGCTTCCCACTGGAGCTTTTCCTTTCCCTTTATCCTTCTTTTTCTTCATTTGAATACTCTTATTCTTTGAAGTGGAAGGTCCAGACTTGGTTCCTGAGGATGATCCCTTTTGGAACCTTTTGGTTGTAGCAACATTTGCCTCCCCTTCATGTCCCCTCTTAGTGAGACTTTGGTAAGTCTGGAGCTCGTTTAGCAAAGTAGTCAGGTTAAAGTCTATTTTGTTCATGACAGCGTTTGTCCTGAACTGAATGAAGCTCTTCGGAAGAGACTCCATTATGAAACTTACTTGACTACCCTCGTCAATTGTAGCACCGTTTACTTCAGCAATGTTAAACTGAACCATCATGTTCAAAACATGTTCCCTAACTGAAGCACCTTCCTTCATTCGGGAATTGTAAACATTCTTGAGAGCTTCGTGCCTGATTTGTGAGGACGGTTGTCCAAACATACCTTGCAACGAAGTCATGATCTCCCTTGCGGTGACCATCCTCTCGTGTTTTTTCGACAAGACATCCGAAATGCTTGCTAAAATATAGACTCTTGCTTTATCATTAGCTCGAGTCCATTTCTCATATGCTTCCCGAACAATTCGGTTTGTTGACGAGCCAGGGTTAGGCGGACACTCTTCGGTAAGGACAAATCTAAGATCCTCGATTACTAGTATTGTGTTTAGATTAGACTTCCAAGTTCCATAGTTATCCCCGTTAAGCTTATCCGAAGCGAGTAATTGTACTAGTGAGCTAGACATGCTGAAAAATTAAACAAAGCTATTAGAAATTGCTTATTAACCATTTTTAGACAAAATCCAATCAAGTTTTAGCAAAAGTAATAATGTACCCAGGATTATTATTTTGCAACGACACTTTAGTGAGTTAGAGCAACCGCTACCGAGGGGCAGTCAATTACTCCTTCACCAAACCAAGACGTTCTTGACTAAATACTAATCCCAGAATAACTCTTATTCCTATAGTTGTTTAGTTATCGTTACGTTTGGTCAGGAATTTACTAACACTTAGTAACCCTTGTAAGTGTGACCCGCCGTTTTAAGATTACAGAGAACGGCCCCAACAATGCTACCGAATGGAAAAGCTAATGTTGGAAATGGTCCTAAGTAATCCTATCCATCTCTGGAGTTTGCGTTGTTCCGATCTCCATGTTACAACCCTCCGAATGGTTAGTAGCTCCAGGGCATACAAGCAGGCGCAACATGGAAATCTCACGGTGCAACCTAACGGAGGAGACCGCAGGATGTGTTGACACACTTCCTTCACTCACTTACTATAAATACTTTCTCCATTCACCTTGTTATTGATTTATGCAAACACCTTCCGAATGGAGCAGTTGAGGTATAATCAACACGAGGCCAAGCATAAATCTCACCTTGTGAACAAAAGGGAGAACGTAAAAGGGAAATGGATTTGATATATCTCCCCCTCCCACTAAGTATTTTAAACGGTTTTGGGTATACTTATACTTAGGTGAATTCCGGCTAATTGAATAACCCTAAGTCTAAGTTCATATAATCTTACGATGTCTAGGTGATAACGATTAAAACCTCACATCACACACGTGCATGCTCATAAAACTGGGTTAACTTTAACTCAAGAACCGACTCGATGCCCAGGTAGGAGGTGTTCCGTAAACCGTCAACTTAAATACCTCCAGCCTTAGACAACATCTCGTCGGGTGAGTTCTCTTGTAACCTATGTTTTACAAGCTTATCGACCTATTTGAATCTAATTGAAATCGATCGAGAGTTGGATCAAATTAACCCTAAGTGAGCATGCACCTTTTTCTTTGTTATAGATTTTAAATTTCTATGTGATTTATAACAATTATAAATCTAAACTATAACAAACTTGCCTTTTGAATATAACTCTTATAAACAAAATTCTAAGGAAATTTCATGCTTCATGCTAGGTTAATTTTATCTTTTGATTAATATAACTTTTATATCAATTAATCAATTTTAATTAACCATTCAAGCATGAATCTCCCTAAATCAATACAACATTTATATCAATTTAAACATAAAATTTCCCTCATGCATTTGAACTATTAATAACACTTATTAAAAAATGCATGAACATGCTTTCCTATGGTGGGATTTTAAACTATATGGCATGCTCATAATGCACATACATTTAATCCAATTAAACCATACATTCTCAATGCATAAAAGAAATTAAATCAAGCTAAAATGGAATGGTTTGGCAATTTAAAACAAACAATCAACTAATTATTACAATAATAATCAATAAAATTGCTTGTGATGATCCCGAGCTTTACGAACCGACCACAACCAACCCTCCATGGAGTTAACCGGCCTTCAAATATGTGTAAAAAAACTGCAGCAGACCGAACCGGACCCGAAAAGAAGAAGAAAAAAAAAAAACTGCTGCTGCTGGAATTTTACTTTTCTGCTGCGTCTTCTCCGGTTTTTCTTCGATTTTACAGCCTATATGGACTCTAATGACTCTATAAAAATTACAGACTATAGTACACACATTAACGCTCTTACATATCCGAGCAATTACAATTTCATGAAGGTTTGAATGCTCAAAAAATTGCCAAACCAGAACACTTCCATTTTAGCACACAGAAAATTCAATTTCAAAATGGTACCCACCAAAGCAAAATTAAAACGAATTAAGTGCTCTAATCATGCTCTGATACCAATTGAAGGTGTTCATATAACACATGCGGAAGCAATTGAAGATCGGAAGCACTTAAGACATTCAATTTTGCTCCTAAAGCATGCATGTTCTATAAAAGACAGAATATAGAGTTGAGAGAACACCAACCTTTGTAGCTCACTTATGTGGAACTCCTTGTGGTGTTTGCCTCTCCTATGCTCCTTGGACAACCTCTAGAGTCTTCCCTACTATTCTCTTGGGCCTAGAAAGACTTGTGGGAGTCTATAGAAGAAAGATAGAAGGGAATGCTTGATGGTACAAGCTTTTGGAAGGAGATGAAATGAGAGAGAATTTGAGGGAGAAAATTTGCAGCATAACACTAAATGAAAGCTTGCTCCTCTTGAATCTAATTCAAGCCCCTTTTATAGACATCTCCCATGCAAAGACAAGCTTCATGACACTTAGCCACATGGCCAAGATGCAACTCAAAGTGGATTCTAGGTGTCTACTTCACAACACATGCATCTAGTGCATGGTTGTGTTGTTTTCCACTATGCATCATCATGCAAGAGTGGAAATGCCACTAAATCCATTATGAATTGTATCCTAATTGTAAATTTTCAGCTTGCAATTCATTTCAATTTCAATTCAAAATTGAAATTGATTTCTAGGCAATTAATTGGGACATTTCCAAGTAATTTTGATATGATTGATCCAATCAATCTTTATCACCTAATGTCATGAATTATATATGATTCCTAATACATATATATGGTATTTAAAACACTTTCAAATACCTCATCTCTCAATTCCTAATTTAATTCATAATTAAATCATTGTGTCGAACACGTCTTACGATAAAAACCCTATTTCCCGTTTTTGAACGATTCAAAAATTCCTATCAATATGTTCTAGGCTTTAATCCGATATGAGCTAGTAGAGGGACCTAATGGACCTATAGATCATGAGCTCCAACGATTCAAGGCTAACCGACTAATCTCATTATCTAAGCTAGCCAACATTCGTTAACTATCGGGACACTCCACTATAGCCCGATAGTTGCACTCCCCTCACTATAGATATATTTCCGTCCACTTGATTTAACCATGTTCAGTAAGTCGTTCCTTCACAGGTTGTTCGTAGCTATAGCTAGGTCAAATAACCGTTACACCCCTATAGTACTTCTTGTTCCTTAAGTTCCACTAATCCTCTAATGAACAATCGGTTTGCGGTCCAACCATCAAGCCTAAGTTCCTCTCGATCCAACGAGAGGGTGGGGCCCCTTGTTCAAGTCCTGGAGTTAGTACTTAAGAGAACAACCTCTCTGCTATCCCTAAAATGGGTAGGAGTGAATTCCGTCTTGCGAAACTATGTCCCCAGCTATCTATTCGATCTTATCCCCAAAATGGTAGGCTTGTCGAGTCGGCGATGCTGGCCACTCTCACCCATGCAGATCAAAGGATAATCTCTCATAAACAGGAGTTCATAGATAGCTCAGGATTAAGAACGAGTTACCTAGGTCATCTATGAGAAATAGTCAGTTTCTTCAGTAAACGGCGTTATAAAGAGAAAGTGACTTATTTCGTGGTCCAGTCTTATGCAAACTCATTGCATAGGACGCCCCCACTCGCATGTCACCACATGAACGATTTAGGATCTCATCGTTTGTACTTAATACAAAGTGGGCCGCGTCCATAGTGTCACCAGGATAAGGCACCCAACCGTATCCTTATACTATAGACTATTTTGACTATAAACTTGAACTTCATCCTACGATATGTCCCTACATATAGTTCGAGTATTCATTTTATAGTCAAGGATCTTAGTTTATTGGATTTAGGTTAATCATTCGCAATTTACATATTCAATAACATCTTTTACTGAATAACCTCAATAACGTCTTTATTGGAAATAGAATATGTTTAATGATTTACAAACTACGAGTTTATAGGACATTAAACCCAACATTGACACGCGTCCCTCTCCCACTTACTATGGTCACTTTCCGCATTCACCTTGTTATTGATCCATGCAAACACTTTCCGAAGGGAGGCCGCGCTAAAACGACACGAAGTCGAGCATGTATCTCACGTTGTGAATATAGGGACGTAGGAGCAAAACTCGATTTAAATCAAGTTTTGTAATTTTCCTCCCACTAAAGTAACCTATCGTATATTTTAGGGTTTGATTAAACCTAGATAAATCTGGCTAAGTCATTTATCCAAGTCTAGTCCTATTATAACTATTATAATAAGATCTAATGTCTAGGTGCATTTAAATATATTTAATAAACCTAGCGATATTATTCTAACATTAACCTATGATTAATTCAACTCCGGTGATCCAGATTAGTTCCCAGGTAGGAGGTGTTCTGTATACCGTCAACTTAAATATCTCCAATGCTTAGACAGAACATCACTGGTAGAGTTACCTTATAATCACAGGAATGTTTGTCCTACTTAGTTCATTAAAACTATTTGAAACTAAGTAAGAATTATTCTAATCCTATTAGAATGTGACCTTAGGTCTAATTAATTTTAACTCATTTAAAATTAACTAATTTTTAACCTATGGTCCTATGTGAGCATGCATATCTTGATTATAGATTGACGGTTTCTAATCATTAATTTTAAACTATTCAAATTTTAATGATTAGCCCTATAATCATACATTCTATAGTTTTAATAAATATAAAACTATAGAACTTTGCATTGCATGAATTTTAATATAACAGTTATATTAAACTATGGATGTTTCATGCTCAATGCAACTTTGATTTCCATTATTAATAAATTAACAATTAAATTATTACCAAAAATGGTAAATCAAAGTAGCATGCTGCAAACAATTTTATTAAATATAACCATTATACTTAACTATGTAATTGCATACATCATGCTATTCCATTTTCATGATATTAATATAACTCAACCATATATTAATCATCCATGAAAAATAAACTATGCATTATAAACCATACATTATAATCTAATTATAACATACATAATGCATGAGCATGCTTTATAACCTAAGGTGGGATTAAAATTTTAAATGACATCCATAAAGCATTGAAACCGCGAATAAACCGATTTAATTGGCCCCTAGGATAAATTAAAGCTTAATTACATCAATAAAGGTTATAATCTATCCTATTACATAAATATACAGCTCCAAAACTGGTCCAGAATCCACGAACCGACCAGAACAGCTTCGAACCGGCCTTGAAAACCTTGAACCGCACCAAAACTGGGTTGAACCGGACCAAACCGATCACAGCTCAACCAAAACGACCGAACCGGACTGGCAAACTAGGGTTTCTTCCACGTCTCCACGTAAAACCAACTGCTCAATGAAATCGCGACAGCGTCGAGACGTTTAAGGAACAATGTCCCGACGCTGGCGCGATTTCAACCATCCGAAGCGTGAAATCGCGACAGCGTCGAGACGCTCTGTGGGAAGCGTCCCGACGTTGTTGCATCTGGAGCTGTTTTCTAGGCAGAAACCACGACTGTGTTCACGTTTTTGCTTTGTTTGGCCGCGATCTTCATCAGCAAACAACCTAATTCTAGACCCGGACTTACAAGACTCGAATTACAGAATAATGCCCAAAACGCAGGGGCCCTTACATGATCAAATCAATGAAATACTGTAAATCTATGGCCAAATTAAACCTAAGTAGTTTATCGCAAACCCATAATTTTACATTATGCAATTAATCCCACCATACAACAATCCACAAATTTCTATTAAAATAAAAAAATTTCAGAGATGGCTCTGATACCATTTGCAGGGATTAAAGCCCTACGCAGCAGAAGAGTTACAGAAAACCATACTGTATTTTTTATTTCAATTTGAAAAACCAATACGGCTTGCAAAATATTTACAGCAACATAATCACATTAAACTTGCTGGAAAAACATTATAAAACATGCTTTTAAAATTAAACGACCTAGATCTAATCTAGATGCAAACCCTATAAGGCAAGGGATCAAAAATACTTACTACTGTAGAAGTTTTAATCTAGTCTCGCCTTTTCGCCTAATATTTGCAGAAAAAACAGCAACCTCCAAGGTTCCTTCTTGCTGGATTTTGCGAACACGACCACAAGAACTGTACCGGTATTCTCACGGGAAAACACGTTGATTGCTTGTGGGAGCAAGGAAAATTTCTAGGGAATTTTCTTGAGAGGTTTGATCTCTGTGTTACTAGAGAGCAAACACAGAGAACTTGAGGTTGAGAGAGAGATTGCGTTAGAGAGGGAGCGAGATTGATCTGCCAAAACTGAAAGTCAAGTAACGGATGAAAAACCATCATCCCTAAAATCCCTCTCGAACGTGAATGAGCCTAGGTTAGTGGGGTGGAAAAATTCAATCAGTTACATTAACAGATGGGTAATTAAAATTAATATTAACAATTAATTAATATTAATTATTAATAATATAATTTAACAATTAAACTATTTATTATTTGTGTAAATCATATTTACATAATAGTTCCCACATAACCTATAGTTTTAATGTAATTCTATTAAATCAAATTTAATTGAATTAAATTAAAACAAATAATTAATTAATTTATCAATTAATTAAAATTATAATTAAATTATATCATATATTTAATTATATTTCTCTCAAATAAACTATAGTATTAATGTACATCAAATGTGCATTAATTATAACCTATAGTTTTAATATGAATCCAATTCATATTTTAAACTTAATATTCGAACACCTTCGAATATACAATTCTCCCTTAGAAATTTACCTCAACGTCCTAAATGAGCTACCGGTGGGACGTAATGGACCTACAGATCAGAAGCTCAAACGATATGAGATTAATTGGCTAAACTCATTAACCAAGTTAATCAATGTTCGTTAACTGTGGTTCACTCCACTATGGAACCACAACTGCACTCTTCTCACTGCAGATATATTTCTGTCCACGGATATTGACCAATAACAGCAAGTCAGCCTTTCACGTGTGTTCGTACCCCAGCTAGGCCAAATTACCGTTTTACCCCTGGGCTACCTCTTTATCCTTAAGTACCAGTGCTCCTCTAATGAACAACCTGTTTGAGGTCCAACCAACAAACAGAAGTCCCTTTCGTGCCATAGAGAGGGCAGGGCCAATTGTTCAAGACCCGGAGACACCACTTAAGGGAACACACCTCTACTTACCCTAGAGTCAGGAAGAAGTGAATTCCTTCTTGTGTGATTATGTTTCCAGCTCCCCACTCGGTCTTGTCCCCAAAATGGTAGGCTTATTGAGTCGGCGTGTAGGTCACTCTCACCCGTACAAATCAAAGGACAATCCCTCACGGACAGGAGTCCATAATTCACTCAGGATTAAGACCAAGTTTCCTAGGTCATCCTAGTGAAATAGAAACCAAACTAACTAACGGTGTTAAAGTTAGTGGTTAACTATTTCGCTGTCCGGTCTTGTGCAAACTCATTGCACAGGATACCCCCACTCGCATGTCAACTACATGAACGTGTTGGATCATTACGCTTGTATCATAATACAAAGCAGGCCGTATCCATAGTGTCACCAGGATAAGGTACCCAACCCTATCCCTATACTATAGACCCTTTAGGCTGAATCTTGAACATTGATCCCCGTATGTCCCTACATACTAGTTCAAGCTTCATACTATCAGCCTAGGATGTTTAGTTTATTGGATTAGGGTTAATAAGACAAGATTACTTAATACAAACACAGAGAAATGAATAATACATCATTTTATTAATGTTCGGTCAAAAGTTACATTTACTATCTACGAGTTTTAGGGCATAAAACCCAACAGACACGTGTCCTGCTCCCACTTACTATAAAATACTCCCTCATTCACCTTGATATTGATCCATGCAAACACCATCCATAGGGGGTCACTCCCAGGGTGACTCGAGGCCAAGCATGGACCTCACGTTGTGAACTTTTGAGGATGTGAGTGCAAAACTTGATTTATGAAAATCTTGTTTTGATATATTTCCTCCCACTAAGTATTTTTATAATTATAGGGTCTATTACTTAGGTAAATTCTGGCTAAATGAATCTATCTAAGTCTATGCCTTATATAACTCTTATATGGAGGTCTTTAATTTAATGTCTTAGGTGAATTAAACTCTTTTAGTTAACCTGGCAACATTGCATGCTAACATAACGATGGTTAATTCAACTCAAGTTTCGGCTCAGTTCCCAAGTAGCAGGTGTTCCGTAAACCGTCATCTTAAGTATCACCAGCCTTAGACAGAACTTCATCGGGAGAGTTCGCTTATAACCATAGTAATGTAAACTCTTTACTCTAAAGATCTAGGTGAATTAAACTCTTTAAAAAACCTAGTGACATTGCATGCTAACATTTAACTATGATTAATTCAACTTCGATATTCCGGGTTAGTTCCCAGGTAGGAGGTGTTCCGTAAACCATCATCTTAAGTACCCCCAGCCTTAGACAGAACTTAACCGGTGGAGTTCCCTTATAATCATAGTAATGTTTTTCCTACTTAGTCAATTAAAACTATTTTTAATTTTAAGTAAGAATAATTAGAAAAATGATCTTAGGTCTAATTAATTTTAAGCATTTTAAAATTAATCTCATTTTCCTAAAATCCTATGTTTGCATACAATTCTTTGTTATAGGTTAACGAATTCTAAATTTTATAACACTTAAAAAAACTTTAATGAATTAATCCTATAACTTGCTACTATGGTGACATAAATTAACAATCGAATTCTAATTAATTTATAACCATACAATAGCATTTATGACATAGATTAATATAACAATTATATTAAACTAAGGTAATGTCATGCTCAATGCATTTCAATTTTCATCGATTTAATATAACACTTTATATTAAACATCTATGAAAGTAAAGTTCATACATATTTCATTCATTATAACATTTATAATAATAAATATGCATGAATATGCTTAACCTAAGGTGGGAATTTAAGCTATATGACATCCATAAAGCAAATAAATAACAATTGAACAGGTTAATTTTGGCCCATAGGATAAAAGAAAGAATAAATTACAATAATTATAGCTAAATTCTATCCTAAAAGTCCTTTTGTAGCTCCAAATAATGGTCTAGATCGCCCGAAGCGGTAGTCGGCCTGTCGGCAGAGGCCGGTAGTCGAAGGTTGACGGTGGCGGTTGGTCGGTGGAGGCCGGTCAGCGGAGGTCGGCAGCGATCGGAGGTTGACGGTAGCGGTCGGCCGCAATCGATAGTTGAAGGTTGACGATGGCGACCGATCGGCGAAGGCCAGCGACGACCGGTAGTCGGAGGTGGACGATCGCGGTCGGTATTTAGAGGTCAATGACGATCGGTAGTCGAAGGTTGATGGTGGCGGTTGGTCGACGGAAGTCGGCGATGGTCGATAGTTTGAGGTCGACGGTGGCGGTCGATCGGCGACAGCCGGTAATCGAAGGTCGATGGAGGCGGTCGGTCGACCACGACTGATATTCAGAGGTTGACGATGGCAGCTGGTTGGCGACGATCGAAAGCCGGAGGTCAACAATCGTGGCCAGTCGGTGGAGGTCAGCGGCGGTCGATAGTTAGAGATCGACGGAGGTGATAAAGAAAGGAAAAAAGGTAAGAAATAACATAAATAATAAAAAAAATGAAAGAGAGAGAGAAACAACGAAAAAAATAAAAAAATAAAAAAAAGACGAGGAAGTGGTTAAAAAAAATAGAGGAAGAGAAGAGATTGATGTAGGAATGGGAGGGAGAGATGGATACATGCATGAAAGATAGAAAAAAAAAACAGAAACAGAATTTGAGAAACATCTTTTTGTAGTTTCTCAAATTTGACTTCTTTTTTAGAAACTTTTCTAGAAATTTAGAAATAAGAAACAGGGATAAGTTATCAAACAAGTATGTTTCTTAAAAAAGGAGAAACGGGAACAAGAAACAGGAAACAGGAACATTATCAAACGAGCCCTAGAAGAACTACTTCTGAAATCAAGGTTTCTAGCATCTTAAGATTAGAAACAACCACGTTGTGTAGAAACAAATAACTCCTAAAACCACATTTTCCAACACTTTCTCGGGGAAATCAAGAACAATACCTCTTGAAATTAACACACAAATTTCATATCCCACATAAACTAAAAATTTCATATCCCACATAAACTAAAGATTTCATACCCCACATAAACTAAAGATGTGAGTATTTTTCTAACACTCAAATACTAATTCAATTTCATATCCCACAAAAACACAAAAGAACAAACAAAAATAAAGACACAAATTTCATATCCTACATAAGCAAAATGGTAGACGGTGTCCAAAGAGAGTCTTCTTATCGTGTTTCTCCCAACGTCATTCTCTTGACGTCGGGAGAAATTACTTCTCTCGACGCGTTTTCCTGACGTTGAGAGAGAGTTCGTCGGTAGAACTAAAATTCTTGTTGAGTCAGGAAGTTTTTGAGTGATTTGGAAGTTGTTTCAGATATGAACTTGCCAGTCATCCTATACTATGACAACAGTGGTGCAGTGGCAAATTCAAAAGAACCTCCCAGCCACAAAAGGGGCAAGCACATAGAGCGAAAATATCATCTCATCTGAGAGATAATGCAACGAGGGGACGTGATCGTCACGAAGATCGCTTCAGAGCATAACGTTGTTGATTCGTTTACAAAGCCTCTCACAGCTAAAGTGTTCGATGATCATCTAAAGAGTCTAGGTTTGTGAGATATGTACATAATGTAATCTAGGGCAAGTGAGAGATATGTAATGGGTACATGAATGCCCTAGTTTATTGTATTTGTAACGTATTTATATGTTTAATGTATTATATTGTATTAATACATACTCGCCGTTTTGAATTATTGTATTGTGTAGACCCCACTAGAGTTTTAGTTCAAGTGGGAGTTTGTTGGGTTTTATGCCCTAAAACGCATAGATAGTAAATTTAACAAATTGATATTAATCAATAAAGTGTTTTTGAAGTTATTCAATAAATATGTTGTTGAATTTTTTGTATTAGAATTGCATTTAATAACCCTAAATCCAATAAACTAACATCCAAGGTTGTATTATGTAGCTTGAACAGTATGTGGGAACATACGAGGATCAAATGTTCAAGAAACAACCTAAAGGGACTATAGTATAAGGATAAAGCTCGGTACCTTATCCTGGTGACACCATGGATATGACTCACTTTGTATTTGATACAAACGCAATGATCCAATGCATTGATGTAGTGGACATGCGAGTGGGAGTATCCTATCCAATGAGTTTGCATAAGACCGGACTGCAAAATAGTAACCATTAGATGTAACTTCGTTGACTAATTAGGTTATTATTTCAATAGGATGACCTAGGTAATTCAGTCTTAATCTTGAGTGTGTTATGGACTTCTGATTGCGAGGATTGTCCTCTGATTTGTATGGGAAAGAGTGGTTGGATTTGCCGGCTCAATAAGCCTACCATTTTGGGGACAAGACTGAGTAGAGAGTTGAGAACATTAGGGGCTTGAACAAAGAGGCCTGACTCTCTCATTGGCTTAAGGGGGACTTCTGTTTATTGGTTGGACCATAAATAGGTTGTTCCATAAATAGGTTATTCATTAAATGAGCACTGATATTTAAGGAAAAAGAGGTAACCCAAGGGTAAAGCGATATTTTGAACCAGCTGGTGTTATGAACACTTGTGAATGATTGACTTACTGTTATTGGTTGATATCCATGGACACAGAAATAATCTACAGTGAGAAAAGTGCAGTTGTGGGTCTTTAATGGGGCGACCTATAGTTAATGTATGTTGATTAATGTGATTAATGAGTTTAGTCATTAATGTTCAAATTCACTAAGAGAATTAATATAATGTATGGTGATACGTTATAATATAAAAGTAGTGGTGCTGTGTGGTGGTGTTTTGTATTTCGGTTCCTATTTCTTGCATTGTTGTGTTCATTGGACAACTTTGAGGGAGAAACCTTTTGTTGTCGTCTCAGACTACAAAAGTGAGTTATCTAGATGTCTTTTGGTAGATCATCATGCTCATTCTAGTCACACAATATAGAAAATGTTTTTGTATGTTTATATTGCACAATGTATTGGTTTTCTTGAAAAACTTATTGAATTACAAGAACGATCATTCGCTTTTGTTGGAGATTCAATCCCTTCAACTCGAACGAGTCACCAAAGCGGGTTCTCGTTGAAGTTGTTGTTGTACACTGGAGAAAGGGAAGGATCTTCCTTGGTTCAAAAGCTCGCCGAAAAAGAACGAAATGGAGGGGTGTGGCTGGAGGAGGGAATGAAATCGAAAGGCAACTCACGTTAACGTGGCTCACAACCACTTGAAGCTCGTCACCGAAGAATACCTCACATCGTTGTTTGCTACAATTACTGGAGAAAGAGCCCACGTGGTTGGCGACAGTTGGAGGAGAAAACTTGAGAGGTGATCGCATGCATGAGAAGAAGAAAATGAGGGGGGTGCCGATGGCGTGAAAGAGAAGGGAGAGAGGGATGATTTGGGTTAGGGTTTGGTTTAATCCAATTTCCTTTCTTTTTTTTTTATTTCTTCGGGGCAACTAGATAAATGGCTATTTTTAATTGGGCATTTTGAAAAATGACCAAATGATTTTTTCATTTGAAGAATGACCAATTGCTATTTTTAGTAGGTTTTTTTTACAACGAATCGGACGAAAATGCCCCTAAATGAAATCTAAATCCAATGAACTGATAAATTCAAATACAGCGTAAATCCAGTGAACTATAAATACAAATACAACCTAAATTTAGGAAAGAATCTAGGGTTTACTCTTAATTTAATGGTTATTGAAGATCAATCAAATTCAAATTTAACAAACATAACAAATTAGATAACAACAACCAACCAATTAGCATGAATCAAAGGGGAGAGTTGTAGAATTTTTTGAAAAAAATATGTTAACTTTTATCTTAAAAATAGGGAGTGCACGAAAATGATTGAATCATTTAACTTTGTGTGTATTTAAATTACTAAATTTATTTACACACAAAACCCTATTTTCTTTTCCAAACCCTTACCATATATTGTCTCGTTGGGTATTCAATAACCTAACTTCAAAGTGTATTCAATAAACTTGCAAATAATTTCAATCATCTTGAAAAGCGGGAAGAAATCATAACTCACAAATGTTACTGGAACAATAAAAAAACATTCAAGTTTATAAAAAGAAAAATTATACAAATACAGTGTATTCAATAAACAAATTATGCAAATGCAGTATATATAGTAAACTAACCTATTAGACAACATGCAAATAGTTTCACTATGGTAAACATCAAATCATCTAAAAAAATGAGAAGAAATCATTACTCACTATTTCCCTTCAACTTAATTCGAAAATTGAGATTTAGTATTCACCTTGTTTTTTTTTTTAAGAAAATCTGAATCCCTTGAGATTCTTCCCATTTTCTTCAATTTGTGTGGACTTTTCCATTCTCATATTCTTCCAGCCATTACAAACGAAATTCTTGAGAAACCTCCGATTTTCTTTTGGACACCTTTTTTCATTCTAATCTTCCTTCAAAAACTTTCATTTAGAAACCATTGAAGACTTTGAAAAACATGAAAAATACTTTGTGTTGAAAAATAGGATACGAGGAGGAAAAATAATGATAGGTAAATACAAAATACAGTATTTAACATATCTATATGATGTTAGATCAATAACTCTTTCAATAGTGATAAGAATGGCAGAGCAAAAAATCGATGGATGGCAAAAAGTTGGGAAAAACGATGAAGATGCTTATTAGATAATTAAAATCTAAGAATCTAATCGAAAATTTAAAATAAAAACCTAGTTTCTATGTTATCTTTCACTTTTAATAAAGATAAAATCTAAATTTGAATTTTGAGAGATATGAGAGAGAAAAAATAGATACTGTAATTCTTAGATTTATGGGATAAACAATTTGGTTTTTAAAAAATTAAATTGGCTTCCTAAAAACAGGGTGTGAACGTGAAACTTGACTCAATGGTATAATTGGAAAGACAAAACACACGAAAATAGGTTAAAAAAACAGTTTAGCCATTTTTTCATTGAAAAAATCTGTTTGGCCATTTTTCAAAAAATACACTGTAATTCTAGCCATCTCTAAGGATTTCCCTATTTCTTTTAATCACTTTTTAATCTCCCCCAAAATTGAAAAAGGCCCAAATAGGAATGGCAAAATAACTTAGGGATGATTAAATTTATACAATTCGATCCCAAAATTACTTTGCAGTACTAATGATCCGAGTTGATCCCAAGGAGTAAATTGGTTGATTTATATTTTTAGTTTGAGAATTATTTAAATCGCTAACTAGGGGGGTTTGACAATAGTTTTAAATTTTTCAAGCATATTAAATTGCAAAAATTAAATCAAAGGGGCTGTTTGGGGCGCTGAATTGGTTATAATATCTGGTGATTATAATAATCTGGGGATTATAATAGTATGGGGGTTATAATAATCTGTGTTTGGGGTGCAGATTATTATAGTCTGGGATAAAATAATCTGTGTTTGGGGTGCAGATTAGTTTAGTTTGGGATAAAATAATCTGTGTTTGGGATGCATATTATTTTAGTCTGGGATAAAATAGTCTGTGTTTGGAGTGTTGATCTGTTTTAACATGGGGTTCTGAATCAAAGGTTCAAACTGACTGTTTTCTTTTTCTAGTTTTTTTTTTTTATTATTTTTTATGATATACGATTCACTTTGATTTAGGGTTATGTTTTTTTTTTACAAAACAAAAAAGTTTAGGATTTGGTATAGAAAAATCATAGGAAAAAATACACTTTTGGTCCCTGAGGTTTGAGTTAAGTTACACTTTGGTCCCTGAGTTTTAAAACTCAACAAAATTACCCCTGAGGTTTGAGATAAAAAGCAATTTGGTCCCTCCATCCATTTTTCTGTTAAATGTTAACGGAATTCTGATGTAGCATTATTTGTTTTTATTAAAAAAATTGTTTGTTTTTATTTTTAAATAAAAACAATAAATATTATTATTTTTTTATTATTCTATTATTATTTTAATTACTTTTTCTCTCTTCTACCCTAATCTTCTTCTTCACCATCCACCTACCATCCAGCCACCACCCAGCCACCATCTGTAATTGTCGGCGGCATCACCGGCCACCACTGCCGTCCGCCGGCGACCACTGTCGCCGACGGAGATTTTTTTTTTAAAAAAATTTTCTTCCACTTCCTTTCTTTCTTCTCCTTTTCTTGTTTTCTTTTCTTTTTTTTTCTCCATTCCCTTGTTTGAACTCCATCATCACAACGACGGAACCAAAACTCGAACGGGCAACGGGGAGAGAGAGACGACCGAGAGAGAGAGGAAAACAGATCTGGATTCCACGCGACTGACCAAGGGGGTTTGCTGTTCGAGGAAGAAGAAGACTCAGACGGCTGTTCGAGGAAGAAGAAAACCCAGGCGGCGGCTTGCGGCTGTTCAGATCTATTCGGTGGAAGCTTGATGGCGGCTCGCGGCTGTTTGAGGAAGAAGAAGACCCATTCCGTTCAGATCTGTTCGGTAAAACTCAGGTGGCTGGCAGATTCGAGTGGTCTCGCGTTCAGATCCGAAACAGCGCTGACGGATTTGTGGGTCTCGCGTTCGGAGAGGGAAGGGAAGAGAGTGTTCGTGGGCTGGGTCGAAATCGTGGGAAAGAGAGACGATCGGAGAACCGGAGAAGACGATCTTCTTTTCTAAGTCTTTGTGGGTCTCGAAACTGCCGAAATGGAGAACCGGAGAAGACGATCGGAGATGGAGAACCCGCCGGAGAAGAAGATCGGAGATGGCGAATGGCGGCTCCGCCGAACGACGGCTCCGACGTAGTGGTCGCTGGTGGTCTAAAGAAGAAGAAGCTGTGGTGGTTGATCTGGAGAAAAGAAGAAGAAGGAGAAGAGATGTAAAAGAAAAAAAGAAAAATATAGAAATGAAAAAAGAAAAATATAATAATATTTTTTTTATTATTTTAATATTATTTTATTTTAAAAAACTAAAAAACAATTTTTTTAATAAAAAAAAATGCCACATCAGAATTCCGTTAACATTTAACAGAAAAATGGATGGAGGGACCAAATTGCTCCTTATCTCAAACCTCAGGGGTAATTTTGTTGAGTTTTAAAACTCAGGGACCAAAGTGTAACTTAACCCAAACCTCAGGGACTAAAAGTGTATTTTTCCCAAAATCATATCAGTTAACTTTTAGTATTGCCAAAATAAAAATTGTAAATGTTTAGTTCAAAAATCATATTGCTTTTTTTTTTTTTTATCAGTAAAATCATTTGAAATAAACTTGAGTGTGGTAAATACAATTTCGTTTGAATGTTCTTTTTTTTTTTTTTTTTTTTTTAAGTTGGTTAACCTTCGATGTTGTCAACGACTTTTCCGACAACCTTCGATGTTTTTTTCTTTATTTTTATTTTTTATATTTTTCAAAATGAAAATGAGAAGAAATGTGAAAAAAAAGAAAAAAAAATCGGTGGCCGGAAAAGTTGTCGACGGTCGTCGGAAACTTCGCCGGCCGACGGCAGCCGGCGGTTGTCGGAAAAGTCAAGGAGTCGCATGGAAGAAGAGAGGAGAGAGTTACTGTAGAAAATGGATAGAATAATCGGGTGGGTTGAATGATGGTTACTGTAGAGAATGGATAAAATAATTGGGGGTAAAAATAACCCACCTCACCATTTATTTTTGTTGGTGCCCCAAACATTGAATAGGTTATAATAAAGGAGGTTATTATAACCTATTCAATGCCCCAAACACCCCCTTAAGTTTGAAATTCGCTGCTCAGGGTTCTTTACTAACTCATAAATTAGAGTGGATGAGTTCATTTAACCTATTAATTTCAATTTTGTCTTAATCTTTTGATTTTCTCATTGGTAAAATTTCATGCATTTATTTCAATTTCTTTCTTCCCCAATTGTCCTTATTTTATTATCTAATTATATTAAATATTAGTTTTTTTTTTCATAAGGCAGTCGGCTAGCCCCATTTGGTAAGTTTAGTTTTTAATTTAATTGTAGATAGTTTTATAAATTTTATTCTCAATTTATTCCTTTCCTGTAGCAAATCAATTTAATTGCTTTTCAAATTTTTTCCCACATCTGCCATATTAATGACACACTAATTTGGATTTTGCCGTCTGCTTTTTACTTCTCAAAAATACTATTTTTATAAATTTCCTTCTAAAAAATGTTGTTGCTTTTGCCGTCTGCTATTATTTTCAACCAAATTTTTGTTTTTCTTCCCATTTCTTTTGCATTAGCCGAATATCGTCTGCAGCTTTGGTCGCATTTCTTCTACATTCTTCGTTTTCTTCTTATGGCCACATCATCCAGTATGGGTAAGTTGCTCTTCATTTTTTTTTCTTTTTCAAATGTTTTTAATTCTTGTAATGTTTCGTTTTCTTTTCAATGTCGACTTCTATTTCTCATTAATTCCATTAACCCAATATTGTTAACAATATTATATTTTTCATTCGATGATATATAACTTGTTCCAACCATTTGTTAGGTTCAAACTTAATTCCCGTCCGCATGCTTCATGGGGGTAAATGGGACGATAGTGACAATTACGTTGAATTCCAAGTTTTAGAGATAATGTTGCCTCAAGGATTGACGTTTCAAATTTTGGTTGAGACTATAATGACCCGGCTAAGAATAGTAGGTAATTTTGATTATCCAGAAATTTCTTCATGCATAGGTCCCCAATATTCTATAATTAAGGAGAGGTGTGAAATTAACAAATGACCGGGATGTTAGTTGGTTTATGAACACTATTTCCAGCGTTTCATCCAATAGTTGTTCATTAGTAGTTGATTGCAGTAATGACCTTTCAGTTATACTGGATAGTATGATTGTTGAATCTTCTATCCCAAAATTATATAAGGCGGGGTATGAAATTAACCATAAAAACACCCCATATGAAATAACTATGCCAATGAGCTAAATAAAAATACCTCATATATATGAAATGACTATGTCAATGAGGTAAATAAAAATACCCCATATGAAATAACTATGACAGTGAGCTAAATAAAAATACCTCATATGAAATAACTATGTCAGTGAGCTAAATAAAAATACCTCATATGAAATAATTATTCCAGTGAGCTAAATAAAAATACCAGTGTGATCAAACAAATGGAGAAGATCACCTACGTTAGAATAAATACCACCTATGTCGAATAAATACTGGGTATTTAACGCAGATTAAAAACCCATACGAAAGACGACGTAGAAGCCAAAAAAAAAAATGCAAAAACCCAAACGCAAAAGTAAAAGAAAAAAGTATTGTTCTAGTTTCGCAGAAACAAAATAAAAACTCAGACGTAAAACTAAAAAAAAAACAGAAGCAAAAAGAAACACAGAAGATGAACCAAAAACGGGTCTAGCAGAAGAGTAAAAATGGAAAAAAGAAAAAAATGGGGAAGATGACCAGTTTCGCATTGATTTGTACGGTTATGGAAAGAAAATTCAAATATCTTTTCTTTCCTTTTTTGTTTTTTTAAAACACATGTCAACCGTAAGGGCAAATTCGTCGTAATCTCCTCAGTGGACTGACGTGATTGTAAAATCATAACAAAATGAACATTTTTGGAATAAATGGGCTAGTATTGACCCATTTGTGTAGTTACCCCTTACTAATTACTAGGTTTTTACCACGTGCGATGCACGTGTAATAATTTGACTATATTATTATGAAGTAAAGTGAATTTAAAACTAATATAATTAAGCTTAGTTTTATAGATTCTTATAGTTTAAGAAATCGTTGGAGATTCACATTTTAATACGCAGCTATTGTCCATCAATATAATCTTTTTTTTTTTTTTTTACATTTAAGAAAATTGACCTTAGTTCTTCCTACACATAGCAGTTTAACTTGGATTACTTTACTCACCACATAAGTAATTATCTCTACTAACTTATATTTCGTCAGGATTTCAAAATCAACCAGATTTTGATTTTTTATGTTGTATACTTCTCCTTCTAGTTCTTCTATCTCAATCATCTGAGATAATGAGAGTTCTCAATCCTTGCATAAACAAAACGTGATTTAAAAAAAAAATTGACAAAATCGAAATATTTCCTGGTAGACACAAAACGCAAAAAAAAAAAAATAAATAAAATAAAATAAAAAATCAAAAATCAAAATTTAATGAAATTTGATTTTTTTTTTAAAAAAAATAAAATTGACAAAATCGAAATATAAATCAAAATCATTCCTAGTAGACAAAAAAGGTGAACAAAAAAAATTAAATTGACAAAATAAAATTTTAATGAAACTTGTTTTTAAAAAAAAAATGACAAAATCAAAACTCTTCCCAATAACCACAAAACGTTAACCAAAAAAAATTATTGAAAAAATCAAATATTAATGAAACATGATTTTTTAAAAAAAAAAAATTACAAAATCAAAGTTCTTCCATATAGAAACAAAACGTGGAAAAAAAATTAAAGAGATAAATCAAATTTTAATGAAACATTATTTTACAAAAATAAAATTGACAAAATTGAAATCTAGACACATAACGTTTTAAAAAAACTAATTGACAAAATCAAATTTTAATGAAACTTGTTTTTTTTTTAAAAAAAAAAAAAAAAAACTGAGAAAGAAAATTAACAAAATTGAAATCCATCCACTTAGACACAAAATGTGGAAGAAAAAAAATAATTGAGTAAATCAAATTTTAATGAAACTTGATTTAAGAAAAAATTGAAAAAATTAAAATATTTCCCGTAGACACAAAATGTGAAACAAAAAAAATTAAATTACAAAAATCAAATTTTAATGATTCATTTTTTTTAAAGAAAATTGACAAAAATAGAAATCTTTCTAGCAGAAACAAAATGTGAAAAAAAAAAGAAGTTAATTAACAAAATAAAAAAATTGACAAAATCGAAATTATTCCCGATAGACACAAAACTTTTAAAAAAAAATCATTGATAGAATGGAATTTGAATGAAACTTGACAACATCGAAATCCTTTTCTATAGACACAAAACGTGAAAAAAAGAATTTAATTGACTAAATCAAATTACAATGAAACATGATTTAAAAAAAAATAAATAAATAAAATTGACAAAATTGAAATATTTATAGTAAACACAAAATGTGAAACAAAAAATAATAAATTGAAAAATTTGAATTTTAATCAAACTTGACTTTAAAAAAAAATTGACAAAATCAAAATCACTCTTAATAGACACAAAACGTGAAAACAAAATTAATTGACAAAATCATATTTTAATGAAACTTGATTTTTTTTAAAAAAATAATAAATTTGGCAAAATTGAAATATTTTTAGTAAACACAAAACGTGAAACAAAAAAATTAATTAACAAAATTAAATTTTAATGAAACTTTAAAAAAAAAAAGGACAAAAATCGAAATCTTTCTCGTAGAATTAAAACGTGAAAAAAAAAACAATGACCAAAATTAAATTTTAATGAAACTCATTTTATTTTTTAAATAACAAAATTGAAATCCTTTTCGATAGACACAAAACGTAAAAAAAAATTAATTGATAGAATCAAATTTTGATGAAACTTGATTTTTTTCCTTTTAAAATAAAATAAAATTGACAAAATCGAAATCCTCCTTGTAGACACAAAACGTGAAAAAAAAAATTAATTGAAAAAATCGAATTTTAATGAAAGCTTATTTAAAAAAAAAAAAAAAAAATTTACAAAAGAAATATTTCTAAATCAAAATCGTTCCCAGTAGACACAAAAGGTGAAAAAAAAATTAAATTTACAAAATCAAATTTTAATTAAGCTTGATTTTTTTTTTTTAAAAAAAAAAGAAAATTGACAAAATCGAAATATTTCCAATAGACAAAATGTGAACAAAAAAATAAATAAATTGACAAAGTCGAATTTTAATGAAACTTGATTTTTTAAACAAATGAAATTGACAAAATCGAAATTACCCTTGGTAGACACAAAACATGAAAAAAAAATTGAAAAAATCAAATTTTAATGAAACTTTAAAAAAAAATTGAAAAAATCGAAATTTTTTTGGTAGACACAAAACGTGAAAAAAAAAATTGAAATTGACAAAATTAAATTTGAATGAAACTTGATTTTTAAACAAATTGAAAATTGAAACCCTTCCGTAGACACAAATAATAATAATAATTCAATGGAAGTACCTGAAAACGGACAATGGGAGGAGATATAATTGTACATGTGAAAACCAATGGAATTTATTGACGAAATTTAGACTCAAATCAAATATATTTTTCTTAGACTAAATCAAATATATATTTTTTTAGACTAAATCAAATATTCTTTTAAATTTTATTGAACTACTAATTTTGATTATGGAATTTGAAAACTAAAGGTTAAAATCACCCTAATATTTTAAATTTTATTAAATTACCAATTTTGATTATGAAATTTGGAAACTAATTATAAATAGTTGGAGATGTGAAAACCAACGGGGGAAGATGAAAAATTTATACACGAAATTTAGACTTAAATCAAATATTCTTTTGAATTTTATTAAACTACGAATTTTAATTTTGAAATTTGAAAACTATTGGATAAAATCACATATTATTTTAAATTTTATTAAATTATAAATTTTGATTCTGGAATTTAAAAACTAATTTTGTAATTATTTGAAATGTAAAGTGACACATAAAAGAAGATGAAATCGTGAATTTCCCAAAAGAAGAATCTTGAGAAACAAATAGAATACGAAAAATCAGTAACATAATTTACCAGAAAAAAATCACAATGCACGTACATATAAAATAAATTTAGAGGGTAGACGATTACTGAAATTGTTTTCCATATAAAATCAATTTAGAGAGCAAATGACTACCAATTATAACCAAAAAAAAAAAAAAAAAAAAAAAAAAAACTAAAAGTAAAAAAAAATAATAAATAAATAAAATTAGATTTTGATAGTTACGAAAGTTTCATTTATTTCTTTCATTTTTTAATCATTTATTTTTTTAATTAAAACAATTAGAAATTTTGATTTTTTCATTTTTTTTTTAATTAAAACACTTACTTACGAATTTTGACTTTTTTTTAGTACTTTAATCTTATCTTTTTTTTAATTAAAACAATTACGAAATTTGATCTTTTTTATCTTTTTGTTTTTCAATAAAAACAATTACGAAATCTGATTTTAGAAATTTAAAACTAATTAGATTTTGACTAATGTAATTATCTTAAATTTAAAGGGGTATTTTAGTCTAAAAATGTTTTTCACGGATCCTAGTTTTTTAATATATTATAGATTATAGATTATAGATTTATCTTTTTGTTTTTCAATAAAAACAATTACGAAATCTGATTTTAGAAATTTAAAACTAATTAGATTTTGACTAATGTAATTATCTTAAATTTAAAGGGGTATTTTAGTCTAAAAATGTTTTTCACGGATCCTAGCTTTTTAATATACTAGTTTTTTAACACGTGCTTTGCACGTGGTAGTTTTCATTATTTTATCATATTCCTGGTATATTTTCATTTCATTTTGTTATATATTAATATTATTTGTTTTAAAAAAAGTTAAGCATACCTCCGATCTTCAGTTCATTTATATTTACTACAGAATAAATGATTTATTAAGTATTTTACACATTTACAAAGTTTTAAATTATTAAAATTTTGATAAACTTTTAAATTTTCATTATATAATTGAGGAGAACTTCATAAATTTTATAATTTATTTTTAGGAATAAATTGACAAAAGTTTTAATATTCTAACTTTTCATGTTTGTGTATTAAAGAAAAGTAGGAGAGAGTTATTTATATAGTGGTAGAAGATAAACAGAAATACAAAACTTTTAAAATTTCCTTATTCATGGCAATTAAATATAAATTCATAAAATTTTAAGATAATTAAATTCATACATTTGTATAGTTACTTAATAAAATAAATGATAAACTTTTCATATTCAAGTTATTCATATTAGAATGTTTCATGTTTTAATGGTTCACATTCAAAATTTTTAATTATCAACTAATACTTCCTCAAGAGTTAGAGAGAGAGACATAATGAGACGAATGAGAAAGAGAACAAAAGTGGAATTTGAAGAATTTGAGAAAGTACCATTTTTTTTAATTATTGTAGTGGATTTATTCATTTACTACCAACAATTTTTTTTTTTTTTTTAAAAATGTATATTCCTAACAATAATAATATTTCTTCTAGCTTCTCTTTTGCATATCTTTTAGTCTTTTCTTAAATTACCAGGGATCAATATTGCGACAAAAGAAAATCAAGAAGAATGTTAGATTAAAGAATTCAACAAAAGTTATGAGGCAAAGCAAAAACAATGAATAAAAGAATAAAAGCAAACCTAAATATAAGAGAAAACTCAAAACCTTGTAAAAGATATTGTTGAAGGGATCTTTATACATAGTTGTAGGAGATAAAAGTTACAAAACCTTTGGAATTTCACTATTAAATATAATTAAAAATAAGCTCATAAATTTTGAAAAATAAATTATAGAAATAATGAGATAGAGCTTCTCATATTCTACCTTTTCACATTCTTATTAATTAATGTTATTAAACGTTAGAATTAAATGACATGCTTAATAAACATAAAAATAGATCAAATAACATAAATGGTCTAAAAAAATAATTTTTAATTTATTATTGATAATTAATTTACTATTTATAATTAATTGAAAATTTTGTGGGGCATTAAGGTTAGACATTTTTTTTCTCAACAAAAGAAATATAAACTTGTAATTGATGCAATAAAATTTATTTTTCAACAAATATTATTAATAAAAAAACATGAATGATATAAGAACAATAACAAAAATGAATAGTAACAAAAAAAAAAAATCTTAGATATACACTCATTTCGTAAAATAGATTTGCTCACTTGATAAATATTGATATGCAAATACAATTCTTCAACTTCATAAAATTGGAGTTGCAATGTCAAAAGCCTAGGATCTAAGATATAAATTTGACACATGCATGCATTCCCTTGCAATTTGAATATATATATCACCCCTCATGAAACCTTTGCAATTTGAATACACCACACCAACATCTCGAGATGTTTTGAAGATTGAAGAGACTTTGGAGAGCAAAGAAAACAAAGAGAACAAAAATAAAGAAAGAATGAAACTAAGTGTTGGTGAAGAAAATGGTGAAAAAAACTCCATTTTATAGTAGTAGAAGATGAGAGTTACAAAACCTTTTAAATTCTATAACCTATAAAATTTCATTATGATTTATAATTTAAAAAGGTTGTAGGACTTCTCAAAAAAAAAAAAAAAAAAAAAAAGTTGTAGGAAAAACTTTTTGCATTCCAACCTTTTAGTAAATCCTACACATTTATTATTGATAATTAATTATTAATTAATTAATTTACTATTTATAATTATTCTTTAATGGTAAAATTGTAAATTAGTAAATTAAAGAAAGTACAAAAGTGTCCAAAAAAGTTTTTTCAAGATCCTCACTTTTTAATATAGTATAGATTATAGATACATTGAGATCATCGATTTATCCAAAGATCTAATTTTAATTCTTGAAATTATTGCCCCATTAACTACACCAAAAAGGCCGAAAAAGTGATTAATCTAAAGCAATCGATCAGATACAACATTGTACTCAATTTCTAATTGCCTAATCTAAACTAGACACGATAGCATTCCATGTAAGAGTTATCGATATTGCATTAAGTACCAAACAATCAAAAACTAACAAATTAAACTAGGAGTATAATTCAATTAATTAGCAACTTTTTTCCCATGTTTGGGAGTGATTTTGAAAGGGTCAAAATCACTTTTGTCATATTCGAAATCACCCCAAAACATGTCTTTAATCATTCAAAATCAATTTTGATGGTATGAAAATCACGTTTAAAAGTGTAAATCAAACTTGAAATTGATTTTGAGTAATTAAATGTATGTTTTGGGGTGATTTAGAACGTGACAAAAGTGATTTTAACACTTTCAAAATCACTCCCAAACATGAAAAGCTATGATCACGCAGAAAAGCCAAACAATCATACACACGAGATAGGCTACGCCATAAAAATAGCAAATCAAGCATAAACGACAATTGAAGTGTTAATTCAACTAATCAAGAATGCTAATAAGGCTAAAGATTCAATAATATCAAGAATAAAGTATTATCAATTGGGTTCAAGTCTCCCTCAATAAATAATTAGGCCACAACGATAGAAAAATTAGCCTAACATCGAGAATGTTAAACGAAAATCCATAACCAACATAATTAAACTAAAATAATCCTAAATCCTAAACTAATTAAAAGAGTAAAAATAAAGATGGAAAGTAAAATGATAGATGAGGAAATGAACTAAAACAAAAATTCTAACCTAATTCGTCTAAACGAAAATGATGTGTATTTTATAGTATCACGAGGTAGCGTTGAGACGCTGTCCATAGCGTCTCAACGCTAGGTGTAGTGTCTCGACGCTATAGACGAAAAAAATGAGGATCGCTGACAATGTTGAGACGCTAAGCCTTGGGTTTTAAAGGTAGAATGCTGCCATTTTACGGCGTTTTGACGCTACTGGTTGCATCTTGACGTTTCCTCCTTGGGTAGAATGTCTTCTTTTCCATTTTACAACGTTGTGAGACACTCTAGCTTGTTTAATACCATTTTTTATCCAATCTTCTCAAATTGCCTATATTGCTCAATTACCTAGAAAATACAAAATTAAACATTAATTTAAATAGAATTAGCTCTAAATAACGGAAATTAAATAACACTTTTAGAGTGCTATCAAGAAAGAAAAGAAAGAAGCTTAAGAAATTAAGTTCTAAAATTAAATTTCCACATTAGAGAATTAAAGATTTAATTAAAATTCTCTTTTTCCATAAATTATAGAAATTTAATTCATTGAACTAGGGACTAAACCACAAGTCCTAATTTTTCGAACTGGAAGTTACTCTAACGAATAGGCTCAATTAATCTTAGAAAAATAGCTGAAATTGGAACAGGGGACGTTACAATAATGGGACTTTGTTTGCACCTAACAACATGAGCACCTAGGATATCACATCTCTAGACCTAAAGTTATGTTTATGTATTGTAGCAATTGGTAGACACCGTTTTGACTCTACTAACTAATTGGCACTACTCTCATCAGCTGGAGTTGGTCCCTCAAAATAATTGAATTTCATGTATGCATGTGTTTGTGCATTATTATTAACTACCCTATGGGGTCTACTTACGAAATATTTTCAATACGCACTACTCACTGACATTCCAAATGATGAAATGACATAAACAACATTGATAAGGGACTAATTGGTTGGATACTGTAGCTAGGGGTGTAAAAATTTCGGGTTGGGTCGGTTTGTTCGTACAACCGACCCGACCTGACAGATGTCGGTTGTACGGACAAACCGACCCAACTCAACTCGAACTGGTCGGATCGGGTCGGGTCGGGTCGCCTTTTTCTTTAATCGAATTCCCCTCTTCTCTGGAATTGGGGTCGTGGACGGCGGAGGATTTGAATCGACGGCGGCGAGGGCGGCGAGTTTCCACAGGAAGTGAGGTGGGATCTTCAATGCGAGACCATAACGTGGAAGCTCGATGACCATTAAAATGGAGAAGAAGAAGAAGAAGAAGAAAAAACACGAGCACCAACAAGAACACTAAAATGGCGGTCACAAAAATGCAAAACTCAGAAAAATCCCAAAAATACAAAACTCAGAAAAATCCCAAAAATGCAAAACCCAGAAGATGCAAAACTCAGAAAAATCTCAAAATTGCAAAACTCAGAAAAATCCCAAAAATACAAAACTCAGAAAAATCCAAAAAATGCAAAACTCAGAAGATGCAAAACTCAGAAAAATCCAAAAATGCAAAACTCAGAAAAATCCCAAAATACAAAACTCAGAAAAATCCAAAAAATGCAAAACTCAGAAGATGCAAAACTCAGAAAAATCCCAAAAATACAAAACTCAAAAAAATCCAAAAAATGCAAAACTCAGAAAAATCCCAAAAATGGACCTCGAGCTTCCGTCAGGCGAGAGACTAGGAAGCGCCGATGATTCTCGTGAAGGTTTCGACTGATTCGGCATGGCCATTGCTTCGAAAAAGCTCTCGGAAATTTGCAGAGACAGAGAGAAAGAGAAGGTTGCGACGGAGAGAAAGAGAAGGATTTCGGTTGAAGAAGATTTGGGGGAGGAGGCAGACGGCAGAGACGGAGAGAAAGTGAAGGATTTCGGTTGAAGAAGATTTGAGGGAGGACGGAGGAGGCGGACTGCAGGCAATGGCAAACCCTAAAATTTCTCTATTTAAATTAAAAGAGAGAACCGAACCGAACCGAGTCGGTTCAGTTCGGTTCGACCTGAATTTATTTAAAACCCGAACCGACCCGAACCAGTCCGATCCGGTTCGGTTTTTCGGTTCGGTTCGGTTTTTTTCACCCCTAACTGTAGCGTCACACATTTTATTTGGATAGAATCAAGTCTGTATTTGGGTCCAATCACATTAATTACTATTGTTCTTGTGAGCTTGGTTGGCAAAAACTACTGCCTCGTTTGATAACCATTTGATTTTTTGTTTTTAGTTTTTGGTTTTTGAAAATTAAGCTTATACACACATACTTCCACCTATAAATTTCTTGGTTTTAGTATCAAATTTCTACCTTATTTTCAAAAACCAAGTCCAATTTTTGAAACAAAAAAAGTAGTTTTCAAAAACTTGTTTTTGTTTTTAAAATTTGGCTAGGAATTCAAATGCAACCTTAACTAGAATGAAAGTCATGGTAGGGAATTTAGGAGAAAACAAGCATAATTTTCAAAAACCAAAAACCAAAAACCAAATGGTTATCACCTACATTATAATTATATGTTATTTTTGTTGTCTTAAAAGGATCCCAACTATGTTTTATTTTATTTTGTTGTAAAAAAAAAACTCTGTTTTATTTTGATAAAGTGCTATCTTCCCTTATTCTGTTATGGGCTATTTCTCTTTATTTTATGATGTATTTTCTGTTATTATTCAGCTTATGAGAGGGCTACACGTGTTGTTCAGCTTTGCTATTTATGCTGTTATTTTACTCTCTCTGTATTCAGACAACATTCATTATTATTCTCCTTAAAAGGATCCCAGCTTCAGTATTTTCTGAAGCTTCAGTAAAGATAATTCTGCAGCTTTCTTCATCTTCTTTATTTCTTACCTTTTATGGTATCAGAGCTCTGCGTTTTTCAGCCATGGCGTCAGAAGCATCATCATCTGCCTCATCTTTTGGTCTTCTTGGAAAGACAATCGATTCACCTTCTACACCCAATACTACTCCTATTGTAACACCCATTGCCCAGAGTCCTCAAATTCCTAATCCCCCATTACAGCCCCTGTCTTCCCCAAATTTCCCAAATCCCTCTTTTCAACCTACTTCCTCTCGCCCTGCTTTTCCCTTTAATCAACCTCATACAACCCCTCTTCAGTCTCAACCATTTTATCCCACACAACCCACTTATTTTCAACCATATTATCCTCAAAATTTTCCCTGCCCGAATGCTCCATATCCTCAGTTTTTCCAACCTCAAGCTCCACCGGATCCTGCTCTTTTTACCCTGAACCCTTACACCTTGCCTCAGCCTCTTGCCATCAAGCTCACGGATGATAACTTTCTCCTCTGGAAAAATCAACTACTGAATGCAGTGTTGGCCAATGGTTTGCACGGGTTCCTTGATGGATTGATCCCTGCTCCTCGTTTTCTCAATGAACAGCAGCTTCAACCTAATCCTGAATTTGTTTCTTGGGAAAGGTATAATTGCTTCATTATGTGCTGGATTTACTCATCTCTGTCTGAAGATAAAATGTGTGAAATATTGTAAGTTTAAAAACTGCTTATGACATTTGTTACTCTTTAAAGAAAGCGTATAATTCTAAGACAACAGCTAGAATTATGGGTCTTAAGTCTCAGCTTCAAAGAATTAAAAAGGATGGCCCCACGGTTAGTCAATATCTTTCTAAAATTAAAGAAGTTACAGACAAATTTGCTGCCATAGGGGAACCTATTTCGTATCTGGATCATTTAGCACATATACTTGATGGTCTTGGCTCTGAGTGCAATGCATTTGTAACCTCGATTCAAAATAGGTCTGATAGCCCTGCTCTTGAAGATGTCAGGAGTTTACTTCTTGCCTATGTGGCCCGATTAGAAAAGCAGAGTAGTGTTGATCAATTAAACCTTTTTCAAGCTAATCTAAGTAGCCTTCATTTACATAATAACAGCTGTCGCCCTCAACCATCCTCTTCTCGGTCCTCAACCATTTCTTCTTCCAACTCCTCCTCGAGAACTCCCTTCAATCCATCTGGTTTCTCTTTTCCCACACCTCAACCATCCCAATTCTCTCCCAGCATCCTCAGTAAGCCACAATCTCAGTCAGCTCAAAAGTGGCCTCCTCGGTCCAATGCTAGTCGTCCCCAATGCCAAATCTGTGGCAAATTTGGGCATACCGCTCTTATTTGTCACCATAGAATAAACCTATCATATCAAACTCCCCCTCCCCAAGCTCTTTTGTCTACAACTTCATCGCCTCAGCCTTTGATTGACAATATGTCTATTGTGTCTACTCATTTTTATCACCGTGACGATAATTGGTTCCTTGATTCTGGCGCTACCCATCACATGACACAGGACATCTCAACCTTATCTAATTCTATGCCTTATCATGGTGGTGAACAGATTACGGTTTGGAATGGTAAGCAAATTCCTATCTCTCATATTGGTCATTGTTATGTCTCTTCTTTTCATAATCCTATTTATGTTGATTTTGTATTGTATACACCATCTATAACAAAGCTTTTGTGGAGTTTTATTCTTCTTATTTTCTTGTTAAGGACCTTCAAACCAAGCAAATCCTTCTTCGGGGAACTCTTGAAGATGGTTTATACAAGCTTTCATCTTCTGTCCAACAGCAACCTTTTTCTCAGCCTTCAGTTGTTGCCTTTGTGTCCAGCCTTGATGCTCCAAATTGGCATATTCGCCTAGGCCACCCTGCTGTCTCTACCTTACGACAAATTTTGAATTCTCTTAATGTGTCTTGTTCCAATGTTGCCTCATTCTGTAATGCTTGTCAAGTAGCTAAGAGTCATCGTTTACCTTTCCCTTTGTCTGAGTCAAAGTCTTGTAAGCTTTTTCATTTAGTACATTCGGATGTATGGGGTCCTTCCCCACAACTTTCTATTAATGGAGCACGATATTTTCTACTTTTTGTGGATGATTTTTCTCGTTTCTCTTGGTTATACTTGCTCAAATCTAAAGATGAGACGTTCTCTTGTTTCCTCCATTTTAAAGCATATGTTGAGACACAATTTGATTGCAAGATATTGAGTCTTCAAACGGATTGGGGTGGTGAATATCGTCGTGTTTCTTCTTTTTTATCATCTCATGGGATTGTCCATCGTGTCTCTTGTCCTCATACTCCCTAACAAAATGGACGGGTTGAGAGGAAAAATCGTCATATTGTTGAGACCGGTTTATCTTTGCTTGCTCATTCTTCCTTGCCCATTTCTTTTTGGAGTTATGCTTTTCAAACTGCTGTCTATTTGATAAATCGCCTTCCCTCCCCTGTTCTTGCTTCCAAATCGCCCTATCAAATGCTCTTTAATAAGCTACCTGATTATTCTTTACTCCGTTGTTTCGGTTGTGCGTGTTTTCCTTTCCTACGACCTTACAATGCTCATAAATTGTTGTTTAGGTCTAAGGAATGTATCTTTCTTGGATATAGTTCCAATCATAAAGGTTATCTGTGCTTAGATCATTCTTCAGGGCGTCTTTATGTCTCTCAGCATGTTGTTTTTAATGAGGTTGTTTTTCCTTGTGCTCGTAATAATTTTTCTTTCGGTCCTATCAAGCAGTCTTCTCCTGATCATTTTTATTTTTCGCAATCCCCCTTTAATATGGCTTTACCAGTGTCTTCTGTCAGTCCCACATCTTCATCTCAGTCGCCTGCTTCATCATCTCCTCCATATCCCCCAGGCTTTCATTCCCCACCAGCTCAGTCTATTCATCACCAACCTTCACAACCTTCTTCTTCTCCTATTCACCGCCCATCTCCCTCTACTGCTCAGCCCCTCCCTCCCTCACATCTGCACACTGCTGTCCAGTCCCCTTCACCTTCTTTGCAGCCTACTATTTCCTGTTTTGAGCCCAATTCCTCCCCTGCCTCTTCTGCTTCCGCTTCATCATCTGAGTCCCAACCTTCTCCTCCTCCCCCTCCTTTGAACCATCACCCTATGGTTACTCGCTCTAAGGCTGGGATCTATAAACCAAAATGTTGGCTGTCCTCTTCTTCTTCGATTCCTTCCGAGCCTCCCAATTTCAAAACGGCTGTTAAATGTATTGAATGGCGTGAGGCTATGCAACAAGAGTTTAATGCTTTAATTAAAAATAATACTTGGGTTTTGGTGCCTCCTTCCCCCGATTATAAGCTGATTAGTTGCAAATGGGTCTATAAGGTCAAGCTTAAACCAAATGGTGATGTTGAACGTTATAAGGCTCGTTTAGTTGCTCGTGGGTTTGATCAAGCTTATGGGATAGATTATTTTGAGACTTTTAGTCCCGTTATTAAACCCGCTACTATTCATTTGGTATTGTCTATTGTCGTTCAGTTAAATTGGGTAGTCAAGCAACTAGACGTTCATAATGCCTTTTTGAATGGTGATCTTCATCAAAATGTGTATATGGTTCAACCTAAGGGTTTTGTTGATCAAACTAGACCAAACTTTGTGTGTAAGCTGCAAAAAGCCTTGTACGACTTGAAACAAAGTCCTCGGGAATGGTTCATGAAGCTTAGTACTTGTCTTTTGCAATGGGGATTCAAAGCTTCCAAATCCGATGCCCTCCTTGTTTATTTACAACAAAGATTCTGTTTTGGTGGTCTTTTTAGTTTATGTGGATGATATTTTGGTGGCTGGAAACCAATTGTCTTATATTAATGGTTTTATCTCATCTCTTCATAAGTTGTTTGCCCTTAAAGACCTTGGAGAGTTATCTTATTTTCTTGGTATTGAATTTAAGTGTGGAAAGGACTCTTTACATATGTCACAGCAGAAGTATTTTATTGATATTTTACAAAGGGCTGAAATGTTAGATTGCAAGCCAGCTTCTTCTCTAATGGCCAGTGGTACTCTGATTTCTATTTCCGATGGTGAGCCATTTGCTGATCCGAAGAAGTACAAAAGTATAGTAGGTGCTCTTCAGTACTGTACATTGACTCGGCCTGATCTCAGCTTTGCGGTTAATAAGGTGTGTCAGTTCCTTCATGCTCCTACTAGTGTTCATTGGCTTGCTGTAAATGGTGCGTGTGTGAACTGAATGGATGGAATGTGAAATAAGATGGATAATAATAAAAAAAGAATATTCAGCCAACACTTAAGTGCAAGTATACACTGTCGCACGTAGTAATAAAAAAACCTCAGAAAGTATTCCAAGGGTATCGATCCCACGAGGACTAAACTGGAAATTCAGATTTGATGAAGAAACTACTCAAATGATTGCTTTTGAAAAAGGTAACCAAAGAAAATAAGTTGATTGATTGGGTTTTTGAAAAGATAAATAAAACAAGCAATAAAATAATAAAGAATAACAATAAGATAAAACGAGGTATTCAACATGGATTCATCCCTAAGGTAACAACCATACTCATGCAATATCTAACTTAAGTGTATTTAATGCATTGGGTCAGATTTAACTTCCATTTGTGTTCCCAAAAACCGTTTTAGAAGGCTAAGCGAGTACCGTTATGCCCATTTCTGGGACTCGACTCCGACATATATAATTCACGAATGCAACCTATAACCCTATAGTCGATATAGGGAGCCTTAGGCAGCTTGCCCTATACCGCCGAACAATCTCTTTCGAGCTTTTTCTCCTATATCACCTTTATGAGAACTAATATCGTTTGTCCCTTTCGAGATCAAACTCACATAGCATGCAAAGTCTAAGTGATCAAATTAAACTCAGCAAGATTAGAGTGATAATCAATAAAGAATGACATGCAATAAACACAACTTAAGCAAATAAAACACTTTCAAGCCATTAAACCCTAAGGGAATTCACCACATTGAACCCCTCAACGGGATTTAGCTACTCATGATGGGATAAAAAGCAAATGAACACATTTTCATTGAGATAATAATGTAAAGAATACAGAATAATGAAAAGATTCAAGAGCTGGAAATAAAGGAGATAGCTAAATATTATGGGTTTTTTGTTTACACAATCCTTCTAGAGTTCGCTAAGACACTCCACTCTCTCACTTTTACAAGGTGGGAATGGGTGAAACTCTCTACAAACCACAAGGTTTGATGTCTAACTCTCTCTCGGGTTAGAATTTGGTCATCTAAGAAGGACCTAGGGCATCCCTACTCATTGGCGTTGAGCTAGGGTACTGTCACCACCCTTTTCTTCCAAGTGAGTTCTGCTTGGATTTGACTTCGAATCTCGAGCTTATATAGTGTAGAAATTGGTTGAGGAGCTGCGAAATAGGTGCTGGAAGGTTGCCCAGTCAGTTTCGGGGTCAAAACAACCGGTTAGGTGCGAAGAAGACTCGTCAACAACGACCCGCGTGCGACTCGGAACGGCCTTTGTTTTTCCAGAAATGCAGTCGCATTTCATTTTTGCCTTCCCAGAAATGCGGTCGCATTTCATTTTTGCCTTCCCAGAAATGCGGTCGCATTTCTGGGGAATTCCAGCTTTTCCTCTTTTTTTCTGCACAACAGCAAACTAAGTCAATTCTCTTAAAATCAAGTCTTTTTAAGCACAAATGAGTTAAATTCAACAAAAGTAATTCTCAACACCCTAACTTATCAAACTAAGCATATTTTGAGCTCGAGAACAGTAAATTGATCACAACATACAATATTTATCCAAGAAATGAGCTAAATATAAGGGTAAAATAGGTATATTTTTTACCCTTATCAGTAAAGAGGATCCTTCGGTACTTAAAAGCGACTCTCTCTCTTGGTATTTCCTTTTCTTCTACTAGTCATCAGTCTTTTATTTGCTATACAGATGCTTATTGGGCTAGTTGTCCGGATGATAGACGTATCACTAGTGGGTATTGTGTGTTTCTTGGTAGCAATTTGATCTCTTGGTCGTCAGCCAAACAAAAAGTAGTATCTCGCTCAAGTGCTGAATCTGAGTATCGGGGAATGTCTAATGCCATTGCTGAGTTGATTTGGCTTCAGTCGGTTTTGAATGAACTTGGTTTCTCCTCTACTCCGTCCTTGCTTTTATGTGACAACATTAGTGCCACCTACTTAGCTGCAAATCTTGTGCTTCATAATCGTTCGAAACATATAGAGATTGATCATCATTTCATTCAAGAACGTGTGGCGCGTCAACAACTTTTAGTTCGGCATGTTCCTTCTGACGATCAATTGGCGGATATAATGACTAAACCGTTGCCTACTGCTCGTTTTCAAAGTTTGCAGACCAAGCTTACTGTACAAGGTCGCCCAGTTGCGCTTGAGGGGGGATGATAAAGTGCTATTTTCCCTTATTCTGTTATGGACTATTTCTCCTTATTTTATGATGTATTTTCTGTTATTATTCAGCTTATGATAGGGCTACACGTGTTGTTCAGCTTTGCTATTTATGCTGTTATTTTACCCTCTCTGTATTCAGACAACATTCGTTATTATTCTCCTTCAGTAAAGATAATTCTGCAGCTTTCTTCATCTTCTTTATTTCTTACCTTTTAATTTTAAATATTTTTATTGTATTGGTACTTTGGAAAACATTTTATACATGCATATGGTAATGTCCTAGACATGTCAACTTTAAGTAGGGTGGTTACATTTATCAAACAAAAATTTTCAAACACTAAAATCAAGATCCAATGTTTTAGTCTACTACCAAATATGTTTTCAAAAATAAAGAATAAAGAATTAACTTTATTTTTAAGTCCTTTTCATGTCATAAACCAAATGGTTGCTAAATTTTGCTTTGATTTTTTCAAGTTACATTCAAATATATTTCCCCATGCGAGACAAAATAAGAAGATAAAAACATAGTTAAGCTCTACAAACTTTTAAAGATAGAGGCTCAAATGGCCCTTTATTTAGAGAGGTAATTGGATTTTGTACTGCATAAGTTTATTGCTAGAGCAATAATTTAAAAGTACCTTAAGAAAGACTTAGGACCAAACGATAGTGAATGAGATTGGACTTAGTACTAGATAGGTTATAATATGCTTAAAGCATTTATTGAAGAAGTGCATTCAAGGTAGTTAAGCCCCATCAAGAGTGAATATTGCCCCAAATATTGCAGTGGTATCATTCCCAATTGTCACATCTGATTTACATCCTCCCCAGGTGTCTGATGCACTAAGATTTCCATTCTCAAATAAGCCAAAGATGTAATCCCAATGGTCATTTTTAGTATAATGTCCATCTTCACGAATCTCCGTATACGCCTACCACAAATAATAAGCGAATTATATTCAAAAGAAAGGTACAATTAATCTTTTATTTCTACCATTAATAAATATAAGCAAAAAACAAATATTTTATTATTTATTTTGTTGTGCACATTCAAATGTAGCCAAATATGTTTTCCATTCTATGAATATCTGAAAGTATTAGATATAAGAATGAGAATTATAATTAGGACAAAAAAGGGCTAAAACTAACTAAATCGAATCAACTATTTTTTGAAATGATGTTGAAATTATTTGCCATAATTCATTATATTTTTAATTTACCATGAGTTATATGTGTTCAATAATTTCTAATCTATCCAATTATCAACGAAATAATATGATTGCACATCATCCAAGATTGAAAAGAGATGTGTCTGCACTGCATCTACAATTTTTAATGGTAGAGACCAAATGTAAACATAATTTAAAAGTGTATACATACACGGTGGCAGATTTAGGATTTTTTTTTTCGGAGGCTTTACTTAAAATTCAATAAAAATAAACACTATGACTAAAATTCCTTCAACGAAAAAGTATGATTTTGAGGTTGGTAAGGTTCTTTCGGTAAAAATGCTGAAAATTAACCAAGATGTACTAGTAAATCTTCTAAATTTACTTAATAAAATATTTATCAAAACTATTATTACTTTTCTTTAATGGAGATGATGACTCCATTGAATTTCTTTTATAATATCTTTCCATCTAAATTTTAAACTAAGTCTATGTTACATTAACAAAAATGTAGAAAATAAATAAAAAAAACTAAAATCTAAAATAAGAATGATGGAAACTAAATGTATAAAAGTAATCAAACCACAAAAATAATTAAACGTATAAAGTAATTGAAACAAAAATAAAACAAAATAAATAAATGTACCTTATAAAATTAATCTCCAAATTTTCGACTTTTTGAAATTGTAGGCATAATTAGACTCAAGAGATAACGAAACAAATATATGTGTATAAAAGTATTTTTAATTAGGTAATAAAAACCAATGGCAAGATAAACTTGAGCATATAACTCAATTCATCAAGATAATGTTTACATTCCTAAAACTTAGATGTTCAAATTTGTCTAACTCCCCCTTGAACTCAAAAAATTAAAAACATAAAAAAACATAATTTTTCAAAGGTTAAAAATAAAATGATACAAATCATAACCTTTTCGAATTCTTTTCTCACATCAAATTGAAAAAGTAACAAAGCGAATAAAAATAAATAAATATATTAACCGAAAATGAAAGTAAATATGTTATTTTTTTTTTAAAAAAAATCAATTTCAAATGAATCATATTTTTCTCTTGAACAAGTTTTATTTTACTTCAATGTCTAGATTTTGAATAAATTAATTTCATTTCTTCAAAATTTAAGAAACTAAAATAGATATTTAAAAATATTAGGAACCAAAAAGTAAAAAAGGGAACTTAAAATGCATTAAAAAAAAAAACAACATAAAAAATTTTGTGGTTGAAACTCTGTAAGCATATGCTAGAAAAAAAAATTGCTTTTAACAAGGAACGAAATTATTTTCACCGTATTGTCATAACCGATTCGATTCCATGGATTTGACCAAGCTGCCATCCAATCACAAGATTGGTTCCAAGAATTTAGGCCACGATATACAACAGCTGCAGCAGAGCCAAGGGGAACGACTTGAGTTTTGACATGAAGAAAACAACCCCATTGACCATTTGCAATCTCTTTTGGATAAGGAGAAGGGCCAATATGACCGTGCCAATTGTGATCACAAATGAACTTTATTGTATCGCCAGTAGCATTGTAAATTAAGCAAATGGTAGCAACTCCATCTCCCCATTTGCTTTTCAATTTTTCTCCATATTCTCGAGCCATTCTGTCTTTATCGTTCGCATTCTTCATATTATGTGCTACTTGTGCCCTGTCTAAACGTGTTATTGTCTTCCCTTCATACTTAGGCATGCCTTCTAGAGTGTCATTCGTGATCGGATTGCCAAATACATTGTCCGCCATCTTCAACTATAAAAAGCCTCAAGAAATTAAGTTTATTAAAAACAATCAAAGAGCAATTCTTCTCACATCCCATTATAATTTCGTTTAGCTTTAGGAAAGGGAAAAAAAAACGTATTGAGTGACAAATTATATATATATTCATTTTATACTATTAATTAAAAGAATAGAAATCACTTGTTTTTATTCATTTGTTAGCTCAAACAAGAAAGAATAATGAAAGAAAAATGAAAGTTTTCCACATATAAACTTTTCTTTATAAAAAAAAACCATTAAAAATTTTAAGAGCAAAAAATAATATGAGAAATTTTTTTTAGCAGTTCAGAAAAATTAGAATCATACAACAAAAGAGAGAGAGAAAAGAAATACAAAGCTTTGTATTGTTAAAATTTATATAATAATTTGAAGATTGTATATAAAAATTAAACAGACTGTATCAAATGTCTAAAAATAGTAATAGAAATAATAATCCGTAAATGAATTATACGAAAATAAAACAAAAAAGAAAGAGACTTGTCTAAATCTTACTATGAAATAGAGACTAGTATGCTAACTTTGATTGTCGTTCTGCCTTGGAGCTTCTACTTATTTATAATGTCCAAACAAATGGAAGAAAAAGAAAGATACTATAGATATTTTTCAAAAAAAAAAGAAAAAAAAAGAAAGATACTATAGATATTTTTCAAAAAAAAAAAAAGAAAGATAATATAGATATTTTTCAAAAAAAAAAAAAAAGAAAAAAAAAGAAAGATACTATAGATATTTTTCAAAAAAAAAAAAAAAAAAGAAAGATACTATAGATATTTTTCAAAAAAAAAAAAAAAAAAAAAGAAAGAAAGATACTATAGATTTTGACTACCTGGACCAACAATAATGCATAAGCACTTTTTTGAGATTAGAAAATTCGATTCTACAAGTTGGTTATATGTTGATACTATTGAGAATTTTATCCTTTGTAGCACTTTATTGATTGAAGTTTAAATGAGAAAAGAGATAATCTTTTTCTTTTTCAAATTTTGAGCATATTTAAAAATTTGTTAGAGAGATAAAAATTGAGCTAAAATTAACCTAATCAACTCATACTTGTTTCCAAATAGCTATTAGTCCTATTTTAACCTTGATTATAGCCACGTAGGCATGAAATAAATATAATTTAGAAAATAAGGCCCTTTGATAACCATTTGGTCTTTGGTTTTTGATTTTTGAAAATTAAGCTTTTAAAACTACTTCTATCTACAAGTTTTTTTTTTTTTTCCTTCCTTCCTTCCTTCCTTCCTTCTAATACTCTTATTTCCATGTTTTTAAAAACCAAGTCAATTTTGAAAACTAAAAAAAGTAGGCCCCGTTTGATAACCATTTGGTTTTTTGTTTTTGGTTTTTGAAAATTAAGCTTGAAAACACTACTCCCACACATAAGTTCTTGATTTTGTTATCTACCTTCTTCTTATGTTTTCAAAAACCAAGCCAAATTTTGAAAACTAAAAAAAGTAGTTTCCAAAAACTTGTTTTTGTTTTTGGAATTTGGCTAGAAAGTTAAATGTGTCATTGACAAAGATGCAAACCATGATAAGAAAATTGGAGAAAAACAAGCATAATTTTTAAAAACCAAAAACCAAAAACCAAATGGTTATCAAACGGGGCCGTAGTTTTCAAAAACTTGTTTTTGTTTTTGGAATTTGGATAGGAATTCAAATGGGTCCTTGACAAAGATGAAAACTATGGTATGAAAATTGAGAGAAAATAAGCCTAATTTTCAAAAATCAAAAACCAAATGATTATAAAATGGGGTCTAAATAATTCACACATTAGAAATTTAAAACTAATTAAGTTACCATATTTTTTTTTATTTGGCATAAGTTATAAAACATCGATTTGACATTATATCCATTTATTTGTTAACAAGATTGTGTTTGGCAAGTTTAAAACGTAGTTCCATATAAAGGTAAAGTATTTTGCTTAGAGAAAAATAGTTTTTATTTTTCAAAATTAAACCATGTCATGTCAAAATCGTCTCAATTATAAAACTGTTGAATAAGAATTTTTGGTAAATCACTGTAACGCTCCAAAAAATCAATCTAACTAGGAGACATTACTTAACTTTTCCCTAATGTCAACCTCATGCTCCAAAAATTTCAACAACATAACGACGTAACTTTAACTAACTCAAAATTTATTTACTACCTGAAAATGAGATTTACACACTTCTATAATTCTAAATAACCAACCAGTAGCTACATTACACATCAGACCCAACATAACATCCATAAATTTCCAACTATACAAACTTTAACAACTACCAAGTAAAAATAGGAACACAAATAACGAACTCATAACTTTCAACAACACTGACCTCAATTGCCACTAATCTTTACCCAATTACATCGCAAAGGGAAACAACAACTAGAAAACAACTCAGCTCAAAATTAAAACTAAAACAAGTAAATATAGAATAGGAGAAGACAAGTCCATAAGAAAACAAAGGCCAACTACAAAGTACTAAGTTTATCTAATATTATATTTTTTCTCAAGCCTGCTCCTCAACATCACCAGGCTCGTAGTATTCCTCATCACCTGCAAAATCTGGTGGTGGGTCTGTACAAAACCACGGTACTGAGTAAGTGGCTCACACCTGAAGAGCCATCAAACAAAATACAACATACATGGCAAACATCATGCTTTTCAATCACAATAACATGCCTTATATACGAGGTGAACAACATACATATTGTAACATACTCAATTATGTAAACGTGCAACTAAACATGCACCTAACACATGAATTCCGCACCATGCCGTGCACACTCAGTTTCCACTCAAGCTACACAAGCTCACTCAATACTCGTAGCCCTCACAAGCTCTCTGAGACTGACTCCTTCGAGTCACGCCGACCCCTGACCATATTATCCAAGTCCTCGACATTTCTCTACGGCGCTCAGCGTTCGACCCTTGACCATATTACCCAAGGCCTCGAACTGTGCATCGCCCCTTGGCCATATTACCCAAGGCACCCGATCACTTCACAATCAATTTGTACATTGCCCATTGGCCATATTACCCAAGGCACCCGATGACTTTCACAACGTATAGGCTCATCACATCGCCCCTTGACCATATTACCCAAGGCACCTGATGCTCCTCTTAATCCATTGGTGACATACCACCCCTCGACCATTTTTATCCGAGGCACCTGGTATTCACCTAACTTTCCTTTTTAATCACACAAGGCCCTCTGACCTCAAAATCTCACTAGAATGCATGAATCCTACACATCATGCTCCTAGACCATGTACTATGTCAATGACATGCTTATAAATCCAACATGCACATTCCAAACATGCTTTATGTCATAAAAACACATAAAACGAACAACACGCTCTCAACATTATATTCATTCATGTCTTTCGATCCACCACAACAAAACCACGTACTTAACACAACAGTTTTAACATAATAGATCAACTCAGCAGTTCATCATGCTCAGAACTCATCATGAACATATAACACATACGTACATATACAACATATGCTAAAACCAAGCGAGTAAAGCACACAAGTAAACAAACTCAACAGGTAGAAATCCACTTACAAATTGCTAAAATGCTCCTAAGCAAACCTAACGAGCTCTTGCAATAATAAAGACAAGGTTTCAAGGCTAGGAATCTACTCAAAACCTCAATTAAGAGCAAAACGGTATTCAAGAGAATGCTCTTACCCAACACAACTCTAACGGCTATTCGAACACTTCAAACTATAACCCAAGAGTTATCAGAGATTAGAATTTGATCTAAAGCACTCAAACTAATTCAAAGGATCTAAAAAATGCTTAAGCACCCAAAACTCATCGAAAGAGACTTGGGTCCTTGCTATAAATATTCAAATGAGTT